>CM021735.1:2512265-3112265 GCA_011075105.1 Heteronetta atricapilla
CCAGGCGGGCCGCAGGGAAGCGCCCGCCCCCGCCGCCCGCGGCGCGGTAAGATGGCGGCCGCGGCTCAGGCGCTGAGCGGCTGCGGGCTGCTGCTGGCCGCCGCCGCCCTGGCGCTGCTTGCCGTCGCCATCGGCACCGACTCCTGGTACGAGACGGACGCGCGGCGGCACCGCGAGCGCTGCCGCGGCTTCGGCCACAAGCGCAGCGACCCGCCCGGCTCCATGTCGGCGCCCAGCTCGCACCTGCCGCTCCGCGCCCGGCCCCCGCGGGCCCTGCTGCCCGGGCGGCCCCCGGCCCCCGCCCCGGCCGCCGCCGCCGCGCTGGACTCGCACTGCGGCCGCCGCTTCAACTCCACCGTGTCGGGGCTCTGGAGGCGCTGCCACCGCGCGGGCTACGAGCCGGACAGCGAGGAGCTCATCCGGAAAGGTGAGGGGAGCGGGGACGGCCCCGGGCCCGCTGCTGTCCGTGGTGCTGAGCGCGGCTGCCGCGGTGCGGGGGGCCCGGCGGCAGGGCACGCCACGGCCCTGCCTGTCCCTGACCCGCTCCCGGGGCCCCGTTTCCCCATCCCCGGCTGCTTCGGATGCCGCGTGCCGGGTGGGACCCGGTCTTGCCAGAGCCCCTTCCGTGGCCTGGCAGTCGGGCAGGGCGGCGGTGCGTGTTCTGACCCCGGCACCTCGCTGCTGAGTGCAGAGAAACGTGCGGTGTTGTGTGTAGCTCCGTGATGTGTATAGCAAGGAGATGGGGACCTGTTGGTCCTGCTCTAGGGTGGGGGGCTTCACACTGCTGCAGTGGATGGCCAGACCTTCACGGTGACGGACCTGTGTCTGGCTGTGTCACCCAGGGCTCCAGGGGCGACAGGAGAGAAAGCTGTGAATGTGATGCCATTGTGGTGCAGTGCAAAACCCAGTTGTTTGTGGAGTATGAATAAAATTCCTGGGCTGGATAGCACAAATAATGTAGCGGGCTGACCAACCATGTCAAAATAACTGGCATACAAAAAGAGCTTAGGATAAAAAATATCATGCGTGATTAATGATAAATAACAGGACTTAGTGTTCCAGAAGGTACATACTAGCACAGGGAGAGTAGGAGTTGGGAGAAGTGCTTCCATTGAGGCACAAAATGGAAATGCTATCTTAAGAAAGCAGGAGCGGTTCTTCACTGTGGCTTCCAACTGTGACGCCAGTCCTGCACAGCGGAGGATGGATAGACTGGCACTGCGAGGCTCAGCTCGTCATTGTCCGTTCTTTCCAATGCACAGCAGTGACTCTTACTTTTAGAAACTCCAGTGCTATGTGATTACCTTCTCCCTCTATTTAATCTCCTAGCATCCATTTTATGCATTTTCATTTTTATTTCCGTGTTGATCTTGTTTCACTAAAAGGCAGCTCATTACTTTCATTCTATTAATTGTCCCTATGATGTAAAATGTTTATCTGTTTTTCTGCCTCACAGCAAACCAAATGCTTTCAGCTTCTACTGAGATTAGCGAAGGGTGGGGGAAGGGATGGGAATACTACTTTGGCCCTCAATACTTCTGTTTTTGAGGGATTTTGCCAACACTACTGCTCTCAGGTATAGAGGCTGGAGTCCATGTTCTGCATGCATGAGGGTATTACAGGGTGGTCAGTGATCTTACTTAGGGCCAGATGCGTTAAACTGGGGGGACTTCGAATACAAAAGGTTTTCCTTCTTTCCTTTTTCCTTCAGCTGTTCTAATAAGGACATTGCCTTTCCCTTTAAACCTTGCTTCCTTTGTATTCTCTGCCTGCGTTGCTACTGTACAGATTTAGGTATCATCTTATAGAGGAAAAATTATTAATAATAGTTCTTGTGGAATCAGGTCTTTAAATAGATATGACTCTCGTCTTATCCCCTCCCCTGACCTGCTTTTCTAGCAGCCTTTCCTTGTTCTCACTGTGTCTATCTTTCTTCCGACAGCTATGATTAAGCAGCCTTTTCCAGCCCATGGTCAGGGGTGGCCGTTGCTGTGCTGTTCTTTCAAGAACACTACTAGATGCCTTCCAAAGAGAAGCAAAAGGGCTTTTTTTTCCTAGTGTTAGCTGAAGCTCACTACTGTGCTCCTCTGAGTGTCCTACTTTCTTTTCAATTACCAGTAAGTTTTCAGCTAGCTCTCTGGTGATGCATGATACTTTCTTCTGTTCTCGATAGTCCCGAGAGTAGAGATTTTTATGGGCTTTAGTGACAGAGGAGTAAGTAATTTTTGTGCAAGTCCACTGGTATTTTGATTAAGGTTTCTACTCTTCATTTTCTAGCACCTCTGGAGTAAGGTTTATTTTCTTTCTGGGTTTCTCTTGAGTGCTGAATAAATTACTTAAACCTGTAAGTGTCCTTTCCTGTTTAGATAATCCTGTAGACTTCTAGTCTAGTCCTTATCTATTGCTATTAACGCAAACTAATTTCTGTGGAAACTTCAGTACTTGAGCATTTTAGCTGGTGGTGCATAGACATGGCTATGTTTACATATGTAATGCGTATGTTTGCTTTATACGCTTAAAGGAAAAGGCAGGACTCAAAAAACACAGAGCAAAACCAAGAGGTGGGAAACGTTTAAACGTAAGAGGGAAATAATGTGTGCGTGTTTCTTTGAAAAACTTTGGGTCTGTGGAAAAATAGACACTTTAAAAATACCATTAAGAAGGTTTAAAAAAAAAAAAGGACAACGAAAAGGGGAAAATGGAGATTAGCAATTAGTACAAGATAGCAGCCAAAGAACTGAACCACATAGTGGGTAAACTGAGAGGGTGTCTGTGTGTAGGGGGAGCGAGTCTCTGTGAGTATGAGACCTTGAGCAGTGTGCCTCATCGAATAATGCCTGGGCTAAGTGGATTCCACACTGTAGACTGCAACAAAATCATTTTGCATGGAGAACTTGTGGCGAGGTCCTGCTGGGACTCGTTATATGCTGCTTAGTGGTCTTGTCTATTAATACGAGAAACACGTTGTTTGTGAAGTGGTGACTGTAGAAAATGATTAATTAGGAAAGATCAGTTCCAACAGGCTGCTTTTGATAACTTGGTGGGTTCCTTTGAACAACATGCATTTGTACATGAGTAAGGTGAAGGAATGAAAACCAGAAAAGGTTCATCACTGTTCATAAACTATTTTTTTTAATTGCTTTTCAAGCTTGTTCTGAAAAGACTCGGGGATGGGATTGGTGGGTCTCGCATGTGCTGGGCAGAAATGACTTGTTAGTACCACGACCTAGCTGAGAAGGTGAGAACCACTGGATGCTTAAGCAGGGGAATGCTGCAGTTTGTGGCAGGAGGGAGACCCTTAAAAGAAAACTGCTCTGTCCCAGTGTCTGTATCCCCAGTGCTTTCCAGCTGGTGAGAAAATGGAAGAGTTACAGGAGTGACTGAGCTCCACAGAGGTCGCGTTAGAGCGGGGTATTTTGTAAACTCAAGCTGTTTAGTCGTGTCCATTGGTAAGTACGATCTATTAGTAACTATGGTTGCTAAGATCTATATTTTTTAAAAAAGAAAGTTGATTTACCAGATCTAGAGGGCTTTGGGCAGTGGTGTGGACAAAGTGATTCCAGAGCTGTGAGGTTCTCTGCGGTCATGGGGAAAAATGGCCGGAATAGGCCAGGGGGCTGCAGAGGCTGCTTGGTGCTGGGGCAGGAGAGAGGGGAAGGCCAGAACTGACGCTGGGAGCTCAGTGGTAGCTGCCTTGGGCCTCACCCATGGTGAGGAGAGGGCCCTCCATCTCCTCCTCGTAGCACTGGTGCACACATTTCAAAGGCAGAGAGAGCTGGAGACACAACTGAGAAAAAGTCAGGGTGCGCAGAGCTCAGGACTACAAACTGAATGTGCTACAGTGGGCCCGGATCTCCCTTTCTGGTGTCTGGCAGCCAAAGGACAAGGGGCCTGCGCTCTGCCTCGGTATCTGGGGTCTAGAAATTCTTCATAGCCAACATCCTGTGGTCTTGTCCAGCCTCAATGCTGAGCTGGGGAAAAAAAACGCACCCAGGGATGCACAGAGGTGTGGTACCCCAAGGGCAGTGAGAGGTCACAGGAGGGAAACTTGTCTGCAGCTGCAGCCCAGAGGGAAAAGGATGTGAGGACAAGATGTGAGAAACAGCACTGGCCGTGGAGGCTAGGTCGTGTGGGTTGGCCATGAACGTGTCAATGTGACACTGCCAGATGCACTTCACTGCTTCTCATGTTTATTTTTTAATCAAGAAAATTGTACATGCAGTGCAACTTTCATAACGTTCTTTTAATGACCCTAAGAACTGCTAGGATCAGGCTGCCCGTGTAACCTTTTACTTGTATGTATACATTACGATAATCGAATCTCTCAAGCGCATATCCCCTTCTGTCCTGCATTCTCAAATTATTTGTGTGCCAAAACCAACAGCACTCCCTTAATTTTTGTCCTCCTTGTTCACCACACTACTCGGTTCTATTCAAGCCTTTGCCTAAAGGCAAACTTTTTAATTTTGGCAGGCTTTTTTATGCTGCTTGTCTGAGTCTGTTACAAACAAAAGCAAAATGACTTTGCTGTCAGGTTTCTGAAATGGAGGACGGGATGCTCTCCCTGTTTTATACCCTGTGATTTAAGCTGTATAATTAGGGTACCTTTGGAATGCATTTGACTTTGTAGTTACTTTGTGGTTTTCTTTTTTCTTGAGCACTTAGAGAACAAGGTGTTACACTGCTAAATGCAGGCCTGTGATATACCTGTGTGTATTTGAGTGCCTGGTGTCTCTGCTAATCAGACTCAGACCTGATCAGACTGGACGCATGAACTTGTCACTGCGGGTGTAAAATCTGGCTACTGAGGCTTGCCTTGGTACATGCAATAATTTTGTAGGAGAAAGTGGGTCATGTTCAGCTGTGAGATCACCCTTACCACTTACCTGATTCTCTGACTCTTGCCTACGTATCTCAGCTTTTTTTATCACATGGAAAAGGGACCTACAGTGAGCGGCCTCCCTTGTCTTGCTCGCGGCTCACACCAGTACAGTCCATCCCACGCTCAGCGAAGTGGGGATCTTAGAGGAAGAATGGCTTATGGTGGCGTAATCAGAGGCTGTCACCAGGCCTGTGGATTAGGGGTCAGAGCTGACCTTAGTGGGCACCGTAAGCCCTGGAATTCTCCATCTCCTGAGCTCTTCATTTTGCAACCGTGCTGTTTTAATATAGGCTTATGTGCTGCCTACATAAAGTCAGCACTCTGAATTCCGGAGAAGAAGGGATTAGGAGGAGGAAAGTTTTTCAAGTAGAAGCAGAATGAACTGCTATTTGGAGATTTCTGAGCAACCAGATTTGTATAAGAAGGTGGAGAGGTTTTACTGCATTCTCTATGTAAACTGTTGTAGCAATGCAGAGCAAAGATGTTCTCAGGCAGCCCTACAGAGCTGTCCCAAAGCACCCGCCAGGTGGGCGCCTTGCTCAGCAGGGAGAGGCACATGGCAGCAGGTTGGGCAGCTGCCCTGTGGCTCAGGAGGCAGTGGGGAGCACAGCCAAGGACGGGAGCCTGCTTGCAGTGCTTGGCTGCTTTTTGTGGAAATCTAGCTTTGGGCTTTTCCCTCTCTGGGGCACGTGCTTTGCATGTCTGTTTGTTACATTTCAGTAAGAAATGGCACTGTTTTATTAGTGTGAGGAACTTCAGATCACCTTCTCCTCCCTGGAGTGGTCGCTGGAGTTGGCTGGGTCTTGTGTACACTCCTCCTGGCTTTGGGAAGTGGGGGCTTCCTCCTTGCAGGAACTGCTCAGCGCCAGCCTAGGGTGTGCTGTTAGAGGACAAAGTAAGGCTTCCCACTGCTACAGGAGCAGCTCAAAGCTCATTTCTTATCTTGGGTTTTCTTCTTTTGCAAAGCTGGTCACTGAGTCTGCAGCTCTCTGCTGGTGATTGTTCACCAGCTTAATTAGCTCACTGGCCAGCTGATTGTTTCCAAGTGGTTCTTCTGCCCCAGCCTTCAAGTACCAGTAATGACCCTGTGGCCATTGTTTTAGAGGAACTTTTTGTGCTATTTAGCTCCATTACCTTTCTGACTGGTCTCTCCCTCCTCACCATTCATGTTTATTTCCTCTCCTCCCTGTTTTCTGAACTAAAAATTTCCTTCAAGAAGAGCATGTATGTAGGTTCACGTTTGCACCAGGGATACACTTTATTTTAAGCTGTAGTGGAAACAAGCCTTCAGGGGTACTATTGTCCATCAAAAATAAAGCAAAGAGCAAATGACTACTGGAATGAATTCAGACTTTTCTCCTTTTCAATTCGCTTCTTAGCATTCATTCAAAATTTTCAAAAAGTGATTGAAATCTGTACTCTCAAGAAACAAACCATTCCTGTTGGTATTTTGACATGTTCTTGTCTCCTCAGCTATCCCAATTGTCTCCTCAGCTATCCCAAAGAGGTTGTACCAGTTCCTCTAGGAGTCTTCTGGATCCATTTTTCATGACTGTCATTGCTGTTTACCTTCAGGCTTTTCCTCCTGTGGCCTGCCTGGGTTAGCAGGGTTCCCCATTTGCCAGTGTTTCCTTATAGCAAGGCTCCCTCTGCTCCTAATCCCAGAGTCCCTGAAGTAAACAGTTTTTTGATGATACTTGCTCTGGTACTGAACTAAGACTTCCTTGTGTAAGCTCTGCTGGGCCAGCCAACTCAGCAGCGAGTGCAAGGCATGGGGATTTTGCTGTGTTTCACACTGCTGTTCCCTTACAGGAGTTATTCAGCGCTGCACTGCTGTGAAGTACCACTATACCTCCAGCTCTCTGCCTCGCAACTTACCCATCAACATCACCAACACCATCCGGCAGGACGAGTGGCACGCTCTCCGTAAGTGACCCAAAGTGATGCACATGACTGGATTACTTTAATGTAATTGCTTTAATGTAATGCCAAGCAAGGGCTTTAAATCAGAGACACTTCATGGGTCTCTAAGCATAAATACCTATTTATTAGTGAAATGGGAAAGCAGCTAGCAGCGTAAGTGGAAGGGGACGTAAGATTTGGAGGGGCTTATGCAAGTGAAACGGGCATACAGAAACGTGTGCTGCAAGGTGTAATTGCGTTCTGGATCTGGAGATGGAGAGTTTCTAGCTGGCTTGCAGCAAAGGTGCTGTGTCACCATCTAGTCTGTGCAGAGCTCGGTGCATTTTCTGTGTGCACACTAGCGACCTGGTGCAGCTCCCTGGCAACCAGCTCTTTTAGGGAACATCTCCGTTTGTCCTGTCGCTAGCTCCCAGCCCACAAGCTGCCTCATGCCTCGGTCCTTCCCACACAGCTGACTGCCCTGTAGCCTGTTGCTGACAACGATTTAATCGGGCTCTTCTGCTCCTGCTTCTCCCCATACTTGTTTGGTCCCATTGCCTCACATAATGCTTCATAGCTGCAGTCACATGAGCCACATTGCTGAGGAAATCCAGCTACAGACTGAGCCCGGGGAGGCAAGACCACTACTTGTGCTGTGGATGATGAGGTGCTGTTCATATCATGGTTGTCTACGCATTTTATTTGTGGAGTTTGTTACTGTAGTTGTTCCCTTCATACTGTATTGATCTTCTGTCTGCTTGTCTTCCCACTATTCCCATCTTCACCTCACGGTGCCTGCCTTCCTGTGCTACTCCTTAACTTCTCTTCAGCGTCCCCTTCCTTCCTTGGTTTCTGTGTTCAGCACTCGCGAAGAAACGCATGCTCACAAGCCTTTGTGGTACTGACAAACCATTGCAGAATTCATAATGGTCCCCGTCTGGCCAATGCTGAGGAGTGTTTGGCCAGTATTGCTCTTGGTCGGCGAAAGAGAGCTCTCTAGTTGTAGTGCCCAGCAGAAGGGAGGCCAATGGGTTGGGTGCCCATAGATAATTTGCACATAGCACTGAAAATTTCGCAAGGAAGCTACAGGAAGAGGAGCACATGGGTGCAAGTATGAGCTTTAGCAACAGCAAGTTTAAATCTGTCCAGACTCTTCTCCCTGCTGTTGTGTCTGGGTGACGTCATCTTCATTTCTTCTTTCTGGCTTTCCTGCTTTCTCTCCTCAGATCTGCGGAGGATGACAGCTGGCTTCATCGGCATGGCAGTCTCCATCATCCTGTTTGGGTGGATCATTGGCGTGCTGGGCTGCTGCAAACAGCAGGAGCTGATGCAGTATGTGGCCGGGCTGCTCTTCCTCATGGGAGGTGAGAGCGTTTTGTGTGTTCTGTTCCTGGCGCCACCAGTCAGCACAGCTAGCTGGGGAGGTGGTCTTAAAGTCAGGTCAGCCCTGCAGCAAACCCAAAGCACTTTGTTAGTGCAGTAAGCCATGGGCACAGCACGGGGTTGTTGCTTCCGGCACTAGGCAGGACCTGGGCTTGTGTGTGCCTGGGTGGGTAGCCCTGGCTGTGCGGGCATACAAGCCTCCTGCTCTGCAGCGTGGTATGTAGCCACAGGGACTGTGAGCACAGGCCTCTTGCCTGCCCTGACTGCGTGCAGCCTGCTGCTCTTGTCAGGCAGCTCAGCTCATCCTTTTCTCTAGGGAATCTTAAAAACAAAGAAAAAAATAAATGTACAGCACCTTTCTGCTGATCAAAGATGCTCACATTTTTGCCCTCAAAAACTAGGCCAGTATTTACTTGAAAGGGGCATAGTAGCAACAAATGCAACAAAATGGTGAGCTACAGAGACGCTGCAAGGCTGACTCTTAAAAGGGAAGCAATAAATTGGCAACTTTTAAGCAGAGGCATGTTTTTTCTTAATTGAAAGGGAGCGCTGCTACCATTGAGCTGCTTGGTGTGACTTGATTAGCTCAACTAATGTAAATGTGACTGCTAAATTCTACCCTACCTCAATTGTATCTGTATTTTGAAGCTACGGCTAGCCTTTGAGTTGTGAGCCCTGACCTAAAAGGATTAGATAGTTAAATTGGGAGGGGAATGTGTCAGTTTTTCCCGAAGCATTTCACTTTGATTTGATAGTCAATGTTTTCGCAGCGAACAATGACTGCTGCTGCCTGCATGCTCATCCCTCTGCTTCAGGGACTTTCACTGGACTGACTCATGCTAAAAACATTCTTTGGCTTCTTTCTTTTTTTTTTAAGCTAAGACAATATTGGTTATTTGGGAAGTAGGTATCTTACAGTGCTACATATCTTGTAATTCTTCCATTGTTTTTTTTTTTTAACAAGTGACTGGCAGGAGAAAAAGTGTAATGCCTGTTTTTGAAAAACTTACTTACAACTTTGAAAATACCTGGGGAAAAAGACAAGAAACAGCATAATTAACCTGAGGGCACTGTAGAACCCTCTTGCTTTTCTCCTGCAGGTACGTGTTGTATCATCTCACTCTGCACGTGCGTAGCCGGGATCAATTTTGAGTTATCGCGCTATCCTCGCTACGTCTATGGGCTGCCAGAGGACATCAGTCATGGCTATGGCTGGTCCATGTTCTGTGCCTGGGGAGGCCTGGGCCTCACCCTGCTGGCTGGGTTCCTCTGCACACTGGCCCCGTCACTCAACACTTCGCGGGCATCCGTACAAAAACCTAGACAAGAAAACGGGGCCGTGTGACCTCGGCATGAGTGAGGAGAAACTCTGGGACGCGCAGCCTGGGCAGAGCTGTGGGTTAACACCGGAAGAGGTGGCACGTCAGCGCGTGGGAGCAGTGCCATAGCGGTGGGAAGTACCAGCCTGTGGGACGCTGCTACAGACGTGTCGTGGACACAGACATTGCAAGTAAATCCAGGTTTGAATTATTGCTGATTTGCTCATTGACGGTTTAAAGGGGGACAGTTCTTTTGTTTTTCTTCTGTTTACAAGGGATTAAGTCCAAGGCTGTGTCTTCTTTTGTGCTGTTTTTTTGAACTGTACCTCCATGGTCCTGTTATTGTCCAGTTGTAAGGGATGTTTACGCACCAACTCTATTGCTGCAGGTCTGTGTAATTCAGACCCAAATTAGGGAAGGATCTATGTGAGGTTGGCTTGAACACTTTTGCAACAGACTTGTCTAATGCTGGCTCAGGCCATCATTTCCCAAAAGAACCTTGATCTAAGCCGAGGTTTAGGCCAAAGAATTAGCCCATCATTAGTATTAATTCATCTAAAGCAGAAATCTGTGCTATTCTATGCTGTAGTATCAGCTATTTACTCACCACTGAAGCTGTTTCCAGAAGCAAGCCTCTGAAAATTTCTTACTGGCTTTAGGAGAGGAGGGGAAGGTTTTCCTCAGCTTCTTACACAGGTAAGGTTACTCATTAGGCTAACGTCCCCTTGCTTAATAGGGAGATGTATGCAACGTGCAGCTTGGAACAATTCCGCTAGAGGCCAGGGTACATTTCTGAAAGTAAGTTGTAGTTTGAGCTGCTGGGATCAACTTTCACCACCCAAATAACTTGTGGGTGCAACTCCTGTTCTGTGAAAGGAGATGAGTAATTCTCCCCAACCTCGAATAGCAGTACTGCTGAAATAGCAGAATGTACAGCCCCCTCCAATATTCACATCCAAAGGAACTGCAGTGTATTTTCCTCAGGAACACGTGGCTTCTGCTCACTTCACCACCCACCCACCCCTTTATAGTGTCAAATGCCCCCTGAGCACAGCACGGCAAGAACCTGCGTGCTCCACTGGAACAAGCTCCCTCCAAAACGGACCTTGGAACCAGTGCAAGTACTAGGGCTAACTCAGGAACATCAGCCAAAGTACTTTGGGGTGTGTTTTTCTTTCATTCACATACTCTTTCTTCCCTTACATCCATCCCTGCCCCTCTCCCAAGTGTCCAAAAACTGCACAGATAAAGATGAGATGGCCAGCATTTGGAGATGTTTACATTGTATTTCAAATACAATACAGTGGCATGTAAGATATTTAATGCTGAAGTCAGTGTATTTATGAAAAGTGTAATTTTTAAATGGAAGTTTTAATTCTCAACTGGCATTAAAAGTACTGAAAGACTTGCTCAGTGGATGTAATTGTGAATTCTTTGCTACTAATTACCAGACTGACTCACCATAAAGCTCACGCATGTGTCAGCAATGGTGTTAAAGATTCCAGAGCCAAGTTTAATGGTACAGTTACAACATCACTTGTGTGCGAACCCTGTTCACCTCTCCTCTGCAAAATGAGTGTTTGTTAAAAAGAATTCTAAGACCCTAACAAAGTGTAAACTCTGTTCCCTGGCTACACAGGTAAAAAGGGGGGATGCTGTTGGAGCCACAGATATCCAAGTGCACTTACTGCATTAAGTACAACAGTACCTGTTGGTCCTCATTCTGAAGTAGCAGAGCAGGATTTAATCCAGTCCTAGCAGGTGGAGGCTCCAAAGGCAGCACGACAGGCACCGAGGACGGACGGGTCTCCCCTTCCCTTTTGTAGACGTAGAACTACTAAGCAAGGGCGACAGCCCCAACACATCACCCTTTTTAGAGGGAAAAAATGCTTTATTTTTTCCAGACAGAAAGTGGTACAGTCCAGTCTAGTCCTGTGCCCCAACCTTGACTGGGCAGAGATCAGGCATAGTACTGCAGATTAGCTTTTTTCTTTGCTTGAACCTCTAGAATTCCTTCCATGTAGTCCTCGTGGGTGAGCTCTGTAGCTCCACGGCGGAGGGCAATCATCCCCTGCCCAACAAGACAGTATTTAGTGATGGCATGCGAGCACTACATCAGTTCTGATGAATTACTCCACTCTGGGTTTCTCATCTCCCCCTTACCAGTGCTGGCTGCTGTAGGACAGTACTTACCGCTTCAACGCACACGGCCTTGCACTGGGCTCCATTGAAATCGTCTGTGCAGCGTGCCAGTTCCTCATAGTTCACGTCAGGGCTGATAGGAGCGGGGGGGAAGAAGTCTGAGCACATGTCCCAAACAGAAGCAAGGGACAGAGCTTCCTTAAGACCCAAGTGAGCTCTCACCACAGTAGAGTGCCTACCACCACGCCACAGCCCTGCCATACCACCACCATGAGCGGCAAACACAGCCCCAGGTTATGCCTCTTCCATACCTGACATTCATTTTGCGTGAATGGATCTGCATAATTCTGGCTCTGGCCTCCTCATTAGGCATTGGGAACTCAATCTTGCGATCTAATCGTCCAGAGCGGAGCAAAGCTGGGTCCAAGATATCAACTCGGTTGGTTGCAGCAATCACCTAAGTAGAATTATGGTGATCAGGCTGAGGCCTCTCTCCTCCCCAGGGATCTACCAAGCTTATTCCCTGGACATAGTTTTAATGCTTTTTGTTGTTGTTGGTTTTGGTTTTTTTCCCCTGCTAAAATGCCCTGCCCCTTCAAAGTGTTCTGCTAGATACCAACCTTGACTTGTGTGTTAGGCTGGAAACCATCAAGTTGATTGAGCAGCTCCAGCATGGTCCTCTGCACCTCCCTGTCACCAGCCTTCTCACTGTCAAACCTGAGGAGGAAACAAGGGGGGAAAAAATCAGCTAGAACCTGGCCGCCCTGCCCCTATGTGTTTAATAACATAAAAAGGCAGAATGATTGCAGCTCACAGCCTTGGTTAAGCTCATGTATTGCACTCAAGCACGTACTTCAAGCCCAAGGATTGTGGCAAATGCTGTATCGGTGCTTTGTTTTACCCTGTTTCTGAACAGGCCCTGCATTAAGCTTGACGTCCCTCGTGTACGCAGGCAAAAGGGACTGCAAGACAGCTCCCAAGAGCTTTGCAACATGACCTGTACCTCACCTTTTAGTTCCAATGGCATCCAGTTCGTCAATAAAGATGATGGAAGGAGCCTTTTCCTTGGCGAGAGCAAAAGCATCTCGTACCAGCTTAGCTCCATCACCAATGAACATCTGCACAAGTTGCGGACCAGCAAGTTTCAGGAATGTAGCCTGGGAAGTGAAAAACAATCCTATGTCTAGTTTCTCAGTAGTGCCAGTTCTGAGTACTACAAAAACTCTTAATTAAAACAAGCAAATAAGCAAACAAACAAAAAAATCCCAACCCTCCCAAGTAACACCAGTTTGTAGATACACTCCCTTTCCGCTTGGAGGTGTCCTTACTCTTTTTCAGCTACTATTCTATAGCAGCATAAGTTTTCCAAGGTTCATTTTACCTTGGTCTGGGCAGCACATGCTCGAGCTAGAAGTGTCTTCCCTGTTCCTGGAGGCCCGTACATAAGGACTCCTTTGGGAGGCTGGATACCCAAGTTCTCAAATTTCTCCTTATGATTCATTGGCAGGACAATGGCCTCCACAAGCTGCAGCAAAAGAAAAGTAGTAAGACAAAAAACCAAACTCCACAAATCCAGGCTGCCTGTTTTGAGAAGTTCAAAGACTGCTGTCCTCGGTCACGCTGGTATCACCTCTTGGATTTGTTTATCAAGTCCCCCGATGTCACTGTACTGTTCTGTGGGCCTCTCATCCACCTCCATGGCTTTTACCCGTGAATCATACTCAGTGGGTAGAGTCTCCAAGATCAAGTACGAGTCCTTGTTCACACCCTGCAAACACAAGCTCTTTGCTTTTAACAGGCCCTTCAGATAGCAGTTCACGAACACACACTCAGAGATGGGCCTCTACACCTCAAGGATGCAGGGATAACAAGCTTTAACACCATCAAATCACAACACCTTGGCATGGTGGACAGCACCACAGCAATTTGGGCACATTTTAAAAGGAAGAGGCCCAATTTACTTATGGTACAAAAGATTATTAATAGAAAGCTTACTGGGGTGATATCTAAATTTTGGGCACTTAGTTATCTGTATAAATAACCCCTAACACTATTTTTCTATACTACAAGTATTACTAAACCCATAATCTTCATTTTTATTAAAATTTTAGCATAGCAATGGTCTCAAAATAATCTAGACAGATTGCCTCATTTCTAAAGGACAGGATACTTGGGATTTTCTGAAATAGCTAACAGTCAACATCACTCACCACTAGGTCTCCGGGCTTCAACTTCTCAGCATCAACCAAGCCAATAACAGGCAGGAAATATGTCTATAGATAGGAAAGGGATCAAAGTAAGCAAAACCAGCTGTACTATGGTAAGACACTTTTCAGCACTCATACAATCACAGAACCATAGGATATAACAAGTTGGAAAGGCCCCCCCAAAGACCATTGAGTCCAACTCCTGGTTCCACACAGCACCACCCAAAAATCAAACCATGTGTCTGATAGCATTGTCTAACCACTTGAACTATGGCAGGCTCAGTGACTTAACCACTGCCCTGGGGAGCCCATCCCAGTGCCCAACCACCCTCTGGGTGCGGAACCTTTCCCCAGCCCCCAGCCTGACCCTCCCCTGTCCCAGCTCCATGCCGTTTCCTCGGGTCCTGTCGCTGTCCCCAGAGAGCAGAGCTCAGCGCCTGCCCCTCCGCTCCCCTCATGAGGGAACTGCAGGCTGCCATGAGGCCTCCCCTCGGCCTGCTCTGCTCTGGGCTGAACAAACCAAGGGACCTCAGCCACTCCTCACACATCTTGCCTTCCAGACCCTTCACCATGTTGTAGCCCTCCTTTGGATGCTCTCACAGTTTTATGTCCTCCTTACACTGTGGCACCCCAACCTGCACACAGTGCTCAAGGTGAGGCTGCACCAGCGCAGAGCAGAGCAGGACAATCCCTTCCCTCAACCAGCTAGCTGTGTTGTGCCTGATGCACCCCAGGGTGTGGTTGTCCCTTTTGGCTGCCAGGGCACGCTGGTGACTCATTTAATTTGCCATTGACCAGAACCCCCAGGTCCCTTTCCACAGGGCTGCTGCCCAGCCTCTCAGTACCATATATCCAGGATTACCCCATCCCAGGTACAGAATCCAGAACTTGCTGTGTTAAATTTCACACAGTTGCCAATTGCTCCACACTAATTTGTCAAGATCTCTCTGCAAGGCCTCCCTGTCTTCGGGAGAGTCAGCAGCTCCTCCTGATTTAGTATTATCCACACACTTACGTAGTACGCATTCAAATCCTGCATCCAGATCATTTATGAAAACATTGAGGAGAACTGGCTCTAAATGGAGCCTTGGGGAACCCCCCTAGTGACTGGCCACCAGCCCAGTGTAACCCCATTTACCAGAGCCCTTTGAGCCTGACCCGTCAGCCAGTTGTTCACCCAGCGCATTAGGTACTAGCCTAGCTGTGTGCTGGGCATTTTGTCCAGAAGGATACTGTGAGACACAGTATGGAAAACTTTGCCAGGTTCCCTTGGTCAACTAGATGGGTAACCTTATTGTAAAAGAACACTTAAGTTAGTTAAGCAGGACTTTGTCCTCGTAAACCTGTGTTGGTTATGACCAATGACTGCAGCTTTTCAATAACTCCCAGAATAATCTCCATGATTTTACCAGGCACTGCAGTCAGACTGATGGGCCTGTAATTACCTTACTTCTTACCTTCTTGAAAACTGGGGCAAATTTAGCCAGCTTCTTGGCTGTCTCAGACCTCCCCAGATTCCCAAGACTGTTGAAAAATAACTGAGGGGTCTTATGATGACATCAGCCAGCTCTTTGAGTACCCTGTGATGAATCCCACCTGACCCATAGACTTAGGTGCACTCATCTGGAGCAACAAATCCCAAACAAGTGCAGGGTTGGCTGGGAGTTGATCTTTTTCCCCAGCCATGGTCCTCCAGCTCAGGGCTCCAGGGCCCATGATCAGTGATAAAAACAGAGGCAAAGAAGGCGCTAAACATCTCTGCTGTATTTACATCCCTACTGGTGAGGCGACCAAGCTCGTCAAGTAACAGACCGATGTTATTCCCAGTCACTCCTCGCACCTCGCTGGGCACATGGCTCTTACCTGGCGCGTAGAGGTCTTGATGACAGCACACTTGCCCTTTCTCTGGGAGTCCAGGTCAATGTTTGCTCCGTCCTCCTCCTGGTCGTTGGGGTCAACATCCAGTAGCTGAAAACCAGAGCGAGAAAATTCCTTGTAACATAACCGGGCTAGCAGCATGCCCCCAGATTTGATGCTTCTAAACTACTCAGAGTAGGAAAAAAACTTCCCATTATCCATTAGCCGTAGAATCCTAAATGCTTTAAAGTACCCTATAAAAATTCATCTCTTCCTTTCCTCATGAAGCAGCAAACAGGAAGACACTATAAAGCCCAGAACAAAGCAGTAGCTTAATGGCACGGATTTCTTCTCCCATTACAGCAGCTCACATTAAGACTTCAGCTCATTAAGTTTGAAAACAGAAGTACAAAACAACACCCTTTTTAAAAGTAGAACTGCCAACACCTTTTTTTTTTTAATCAGATCAGTAAAACTACCGAATTACTAAAAGAATGTAATGTAGCGTCTGGCCCTTCTCCAGGCTTTTGCAAACTTAACTAGCCTCTTACAAGGAACAAAGCAGGTACATGATGATGTGGATGTGTAAGTGGCTAAAGGACAGAAGCTCTTGCATTCATACAACTTGGCAAGTCCCTGAGTGAGCAGGGACTGCTCTGTGGTGCTTATTAGTTAAGAATAAAACTCTAAACATTGTAAATTCCAATCCATTCTCTTCTTACTTTCTCCTTTCATAAAAATCTTTCTGATTAGGGTCGCAGCTACTGTTGGTTTAACTGCAGAACTTATCTTAATACAAAGCTGGGCATAGTTTACAGCTTTTTTATTACCAGAGCCATCACTTTTCATTCATCATGCCACAACTCTTGGAAAGCACATGCCAAATTTCACATATCCACGTCTATGCTAAGTAAGGCGGTGCCTCTGACAGCTGTGTTGTGTAGAGATGTCCAGGAGCTTACACCTCCCTGAGAAATGACCCAGACAAGACAAGGGCAAGTGATAGGCACTTCCAGGTCACAAACGAAACCAAGAGAAAAGCCTGAAGCCCTGATTCCAGGATCGTTAGTGGTTTGAGAATATGCCATGACTCAAATTACTAATGAGCTCCCCTGCCCTCTTCCCTCCTGACATAAATTGTGCACACCCCTCACGCTGCTCTCACCTCAATAACGTTAGAGACAAGGTACGGCAGGGTTTTGTTCACTTTGATCTTCTCACTGTTCTCTTTGATCTTATCCTTCATGGCCTGAAGCTCATGGGTCACTCTGAGCACTTCGCTCTTCATGATCTAGATTCAGCATGCAGAGGTAGAAATAATGTCAGAAGTCTAAGGCAATATAAAATGTATACATTGTTCTAGAAGTAAAACAATTCTAAAAACGTAAGTCTGAGGAGACAGCGTAGATAAAGGGAAACATAACAGAAAAAGAGAAGACAGCAAACTAGCCAAAATTGGTTAGGGCTATGCAGTCCATTCGGGTCTCTAATCAGTACCCCTTAGTAATTTCCTCCCAATGTCACTTGATACATTAGGCCTGATCAACACATCAGCTCACAGGGTTGCAATATGGCCTACATAAGGTAACTGTTATTTTTTATCATTATTATTTGCTTTATATATATACACATACAGATACACAGATAATTAAACATAGACACACGTGCACATTTATATCCATCCATTTAAAAGTTACTTTCTGCTGGTTTAAAGAAGAATCACGTACTGGAACACTGATACAATTACAAGCAATAGCATAGGAACAAACGGCCAGAAACTCCCTAAACTTAAAAGTATCACAATAAAGCATCAAAGCAAACAACGTATGAACAGGGAATGGCAGAATTAGGGCTCATGTCTACTGAGAGTAGAAGGACTAGCAGCACCTTTGCAATGAGATGCACTGCTGCTGCTCCCCGTGGAACAAAGAAATGCAGGTGCCATTTTTACAAAACCATTTCATTCTACAAGACCATATGAGAAACAAACTTATCACTTGCTTCTGTAGGGAAAAAAACTCCTTGTTCTCCTTAAAAGCAAAACATTCAACACTAGGGTAATGTCCATAACATACATCCCCCAAGGAAGATAGCTAGGTCCTCATCAGGCTCATCAGACAACTCAGGCTGAGAGGAACCTCTGGGGGCCTCTGTCCTGACCTCCTGCTCAGAGCAGGGCCAAGCTGTGTGCTCCTGCCAGGTAGCTCGGGACTGAGCCCAACTGAATCTTGAAAAAATTCCAAGGATAGGACTACACAATGGGGACTGCAACTTCTCTGGACAGCCCGTTCCACAGCCTGACTACCCTCCCAGTGAACTGACTGCCCATCCGCACACCCCTGTGGAACCTCTTTCAATTTATGAGCTGTTTTTTCAGTTCATGACCTGCAGCTTAAGCCTTGAAGTAACCTAAAATCATAGAATATCCCGAGTTGGAAGGGATGCATAAGGATCATCGATTCCAACTCCTGACACCACACAGGTCTACCCAAAAAATCCAACCATGTGACTAAGTACACAGTCCGAATGCTTCTTAAACTCTGACAGGCTCGGTGCCGTGACTATGTCCCTGGGGAGCCTGCTCCAGTGCGCAACAGCCCTCTCAGTGAAGAGCCTCTTCCTGATGTCCAGCCTAAACCTCCCCTGCCACAGCTTGACACCGTTCCCACGGGTCCTATCACTGGTGATTAAGGAGAATAGGTCGGCGCCTGCCCCTCCACTCCGCCTCGTGAGGAAGCTGTAGGCCATGATGAGGTCTCCCCTCAGCCTCCTCTTCTCCAGGCTGAACAGGCCCAGTGACCTCAGCCGCTCCTCATACATCTTCCCCTCTAGGCCCTTCACCATCTTCATCACCCTCCTCTGGACACTCCAACAGTTTCATGTCCTTTTTGTACTGTGGTGCCCAGAACTGCACACAGTGCTCGAGGTGAGGCCGCACCAGCGCAGCACAGAGCGGGACAATCTCTTCTGTCGACCGACTAGCGATGCCGTGCTCGATGCGCCCCAGGGTATGGTTGGCCCTCCTGGCTGCCAGGGCACACTGCTGGCTCATATTCAGCTCGCTGTCAACCACAGCCCCCAGATCCCTGTCTGCAAGTGACGCAGAGTCCAGTCTGTACATACAGCAAGGGTTGCCCTGTCCCAAGTGCAGGACCCGGCACTTGCTCTTGTTAAACTTCATGCGTTGGTGATCGCTCAGCTCTCCAATCTGTCCAGATCTCCCTGCAAGGCCTTTCAACCCTCAACCAAGTCAACAACTCCTTCAAGTTTAGTATCATCAGCAAATTTGCTCAAAACACCTTCTAGAATTTACTCAGAACGTGTTCTAGGACCTAGGCGTAGGCTTCAGTAAGATATAAAACTTTTCTATGAGAAAAAAAGACAACAACAGAACACACAAACCCAGCATTAGGAGCACAACAGAGAAATTTCTTACATCTCTTTATAATTTTAATTTTACTGTGGATTTTGCTACTAACTGGGAGGAAAAAGGGCTGAAAGATTAGAAAGTTCTGTAATCACCATCCAACAGTAAGCACGTTTATATCCAAACCTGACGTCCCTAACGCGGGTGGCGCTCAGTGCCACCTGGTGGACACCCGCACACACTTTGCTCCCTTTCCTGGTCACTGTCACACACTTTGAAAGCACAGCGTGAGCCCCGCTGACTCTAACACCAAATGGTCTCAGGACCCACTGCACTCAAATTGGCTCACATGGTCCTGTTTAATGGAAAATTCATTCTTCTCTAAAATCCTAAGTGTAACACGCAGTGATTCACAGGGCAGAACCATTACAAGCACGAATATATTTTTATTTACATAAAAATGTAAAAAAATAGAAATTTGATTCAATATAGTATTGGAAACATTCAAGGAAAACCGCATGAAGGGAGGGTCCCAATAAATATTTCTGCCACCATGACTCTTACTACAAAATGGAGGCTGCTTATGCTACACATCCTATTCTGCAATTTAAAAACAAGACACAAATTTATCTTTGGCGTTTTAAGTTAAGAAGTTAGAAATACTTGCAGAGCCTGAAGCAGCAGGATAAGTTGCCTTGTAGAATTTATGGAACAATTTATCTCAATATTGCTAGCCTCAAGTAGTAGGGATGTGCTGAAAGTTTTAAATGCTCTCTCTCGTACATGGGATGGGTCCCATACCACCCTATGGGTCTTGGGACAGGCCCACCCCAGGACTGGTCCTTTTTGACCTTTTTATCCATGATCCAAATGAGGGGACAGAGCACAATCTCATCACATTTGCAGATGACACTGAATGTGGGGGAACGGTCTATACATGCAAGGGCACAGCTGCCACGCAGTGGGACCACGAGGGGCTGGAGGAACAAGTGTGTAGGAACCACACAAATCCACCAAGGACAAATGCAAAGCCCTGCACCTGGGAACTGAGCGTACCCTGCAGTGATACAGACTGGGGAGCAGCTCTGCTGAGAAAGACCTGGGACAATGGGCTCAGCACGAGCCCACAGCGTGTCATGGCAGCATAAGTGGAAAACACCATCCCTGACTGTAATAACAGGAGTGCAGCCAGCAGATGGAGGAACGCAATTATCCCCCTGCAGTCAACAGCTATTAGATCCTAGCTCGTGTCCAGTTTGGGGCCCCCCATACAGCAAAGATATTGATAACCTGGGCTGAGTTCAGCACAGGGCCACCGTGAGAAGGCCCTGTGAGAAGGAACTGAGGGAACTGGGCTTGTTCTGCCTGAGGAGGAAACTGCTGGGGAAGAAATCAAGACATCAGAACCAGACAGTCTGGGGCAGTGCACGGTGGGAGGATGAACAGCAACAAAGACTGAAACAAGAGGGGTTCAGCCTGCACACAAAACAAGTCTCTGCCCTCACGAGGTCTGTCACCCCCTAGGCCCACCCAGGCTGTCCTGAGCACGGTGCAACATCTGTCCTGGGAGACTTTCCATGTCCAACTGGAAAAAGCCCCGAGCAACCTGGCGCTGGCTCGCCCAGCTTTAAGGAGGACCAGGGACTTTCTGAAAGCCCTCTCAACCCGCGCTGCCCGATGACCCGATGGGACCCAGCTGCGGGCAAGGCTCTCCCCTCCCCGGAGCCTGGGGGCAGGACTCGCGTCCCTTCAGCTCCAGCTCCCTGCTCGGGCCGGGCGGCACGGCCCCGGCAGCCTCCCCAAGCCCTACTCTTTCCCTGATTTCCCCCCTCCCACCCCGCTCTCGCCGCCTCCCCCCTCAGCTCCCACACCCGCGCCGTGACCACCTCGGGGCCCCGAGGGCGGCCGCGCTCCCCGGCCGGGCCGGGCCGCGCTACCTTGATCTCGCTGTCGAGCAGGCGGGTGCGCTGCACGATCTCCTCCGTGGACATCTTCAGCACCTCCTCGCCGACGCCATCCTGCGGGGCACAACGGCACCGTCACCCCGTGCCCCGCGCCTCGCCCCCGCCCCGCGCCCCGGCCCCGGCCCCGCACCTCGGATTCGTCCCACACCGACGCCATCTTCCTCTTAGCGGGCGGCGATTCCCCGCCGCAGATTCCTCACGGCCGGTTCCTCACGGCAGACTCCGCTCTCCCGCCGCAAACAGTGAGGCGAAAATCGGCGGCGGCCCTCCGGGGTCCGTCCGGGGTCCCCGCGCCCCCCTGCCCTCCCTTAGAGCCTCCCCCGCGGCCCGCAGCGCGGCCGGCCGTGGCGAATCTGCGGGCGGGGCGGCGCCGTCCCAAAAGTGCTGCGTGATGGCCCCGCCGCCATCTCGGGGCGGAGCCGGCCCCGCGCTGCCCCTCCCCGGCCCCGTCCCCGTCCCCGTCCCCCTCCGGCAGCGGGCGGCTGGCGGCGGAGCGGCTTTATTGCGGGCCGTGCCGGTACAGACAGAGCGGAGGGAGCGGGGCCCCGGCGCAGCGACGCTGAGGGGGAGCCCGGGGGCGCCCCGGCTGTGTCCTCGCGGTCCCGGCGGCGCTCAGACGTAGCCGGGCTTCACCGAGAGGCGGCGGCAGTTGGGGCAGCCACGGGTCCCGTTGGTCTGCAGGCACCTGCAAGGGAAGGGGCGGGTGGCAGCGGGCTCTGCGGCCCCCGTGGAGCTTGTAAGAGGAGGGGGCAGAGCCCCGACCCCTTCCCCACTCCCCCCCCCCCCCCCCACGAGGGGGAGCAGTGCTGTTTTCCTGGGCTGCTGCGGGCAGCAGAGCCCGCTGCCAACCGTCTAGGGTGATCCTAAGTTTAGTGTATGTAGTGTATTTTTAAGTGGTTGATTTTTAGAACTAAGTTTCTGTCACATATTATAGTTCTAAAAATAAAAGTATGCACAGCTAGTGTTCATTTGGTGCCACCATTACAGTAACAGACTGCATGCCTTATTCAGCTCCATACAAAATCTACCTGGAAGAAAAGGGGGGGTGGGTACTTTGGCTTTTTGCCCTAATTGCCCAAAAGTCAATTGCCCAGGAGGAATTAAGTGAAATAATCTAGGAATTAGGCTAAGTGCCCTACAAGGCAAGGACATGAGTGAACAATCATTTAGAGGATGGAAGTGTGATAAATATTAGGGCCAAATCTCATCCTTTAAGGCCATAATATTCAATGGGATCCTGTGAGACACAGTTAAGCATGACAAAGCCTGAGGAACAACATATGTAGAAGTGTCCTACTCTGGGCACAAACAGCCTCTGACTAATATCATGGCAAGGATGCGTAGTACGTCCAGCTCATTACTTCAAGTGGAAGAAGTGGGAGCAAGGCAGGGCCTGGAGCTGGTTGTTCTTCTCCCCAATAGACTCTCCACACATGCCACAGTACAGCTCCATCTCCTCCACGCATTCATGGAACTTCACTACATGGTCACGCAATTCTCGTTGCTGCCCCTTTGTGCGATAGATCCTTTCACACAGGCAGTGGAGCTTCAGCAGGCCAAGCTGCACATGAAGGGCAGAAACAAGAAAAGTGAACAGGATGAAGACAGAGCGGTAGCAGAGGGACAGGAGACTACTATAACCCCATTGTCCAGCTAGAGAAAACATCAGCATAGCAAATTGTCCAAGGGATAGGATCAGTCATAAGGACATTTGGTCTCTCAGCGCTTCCTCACATTAACCGTACCCCCGCATCACGAAAGGGGAGAGCAGGTTTGAGGCACTTTGCAGCTTTTTCATCAAGATGGTCTTCCTGAACTATGCATGACATATGCTGCATTTCACTTTCCTCTGCCTCCAACCAGCATGCTATTCAGCTCTTGCTCAGCCAGCAATATTTTCCAAGAAGAGAACTGTAATCCTCCAGCTCTATGGATGTTTCACACTGCTTTTTTACTGCTTCCCATTCCCGTTTATCCCACTCTGATTCCTCCCTCCCTTTACAGACTTGCACATTGATGATAATCTGTGCTAATGCCCACAACTAAACACTTGACAACAAAACAAGTCAAGCATCAATAGGTTAATATGGAGACATTAATAAGTAATAACAAGTCTGGATACTTAAACTCTAGGCTTCTTAAATTGCCTGACAGAAGACTAGTAGTGCTGAAGAGAAGCTACAGTATCCTACCTTGTTCCCTAGTCCCTCTGCCAGCTCCTGTGCTTTTTCAATGCTTTCCAGAGCCTGTGAACAGAGAGCACGCATCATCAGTTCTCAGTCTGATATATCAGAAACAGAATTCTATAAATACCCTGCCAAGAATTATTAAAAGAAAGAGGTAACGAGGTACAGAGTAGAATTTGGATAAACAAGCATTCCTGCAATTCTGGTGACATAAGACGGCTGCCTAACAGATATAGTCCCCAAAAAGGTTTATCCATAAGAAAAGCTTCTGGTTTCTGAACCACCACAAATAATCAAAGAGCTATGTTTCTGTTCCAGCCATAAACCACACAGAGAAGGGGTATGGTGTTGGCAGAGGCTGGTATTTGTAAGCAGAGTGAACATAGGCTTATTTAAGCACAATCACACTGTCTTCAGGATTGGGATGAAGCACAAGCAAAGCAAGCCTTTTCCCCATCCTGCCCTACAGGCTCAATAATGTTTGGGCAACTCCAATTTCATCTGTAGCTGAGGGAGGAGAAAGGATCAGCACTATCAATATACCACGCTCCTCCATTTTTTTCCTGCTCTTCATATATCTGCTTTGTCCTACTTATACATGGTGCCGTGTAGGAGTGTACTGCTAGCACTCTTTTTCAGTCTGAAGCAAAACGTTTAGCATAGCAGCTGTCATACCAAATGAGTCCCTACTTTCTCCTAGATGCCATAGTGATCCCCACTGCTCTGATAATCGGTCACTGTTTCCCAGAACTATCAAGACCTGCTTTAGGTCCAAGAGGAAGAGGAGATATAATAATACAATATTGGTAATGAGGAACAATAATACAATATTGGTAATGAGGAACATTATCAAAGTTGCACCCTATAATTTGGCATCACCACTATTCTAGGAGATGAGGACCAGCTGAGATGAAAGAATGCACCTAGAATGCAGAGGATATGGCATTAGACCTCTGGTGGCAGCAACAGCCTAGGGTAAGGAACTGACAAAGGAGGGAGGTAGGAACAGAAGAGCAGCAGCGAGGACATAACTGAGAGCTGGGCCCAGGCAGAGTGACTGTGTAATGGAAAAACTGGAATTAATGATGGGGGCTAAGAAATGAAGTGAAGCACATAAGGCGGAAGAAGAGGTGCTGAGAAGTCCAGGGGACTGTTTGTCTGAAACAGGAAAACGAAGACTGCACAAGAGTTTGGGCAGGCAGGCTGTGCCAACAGCAGGGGAGAAATTGGCATAGTATTGACTACATGCAATGACAGGAAACTGGGACCAACTGAGAAGATTGGGAGGCTGAAGAAGACTGGGACAAGAACAGGGAATCTGAAAGCGGAAATGCTCAAGTATTGCCATACTTAATTCTCTTATTGGAATGAGTAGCATGAAAAATGGAAACTGGGACCGGTAAAACTGAGGAACAGGCTTCGGGGGGGGGGGGGGGGCGGGGGATATTCAGTGCTGTAACATTTGAGGAGGTCACGTTTGGGGCAAATGGGCATAAGGTCCCTGACCACCAGGGAAGACTTGTCTCTAACACCTGGAGCAGAATCCAAGGTCATTCCATTCTTTCACAGGTTTGGTGAGATCAGGGCTCTGCAAAGCCCTCATCAGGGTCTCACAGGTGAAAACTATTTGTGATAGTGGAAGGTGGCAATGCCTAAAGGTGGGACCAGATCTGTAGGAGTTAGAAGAGTGTGCTGAATATTCCCTTGTTTACAGGCCTACTTGCTGCATCCTGTATCACAGGACACATATGAGATGTGAGGCTTGGAAGGGATTACACTAGACAGTTTTCATGTCCACAGTTTTTTCTTCCAATGCGAACGTAGCATTTAGTTACTGACATTGCAAGCTGTATCTCACCCAGCTGATTTCCTACCATAGGGAAATTGGATGCTGACAGCACCTTGAACTTGTCTTTTCTGACAGACACATACTGCTTTCCTTCTGAGATGCTTTTTACCTCATATACTTTGTGTCTCTCATGACTAGTAAGAGTGAAATTTTAGCACATCCAAAACGGCATCTTGATATGTCACTGTAGAGGCACTTCAGGTTGTTCAAGACCAACTTTTGAGCATCTCCTTCTGCAGCCTGCTAACATTCCTGCAGTGCAATCTCAAGCATTTAATACAGTCTGGTATTTAAGACACATACACTGCCTAAGTATTTTCAAAATAAGTAACTTCACCTCCTTGTACTGTGTTGACCTGCTGGCTATTCCCAAATAATTTTCTGCTCTCATTTCTGTTTCACATCACGGCTTATATACCTTCAAATTTCCTCCAGGAATTTGATGCCACATTTATCTGCAGAACACATGATGGAGCTGTAGAGCTGTCTAAAAATCATCGCTAACAATAAGGAGCTTAGTCATATTGCTAAAAAGTAGGCAGTGGAATCTATTTCAGAGCATAAGGATATGCTGATTGCCTACAATGGCAGGAGCAGACTTCCTTCCCCCAGTAACAGTTTCTCAGAGTGGTGTTTAAAGTCATCAGGACTGACTAATGAGACAGTTCTGTAAGACACCAGGCTGACTCAGAAGGGATGTTCATACTGTTAGCAACAAATTCCTGGCTGAGGGGCCATTCAGAGAAATGCAGCTGTACGAGCAACAGCTCTCTGTGTGTTGATGGGCATTCAACTCAGAAAATGACTGCTCTTATCTAAAAAACTTGTGTAGAAACAAATTTGTAACTGACCTTATCCAGCTCCTTCTGGATCATCCAGCACTTAGCCACTCCTAGCAGCACCTGGATCTGTCCCAGGCGGTTTCCAATCTCTGTCATGATGCTCATGGCAGAATCATACCGAGGAAAGGCTGTCTGCAGAAGTGGGGAGGAAAATGCATGTTGTGCTTTGGCCTGCTTTTTACACCCTCTTGCCATCCCCTATGCCCTTCCTGGCAGGAAAGATCTGTACCTGCACATCTTTGCGACTGAGATGGATATCAGCAAAGCACAGCAGACACAGTGCTTGCAGAGGCCGGTCCCCATGCTGAAGGGCAATCTTCATGGATTCCTGAAAGTAACAGTCTTTAGTCAGCAAGAGGGCTTGCTTCTGGTTCAGAACAGGGCTGGGCTGTGCTCCAGCCACTGAAGGGTCAGCTCCAGAGAAATGGCACCACATTTTTAAAGGAACTACAATCACATTCACACTCCCAACTAGGGGACATTCACAGGCCCAAACTTGGAGGCACCCAGGGCTACTTAGACCACAACTCTAAGACATGGAGGCAACAGCAGTATTTATTCAGGTGTGAATGCCATTGCATTTCTTCCTCCCAGTCCTGTCCTTAGGCAAAATACCCTTGCTGACACCTCTGATGCTCTGCATCCGCCTGCACCCTATACCTCACAGCAGTCCATGGCATCTGCCAAGCGCCCCAGCTTCCGATAGGCCACTGCCATGTGGTACTGGCTCATTGCACGGTACTTCAGGCTCCAGCCTGTCCCGTAATCATTCACCAGCTCCGCTGCTTTACATGGGAAGAATAAAGCTTTCTCGTAATCCTGTGAGGCAGACAAGCAGATAGAAGTAGGTACAGCAAAAGTAAAGAAAAAAAATAAGGAGAAAAAAGCAACCATTATAAGGAGAAAAAACATCCATTTTTGATTTACTAATGCTGCAACAGCTAGCTGGTTTTTGTACGCTTTTCTTCCCCTGCCTGTCCTCTTCTATGCACCTGGTTTTCTAAATTGACATGGATACCAAACTGCGGAAGGTGGAATTGCCATATGCTGAATTCATATTACTCCATGTGTTCAGGACACCGGAGAAACGACGCAGCAAATGAATTCTATATATTGCACCATCAGCCTTAAGCTGCCAGAATCATTTACCATCTTCTATAACTGAAGCCTGAAAACTCTCTGCTCTTGCATCAGCTCCACTTTCAGCATCCACATGGAGCTCTCATGTTCTCCATATGGCGAGTCAGGATCTCTGGGAGGCTGGTTATTCAGCATTGCAGGAAACAGGGAACAAAAAAAAAATCACAGCCCTACCAAATTGACAATAACTAATAAAAATATTCTAAGCATCTTTCTGCATTAAAAACTTTCTAGAAAGAAATCTTATCTTACAGTTAGTACATAAAATTATTGAAGATATCTAACCCATTCTCAAATGAGATATATGAACCTGCAAAAATGAAAAGCTTTTTTTTTAATTCTCCAAGATGCACAAAGGCAGCCTCAAAATTTTAGTTTGTTCTCTCTTCTTATTTCATACCTCAAAAGTATTCAGTATAGTATTTGCCTCTTTATTTTTGGTACTATGAGGGAAATCTAACAAGAGTTTTCAACACTTTAGTTAGTGAGTCTTCAATTAGTGATAAAAAAAAAATTCAAGACTTTTGTGAAACTATTTGTTGAGTTTGTGATATTAGTTAGAACTAGCAAATCACCCCACCCACAGTTCCTGCCTGGTTTTGTACACACAAATAGCTATTTGCCTGCAATAGTGGTGGAGCTAGAAAGAGAATCTATGAGTTCTGGCTGCCAGCCCTGTGTGCAGACAGTGCCTCTTCTGATGTGATCTTTGAAGCTAAGTTTGATCTTTTCAATTCACAGCTGCTTCTGCTGTGCTATATAAGCATTCCACTAATCCTCCCATCCTTACTGCAAAGGGGAATACTCACTGATGATTTTACAAAGTAGAGATTTTAACTTGAAACGCTCTCCCAGCACTTCACTTTCTGTAGCAAACATGTAAGCTGAAATTCACACCATTTCCAATTCTTTCCACAATGAGTCAACTACCACCCCGTCCTCCCATCCCTTAGGTTACTGCACCTTTATCTGGGCATAGAAGTTCCCGAGGCTGCAGCAGACTCGACACTCCAGCATCTTGTCGTCGTTGTTGTGTGCATAGCGTAAAGCTTTTTCAAAGCACTCCAAAGCTTTCTGGAAAACACTGAGGCCCAGGAATGCATTGCCCATGCTGAGGCTCACCTGGCCATTCAGCTGCAGGCTCACAGTGGTACCCTGCATGTTCAAGCATGTCTTACAGTAAGATATCGTTTTCTGGAATTCACAGAGTTTCTCATTGCTTCGAGCCAGGTTTAGGTAGCCCTCTGTAAGGTAATCCGGGTCTTCCAGCTCCCGTGCTGTGTCAATCTGTACCACTGCAAACTTCAAGTAGAAAAGTCAGTGTTTATAAAAGGCACATAATTTAAATAAATACAGCTCAAAGACCCATGGAGTAGCATCCTGCACTGAAGTGGCTCATCTCTGAGCAGCACAGCGTGGACTGAGCAGCACTGTGTAAATTGAGCAGTTATCCAGACATTTACAAGGCATGGGAGCAGTCTGAAGTAACCTCTCTCCACACTGCCTCTTGGACAAAGAAGATGAACTGGAATGGCAATAAGTGGAAAAAAACATTAAACAGCCTTGAAGAGAAGCAGGTAAGGCAGAAAACATCTGACAACGCAGCTCATTTTTCTTTCACTCAGTTTAATTTATTCTGCTTTCTCTGGAATGCTTAAGCTATTAAAGCACTCAAAGAAACTAAGCAAGCTTCTTCATTCATCAGTTTCATACAATCTAATTACAGAAGAGTTGTATTAATCATTTTTGTTCTACAACCCTCAGGATTCATTGCAAACAGTTCTCACAAATGATTTGAAGTCTTTTTCTTTTAGACCACAAGCTCTTCTGAGCAGGGACTCTCTTGTATGTTTTGTGATGAACCAAGCACACTGCTCGCTGGAATTAGTACCCGTAGCAAAGGTAAATATTTAGCAATTTTCTTCACATGTGTTTGCATTAGAGATTAACAATTAGATTTACAGGTAACTCCCAAAGGCACCAATTGCTTCACTTTTGCACACTGGCAACAGTTAATAATTTAAGCCACTAGAATATATTACATATTCAAAAAAATAAAAAACAATCAAATTGTTTATGCTTGGGTATGTGTGTTCACCCCCTCCTTAGTGCTTTTTAGGAAGGCTGTTGTGTGTATCCAGCAATGTGCACTAGCTTGTGCTTTCCTGGATTCCCTTACCTTTGTATCAGTTCTTCATTACTTCCTGATAGTCACAGCCTCATTCCTTGGTGTGAAGTAATTTCTCTCTCCAAGAGATTGAGCATCATAACTCTTCTTAAATCCCAGTTAATTTCATGTGTTTAATTCACAGACCCCCTTTTTTCCTGTTATTTCCTCTCCCAGTGATTTATTGCTAGAGTTCTCCATCCTCTATCTTTGATCATTTGCAGTGTAAAATCTTCAGTTCGTCTGAAGCCATTTTCTTTCCTAACAGTGGGAAGAACTAGAATTCACCTACTCTGATCCTGTTTTCTGTTCTCTTCTCAGGCAAGAAGTTACAGCTCGAGCATTGTGAGCTCACTCGTTTGCCTGGTTCTTGTTTCTGTGAAGCCTTCAGTATTTTCTTCAGGTAGCCACATCTTACCTTTTAGTTTCTCTCTTCTCTAATCAGTCTGTTGTTTCTGCCACCACTTAATCCCACATTGCTTCTCAGAATTTCTTGTTTTTTCTTCCAATGTTTTCCAAGTGTATTAATACCCCTCTTTCTTCTTCATGCTAAGCATCTGCTTTGTAGATAAGGCTTTGATATGTGCACAGGTTTACTAGTAAGAGGACCCCCCCACACACCTTCTAAACACAGCTACCAAAAACTTTTCAAAGAGATGTCAGCACCCTCTTTACTTTTTATGCTAAATGTTGAATGATTTTACCAGTCTCTTAAGAGGCAGCCAAAACCATCAGGACAAGAATATCAAAGCCCTTTAGCAAGACCCTATTTCAGGCTGGGATCGTTTCTTAAGACTTACAACATCCTCTTGTCTTTAGATTCCTGAGTCACTCTCCCAAACACTGCCTGCTACTATGTGTGCATCCTGTGACTTCTCAGATCCACTTGTCAGCTTCCTTTTGTTCACTTATTCAGAAGCTTTATCCTCACATTCTTTAAGTGAAACTTCAGCTTCTTTTTGCCAACCTTTCATCAAGCCTTATGTCCTTCTTTCTTCAATGCTATCCTGACAATAGGGAACATCTCTCTGACCTCAACTGTCAGACCCCTCCTGGAACATCTCTCATCACCCTTCACCTCCCACCAAAAAAAGCATCTCCATTCCCCTTTTAATCAGTCCCCATGCAAACAGTTACAATAAAAAACTGTGTAAGATCTGTGTCAGATATCAAACAGCAGCTGAACAAGATAATAGACACCTCTTCTCAGGACTGACACTTATTCTATAGAATTTATTTGGAGATCTCTTGTTACACTAATGCATGCGCTATAAACAGTTTTTACAGAAAAAAAAAGGTCATGTTTTCATGCCTTTTTGTGAAGCTTGATCATATGGTGTGCCTGTATATGACGAATAAAACAAGAAAGGTCCCCACGATTATCTGTAGAACCTCATTAATCTGGGAATCCTGAGGGACCAGATCCAATCAAAAGCAGTACTCTGCATACTTTGTGGGCTGGAGCTATTGGTCAACACAGTGAATAAGGCAGCCCATGATATGCACCCAGTAGCTGGTACCTCTGACTATATGCACAATACAAGCCCTGATTTTACATTCGAATCTCCAGCCGCTCTCTGTAGTGGATGCGACACAATGGCATGCATTCATCTCCAGTTTGCCTTACCTTCAGCATATCTTTGTATCTGCCCATCTCTGCATGAGCAGTGATGAGGCAACCCAAAACCCGAAACCTGCCAGCAGGATCCGCAGACTTCTCCAAAACCCTCATCCAGACTTGCAGGGCCTTTTCGGTCTGATTAGACTGGTAAAGATGGAGTCCTTTTTCTATCTGTTGCTTTGTCTGGTCCTGACCCATCTCCCATGCATTAAAAAGCCTCATATACTAACCTCTAAGGAGAGCAAAAAGGAAGTACCCAAGAGAGAACACAACGTAAAATGCCCTAATACAGGAGGGCAGGTTGTGCGCTCAGAAAGCTTGTAGCCGTAAAAGCCCAGCCACATAAGGGGGCTGGAGCTATGGTAAGCAATGGCAAGAAGTGGTTGTTCAGCACTGAAGGCAGAATCCCAAATCCATTAGGCAAACGTCTTGCTTGTAAAGACTCTGTCAATGCATTCGGCTGTCCAATCCCATAAACAAAGAGGAAAAACACAACAGGGAGAGAAAGAGAATAATCTCAAGCGATGGGAGTGAAACTCAATCTGAGCAGCCACTGCTGCCCCCCCCCCCCCATTGGCTGCAGCTGCGCCTGCCAGTCCGGCTCACATGGCTCCCAGGAATGCTAGTCAGGATTCCCAGCTCCCAAGGTCAGGGTGAGCCAACCGCCCACCCCAGCCTGCCAGTATGCGGCTTATAAATACCCCTCTTATAAATCTCCCTCTATGAGGGAGAGACAATCAGCTGGAGTCACAGGAATGTCTCAGTCCTCTTCCTTTCTCCCTTGCTATCTTCTTTTGCAAGCACTGGGGGGGCGGGCTAGCCTAGGAGGTAGCAGCCTCATCTAGGAATGTAGCTTTAAGAACCATACGTGTCTTAAGAAGTAGGGTATGATTTGAAAAGTTTCAGCATACACATTATGTTTGCAACAATGTGCTGGTGTACAGTAAAATCATACTCTGATTTTGAGCCTGGTACTTTGCCAGGCTCAAAATTCTGCCTCCCTCTTGAGGACCTAAGTTGGGAATGGGGACCGTTTCTGTGGCCAAGGGTCAGCTCTGTCACTGATTTGCTGCAAATATGTCACTGACTTGTCTGCCTCCCTAGGAGAACAAGAAGCTAACCACACTGAAAAACTGTTTGTGACTGCTACTCACTGCCATCGGATACCTGCAACAGTCCTCCAGGCATTTTCAATAGACGTTTTCAAAGGCACTGTTGAAGTTCTACTTCCAGAACTTTCTGATCTTTAACGATGACTGGTAATAACAACTGAAAGCAATACATTTCTGCATAAGAAAGATGCAAGCACGTAAGAAGATTGTCAGCCCAATTATAAGATAGCTTTTAACTCGCCTACACATCTTTGAAAGAGTAAAGTTAGACTGGTTACTCTAGGAATCAAGTTTCATACCCCTATTGATCTGGTGCAATTTTAATTGGCTTAGTCTTTGTTATGCATAGATTTACTCTGTCCTTCAGAAGAGATACCTAACTTGGGAAGTGGGGATATGCATCAGAAAAGTTTAACATTTTTCAGATACACAAGTCCCAGACACCTGTTTGGGATCCTTTTACAGGCCAAACAGAAGAAATGGCAATTCAAAGTTTTAACAACAGACCCACATGGTGAAGCAGGCATGTCTCCAGCTACCTCCCTGCATCTACATGAATATGGTGCCCCAAGCAAAGGCAATGACTAATGGAATCCCCAGTTGGACCATCCTGGTCTGGATCATGGCTGCCTGAGGAAACACAAACACCCAAGGGAGCCTTCCTGATACAGTATCTTTAAGGAAAGTAGGACACACAATAATAAGGAGTCACAGCCCACAGAGGTTTTACACCATAGCAGTCATCTTCTTAAGAGATTCCATCAACACCTTTATCCAAAATTTTCTCAGAAAAGTATTTTTAAAAGTATTTTAAATGGTAGAAGACTCCTGCTACAACCAGGCTGATTCTCTTCTGGGAGCTTTTCATATTCACATTACTTAATTTTACATTGTTTTTCAGGGATGTAATGTGCTTGGTGAAGCTTCAGCATAGACTGCGTGTTCTCAAACTCTAGAAGTAGAAACTATGGAAACTGAAGGAAAGTAAAGCTGACACAGAGCTGGCTCATGTGCCAAGATCACTTCAGCAGCACTGTTAGAATATCTGTTTACCATATATTTTAGGACTTTATTAGTAGTCTGATTTGGAATATAAAAATCCCTCTTTCTAGCAGTGATTTTTATGTCCATCTGGAGGTGAGTGGCAGGATGGACACATGATACAGAAGGTTGATCCCCATGGAAAGTGGTGGTAATGGTGAGGCCATCAGTTTTCGGGACTTGGGCAAGCTGAAGTTAAGAGGGTCAGAGACAGGAGACATTGCAGTTGACAGCATGAAAGAATGAAGCCAGGCAGGACTCAAGAAGAGGGAAATAGAAGTCACAATTCTTTGCTGGAGCAGACCATTTTGTAAAATTACCTTCCAGAAGTAGCCTGTCTGTACCTTAACTCATCCTGACGGTTTTGGAACACTTCACTTCATCCATAACACTGCTCTTATATCCGATGAGGAAAGGTCAAAAGGAGATGCCTTGCAGTCTGCCAAAGCCACTCTAGCAAGTAGATGATCTGTCCTGCATTTTCTTGATTGCACTGTACTTCCTTGCTTTTGAGTTGCATGCTATTCTCCTCTGAAATGCTGCTTAATTTCTTAAGAATCCACTCACAACTAGTCTGCCAGGATGAAAATTTAACCTAGTAAAATAAGGGCTAGGAGAACTATCATGCTCAAACTGGTCACTTTCAAAAAACAGAAACATCTTCTGATATGGAACATACCACTTTGAGCCCAGTGAGGCTGCCTAAATATGGAGGGGTAAATGGGTAGCATCACCAAGACACTGACTGACTGAGAAATTAACAGCAGTGGTCAGTCTGTGGCTCAAGATTGATCTAGTTTATAAATTACACAAATACAGCTTCTACATTAAACAACCAACAGTCTTCCTTGGGAACTGCAAATAGTTTTACACCTCACACCTGTGAGGTGCATGGAAACCCTAAATCGGGGAATCTCACCTGTCATGCTGTGGAGCTATAGGCATACACACAGTCACTTCCTCAGAGTGACCACACTGAGCTGCTTGTCTCCTCCCCCACTGCTCTTCATAATGTATCCCTGTGGCTCCTGGCCATATGAAGACAGCAGAACATGGCTGGTAAAGTCAGGAAGATCGGAGCCTGGAGTTAAAACAAGTAGTGAAAGCTGGAGGAGTATGTGAGAGAACAATTTTGCCTAAACATTCAACATCAGGACTTAATCTACAAGTGTGTGTTTTCATGTTGATGAACTTAAGAACCCATGTGAAATGCTAGCGATTTTCAGAAATTAATACACTGCCTCTTATTTGTAGTTTAATACATCTAAGTATTGACAAATCTACTCTCTGTTTCATAAGATATAATGGACAAAGTTGCTAATTGATTGTGTAAGATGACACTATCCAACTTTGCTGCACAGGCAGGAATCTTCCATCCCAGCTAAGCAAACCACTTCTCTAATTCAATTGTTTCTTTCCATCTTTCACCTCAGGCGTATCTGAACTGAAATCTCTCCAGCCCCCATCTCAACAGCTGCAAATTAAAATGAGTGATCCCAGCACACTATGCAACAGGTGGCTCAGCGCCTTGCTTCGCAATTGGTGCACTGCAGAGAATGGAATGCAGCACTGAATCCTGATGCTTGCAAATGCTCTCAGATTTATTATCATGTAGGAAGTAACGGGGTGAAACAGAGCATGCCAGATAACAGAGAAAAAGGACACGAAGGAGGAACATAGCTGCCCTGAAAGTGCTTGCAGTCTGAGATGGAAGTCAGAAGGAAAAGCATTATTAAATTGTAGGATTTTTCACAAATGTGGCAAAGTCATAGCCAATGTGGTACTTTCCCTCTCAGAGGGGCAATATTAACATCAAACTCAGTCAAGTTTTTAAATGAATTATACTCTGACTACAGCAGATATTTACCTTTAGGCAACTCAAACAATTAATGTATCTTAGTTCTAAGAGCAAAGCAGGTTAACTTTAGCTTATCACAGAACATGAGCTAGTAAGTCCTGAGGTGTTATACCACCCCAACAGGTTTTATGAAAATTCTAATCGCTTTGGATTTCTCTGTGTAGTATTTCCAGGACCAGGAGCACTGGGGACTGCGGATACCTTCACCTTGCAGAAACAAGGTAGGCTCAGCAAGCTGGGTCTTGTTTGGAGTAAGGTGGCAGTGGGAGTGGAAGGTATGGTGCTTGTAGGAGCGGTATGAGTTGATTCCTCCAAGAGTGCTTATCTAATCCCACACACCGCCATGCAACTCATGCTGTTCTTATATAGCTCAAGTTTGGTGTTATGCTGAAGTTCATCAGCCCTTGAAACTATGAAGCATGATGCATGCACAGGCAAATGACTACCCAGCACCACTTCTGTGAGGCCGCAGATATATCTACAATCCACTCCCCAACGTATCACATTTGCATTATCCAAGATTTTTAGGACTTGACTAGAAAATGATACAAATCGAGACTACACAAGCAAAACCTTTTTGATTTATACTTAAAGTAGCTGATCTACATGGAAGTCTATTTTGTGCCTCTAGAATAGGTAACATTGGACCATGAAAATTTTTGGATACAAAACTGGAAGTCAGCTCTCTCATCTCTCTTCAGATTCCCACACCTGTACCCAAAAAGAACCTCAAGTTCAAGACACAAACACAACACACAAGGACTCTTCTCAAACAGTTTAATAGCAAATAAACAAAGGAAGGTACCACACTTGGCATATACAAAATGACTTGTTGTCGGTGTGTCTGTGCAATTAAAACAGCTTTAAGTTGCCCTTTGGGACAAAAAGAAAAAAAAAACACACACAAAAGGAAGAAAATTCCTTTAACACATACTCGCTCGTTCCAAACTTGTAACAAATCTTTTCATTTTAAATCCACTACACAAACTCTGCGATCAGATCAGAAAAGCAACATGTGCTCCTCTACTTTTGAAACCATTAAAGTAAAATCCGTAATTCTCTACAGAGTACAACACAATTTCACACAAAAAGACATTTTGTTTTGCAAATCAAAACAAGAAAAAAGGAACAGCTCAAACAAGGTAAAGAAAAGCATTTCTACGACTGAACCACGACTTCGAGTTGATTAAGTTCCGTTACTGCAGAACAGACTCTACATTTGGTCATAGTGGCAATTTGTTTTCTCATCACATTGTGAATCACTTTACATTGTTTTCTAGTAGAAAAGGCAAAAAACTGTACAAAACCCCTAGTGTTAAATACAATGTTTGTACCAATAAAAAAGCCCACAGGTTTGTCTCCAAAATGTAAATTTTCTTTTTAAATTATTCACAAAAAGCAGCCAAAAATCAGAAAGGCAGCTGCTGCTCCACTGTCTCAAATCCATTAAAACCACCACAGAACAATTAAAACAACCAAAGGAAGAAAAGGAAATAAGAAAGGAAAGAAACATCCAACGTTTGGCATTTTGGTTTTCTTCGGATATTTTTCCACAGGTTTCCCCAGAGTTCCTCATGGAACCAAATGCGCACGTACAGAAATGTATTGGCAGTTACTCAGTACACTGCAGGGTATCAGTGCCCCCCAGTGACACCCAGCCCTGTGCAATCAGACTGTGGGAATGACAGCAGCCAGCCCACAACCCTACCTCCAAAATAAACAAGTCTCTATCCTTTTCTCACCCAGCCTCACACTTCACTCCCAGGTATATGTACCATATCCAAAAAATGTTCTGTCTCAAGCAGATTAAGGACTTTCTACACAAATCTAGCCAGTATCTGTTGAGAACATATCGTATTCTCAGCCAACTCAGGAGCAGGGCAGGAGGATAAATCCTTTCGCATCTTCATTATCCCAAACACTGGACAAAAGTAAGATTTCTGTACAATCAAACATAATTCATTTTCTCAGCAAACCCCTTTCTCCTGGGATTTCACTTCACATTATTTTATACTGTTAAGATACCTAAACTAGCTCACTTTGCCTTCTGACTGAAACTTCATCACAGCACACACTCTTCAGGTGCCTTCATCTAGAAGCTACGTCCCAGTTTCTACCTGTGCAGATCATATGTAGGGTAGGGGGAGCCTGCCACACAAAAAGCAGTAACCTGTTCTCATTCATCCTGCAAGCTAGAAAAACTGCTTAGCTCATTACCCAATTAAAAACTAAACAAAAACTAAAAAATCTCCGTAGAGATTCCCCAGCTAAGGCCCTTGAGAAGAGAGCTGGGGATGGTACCCTGTTCAGGTAACAGCTTCAGAGGCTGTTGTATTGTGCTTGTCACTTGGGAAAAGAGCCAGCAGTTGTATGACCAGGTTTAAAAATGCTTTCTCTAGAAGATTTCAAACACTTTATTTCAAGAGCTACCCTAGATCCTTCCAGGATCCTGCCACCAAGGTCTGATTGATGGTATTAAGCTGGGGCTGGACTTCACAAAAAGTGCCCTGATTTATACAAAATGCTAGTAAACAGTGTTTCAAAGGAGCCCTAGCTTCAGAGAGCTTTAGAAACAGAAATACTGTGAAGTTCCCCCACCTTCCTGCTTCCCAGCTATCCCCTTCCACCAGAACTCCTACTACAGGAACAATGCAACCAAGCCCTCAGGAGCCTGTGACAGCACTGGAGATGAAACGAGGTCCAGGTGCTCTGTCAGGCAGACAGTCTAAGTGCACAGGTAGATGCCCTCAGGTGGCTTCTGATCAGGTATTTGCCATACCAAAAACACCAATTTAAAAGGATACCTTTGAAACCCGTTAAATTGCTCAGTTTTTGCACAAACTATAGAAAACAGAGAGGTGAAGGTGATATATACGAGGGTGTGAAGAAAACAGCAGGAAACATGCAAAACATTTCTGGGCACTATCTCAGTTTGAAAGAATAAAACGAAAACATCACATTTTGCTGAGGAGATCGTAGTTACGAAAAAAACAAGCATGCTGGGGCTTAACAAAATACAACATCAACTTTGATCAAATTTTCACTGCAGACTGATAATCACACAGGGAAGCGAGGGAAAAAAAATAAAAAATCAGTAAATGCCAGGGCAAAAATGTAGCTACAATCAGAAGAAAATGTAGTTCAAGTGTTTTCTGCTGATGCCACTTAAGTCACAAGTTTGAACTCATAAAAACACATGCTGTCTCCTCAAGCACAGAAACCAGATCAGCAAAATGTGACTAGGAAGTCTCCTGAAAGATTGAGTCACACCACATAATTGACTTTTTCTTCAAAACTGTGTTTTTAAAACTAAGCACACAGAAAAAACTAAGCCTAGAAAGTGATTGGCTGTATGTTCACAGAAATACAAATACTCCACAAGGTATGCTAGCAAGGCTGCTCTGAAGACAATTACAAAGAATCAGATTCACAAAATCAAGTGGTTATCTTACGAAGGTCTAGAAAAATAGAAATTCTTTTATATTCAAATGCAAGTTTAAATATTCCCCCTTCAGCAGTCTTTCTAGCAAAACCAATTTGGCAGCACAAAAAAAAAAAAAAAAACAAAGAAAGAAACAAACATAATAAAAATACACATCAGCATCAAAAGTCAACACAAGGTCAAAGGTGAGAGTTCAAGCATCAGAGAAGCTGAAGAGACAAGGATTTGGACGATGTACTTGAACGCCACATCGACATGCTTTAGGCACAACGATGAACAAACGGCAGGAATCTAGAAAAAAAAACAAACCAGAAAGAGGGAGACCCACTGAGTTACACAGAGCAGTACATCCAAACGAGGAGAGAGAGAACAAGAATGGGCACTGTACAATGAGACCTCCTGGGGAAGGGAGTTGACAGGGAAGGGCAGCACATGCCAACGATGGACAAGTAAAAGTCAAAGTACATGAAGGACACCAAGTAAACATCAAACTGCCAGAAACTAAATGGAAGCAAAGGCCTTGATTTCCCTCAACATCCAGTCCGTGGAGCACTCCACAGCCAAGTGACACGTTGACTAGCATGCATTCACCTTGTCCCGTGCCCAGTGTCTCTATCAGCTCTGTTTAAGAGAACAGAACATGCACTCTCCCCAGGAGACTGACTCCAAAAATATGGCTCCAGGGCTCATGTTTGCCCACAGAGATTGAGAGACAAGACAGGACACAAGGGATTCACAGGTGGTTTGACAGCTGAGACTTTTCCAGCATCCTAACATGGGAAGTTCTTAGGCAGTGGTAGCCCAGGAAATCCATGTTCTTTCCTTCAGCTACAGTCCCTTCTCAATTCCCTAGGAGCCCGTGAAACTGGGGTTAGGTGGTTTGGAACAGAGGGAAAAAAAAGATTATACAAGACATAAGTGGAACCAAAAACCTTACATATTAGAAAAGAATTCCTTAAGACTTGACTGCAAGTTAAGACTTGTCCTAGCTGAGCACTTTTCATATCGTTAGACCTGCACAGGGATTTTCCTCTCCCAACCTTTTATATAAAACAGCCTCCAGCTCCCTGCCTGACTTTGTGAGGAGGGGATTCTGGGCTCTGAGAAGCTCTACAGTCACTGTTGCCAGTTTGATGAGTAGAAAAATGCATTTCCTGAAGCTTTCACAAAGTTTGTACATACATTAATTCTTACATTGTGTGATATAACTTTGTTTCCTCCCCTCAGCCTCTGAACTGCAAAACAGAAGAAACATTTTGGGAAGAATGTGGCAGGCAGGGGAGAGAAAAGGCTTTTTTTTTCACCCCCGTCCCTGGAACTCCACTTTATCTCTTGTTCGCTGCCTTATTTTTTCAGCACCCCTCAAAGCTACAGGTTACAGGCTAATGCAAAATGAGACTTTCATATAGCATTTATAGCATGATTGAAAATATAAAGCATTGCATTCTAGTACCAAAGCAAAAAGCAGCACATCGCCCACTAAATCTGCAAAACTTAACAGAAATGCTAAAATAAATTTTCTCTTTGTACTTTCCAATTTAGAGAAAGGACTTCGTATGGAGTTTAAATCAACTACAGCAGAGTACAATGCAGCTCTTGCAGTTATTTCTGTAGTTCTAGAAATACTCCAGATAATTTACAGACAGCTGTGAGGTTTCAGTCCTAAACCACAAAGGCAAACGTATCATGAACTCTGAGGCATGAGAACAAATAAAAGGCATGAAATCAAGTGACATCTAGCATGCACCATAGGAATTGTGTGTGCAATTTCTTTAGGGTTTTTGGATAGATTAAGTATTTCACTCGCAATTTTGAGGGGAAAGTTCAAGATTCATTAAAGCCATTAGGAAGAACTGGCCTACAACAGCAGAGTCAGGAGAAGCTGCATGAGAACTGAATGATTTAGGGAAGGTTATTTAATTTTGTCCTTGTTTTATTCTCACAACTGTGATAATGTAATGCAACTACTCAGCATTCTGTATTTTATCCTTTGTGGTTAAGCATGCTCAGGGATGTATAACATCCTTATGTTTAACTGTTTGCAACAAGCAGCTCTCGAAGCATTTTACTTGTTCATAGCTGCACCCTTCAACTGTAATTTGCTTTATTCAAGTTGCTTTTAGGTGCTTCCAAATGAAACAGCTAGAACAGCTCCATAACTAGATGGATTTTGCTTGGCTGTCCTTCCCTAACTCTCAACTATTAATAAGAAACATTAGTTAATTGTGTGATGGAAGAAGAACCTATCACTCCTAACTTATTATTTAGGTGTAAAGCTTTTTCCTTGTAGAGTTCTGTGTTGCTAGGAATTTGAGGCATCTGTTTTCCAGATAATAGAGCCCACAGCTAGTAAACTGTTTCATCGCTAAAATACAAGAAGATATTCACCAATATCCCATATTTTTGAGAAATTCTAATTCTCATTCTGCTTAGGCTTTAAATTCAATGACTATGTATCAAAGGCATTTTCTAATAATGCACATTTTGTACAATTGAGGGGAAAAAAGTTAGAGGGAGATATCTAATTTTGGACTGTTGATTATCTAGGGGGCTGAAGAATCTATGAATTTGTTTGCTATAGTACCAGATAGATACTAAGCAACATTAGACTGAGATTTCAACTGTTCATAATACTTCCATCTTATTATGGTAAATCTAGTAAAATCAAAGGTCTTCTGAGACAAATCTATGGAATATATCAGCATTTCCATCCTGCTTCTAGAAAATACTTAAGTACTTTCTTGTGACACACATAACACTTAATTCTATTTTATTAGACATCTTACTAACTTTTGTTGTAGAAAATTCAGATTCTTTGGTTTGAGTTTACAGAGTATTTTGCCCGGGGGGCTAGTTAAGCCAATCCCTCTGCAATTTATTTGAACTCACCCAACTCTTATTGTACAATCCAGGAAATAAAGCATTTGGCACAAGAACAGATTATAATAAAGAAACCTATCTGATGATAATTTCCAATATTAAAATACTGAGGGGAGAGTCAAATTTGCCTCAAATGGTTTTGCTACTTCCTTTTCTTGTTCTTTCATAACATTCCTTCCAGTCTCATGGTTCCTAACCTATACTAGAACACTTTTTAAATTATTATTACACTGTTGTTCTGCAGGCAATTTTCTCATCAGGATTATTTCTAAGCACTACTCAAAGAATTTTGGTAGATTCTGTTACACCAGCTGCTCATCAGAACCAACTTGTTTGCTTTGGGCAGTTTACCCCATGACGTCCCAAGAGCTGACTGATTTGCTTTGTGCTTCAATAAAAGCATGAAGGAATTAAAAATAGGAAAAAAAATAAAATAAATCATCAAGCCCCCCCCAAATCCTAGACTTTCCTGACAATGAATGAGAAAGAAAACTGGAAGCCAAGAGGAAGATAAATCTCTATAGTCAGCAGCAGCCACCAAACAGACGTAGGAATGTTGACTTTATCTGATCAGTTGTTAACAGAAAAAATCTGCCCAAGTCACAAACTGGATACATTTATTAACTTTGGCAACATATACATTGATACACCAAAAAAAGGGAAATCTCAAACAAATACAGAAAAAGGGCAACATCTTCAGCTGGTGAAAATTGATGCAGCTCTACTGAAGAAAGCAGAACTGCATTGATTCAAACCATCTGAGGATCACATCTATTAGAATTTAACCTGCATAGATATTTTGTTTCTTTTATTTTTGGCAATACTTGTAATAGTTACGCCAGTAAGGCACAAGATCTAGCCCAAGTTAGGTGTCTAAGGTGGTTATGTCTGGGAGGAGTCACTGACCAAACTAAGCCACATTGTCAAATGGTGAATCTCCTAGTCATCAGGAGTTGCACCTATTTGCAACAATGCTGAGCTCTGTAAGTCACAGTACTGAGGACACACTATAGGATGCAGAAGCTAAAATGTCTATTTTTGGACAACTGAAATGACTACCGGAGCATCAGGTTAAAAGAAAAACAGAACAAAGTTCTCAGCACAGTGGGGTAGGGCGCAAAGAAGGTAAGAGTGACTGTAGAGACCCCAGAGCACAGTGCTCTCCTCCACTGGTTCACAGCATTCATCTTCCCCATTTGGCAGTTACTGGGCTGCAAACAGGCCACTGAAAATCAGTAGTTTCAATCATGCACATCATTATGTGTGTAAAACAATCACATTCAGGATTCTACAAAACCCTGGCCTTTTTTTTTTTTTTTCCAGTGAAATAATTTAGGTAATAAATATTCTCCACCCTGGAGCGGTATAAAACTTCTATAAAAATAGAAACAACATTCTTGGTTACAGCAGGTTGCACCTGGAGCAGCTGCTCCCAACTATTTTTTTTTCTATTTTTTTCTTTTTTTTTTCTTGAAAAGTATATTATTTATAAAAAAATCCCATTATCACCCTGGAGGCCTTCACACTCCAACACTCTCTTCTCAGAAAACCAGGACACATCTTTCCCGTCGTGCAGAATTCAAGTGTACATGGTTCACTTAAGTGTTTACGTTTCTAGAGAGATCCAAATAATTAACATTGAAGGGTACCACATGCCAGCATAACTGGGAAATTTGGCAATCTGGCCTTTGAACCTTTGCCACCACAAAATGATCTGTGTTAATACTGACAGATTTACCTGTCTGCTGTCAATATGGACAGGCATCAACTGCTTGATTTTCAATTTAACAATGGAAAGGGCTCTTCTTGGATGCTATGGGTCAGGCCTTCTACTTCTGAGGTTTGAGATCCCTGGGAATGCATGACATTCCCAACAGACCGCCAGGCGTGGGTGCACAGATTCTGAACATGATCTCAGACAGGTTTGATGGGTTTAGTGCTCCTCCTGCTGGAGCAGAACAGACAGTCCAAACCCTATGTCTGACTCCACACACATTATTTAGTAGCTGCCTCCCAGACAGCAGTGTTTGTTAGCTTATGCCCTGGGAAACAGCATCAGCAACTGGGAATACAAAGGAAACAAGGAAGAGGAGAAAATATGAGGTAAATGGAAATTCTGTTAGACACACAGAAATTGTAAACTTCCTCTTGTGACAGAGGTGGATTTTCATGGTTATAACATGGGACTCTACTCATTTCTTAAAACAACTCAGGCCAGAGTGTCAAAAGTCCTCTGAGTCCCCTAAAACCAGTGTATAAGGCCCTTAGCAATGCACTAGAAATTTCAGAAGTGTGCAAAAAAAAAGTGTGTTAATTGAAGGGTTGTGTTCAATTTTCCTTCAGTATAAAGGATAACAGTACCAAAATGCAGAGTAAGACTGAATGTCTCAATTCTCTGCTCTGGTTCCACAGCATGGGTGTTAGCCCTGTTTAGCACTGGTACACACCACCTTAAAGGAAAACTGCAGTATAAAGAAATACCTAATTACTAGACTAATTCACTGCACAAATTAGTTGCTTTTTCTTTTAAATAGGCAATTATCTTTGCAACAGAAAGACTGAGAAAGCAAATCCTGTAAGAACACGTATGAAGCAGGAGCCTCAAGAGCTGTTTCAGGGTAACTCTGGGCTTTGTATCTCAATTTAACAGTCATTTTAATAGAGAAACAAACAGCACATATTATGCTTATCAGAATGAATTCCAAGTAATACTCTGCAAGAGGGGCATTACTCCACAGAAATGGAGAATGCAATGAACTGTTAGGGAAAAAAATGGCAAAAAAATCTGCAGGTTATTAGGGATTACAAGATTCCTGTTTCCAGCCCCAGATGTATTCATCTCGACTCTCTAACCTATATTGCTCTAAACCTGGCTAATTATAAAGGATAAGTTTTCTTAAATAGGGAGAAATTCACTGCATCTCATTAATATTTAACTGTAAATAGTGAAGTTTCCTGGGCAAAGACATTAACTAATAATTTTAAAGTGCTGTGTACATTCACAGTGCTACATACACACTACTTTATATACAACAAAAACAAAAAACACTGCAGTTTTCCTTTGGCTTGTTAATGTGTTCACCCTTCCAACCTGTGTCCTGCTTTAGAGATGATTTATTAATTCCCCACTATGGCATACAGTTAAGGAAGCATAAAAGAGTGGGTGTGGCATGACAGAGGCTATTTGGAGTTGGTTCTTTGCTCACCCAAACTTGGATGGACTAAGTTCTCCTTCCCCATCTTTGTTTCCATCAGCTGTTCAGTGTTATTTCTGCTTTCCCCTCTCCTCTCCCCTCCCCATGGCAGTGTGGTGTCAGTTCTGCTTCCCCTTCTCCTCTCTACCCCAAGGCAGCGTGGTGTCAGTTTCCGCGGCTCCCTTCAACCTTACCTCCCAACCCCCAAGGAGCTGGCATTGGTCCTTCTCAACACACACTGGTTACAAACACAGCAAACTTCAAATAAGGGAAAAAAAAAAAAAAAAGAACCTCAGCGATATGGCACCTAAACTCCAAAGTAAAACACTGGAAACAAAAGCACAAACTTGTCCTCCATTCGAAGCAGGATTCTCAGCAGAGGCTGCAGCCGAGTCTTCAGGGGAAGATGTGCCAGATAGAATGGCATGGATCAGCTTCCAGGACTGTAAAAACACAGCCTTAGGGCTTCGAATCACTAAGTGCGCTCCTCTCCAACTTACCAGAAGATCCTTCTCACTCCAGTCCCGGAGGGGAGGGGCGCTCAGTATGGCTTGCTGTCATTCTTAGAGCGCTTGAGCTGTACTTTCAGACGCTTCATGCCAATCTGAAAGCCGTTCATTGACTGAATGGCAGCCTGTGCAGAGACAGGATTGTCGTAACTTACAAAACCTGAAGAAAAAGGAAATACATTATTATTGCATGCCAAAGTTGTAGAACAGCTACTCACAAGGTATGAGAAGCTTGCATGAAATGCAATTTTCAAAAGCTCACAACTGTTTAGTAAGAAGTTTTTATGAATACTCTAAGGGCTCTCAGACAAAGATTTGTTTTCTTATATATGGAACTTTGATCAAAAGATAAACACTACTCAGGAAACTGAAACAATATTTTTTGTCTTCCACCAGGAAAAAAAGAGTACTGATTTTTGTTCTGTAACATCTTACAGCTCGGAGAAAACCAAACCTGGAAAACATTAATCTATGAAAGTTCAGTAAAGATAGAAGACTGAAAGCATTGTCATGTGCAAGTGGTGCTTAAGGGACATGGTTTAGCGGTGGTCTTGGTAGTATTAAGGCCATGGTTGGACTTGATCTTAAGGATCTTTTCCAACCTAAATTATTCTATGATCTTGGCATTATAGGAGTTAATTTGTTTGGAGTGAAGTAGCTGTTAAGGCAGCATGATACTTGTACCAAAGATTAAGTTTTTGTCTTATGAAAAGTTGTGTATCATTACAGGAGAAGAGCATCCTCAAAATAAATATCCCAAGGTTTTTGAAGAAACCTACTACTTTAAATAACTCTAGTCAATGTTTGGTATCACTGCCTGGAGAGATCATGCCATACACAGGTGTTATAGCCTGATGCTCAGCATATTTTTTGCTGTCTTTGTCTTGTTTTCACAAGGCAAAAGCTTGTCCGCATCTTTTAGACTATCAAAATACTAAAAAAACACATGATATTATGAAGGCACAATACTATGGAAACCATAAAGACTCACCTCTCCTATTCACAGTCACAAGAGCTTACAGCACTACAAAAGTGCTACAACTGCTCTCTCACTGTTGTTTTCAAAGTGGTGAAAAATGAAAACATTAAGTTGTGCATTCCACATGCACATACTTGTGCTACACAGGCTAAAGAAGAATACGTCCTTTGCTCACAACACAGACTTTAGCAGTTAACTGATTATAATAATATATTTAGATAGTAAAAATAGCATGATACTTTGATTTATATTTTTTGTTTAAATTTCTTGCCCTGATGCATCTCCAATCTAAACACACAATAATTAAAACAAAATTAGGATAAGGAATGCAACCAAAGTTAGGTAGCACATAATAGCTAAAATAGTTCTTCAGTTACAAAGGTTTCAACAATTAGGAGGAAGCTTTAAAAATGCCTTCAAAACATTTACAGAGCATGAGATTTTGGTGCTCCCATTATGTATGGTAGCCTTCATATAAATAGAAATAATTTGTAATGATTATGTAGTAACATACGTAGCAACATCAACAATTCTTGAAAAGAGAAAGGAGGGAGAGAAGCTGTACCATTATTACACAATGGTGAATTATCTAGGGCCCTAGTGATATATTTTAAGGCATAATAGCATGAAATTACAAAAAGAGAAAAGTTGCAATGAAAATCAGGAAAATCCAGTTCATGACTACAAGAATTCAGATTTATTTAATTTTAGGGATATGGAAAAAGATTTATCGCTTCACTTAAGAGCTAGACTGTAAAACATACTGGAAAAGATTACTAGAAAGAAGCTACCCCTCTATAGATAGATCTAACGTACCAAAACACTTGCTTAGATTGGTCTGCTTATCAATGAAAACCTTGGCAGAGACGACATTTCCAAATGGCATGAACATCTGAAGCAGATCCTGATCCCCAAACTCCTGGGGGAGATGGTAGATAAACAGATTGGCTCCCTCTGGACCTTTAAACAACAAGTAGGAATATTAACTCAGAAAAAGAATAGATAATGTAGGCCTGCTTCACAAAAAAAGTGAAAGAGCCATTCAAGCCAAATCATCTAGAGAAAGCAATGACATTGCTGTGTACATTTCTACAGAGTACTTGGTTCCAGAATAAATCAACCTGATCCTTTGCTGGGATTGATCATTCATGTAATTCTAGCTCTTTCTCCACCATTTTTGCTCGTAATTTCCACATCGTACGAAAACTGGTTCACAAAACCTAGTTGTAACAAAAGCTGAACAATAAACTTGAGTTTTTTTTTGTTGCCAGAAGAAACTACATAGATCTCAACAGAAACAAAGTAATTAGATTACAAGTAATCTCACATTCTTTTCTAATCACCATTCTACATTCTGCTGAAAATTTACTCCTATATTCTTCTTTATTTTACACTACATGTTAAATTGATTCAGAAATTGAAGCATAAAGAGATCAGCAATAAGGATCTGAGGGAAGAGATGAACAACGACACTGGAATTCACATTTAGAAATACCAAGAATTTTTTTTAGAAAAATCATTCTCTGACAATGGGATTTGTCAAGCTGAGGACCCATATCCTCCCCCAAGAAAAAGGGATGGGTACTATTACTAAGCATTCAAGACTAGTTAAAGACTATTAAATACTAAACACTGCCTGTATAAAAACTACTTTGGACAATCCTTGGAGGGACCTCACAGGCTTTCCTTCCTTTTTTTCCCCAATAACTATTATTCTAAGCAATGCCATGAAATTAAAGCCCTGCACATAGGGTAAGTCACCGGGGAGACCTCATTGCAGCTTTTCAATACTTATAGGGTGCTTAAGTATTAAAGTATTTATATGGAGAGCAACTTTTTGCTCAAATAGACAACGACAGGACATGGGGGAAGGAATGGTTTTAAACTGAGAGAGGAAATTTAGTTAGACATTAGGAGGAAATTCTTCACTCAGAGGCTGGTGAGGCACTAGAACAGGTCACTCAGAGAAGTAGTGGATGCCCCATCCCTGAAGGCGTTCAGGACCAAGATGGGAGAGGCCCTGGGCAACCTGATCTAGCAGGTGGCATCCCTGCCCATGGCAGGGGGGTTGGAATTAGATGATCTTTAGATTAGATTAGATGATCAACCCAAGCCATTCTATGATTCTATGAAGGTAGCTGCAAGGGCTGGTCTTGCCCTTTTGAAAAGTCCTCTCGAGTTGTACAACTTTCTGCCTACCTTCTTTTTGACTTCCTGCTGCACCAATACTTTGTTGTGTTAAGAGACTCTGGTTATAGAGCGTGGGCAATGCAGCAGCAGCATATTGCTGGATTCCAGAGTAAGCCTGCGTGAGGGCTTCCATTGTGCTACCTGTCCCATTTGAGAGACCACCACTGCCAAGTCCTCCATTTAAGGCTGCCATTCCTGTATAAGAAAGAGGAAGTAAAGATGACTAAGTAGTGCCATCAAGTCAGAACAATTATCTTTCAATACTCTACACTACTATAAAAAGACAAGGAACAGGAAAAAACAGAACTAGCACAACTTGAAGAATGATAATCAGCCATTCCCCCAGCCCACCACAACAAACAGCTTACCTGCTAGAGAGCTAACATTCAGGCCTGCTGTAGCCCCTGCCAGTGTCTGCAGTGCTCCAAGAGAAGCCATGGGATTAACAGAGGAGCTGCTACTGGAGCTAGGTGAGGAACCTGCTATTAAAATAAGATAATTAATCTACAAACAATACTTCTTGGTTCTGAAAACTCAACTTCTTCATTAAAGCATTTCTGCAAGAAAAGCTAGAATGTGACAGACTAAGGCAAAAGAGAAGACTGTCAATAAAGCCACCCCAAGTCCACACAACTTGATTGATCACAGCACCTGTGTATGTAAACCCTTTCTAAATTTTGGAAAAAAATCTGCTTCCTAACAACATCCACTTTTTGCAACAGTAATAATTTAATCAAGTGTAAGGCATTCAATCAAAATATGATAACCAGCTAAACTTTGTATCTCAAAGTAACTAGCAGCAATGCTTATTACTGCTGTCTGAAATTAGTAAAAATTGCTATATATTAACATCAAATCTTGAAACACCACATAAGGTGAAAAAGACCTGACACACAGATATTTGCAACATTAAAGAAAACTCCAGTCAGACTGAACATACGGTTTTCCCATACTGCCAGAGCAGAAACAGCAGATGCTCAGATTATTCTGACACATTAAATAATTTTCCATTAAAAAAAATCCTACCGCAGCAGGTGGGGCTATGGCCAAGAAAAGATCTGGAACTCAAACCTAAAATACAGAACCAATCCTCTGTTGACTGTACCACTAACACCTTCAACCATTTTTACCTCAGTAAGCGAAGTCTACAGATGCAGTCCCTAGCAGACTGCTGGCTTACATGGCCTGCCACGTTCTGCAATTGGTAGAGTTAGAACTGAAAACTGGGGCATCTCATAGTCTTTTGAGAGGAATTTATATCTGTGTGGGTAACAGAACTTATGTCCAAATTCTCAAGTCAAACAAAAACTTATGAGTTATATGAAGTAGGTAACAAAAGAATTGAAATTCAAGCATTTTCAATTTCCTTCTCATTTTTTGTAATTCTCAGTATGCAGTATTTATCCATTAAAAGCTTTGAAAATAATTGTTAGCATCTTTCAAGCAGATTTACATATGCTACATATACATCAATTTATGTATGTTTCACAATGTCTCTTCTGGAGTGGAATGTGGTAACTGTTTAAATGTAATACAGCAAACTTACCTAACAAGCCACGGCAAAAGCATGCTCTTATACCCAATGAAAACTGCATGAGAACACAGGGAGCTACACTTTGTATTACAGTTCACTTTTTTTTTTTTTTTTTACTGATAGAGGAAACAACAAGCCTACTCTGAAAAGTTCTAAACAAACTCTTAACAAGTCAGAAATTGAAAGACAATGTCTGTAAGACATTGATAAGCTATATTTCAAGATGGTAGCTCCAAAGAAAAGAAGACACTTCCTGTCTTGCTGTCAGTAGCATATTAAATGTTGTAAAAAAATAAAAACAAAATACAGAGAACAAGTTACAGTAATTCTCAAGTTGGTAGAAAAACAGAACAGCTGGATGAATAAAAGCCAACATTCAGAAATGATACAGCTGCCTTGATTTTAGAGTATCACTTGTTTCTGCAGCATTTCATTGCTAATCTCCATAATTCACTTCATTTGACAGATGAGAACACTATTTCAAAAGAAAAGAACAAGTAGCAGCATGGGAAAAAAAGAATAGAGCCAAGGCTAAAGAGCAAAGTAAAAGAGAATGGATCCTTTCCCAACTTCAAAAAGGTTGTGATTTTAAATCAATTCATTTAAACCACTGCAAAAAGCTGAACATAGTTATTTTAGTTTAGCTAGCTTAACAGACATCTGTTTAAGCAAAACAAGAAAATCTTTAATATGAGATAATATGGCTTGAAAGCACCAAGAAAATTTAATACTTGTATTTTTTTTTTAATCACATGTATATACCAATTGCTGTACTGAGTCAGCAAAGCACATTCTAGTGATGACAAAAGGCATATAAATAGTAGATGAGCAAAAATACACGGCAATTACAAAACAATACTTCTTAGGTATGCTATCATAGGTTCCAGCAAACTGTGGCTCTAAAACTTGTTCAGTCAAGGGCAATATCTTTGTATTTAAGTTATGATTTTCACTCATTAATTACTGTGCATTTTGAACACTTTGAGGCACTGACTTCTGCCACTTAGTGTGTGCACTATGCAAAGAAATACATCTTTTCAATTTTGAGCTGTCAGCTCATAACTTCAGTTGATATCCTGTAATTGTTGTTTTGGAAGATCTAGCAGCCAGTCTCTCCCAATTCATCTTTATCACACCACCAATATATTTGTAGGCTTCTGTCATATCCTACTCCTACATAAGTTTCTTCTATTTTTCAGGCTCCCTAGTTGCATTGAACAGGGAAGGAGTTCTGCAGTTCTAGTCATCCTCTCTCTTTTTCTGTTTTTGTAGTTTTCATATATTATTTTAGATTTGAAAACAGCCCATAGCAATGGAAATGGAAAATCAATATAGGTTTATATGTGTGCTTTACTCCATTCCTATCCCTAACATTATTTCTCTATTTTGTTGTTATTTCCTTCTTGCTTACTACTGAGTATACTTTCTTGGATCAATCTACTGAATTATACTTAGCTAAAAAAAGCCAACTTTAGGATTGTTAACTGAAGGGCTTAAGGGTTTTCAGAAAGTTTTAACAGGTAGTAAAGAATAGCTAGCAAAGATAACAAAACTAGGATAAGAACATCAACCATCTTGTGAAAGTGGGTCTAGGTATGGTTCAAGAGGGATACTCTGAATACTGTGGAGTTCTAACAACATTCTTTGTGAATACAATGCGAATGCACATATAAATATCAATCAAAAGACAATTATAAGTTTGATTTTTTAAGATATAATAGCTAGTTCAGAATGAAAAGCCACCATACTTTGTAATTATGAGAAGTATCATGAGACTGAATGCTGTCTATATACGCTGAGACTTTCTATTCAATTTACATACTTGTAAAATGTGAAGAATATTCATAGCTTCAATGGAAAGCCTCTGAAACTGTTTAAGAGTTTGATTGCTCATTGACTACTAATAGACCATATAACCTCCTTTTTTTCAAATTTCTTTTGAACAAAGATAATCTCTAGTTTTTAAAATTATACTTTAAATTATGTTTTAAGAGCAATATAATACTGACTGCTCCACATTAGAAGCCTGCGAAGAGTAAACTAATACATGTGCATAGGATATTAATTCAAGTGACACATCATCACCACTCAACTGATGACACACAATCATTTATCGATACCATCAAAACGTTTGGATTCAGCACAGATGGTACTTAAAAATGGACTGCTGTTCCCCATCCCTAACGCTCCACCAATGTGATGAAAAGGAGAACCCAGTCCTAAGATGTCTCTCTCTGAAGGAAGGGGCTGTATGACTGCCGAAATCCACAGAAGGGAAAGCAATCCCAAAGAATCACAAATTATAGCATAATTTCAGTTAAAAGGGACCTTTGTGGATTATATAGTCTGACTGTCTGCTCAAACCTGGTCTAACCTCTCAATTAGGTAAACCTTTTCAAGGACCTTTCCAACCGAATTTGGAACTTCTAAACTGATGGAAATTCCACAGCCACACTGACACCTGTTCTTGTTCTTGTGCTTAATCACTTTCACCATGTTTTTTTCTCATTTACAGCCAGACATTTCTCCGCTGCAGTTTGCGTTCACTGTCCTTGTCCTTCCACAGTACACTTCCAAGAAGAAGCTGGCTCTACCTTTTCTAGTACGCCTGACACTAAGTTCACAACCTGACTTCCGTTCCCCTTGCCCACCTCAACAAATAGAACTTGCTCCAGTCAGTAAATGACAGAGCCAACAAGGAAAGCTTGGTTTTAAACATCAGGCATAGCCAATTATAACCTGGCAATTCCAGTGCTGCTACTGCATGAAGAAATATGGGAGAAATTCTCAGTTACGTTCACTTCCATACTTTCTCTACAATGAAGCAGTAGTAACAGACTGTAAATGTAGCTCTTCTACAGCCTCAGCTCTGTGTTGTTTTTTTTTTTTAATTCTAGAATAGGATACCATAGCTGGTACCCAAGATAAATTTTGAAACTATCTTCAAGGACTGCAGACCTCAAAGTTTTAATATTAAAAACAAAACAAAACAAACAAACAAAAAAACCCACTGGTATACCAACAGAAGACTCAGCTGAATTCTCTCTCAGGAATTTCTCTAAGTAGAAAACTGCGCAAAACACCCACAGCTTAACTCCTGATCATGTGACATAAGGTTTTCTAAACAGCTTTCCCTTATAATCTCCTTATCTCTGCATCTAGTTCCTTGGTCTTCCTACGTAATACAACAAGCTACCTGAGGCAGTCTAGAACACCGCCATAAGCGCCTCCTTTGGTGTCTCACAAGTGAGGCTGTCAACTTTGTAGACTGTATTTCAGAACTAGATAAGCAATCTGGATTTTTATGAAGAAACAAACCTACCTATCACTCTATACATGCTGGAAAACTGACACCCTAAAAATACAGGGCTTCTTTTCCCATGTCAGGATTTAGACGTAATTGAAAATAGGATAGAAATATAATTGAGTAGGATACTGACCCACCTTTGTGGTAAAATTTTATCATGTCTGGTGTGAGCAAGTTTTTTTTTTTTTTTTTTTTTTTTTTTAATTTGTTGTACTTAATAATCACTTTAACAATATGGTAGCAAAAGAACACTGTTCAGACATCCTAGTCTGTCTGCACAGTGTACATGACCTAAAGAAAAAAAAAAACACAAATAGAATGGAAGAGCAAGATACTGATTTTTGATGTGCAACTGATAAAATCAGTTCCAGACAACCTCTTTCCAATATATGTTCTGTGTATTTTGCTTCTGTGAGGCAGCTGTAGTATCCTTGTCAGTAATGCCAGAGAAACATAAAGTGGTCTTTCCTACTGCACAGAATGCATTACTTCCTGCTTAAAGCATCTTACGTTCTCCATGTCTGCAGGAAGAGTGTACACCTGCTACATACCTGTCTGAATTCACAGAGAAACTAGAGACGTGATGAGACTGTAGTAAAATTTCAGGAAAGAGGTCACCTACCTTTCTGCTTCACGATAACCTCAAAAATCCTTTTTACTCTAAATTAACCTGACCAGGAATACATTAGGCAAAAAACAAAAACAAAAACCACTTTGCTGGTGGTGAAGATATTTACCCTAAAGAAACACCAGTGAATTTACAGGAAAAACTCCTTATCTGTTAAAGAACTGACATGACAGAGATGAACAAAGCAGATAACACTTATCCTGAAAAGACTCCCAGAGCAACCCATGCCATAACACGCTAAAACACAGGCAGTCTCTTACCTGAGCTGGTGAGCACACTCAGGGGACTGCTGGAGGAAGTGAGTGCAGCGGTGCCACTTGGTGTATTCTGAGCTGCACTGGCTGCAGCCGCTAATGCAGCCAGGTTCTGTAACTGCATCGCATTCAGTCCTGCAACACATTGAAGAATACACAGAGTTTCTCCTACAATAGCCACCACCATCCAAAACTAACAAATCCAGCAATCTCAGCACATCATAATGGGATTTGTGGTAATGGGCAGGAGCTTAAAAACAACAGACTTCAGTACTAGTTACCAATCTCTTCTACATTGTGATTCCTTGTTACAACTAAAATGAAATGTATTTTTTGCCCAGAAGGATGATTTCCCTAAAAGACCAAGTAGTCACAATCTCAGAGCATAGACATTTTCAGGCAGTGCTATGCTCAGTCACAAAAGCATAGCAGTTTTAACTGCTATGGAGAGTTAAGACAGGGTATAATAGCTCATCTGCAAGCCAGAGAACTTTTTTATACACCAGGCTAATAACCTCATCTTGTCTCATATCCCTCTACTCTGTTTACAGGGGAACAGCAACAACTGCAGAATTCTTTCAAGAAAGCCTACACAACACAGAAGCCAGTGTCACACTTTTAATCTGCCATCAACTGAATATCAGCATGCTTGGTCTGGTCTCCTTGGCAGACAAGAAGCAATGATAATTGTGAAACAATGCTGAGTGGTAAAACTCCTGACCACGGAATCAGCTACTGTATGCATAAGCTAGTCAGCTGGTCAAACAAAAGTGGTAAGGAAAATGGAAAACATCAGGCAGGTTGTAGGTAAACTACCAGGAATACCAGTGGGAGGAAGATAAATTGATGAACTTTTACTGGTCATTTACTCATCCAGTTCATATTCATTTTGAGTTATAATTTAATTTTTGAATGAAACCATTCAGTCAGTACTGACACTGTAATTTGTCTTCTTTCTTTGCAATTAGGTTATCATTTCATATTGATCTTCTGAACATTCCTGTATTTTAACCATCTTTCAGTAGGCTAGATCCTATCTTCCATTTCTGCTTCTCTTCCCTTTCTCTTATTTCCCTTGCATGTCTCTACAAGAAATTTTAATTGTCATCATTCATATAACATTATCCAAATGTCTTAAGTAGCTAGCTCCTCCTCTTTTGGAGGCTAAGTACTTGGTAACAATGCACACCTATCAATTACAGTCTCAGTTTTGCACTTTAAGTATGCAAACATAAGAATGTAAACAGTAATGCAGCATAAACTGTTCATTCTCTAAGTAGCTTCTACTGCTTTTAGTATTTTTTGGTTTGTTTTTTCTTCTCTTTTCTTCCCCTCCTCTAATTGTTTTCTCTTTGTGATTGGGTCTGTATCTTTAATCATATTTAGTGCCCAAAACTGAGGATCCTGATATTGTTTATATTCTCTAAGGTGCCATTGTAACATAAAAGCATGAAGTTAAAACCAAAAAGATTTCTGTTGTTGTCACTGTGCTACAGAGGGTTAAAACTGCAAGTGTTAGAGCTTGGGAAGAACAGAGCAGCTTGCTTCCTTTCTGAAGCAGTTTGGCATGTACATGCTGCACCTGTTTTCTTGTCATCACATTGTTTTCCCATCTGCTTTCAAACAGGGTCAAGATTAAATTTTGTCTATAAGCCTAAAACAGAGTGGGATCTAATTACCTGCTTATTTTTCTAAGAATTTCAGGAAAGGCCATCAAGTAAGATATTAATGGGACTTTGAAACAAACTTTTCCTGTGTAGAGCCATGGACTTGGAATTATTCTTTCAAAACACCATGAAACATGCTACTTATATGCCAGGGCTCTCTTTTTTTTTTTTAAATAAACATATAGCAAAGTCAGAATTACCCTGAAAATTCCATACACAACCTCATCTATCTAGGCCACACTAACATCCCTATTGTTGTGACAATAAATATGAACTGCTGTACTGTTTTTCCCCTTTATCACTGACTTCTTTTTTAAACAGAAGCAGTAAGTGAAAAAATATCATGAAATCTATTTACATCACCACCAAACAGGTATTAGTGAAACAAAACTTGCTTTTAGAGAGACTCTAGAATCCAAAAGGTTGAACATGAAAAAAATACATCTAATAAGCCAAGGTTAGAATAAACCTCAAGTATACAACAAATTTACTAAAATGGACAACACAACGCTTCATAAAAGCTTGCAACTGTTGCTGGTGGGTGTACCAGCACAAGTTGGATGTATTAAGAGACTTTACTTTTTAATACTTTAAGGTCAACCTCTGCACAGACAGGGCATGTAATATGATTAACTACTGGACAACTCAGAGGCAATTTTAAAAGCATTACATGTTCAGTATTAAAACCAAAACTATAGGTTTTCTGCCAGCAGAAAAATTTAGAGAATGTGATGAACAGAGTTACTAAGATGGGTTTTATTATTCGCCATCCTCTGAAGACAGAAAGTGCAATTAATTTGCAGCCTCAGTTCAGAAACTTTTACATCGTCTCCATAACCCTAAAGGATACTTCAGATAACTTCACTTACGTTCTGACTAGCAATCAACAGCAAGGAATTTGGCTCATATCTATTAAGCTGATATTCCCACATCACAGCAATATTATAAGCAATTATAAAACAAATGCAGGAATTGAAGAACCAGAATGAAGGACTGGTTCACATTCCTTGCAACACTGTATTTTCAACTTTAAAATAATTTAAAATATGAGACCTAAACAATCCATTATCACAAACACATGCACTAGTGCTTATTTCAAAAACCACCGTGCTTCAAATATGCATCTGTTTGGACGAAAATAAACACAGGGTTTTTTTTGTATCCGTAAGGGGAGATAATTTTAAATGCCAGAGGTAGGGGAGATAAACAGGATACAACAACTTACCTTGGAGAAAATGATTAACTAAGATTCAGAAAGAACATGCACACTTGTAGCAGAGGATTTCTGTCATTCCACAGGAATGGATAAACTCAGGACTACTTACTACAAATGCACTATGTCTACAAGCTTTTTAGCTACTTTTTCTACCCTCCTTTTTTTTTTTTTTGGGGGGGGGGGGGGGGGGGCGGTACTGCATTTGTCTTCTGGTGGAAAAAACTCACCTCCCATTGGGTGGAGGCTGCTCAATGTGTTAAGGTTTCCAGATGAGGCAGCTGCTGTCTGCTGAAGGAGCTGCAAATAAAGCTAGACATTACACCAAAAAACAAAACAAGAGTGAGAGTGAGGGCTGGCTCCGCTTCTGGGAGAAACTGCATCACACCACAGCCAGAGCGCCGTCACAAAGGGAATTCCCACTGCCCATGCACCACATCACAGCAAAGCATAAAACTAATTCCTCTTAGAAAATACAGCCAGAGCACCACCAGAGTGAAAATCAATGTTGTCCATGCACCGCATTGCAGCCAAAGCAACACCACAATGCTTTTCCCACTCAGGATAGTCAGTATACTAGCCTAAGTGAAGCTTCTATCTAATGCAGCAAGACAAAAACAGAATCAGTTATGAGACAGAACACCTATCCAAAGCACCTCAGGCAGGACTGCCACTCATAAGGCTATTCTACCTCAAGCCAGACTTTACAGCTGACATTGCCAGCTCAGGACAAATGGCAAATGCCATACCAAAAATCAAAGAGCCACCATGAGAGGTGATCTCCTCCACATTTCTTAAGCACAGCAGCCATGACAGAAATTCCAAGCCCCTGCTAGGAAGCTATTTAGAGTGATTTCCTATTCTTTTCTCCCTTAACCATGCGTTGTTAAAAAAAATATTCCAATTTACCAAACTTAAAGCAGAAGTAAAAGAAAGAATGTCCCCACTTCAGTAGTACACTATACCAAGAATGAGATGAAGTTTTCCTTTTCTATTCCCCAAATTGCATGAAAACAGTTCTCATAGCTATGTGGTAATCCACATGAGTCAGAACACATCAGTTTATGAAAGTTCCACCCTTTAGGGACCCAGCAAAACCAAATGAAACCAGTGACAAACTGTAGACTACCTTCTTGAGTGATTTTTGCTACAGAAGAGTTGTTCCTCTCTATCTTCTGGTGTGTTTTTATTTTTTTGTTGTTTTGTTTACTGTACACTGGGAGCTGCTTCCACCTGCTCACCTTTTCTATCTGCCCAGCACCAAGTACTATTCTAGGTCTCACTGGAAGGGGGTGAAAGAAATAAATGCTGGCTAAGGAACAATGGAACAGGAATACAAGAGCTATAAGACATGAAAGGGCATTTACATGAAGTTGTAACATACGAAGGGAATCTTCCCTGAACAAAGCCATTCTACAGAAGACAAAAAATGTTTCAGTGCTTAGCGCTAGGGAGCCTGGAGCAGAAATCCTCACTTAAATGCATCCTGACTAGCTGCTAGCACATAACAATTTCCTGTAATTCAGCCTCCTCATCCACAAAATGGGGATTACATGCCCTACTTCTATTTATCAGGAGCCTTCTAAATACATTGAATACATCGAACATTACAAAACAATCAGACACTGCAGTCTTTGAAGAGATGAAAAGAACTCAGATGAGAAACTCACTGCTAAGTATTGGGGTCCAAGTGTGTTGAGACCAGCCAGGTTTCCCCATACTGAGGCAGCACTGATCTGTTGCATTTGTTGTTGGAGTTGCTGAGCAATTCGTTTTTGCTCTTTGTCCTTTTGCGTGTCTGCAAATTTTACCACAATGGGAGAAGAGCAACCCTGCAAATAGCAATTCAAACAATTACATACTTGTTGACCTCCAGCTATCAAAAACTACTGCATTAAGACCCAGTCATTAGAAGCATTTCTGCCACCCTCCCCATACTTACATATAATCAATGTGTTTTATTAAAGGTTCAAAATCTCATTTGATTTTCATGCAATTTTGTAATTTGGTATTTTCTCTGCAAGTGAGGTTTCTATCTTGAGCTCTAGTAGCAGAGCAAACAATAGTCCTCTCCCTGCTCACTAGTCCCCCAAACTCCACAATAACTATTTTCTCCTGACGTTCACTAACTTGCTTTACCTCCATGGTTTGTGCTTGGTGCATTGCTTTGATTGCTGTTTGCGCCATGGCTCTTGTTGTAAAAGTCACAAATGCACAACCTGGGGAAAGAATGCAAAAGGAAACAAGTTACTCACTACATCCATAATTACTGGGATGAATAAAGAAATGAATATGCCTTAAAAAAAATACCACTGAAATAACTGAAATGCCACCTTGAGCTACAAAAGCTAGCATCACCCTTTGGAGAATTTTGAACTGTCAGAAAAATTCCTGCTTACCTCGGCTCAGGCCATCGGGGCCCCGTAATATCCTGCATTCTTCAATCTGCCCAAAGGGGGAGAACATCACTCGGATATCGTTTTCATTGCACTTCTTGGATATCATTCCAATAAACAACTTCCTATCTTCTACTGCTAAGAAATCAAAGGATGAGAGTATTACCAACAAAAACGTACTTACTACAACTTATTCTGTCAAACATTCTCCATCAACTAACATCAATATATGCATAACATCAATCCATTACTTTCCTTCTATTTTGGGGTTGGTGCTTGTTAAAAAACGACTCCTAATAATGCAATTTCTTTGTTTCAGCAGTATGTATATGTGATGCCTCAATGAATCTCAATAATGCCTGCTTTATAATGTTTTATGTTTATATTTCACTGTCTGTTTCTCCCTTGCAAGCCTGTGAGCTACAAGAATCTTAAAAAACAAAAGCAAAAAACACATCAGATTCAGCAGCACTTCCCGTATCTCCTACATTTAGTTCCTGGTTAGCAAGGAAAATTGTGTGTATTGTACTGGACTATTTTTGTTCTCTCATCTGTCCATTCTATCTTTAGATGGCCAATATACCTCACCTGTATCTAATTAGACAAGTTAGTCACAAATGGATTCTTTCTGGATCATTAGATTGGTGTGATAGAGGGCCAGTCAAGTAAATTTAGTTCTGCCTACTTCCTCATGCTCCTGTCTAAATAGCAGAAGCAACACCTATTGTTTTAATTCTATTTCATAGTCATCCCTTCTGATCTGTATCAAAAGCAAGAAAATGACACATCCAATCTGATCTGTCTGCTACTGTATCTTCCCTCTAAATGCTGATGCTTCCAGATATATTAGTTGAAGAAAAACTTCTAGTGTGTGGACTATTTTAAAATAAATGGTGCAGAAACAGAGACTTCTCTTAATTTGCCAGTTGGTAGTTACTAATATTAGAACTTTAAACCTCTCATTTTATTTATCTGAGGATGCTAATTACCTCTGAAATACTCACTTTTAAGTGATGAAGCAAATTAATCAGAATGCCATTTGGAGAGATAAAACAGGTTGCAAATAAAACATTCAACACAATATAACACGACAAAGGCCTGAAGCACAATTTGAAGCTTCAAGACAAAGTATTCTATTCAGTACCATGGCGAGGGGAAATAATTTAATTGGCTGAGTCTTCCTTGGAGCTGACAAGAAAAATTCCAAAGCTTTCCAGCTGACAAGTCTTTAACTGTCTATTAAATCTTTATGTTGTACCCAGTTCACTGTCAAGCTCTTGGAGCATAAAACTGCCTTCAAATCCTTTTTGTAGCCCATTTTAGTTCAAGAGTTCCAGAATTCCTTTTAATGTCAATACTTTAACTGATGCTCTCCTATTTACATATTCACCTTCACCTTGTCCTAAAATTCGGATCATAACCTCAGAATTGTCACCTTAAAATTTCATTAAATACTTGTTCCACTTTCCATTATTCTTCCAAGAAACACGCACGTTTGTGTGCATATACATGTGAGTGTGTACATAAACTCATCATGGAAATGCAGGGATAAATCATTTAAGCGATGTTAGTTGTTAAACATCTTAATCTGAAATGGCCAATGTGTAGAAGTATATTCACAGTATTTTTTCTACTGGTCTGTTTTTGAATTCTCATTCTTCCTTGTATACTACAAGGTAAAGTTTTGGACTCCGACCCTAACCACAACAGGCTTTCAAATTGGCCAAACACCTGAGAAGCATTTCTAGACTTCAAACACCTTAGTACAAACAAGAACTCACTGGATGTTTCCCCAATTGACACCATGGTTTTCCCCACAAGCAGCAACAGTGGAAGATACTTAGTCATGAAATTTTAGAGAGCTCACTTACAATACCTACTGTACTGAAAACACGCCTTTTTTTTTTTTAATTAGGTCTCCAGTTCAATATGACTTGATCAGAAGCTATTCAACACAAGCTGAAATCTCCCTATTAGCACAAATGACGCCACAAGTCTCAGACTTTAGTACAGCTTACCATTATTCTTTTCACTGTCAGCTGGTTTCATCTGGATAGGATGGTGCATCTGAAATGCAAAAATATTATTTAATCCCGGATGTGTTCACTTTATGCTACCTGAAGTATTCCCCGAAGAATGGTGGAAGAAAGAGATGGTAGCTTGAGTTGTCTCTACAGAAAGGTATATGTAACAATACATAAATTTTTGGAAAAAGAGAAGTTTCCCAAATGATACATCATCATTCTTCCTGAGAAAATACTTTTATAGGAGCCATACCCACACACTTCACTACCACACTGTTCCTCAAAACACTCCAAATTTCCTTTAAAATCTGTTATTGTACAAATCCCACAGTCCTGCTCTTTTTAATATATCTCTTAAACATGACTTGAGGGCAAAACAATGTATGTTTTACATCTGTGGTGCCAGAGCAGAAAAGAACGACAAGATAGAGCTGAAAAGAAAAAATGCCTCCTCTCTTACCCCTGGGAGAATCTTCATGTTGTGAAGAGCATTCTGTGCTTCTAGTGCAGCTTTACGTGTATAAAACGTAACAAAACAGCACCCTGCAATTGAAACAAAATGCTAGCTAAGGAAGAACACTAGGAATCTTGACATGTTGTACAGAAATTAGAAATACCCCACTTCTACCCTTCCAATGCAAAATACATAAATAGGATTTAAACATTGAAATAGGTAGGTATTACTGATGTAACTTGAAAAAGATTCATGTGTGTAATAAAACAGGATACCATCAACAGGATTTATTCAATACCATAACACGTCATTAAATCAACCATTTAAATATATCTGGCAAACAAATCTTGGCTACTTCCACTGTTAAACTCAATTATTTGGTAGTATCCAGATCTTAGATCTGGTTTCACAGGAAATAAATTATTGCATATTACTGAACTGCAAACCCAGGTTACAGCATTTAGTTGGGATTTGAGGTACTAAGCATTTGATATATACAAAAAAACAAAACCTCCGTCTTGTATTTTGTCTGAAACTGTGACGCATCCAGCAAGATTTTGGCCATATCATAACAATGCTCTGGAGCAACACAATATTAGGTGTTCAGCTCTGTATTTATAATCCGTACTCTTCAAGCATGCCCAAGCAAGCAGATAAGATTGGAACTGTGTAAAAGCAGCTGAGACCCCAAGCCTACCATGAGAAAGACAGTTCTCACCTTTGCTTTGAGGAGGGTTTTGGCTCCTGTCTCGCAAGACATTGATTTCATAGACAGCACCATACTGTTCAAAAAGTTCTCTTAGATCTTTCTCACACCAGCTCCGTGGGACCTGACCCACAAACATCTTGATAGCATCTAGATCAGGTTGGTCTGGGTGATCCAGTGTGCCATTCATTTTCTTTGAGCTATGAAAAATAACAAGGAATTTCTGTTATATCACTTCCTACAGATTGTAGATGTTATTGCAGCTAGAAGCAGCATGCTTATAGTGAGGTTAAAAATATATTTCTACACATATATAAACATGTATGATCAAAACAAAGAGACTCCTGCACATCTACAGTCCTGCATAGCAAGAGAATATTCAGAAGTTTTATTCACATTCACTGGCAAGTCATATACTCGGAAACCAATTACTCTACACAGTTGTTTAAAACTTCTCCTAACGTACGCTCTTATAAAATAGACGTCAGGGATTCAGGAAATGTTTGATGAGATGACTGAAAAGTATCACTAGTTTAATCCTATAAAATTTTACAGGAGAAACTGGAAGTGGAAGGAACCTAAACTCATTCTACTCACAGACTAGCGTCTTTATTAATAACCAGCATAAATGAGGGTAACTTTTTTGCATGTTTAAAGATGACTATCTGGAACTATACACTGGGGTGAAACAACATCTTAAAACAGAAAAATTGGTACAACTGAATCAATGAGAAGTCTTGTCAAAGATTTACAATGATATAGTGCTTTGTGAAACTAGGCAGCTTTCAACAGTATCTGGAGAAAAAAAAAAGGCTCAGGTTGCAGATGAACAGGTTGGGCCTGGACAATCTTAGTCTCAGAGTAAATCAAGCTGAGTAACAGTAGGGTGCTAACACAGAAAGAGAATCGCTTCTTAGTTTACAACAACACACAAGTTTTGATTATGGGGTTCTTCAAGACGTTTCAAGGCACTACATGGAGCTCTATGTGAGGCACTACATGGAGCTGTATGAACTGTTTAAAGCCTGTCAATAAACTGTTATACTTCACCCAGCTACCTGAAAGCCCTACACTGCTTTCTGTATTGACTCCTCACTGTTTGCTGAGTACAATGTGAGGTCTTGTTTTTGGCAGTCACAGGCTGGTATACCACAGGACCTGTCTTTGTGGAAGACTGTAATGACATCCTATTGCAGCTCTAGTGATTAGTAGGCTAAAATTGCTGGCCAACTCCTAAATAATCTAGAAAGAACATGGGGACCAGAACAGTAACCATGAAATGATTCCCCCCCCAGCCCGGTCCCCAAGCTCATTGTTGAAGGACACAGTGGCCTTCTTCCAGAGCAGTCAGCTCTCTTCATCTCTGCTTTTTTCCTTTTTTAACGATTCTTTTTCAATGGCTTATTACATCACAGGCAATGACAGGAACACTGTTTACTATAGGCAACCACATTTCTCCCTCAACATAATTTTTTAGAAAAATTTCAAAACCAGGTAAAGTTTAGTTATTTTTTTTCCCTTCTCAATATGCTGCTGTCCAGAGTATGATAAAGAATTCATGCCAAAGTTTTATAACCGTATGAACTGACCTCAGAAACCACACAGATTCTTACTAGAAGGGAAGGGAATTATCCTCATAAATCCTTTCACTACCTTTCCACCCTGAAAGAGTCAGCATCTCTTCAAATATCCAACATAAAGAATGCCTTTTACAAAGACGTAAACTACATGCTTTTTCATTCTAAATGAGAACAACTGGAAGTCACTTAACCTCTTCCAGTAATGATTTTCAGCCCTGCCTTCTCTCCCACAGACAGCTTCAAGAGCACTGCCAGTCCCCTGTTAAGTGAGCAATTTTTAACATGACCTCCAGAGGATTTCAAAAAATCCTTCATTCCTAATTAAAAGGTTTAGACAGGAATCATTAACAGGAAAGAACTGGAATTGTTCTCTCAACAATTCCTTTTAATAACTGATTTTAGAACATCAGCACACATAGCATACAGCATACACGTAAACAGTACAATCAAATAGTTTTATTCCTCCTTACCCTCATCCCCAAAATTAACCATTTTTTTCGTCTGTCCAGAATCCAGTATCAACTCTCAGTGCCCGCTAGTTTCATCAAGAAAACAAATTGCAGACTCCCCTATCTCTCTTCCCCCCCACGACAAGGGGAATTCATTAGACAGCACTGGTTTCAGAGACAGCAATTCCAACTCTCACTTCAGTTATAAAATTAGACAAGAAGATAGACTACTTACACAGGGCTAGCATTCAAGGAGCAATGGTCCACCATCATCTCTGGAAGGAAATCCAACTTGAACGCAGCCATCACCTCAGTCTGTCACAAACTACTAATACTAACTCAGTGTATTGCCTAACCCCTAAACAACGCACTTCCAAAAGTCCTGCAGCTCTTAACACTCAGCCACACAAAAAAACACTCAAACCACAGAACCAGAAGCTCGGGGAGACCAGCAATAGACACCACAGAAACAGGCTGGACTGGGAAAGGGACATGGAATCCCAGATTTAAAAGGGGATGTGACCATGTGAAGGGAGGCTCAGCTCAATACACAATGAAAATGCTGATGCACTGGGCTTGTTTTGTGCAATTTTCCCTGGCGAAGCAGTACTGAGTGCACTGTCAGATAAACAGAGTGTCAGATCCATGAAGATAGCGATGGGTAACAGAGCAGAAAGAATACAAACTGCAGTCTTTCCATACCCAACTAACTCCTTGCCTCCCAAAATGGTAGCCCAAGGCCTTGAGATCCAGGCAGTTCCCATCTCACCAGTATTAAGGTGGACAATTCATTGCATGTAGTCAAAAGGTTCCTTCACCACAAACATTTTCCATGTCCAATTAATGATCTCACTCTTTCCATCGTGTGCCATTTTGGACACTCTCTTAAATTCTAGGCAGACAAATGCCAACTGTTTCTATGAATCTGCCAAAAAAAAAAAAAAAAGTCAAAGCTAAAGTCTGTTAGCCAAAAACTCAAAAAAAAAAAAAAAAAAAAACCAACTCCCACAAAACTTCAACAACTCCTCTTTAGAGGAGCAAAACCTCCATTTTTGGAAACAACACTTTGCCCGTCATGGTTCTGTACATCCAGAGACATACAGATGATGAAGAAAGGGAAAAACACAGGTCTAGTGGTAATACCAGTCCTGTTTTTATACTGTTCCTGGCAGTGATTTGTTGAAAACTGTTGTATGAACTTTGAAAACACTGATCATAACACCTTAGCTTCTTCATCACTAGAACAGGAATAACATGTTCATCAAGCAACTGTGAGGTGTAATAATTATATGCATAATACAGACCTACTGTTAAGCCTCCAGTACTCAAACTAATGGGGAAATAATCTTGTTAATACCACATTGTGAGGTTCAGAAATATTTGATTGCAGAGTGTGCTACAGAGCCAGCTGGGTGTGTCCAAGCTCTCCAATTGATGTGATTAGCTCTAGTCCAACATGAATCCAGATAAGCCTTATGCATACAGCCAATACAACCCCATAATAAACTCTTAGAGCATCATCAAGGAACACATACTGGGTCAACCGTGACTGCTTTTCTTGTCTGTCAATGACTGCAACATGTACCTGCAGCTATTTAGACTGGCCAGTGTACCAGCTTTCTTTATGCTTGCACAATTAGAGCATGTCTATTATTTTTTAGATAAATAACCATTTCTAACCTCTGAAAGAAAGAACATTTCCCATCTTCTGCCTACGGCGAGCTGGGCCTTGTAATAAAGAGACATACGTTACTGCAAAATAAGAGAGGGCTTGAATTTATCACACATCTGATGTTTGGCAGTAACTACTTCACGCATGCTCTTACTATGTGGTAAATGCAAGGAAGCTTATTCCTTAACAAGAAGGTGTAAGCAACCTGCTAAGCACCACTGGCATAAGCACGCAAGTAGGCACTGTGGAACACAGGTCAATTTACTAGCTTTCAGTAAATTGTTAGTATCTACCTTCAGACACATCTCACAGGCTTCCTACTTGAAAAATGCCATCCTGTGTAAAACACATCATATTCAAGCATTGAATTCAGCCTGAGGCCCACTTTATGGATTTTTCTAAAATGAACCCACAAAGAGAAACACTTCAGATTTATATGGTTAGACAGCAGCAGAAGATATACTGGGGTTCTCTGCATTGTTTATATGATTCTATAGCTCAGCATTGTGAATTCTAGTCTTACCAAAGAGAAACAGAACACCTCTCATCCTTAGCTTTTTTAAGCAGCCAGTAAAATACTCCAGCAGCCCTAGTCATTGTAGGTTTGTTGAAAAATGATGCTGGTATGAGATACTCTAGAAAATGGGTTTCAAAATGTTACTGAGATTGATTAGCTTAAGTCACTACGTCATTCTGATTTGCTTTTACCTCCACAACTCTTAGCTCCCCAAAACAGAAAGCATATTAGTTTGTTCCATTAAACAAAAATGCAACAAGATACAGACAGAAGGGTTCCCAAGTCCTTCACTGTCACACTGTTACACTCCATGTCAAGTTCAGTTTTTTCTGGCTTTGCTCATTAAAACATCGGTTTTGTACAATTATCCTGCTACATACTAACTTCTAATTCTCATTATACTTACTCATTTATCCTCTGATGTGCTCACTTCATTTAATGAAAAACTCTGCCAAAAATATTTCACATGCTGTTATGTACAATTTGAGGGAAGGAAAAAAAATAATACTAGAATGGTGGATAAATATCTCAATGGACATTAGCCAAGACTCCATGCTTCAAGGTGCCATAATTCCACAGTAGTGATGGCAGTTCCAGTGACAAAACAGTAGTATAGAGAACAGTTTTGTTTTAACGTTATTTAGTTGAAGGAATCAAGTTGATGAGAATAAAACATTTCCGGACTTTTCTTGTAAGAATATCAGAAAGAGTGGAAAAAGATGGTATTTCACTACTGCATGGAAGTTGGAAGAATAAAGCAAAGAGGTTATTTCTTTGGAATTATAAAAACACAAAAGCCATCCTAGCCATTGCTCACAAAGAAAGAAAAATTAGACAGCTAAACACACTTATTTTTTGCTCAGATGTCAAATTCCTGTTGGCTTCCAGACCCATTCTTTGACTGTTTCTATTCAAAGGATAATAGAAACAATGTCTGACATTCCAAGCTCTATGTACTGTAGCTACAAATTTAAACGTGGTGCTAACCTGACAATATGAACGTTAAAAACTTCTGCATACTACAGATTAAATCTCTTTTTTTTAAAAAAAAAATATATATATATATATATATTTCTGAAGCCCTAGGCTATGTTGCAGAATATATCATCATATAAACTCCTCAGATTGTAAGGCATAAATATTGAAAGCTTTGCTTTTATTTTTATGCTTGAAGAATTACATCCTATCTTTGGGCACAAAACTTGAAAATAAAACCCAAAACCCAAGTGCAGTATTTTCTTTCACTAAGAAAGCCTCATTCATTTCAATGAGCAATTAACTGAAAGCTAAAGATAATAGCATCTTTTATTTTATCCAGTCTGAACCTCAGACAACGTATACAGCTCTGAAGCTGAGGGACTCCTGGGATGGTGAGAGCAAGCTATGGGAAAGGATGCATGCTATGGGGAAATCAGACACTGTGAAGCTTTGAAGGTCCTAGAATAAACTTCCCCTTGTATTATCTGTGCATATCCAGATCCCTACAGTGCTGCTGAATTGCAGTTTTGTTTTTTCAGCAGATAACCCCTAGGTTACACACACCAAAATACAGTAACTACCTGCCAATATTTTATTATTTCTTTGTTGATCATGTAAGCATGTCGACAGGGTGTTTTCAGCATACGTGGAACCCAAAATGTCTTCCCATATCTCAATAGGTACAAAAAGCCCCTTACTTATTAGCCAAAGATGAAGTTTCTTTCCCTGACAATCCCTATGACAGTTATTCCTTGTGAGTGAGTACACAGATATGAAATCCGATACGCTGATAATGTTCAATTTACCATCAAAATAAATAAAGTTTTGGGTTGCTTACAATTCAGATTAGTTTAACTGAAAACCACTTTCATGTATAGGAGATTTTCATAGAAATTCCTAGATAGAGAAAATAATAGGAGAGGAAGACAACTGCTTTTATCTCAGAAATATCCGTTTCACCGTGCTCGCTCTTCGGCATTTAGCTGAGAGCATTTAAATCCTCTATACTCTCTAGACCTAGCATGATTTCAGTAAAATCTATTCTAAAAATGGCTTGTAATGTAAGAGTTTGTTTGTATGTTTCTTCAAAATATTTCTGGGGACCACGCTATTTGAGGTAAATCAAGATGTTCTTAATCTACTTCTCTGTTTTGTGAATGAAACCCTGTTTACCTTTGCTCCAATTAATTCTATGAAAGATCAAAAAAAAAAAAAAAAAAAGAATTCTGAACTTCTGTCTGACTGAACAACCCCCAGGACTCCCGGCTCTCTGCCAGAAGATGAAGCAGTAAGTCACCTATTCCTCTAGCTTCCAAGAAGCATGTTTTTTCTACCTAAGCACTCCTAGAAAGAGAAAAAATAAAATGGCAGCTAAGATTACTATCAAATAACAGTGTAAAGACAGATTATTCAAAATGAATTATACAAAACCTATTTTCTAAAGTGAGAATGAGGTTATCTTTCTGGAAAAAATTAAAGGATTGCACTAACACCTGAACAAGTTTGTTTTACTAATGAAGTCCAAATGGTGGAGTTTATAAAAAGACAAAAACCGCATATACATCGTCTTTTAAATTGGCTATAGGACTCCTTAAATACATACTATTCTTTTGAAATCTTTGTTCTTCCTGCCTTTTTACTGTGATGCAACATTCGCTTGAAACAAAATTCCTGCCACTCATTTCACTAAGCAGTTGTAGTTTCCCATATTCAGAAAACTAATGCAGGAGAGAGTTGCAAATGCAAGTCTGAAACATGGAAGAAAGAACACTTCTTACTAAGTTCATAGATGAAATATTTAGGGGCAGTGAGTTTTGTAATCCTGGAAAATATCGACAGGGTTTGAGCACCACTGGTTGTTTACAGGGATATATTTTTCACTTCTGTCTAGTACACATTTATATAAAATTCCCACTTTTTAAAAAAATAAGCAAAATAAACAGATAACCAATAGGTTATATGCATCAAAATACTGGACATAAAAACCTACCACCTTCTAGCTAACGTTAGTAAGGAACTACTAAGGAATCTCACTTTTAAACACAGACTAATCAATCATTATTAAGATTTTAGATCTGTTTGTCCAATGCACACAGTATTACACATTATCAGAACCAAAACACAAATCTAGACTGCACTGTACTAGTCCAGTGTGGCACTTCTCAAGTTCCTTAGAAATAACTTTTTACCTTTCTAAATCAACATACCCAGTACAAACTCTTCATGTGAAAATAGCGAAGACTTCGTGTGGATTAAAAACACAGTTGCCCCTCTGTGGCAACCATGAGCACAACTCTGATGTGTCAAAACAGTATATAAAGCCCAATACCTGTCTAAGTTAGTTGTGGAAAGTGGTTCTAAACTAAGCTGGTCAGAAAAGACTTATCACTTGAAGATGTTTTTTCAGAGTACCATCGGGGATTACAAACTGTGATAGAAAAGAATGCTCTGTTTTCCCAGTTCTGTACAGACCTGATGTAAAAATACAAGCTACTTCCCTTAGTTCCTTTGTTTCCATGTGTTATACAGGGCAATCAAGATGCAGTGATGCTTTCCTGAGACACAAAGAAATGAGAATATTGTCTGCTAGACAATAAAGCTAAGCACTAGTTAGTTGACCCTTACAACAAACATGACAAGACATTCCATAAGCAGAACTAAAAAAAGCTGTTCCTACAGATGTATCTTAGCTCCTTACAATAAACCCAGTGAAACTCAAGAGCCTTTAATGTCTTCAACAGCCAACAGCAAGACTAGTTCAGAGCTACCAGCACACTGCTGGACAAAGGAAAGGAGCTGACTGTTTTGTTTTGACTTACTCAAAGCACCGGCACATTCACTTAATGCTTAGGAGCTCAATGCCTTGAGATGTTTACTGCTCTGCCTTTTTTTTTTTTTTAATGAACACTGAATTCGAAAGTTTTCAGGAAAGATCAAGGCTTGTGCATTGTTTTATTTAAAAACAGGCTAATAAAAACCCAACTAATCCAACTGCTTTCTATTGATCAATCAAGATACTTCTGGACTGGAGCACAGACTGTACAGACAGTACACCACCATCCAGTCCCTCCTGTTTGTTCCCTGAGATGCACGCATTAGTGTGCAGGCTCTTCAAAGGGCACCAGAGAAGTCGTCTAGAACACTGAGGGTTCAGACAGGTCAGTGACTTTAAGCCATTGTTTTGCTGGAAGTACGAATAGAAAAGTCCAGAAATCAAATAATGCTCTGACAGAACTCTCTTTGACTTTAATGTAAGACTAAAAACAGATAGGGAAGATGTGTATATACAGTATTACCCCATGCCAACGTGAAGGCAAGCAGTTCTCCCTTGACTGCCACATGCTCATTGGACAGACAAGTCTAGATGTCATCCTTCCGGCTTTTATTTGAAACAAGCACTGACATGAATGCGTGTATCAGCTGAAATAGGTCACATGTGGCCTATTTTTGCAAGTAGATAGTGTCTCTAAGCTAACTAACTTTTCAAATGACAGGTAAGAAAGCAAAATCTTAATGGCTGATACATCAGTATTCCTCCTCTCAGAGAAGAAAAGGAGATGTTTTTCATGCAAAGAGTAGTAGATTTTTTAACTCCTTGCTGGCAGGATACTGCAGATACAATAAACTCACATGACTGCAAGGGCAGACTGGACTAGTAGTTGGAAGCTACCAGACAAACCCACAACAGGTGAAGTTCTCAAACTGAAAATGGAGGTTGAGAGTTTACTGGGTCAGTTTTGTGGTGACAAGGTGAAAACAAACAGTACAGATTATTACCCTCTATAAACGTGGAAGGCAGGAAGCCTGGAACACGCCAAAGATCCTAAGCATGTGTACTGGGAGAAAGGAAGGGCAAAAAGCACTAGAGGGAAAAAAGAAAAACTTGTGCTGTTAAAACTACTCAAAAGCTGGGCTATACATATACTATCTAAATGCTAATTTAAAATGCTAACTTATTACCAGCAATGTATTCGAATGTTTTCATAAGCAACAAAAATAAGTAATAAATCACAAGTCTGGCCTTCAGAAATTCTACTACACAGACAGTAATCAGCATATGTGCATTTTCCTTTCTTTTAAAATGCCTTGCAATTGCTTTCAATATGTTAGTATGTAACTGACAAACTCAGTCTGTGGTATACTCAATACATGGCTTCCTCCTGAGGAGGACTACACCAAATGGGAGATGACAGCTCTGCAACATGAGAGCTTATCTACCAGGAAGCAGGTTACACCATTTGTTCAAATCCGAGAAGCCAAAAAAAAAAAAACCTGCAACAACATATAGCTCTGGGAATAACTGCTAGTAACAAGAACTCAGAAGAAGCTGAATTATCAGCCTTAATACCCTCTTACTGCAGATAAGTGAAGGTCACAGCCTTCAAGACTGTGGCTCCCAAACTTCTGCAATTTTCCCTTCATTGTCTTCATCTGCTTGCCTGAACAGGGAAACATGAGCATTCTGTGAATATACTAGTGAGGTTGTGGGTATCAGACTTCAGCAGCATGAGCAACCCACAGCTCTGCAGACAATGCCTTGCTTCTCTAGGGCAGAACAGCTGCACAACACTACCCTTTTACTTTCTTAGGACACGGCCATCAGCTAACACAGCAGCATGAGGCTGTTTATCCAGTGCTTGACCTGCCGCAGCTGTGTCTGCTGCTTCAGTGATGACACTGGAAATCCTTGCATAGGCATTACAAAAATGAAGAAATTAGTAGACTGGCCAGGAAACTGCTTCCTGACAATGGCTTGGGCTTCTCTAACACCTACCTCCAATCACAGAATTTCTTATCCTAGAGCAATGAAGAATAAGCAAACTGAGAGCCTCCAAAGCTCTCTGTTTTGAGGTTACTCAAAAAAAAAAAAAAAAGATAAAATCACTACTATTATTTTCAGAATCCTTACCCCCTTTCTTTTTTTTTTTTTTAAAGATGAAGACAAACTCCAAAGGATTTGAACTATCACAGTCCACAACAGTACCATTTAGAGTGACAGACTATATATACTGGCATTTTTCCAAAGGCAGCTAGTACCTGCCCACCCTGTTTTCAAGGAGAGTACATATGCACCATCAGGTTAATATTCTACTAAAACAACACAGTGAAAGAAATAAAAAAAATCTGTTAGGAAAAACTTCATATTAAAATATTTACCGATGAACTCCGTCTTTTCTTTGTTGTTTAACTGTTTCGTTCTAACACCTGCTCCCCAAAGATAGCTGTTAATTTTCATTAAAATATAGCAGTCTCTCCCAGATAAGTTTTATCTCTTAATTTTATCTGGCATATTTCCTCATTTTTCTTCAGACTGAAGGAATAGAGAGGGAGACAAAAAATCAGCTTTATCAGCCATTTCTTGGTGGTAGCAGTAGTAGTGGATTAAAAATGTAAAACAAAAACAAAAAAAACCAGCAAAACTTACTGTGATGCAAAGCAGACAAAGACCTGGCTGAAGAGGAATTATATGAAAGACACAAGGCATATATGCAGATGAACAAATTGCCAAAAGGCTAAATCATGAATTTGGAGCAATTAACACATGACAACCTACTAGAGCAGCTGTACTTGTAGAACAGATAATGGCAAGCCTTAATGGAGGCTCCCTAGAATAATTAATTTTGTCAAACCAAAGACAAGGTAATCATTGCATGTTTATCCCTGTTTGCAAGACACTTCACAATTAATAATTGATATGAAGAAGCAGCATTGATATATGAATCCCAGGGCAACTGCTTTTGAAGCAGATGCTTGTAGGTTTCGTCGTCTCCTTGCCAACTTGTTGTTTACGAAGCCATATAGTCATTGAAAAACTATAAAGAATTTAATCTTGTTAGCCTCATTTTTAATTTTTTTGGTCAATAAATGTAAAATTTCAGGTACTGTTTTATTTCTACTGAAAGACATACAAAAGACGATTTCAGTAGAAATATTTGTTCTGTTGTTTGTTTGTTTTTAAACACCAGCCAAAATTCCAGCGGATGGTTTGGGAAGCATTTTGAGTTTTTATCATTACAGTGCTAGAACATAATGCTTACATATTTTGGAAGAGACAAACTACAGAAAAATACCTAAGAGATCTGAAAGACCTGTGGACACGCTGGCAACATAGACAGAAAAAAACCTTGAGAAATTAGGAAAAGTAGTTTGGCCACAACAATAGTAAGAGGAAATAAAGGCAGCAATATAACACAGAGCAGGAGACAAGGCAGGAAATAGGACTACAAGAAGCGAGGACATGCATCTCTGCCCTGTGAAATTACAGAACTACTAAAAGGAAATGGAAACAGAACAAAACATTGCTGCTGCCTGAAGTGTTTTTTTTTTTTTTTTTTTCCCCTCCTGTTTATTAACTGAATTCTGACTTGTTCAGATTGGAAGTACGGATGGTATACAACACCTGTACTTCAACACCCAGTCTTCCATAGAAAAGAATTTGAATACTAATGCCTGCAAGCTACCATGCCCTGAAAGCAGAGGAACCTTTCCCCTCTTTCTGTCTGTGATAACAACCAGGAGTTCATCTTAACGTATTTCAGCCTTTTGTCTAAGGAACTACCCTGTGAACAATTCTGTGCAAGTACTTTATAAGTGTAAGAAGTTGAAGGAGATCTAAACACAGGCAAGCCTTAGAAATCTGGTTTCAAAGAGCCTTGTAGTTTTGCTATCTCTCCCTACATAACATGAATCTGCAGCTCTAGACTTAGTCAAGAAGATGCACTGAAAACAAACATTTTGTCATCTCGGCAATATTTGCAGAATTCTTTAAAAAGAATCAACTACACATTTTATGTTAGTTTTCTGCCACTGAAACATGGCCAGAAATTATACTTCTGTTAAGGAGTTTGAAATCCACTGGGTCCTGGAAAGCTCTGAACAGTCTGCTTCTCTCCAAGCCAAACACACCGCAGAGCTACAAGGAGCAAGCCAACTAGCTACGTTTACACAGAGCATTGCCATCCAGCTGCATATGGGACTGAGGGGAGACTACAGAACCAACTGTACAGCACCTGGACAATACCATGTATAAGGACTGTTCTATCAACCCACATGAGAAATACTTTTGGCTGAGGTTTATTGCAAGCAGTATACCAAGTGTTTGTGTAAAGAATTTAGAGGAAGTAAGAACTGGTTAGAGAGTGAGGTTTTTTGTTTGTTTTACTCTAGAAACATAACAATCTTAACTGAAAGGAACAAACTTCGTATTATTGAATAATTTACAGGCCTCTCCTTCCTGATAGTTTTTAGAATAGCAGTCAGTTCTGTTTTAAAAACTTCTACAAGTATGATAGAGGCTTTTTCCCCCCTTCCTTTTTAAGTTTCAAGAGACCTTTCAGACTAAACAAAGCAACAAGTCTCAAGTTTCATTGTCCTTTGCAGCAATCAGAACAGCCATGCAAGCTGTTTTGACAAGTGCTTTAATCTTAAATTGTTTCTTCTAATAGCACCAACTACAAAACAAGAACAGTTGACATTACAGGACGGTTAAAAAAAACAAAAACCAAACAAATAAAACATTATTTCTCTCCTATTTTATCTAAAACTTTGCTTTGCACATTACCTGGAAAGTTCACAGGCAGCTCAGACAGCTCCAGCAGAGTGTAACACGCAGTTAAAATAGCTATCATTGCAATAATCATTTCTACTTAGTGCACTGGCTAGCCCCACGACAAGGCATGACTTCCCCTGGCTTCTGGCGTAGGGGTGCCAAACAGTTAATTATTTTGCCTTCAGGAAAACAAAAGCAGCATCCTAAAGGAGGACCAGGGCAGCAAGAGATATAACTATTCTTTCTTCTATTCACAGGGCATTTGAAGTGTTAAGGCAAATTTGTTTGCCTGGAAGAATATAATAGCGCACGTAGATTTGACAAGTGTAACAGAAGGTAGGAGTTCCTCACTCCTGAAACTGTCAGTGCTCACAAGGCCCTCTTAAAACAGCAATGCTTGACAAGAAGAATAACTGTTTAGTTTGCTTTGGCAAAGTGTAGCATAAAAGTTTCCAAATACCAGGACCAATCCCAAGTCTTAGAGTAAACTCTCCATTTCAAAAACTTGTCTGCTTGGAGACAGCAGCTACCATAAAAGTGGGGAACAAAGGCAAGTGCTATTTAAAAGGCCAACTGATTCCTACCTCAAAGCAAAGCTGACTCCTCCTTAGTTTAATTCTCTGCACCAGATCCTGATCAGAATTTGGACAGTTTTATCCTGTTTCATATCTGTGCAGTTAATTTATTCAGTTCACCGTAAGAGGCATTTTATACTGCCTCTTATTATATGTATAATAAGCAATGGATATATATAATTTGCATTTATATATTAATATAATTAAGACCTTAAGTCCTTATCAAATTGGATCTACGTGGAACAAGTGGACCTATATTTCCTCTGAAGCCTTTGCCCAGAACACAAGCAGGGCTCAGAGGCTTCTTACTGGAATTTTTGTCAGAGTCCCATACTCTCTCTCCATCACTACACCTGGCCAGACTAACCAGCAGGACTGGCATCTTGTACGAGCTATCAGGTTATGCATAAGTTTCCACTGACCACGTATCTTATTTTGTTCTGCTTTCTTCAGCAACATGTTTGCCCCTGGCCATTTTTTTCCACAGATATTCCTGGCTCTTTTTTCTGTCTTGACAGGACGAGCAAGTCAACATACCAAAGGCGGTAAGGGGACATTGCACTCCACCCACACTTCTAAGTTATTGGATAAGGACATATCACAGAAGGAACACATCCTTCCTATCCACTCTTGCTTTTTGCAGTGTCACTAACTGCCTAACATCTACAGGTACATCAATCAATGCCATCGTTTCCCCTTCTTGTAGGGACTTTAGATTTAAGAGAATGGCAGGGAAAGGATCTACTGATACTGTAACTGAAATAAGCATTCATTTTTCACCTCTTAAGGGCCTTGGTAAAGCTATCAGCAGCATTCTGTGTAGGAGCTGGAAAGTGCCATGGCTGGTATATTAATTCCCTATTAAAAAGCCTCCTTTCTCTGTACGCTAAAGCACACCTGAAGAATTTCTGCCATAGCAGAGGTAATTCTCAGAACAGCAACAATCATCACAATTTGAGCACGACAGTGTTACTTAACATAGCAGTCACAGGTCAGTTGTCCTAAAGCTGCACAGTTACAGACACTGGTCTTTTTTTTTATTGTGTGGTCAAAGGAGTGTCAATCAATCCAAGTCACTAAACCAGAGAAATAACAACTTGATCATGAGAGAGATTTTAATTGGGTTAGCAAGCAGACTGTTGACCATGCAGTCAAATTATCATGAGAACCAGGCACCATCAACTAATCAGTACTGGGAACTGCGTAAAGCAGGAAGGGGGAATTGGCTCTTGAAATTAGACCCTTGCTGGACTTCAGACATGAACAGGACTGCATCAAAAAATCCTCACATATGGCTCCAAACATTTTCACGCTCAACCATGTTCCTGTTATGCTGGACATCATGAAATTTGTCTCAGTCCACACGGAGTTCTTCCACCCAATACCTTTAGAGTGATATGTAGGATAGAGTACTTGAGATTTATTCTGGCCAAGAAATAACCATGAAGGTGCACATTTCTATTTTATAGTTACTTGTGTTTATATAATTATTAAGTTACATACAGAGCTGGAGAAGCATGGTTATTTGGTACTTGTAGTCCTAAGCTATTAACACTTCCAACTCCCTTTAGCAGCACAAGGGCAAGAAATTGCAGAGAGCTTAAGGTTGAAGGAATATTATTGCTCACTACAGTAGAAAATGGCCACATATCTCCAAAAGGAAAAACAACTTTTCTAAACCTTTGAAAGGAAGCTCCAATAAGCAACTGAGGGACAGAAACTGTACTTGGTTCATACCTGCTGCTATGCACCTCTCTAACACTTCCAGTCTTCACTCTAAAAGAAAAGAAACAAGAAACATTGAGTACTCTCGAGTTAGAATCATAATAACAATCATTACAACATGAGCTGCATCTTGCAAACAGCTGAGAAATGTGAAAGTAAAGCTCATTTCTAGTAACAAGTTACCATACGGTGGTAACAATCTTGTTTAGACTTTAAATAAATAAATAGATTACACATTTCAACATACAAAGAACAAGTGGAAGGTTGCAAAAGAAAGGGGCAGCAGATGTCTTGTAGTTTCTTATTACTATCCTGAGGATTTCTCCTACCTGTGTGGCTTTTCATTTCAAGACAGCAGTGCTACCAACAGCAGCGCTCAGTCCTAACCTACATTACAGTTTGAGAGCAGCAGCACTAACAGATGACAATGACCCTGCAGATGTGAACTCTAATGTAAGATAGTAGAGATGGAAGTGTATGAAAAAAAGCTCTGAATTAGGTAACACAAAGAACACTACAAGGAACAAGTGTTATTTCTTAAGCAAATCAAACAGGAACTATACAAACTCTTTGCACTAACATCTCATAAATTGGGGATGCTACTCAACAGTTGACCCATAACACAAGCCAACATATATTGAAACACAAACTTTGGAAGTACTTATTTATTAAGAATTTATTATCTGCTTCCACCTAGGCTGTATGCTATTTTGCAGAACTACATTTATGGCTGTCTAGCAAAATTTAACAAAAAATCCACGTCTGCTTACATATCTATAGACAAACAACCAAAACCAGCATTCATCTGCAATGTGAAGAGTTTTACAAGGCTATTTGAGTGCCCACATTTTCCCTGCTTTGCAGGCCTCTTCATAACCTTTGTTCTATATTCTTTGGTAAGTGTAAGTGATCCTTCTCCTCCTCTAACTTATCTTCTAATATATTTGGATATTTGTCACATGTACTTATGCCCTCTTTTCCAGAGAGATCTCTCTTGTGATTTTATATCCTTATTTTATTGTAATTTTAAAAATCATTCCTAATTAATTCAATTGTTTTAATTAAATATTATACCTGCTAAATGAACTCATAAGCCTAAACATAACAAAAATTGAGTTTTCTTATAATACTAGTTAAGAAAAGAAAAATAAAAACCAATCCAAGAATTCTGAGAAATTTAATTTAGTTATCCAAAATGTGTATTTTCAAAATGATGAGTTCATTTACCTTTTCTAGAATGTTACTGAAAACTGACTACTGGTCATGGAACACTTTACATTTCTGTTTGGTTTCAGAATAACGAATTCAGAACAAACATTCATAACATTTCAGAATAGCACTACCTCCTACTTAGGAATTCTGGCAAATATTTTACCTAAGTACACCTCCTTCCACCTCTTCCATGTTCCACTGCTTTTTTGAAGTTTAATTAAAGCATATTTATTTATGGTCAAAACACGGTCTCATATTCCTACTAATGGTCCTAGCTTCAAAACATGTAATACAAATTTTATTTTTTCCTCCTTTCAGTCTGAGACTTTGCAAGGTACTTAAGGCCTACAGAGTTGTCATAAATGCCAAGTTGTATTGCCGGGATAATGAACTTTCTGTAAAACCTGAAATACACAGCTCACTGATCACATAAATGCCTAAGAATGTAACAGTAAACAACTTTTAAATGTTGAAAAGAAAACCTTCCCTTAGCACATATAACTACGCAACATTAGAGAACTAATTTAAAAACTTCAAAGGAGACTAAAGTGCAGCTAACATAGCCAGAGGAACCTATAACTCTTGATACTTTTGGAAAAAATAAGGCATCTCACTGAATCAAAGAAAATCCAATACAATAAAAACTTTATAAAAGCAAGTAGCAAATCTGACAACCACCTGTCTGGGAGAACGCTCTTAAATTGTAAGTGTTTCTCAAACCAAAATTGTTTCAGCATGGCTGGTAATTGCATGCAGAACATAAACCCACTGAATACTTTATTCAAGTTTACACAGACAGACCTAGCCCAAGGGCCAAAGGATCTGACAACCCCATTTCTTCTCAAAAGAAGTCAGAACTTGGATACTTCAGAGGAAGGCACGTACAGCTGACACGTACCTAGCAAGGTGTGGAACAGAGCAATTTCTGTAATTAACTGACACAGCATTAGGCTTTAAGTGCAAACTGCAGACTGACCCCAGTTGAGCATTAGAGGCTGACAGTTAACTGTTTTCATAGCTGCTTGAGCGTAGGTTCTTGTGGGGACAACAAAACAATTAGTAGGAGTAAATCAGGACATGGCAGCTTTGGCAATGCTTCTTCCAGCAGTCACCCTCCTTGACTGATGTTCTGCACCAGATGCTGCTTCCAGCCCTGCTATGCAAAGCTGGGAGGAGCGATGACGCCACCCGACAAGTCCATGTAGAAAAAGGAAGGTTTAACACCTAGCCCTGCCAGAGCCAAGAGTGCCAAAACATATTCCTGTTGATAAACCAACAGTTGTAACTTCTGGTGTGCCATACAATTCAAACAGAACTGCAGCTGGTAACAAAAATATATGGCTCTAGCCACTAAGTACTAGATGATGGAGACAAGCCCTCTTTGCTACTTAGTGGGAAAACTTCAGTCTCCCCAGCACTCAGGACCATCTGTAAGCGATTACCGGATCAATTAATGGATTCTGATCGATGATAATACTGTCACAGTCAGCACTTGTCTAGACCAGTTAGTTCTGATTTCTGATTACACCTTCCAGGAATTTAATGTTTGTGGGATGTCAAGACTACTGTTTACAATTAAAGAGCCTAACAGGTAAAACAGACCACACAGCTCCATCTCAGATACATCCTGATGCCAACCATCTCTCACATAAATCAATGTTAAGTCTGGCCTCATGGTGGTTTTATACGCTTTTAAGTACCAATATAAAAAACTTGGAAATATGAGTGTAGAGGCTGTGAAGTGGAAGGCCTATACAAAGCAGGTGAAGTTCCACTTACTGCACAGCTCGGGTCACAACCCACAGGAGGTACACCACTTTCTTGCAAACATTACTTAGGAGACAGAAAGACAACAGAGATAGCAAGAAGAAACCTGACAGACCTTAAGGCTCCTCAGTGCCAAAAATTTACCCAGGAGACAAACACACTTTCTAATCTGAGAATTTCCCGTCTTCCATTGCAATCTTGACGCTACCCAAACCTCTTGACACCGTGCTCGATGCCAGCCCCTAGTCACTGTGCCTGCTCACTTTATTTCTGCAGCCAGTGCTGTCTAATATTTTCTTCAAACATCGCATGGAAAAAATACTAATCTGCACCCAGGTTACCAGACAATCTGTACAGCTAGTAAATAGACCAGTTGAATTCCTCATGACAGCTTGGTCAACTGTCAGAATTTAAATTTGTTCAATTAACAAATGCAATAGGAAGAACAGAACGAAGAATAAAAGAGGTACACATTTGGGGATCAGCGTAGATTAGAACAAAAAAGGGGATGGGAAATCTCCTGATTACGTTATGAATACTGCACGTGCCCCAGAAAGGCCCGCCAGCTGTAGCACAGAGTTTACTGTCTTATTAGGGGTAAAAGTTTGAGGTGTACTGAACAGAAGCAAAATTCTCAGCTTAAACACTATGTCTACTTCTAGAAGCAACAACACTAAACTTAAACAACCTCCTCAATTTCAGCCAGAAGATTCAAACACTAACACTTTCACTTTCCTAAGCGCTATGTTTATAAACACAGTTTGTGTAGCTCCTTGTTGAAATCAGCCTGTTATAATGACAGCTAGGTATGTACTTTGTTTCCATGTGATCCAAGAGAATAGGTTCAAACCCAGAGGGGAAAGATCTACAGCCAGTCTCCTCACAAAGATCCTGAAACTAACGCCATCACCATTCTGTACTGATGCACCCTGTATGTAAAAGAGGACAGAGTGCACATGACCATTTCCAGCATCTACTGTCAGCTTCAGACAGAAAACTATTTTGAGGCGTCCCAATTGCTAAAATTCAGAATCTAAGTAAGAAACTGAGGAGGCTTAAAATTCCACACGTGCAGAATGTTGAAGGATAAAGACTCATATTTTTGTTTCAAAGCAGTCCAAAAAAGAAAGAATGATTTACCTTACAATTGTGTGTCCCTTACTAGGCTTACACTAGACAAATACTTGCTATGAACTCTACGACGCAGAACCTGACATTGCCATGCCTGCAAACCAAAGAGGAAAAATAAGCTCAGTTATTTAGGTAACGAGCACACCACAAAGTCCTTTGCAGAAGTAACTAGATATTTACTCAAGTTACTCTCATTTACATTTCCACAAAGAACTGGCATCAATGCTCTATTTTAAAAAAAGAATATTGATTCAAGTAACTTTCAAAAACCGGTACTTTTCACTAACACTTCAAGAGATTTAATGTCGAGCGTATAGAGCTGAAACTTTCAAAAATATTTCATACTATTTCTTCATCAGCGGCAAATGCAACGTTGCTGTGAGAACATGAACTTAGGAATGTCCTGACTTTTGTTCAAAAACCCAAATGCAGTAAGATCTATTTCACTGCAAAGGAGTTCAGAAAGCTTGAGTGGAAGCTTGGGAAGAAGGTTTATCCTTTGTCTTCACTTGTAAGTGTTATGGTTTCTTTTTTTGTAATATTTACCAGCCTCTTCAATATCTTTATATATCATCTGAAGTATGAAAACCACTGTACATATTTTAGAAACACATTTTTTTCTGCAGTAATTCAGTCTAAAACATACTGAAAACACATCAATAATGACATGCACTTCCCTGAAACATTTTTTTTCTGAGTACCATTCACAGATGTAGTGCCAAGTTTAAGATGAACTTTTCTCTGCCTGCAGAAGCCTAATTGTCATTCTTTGCCATGAACATCTAAAGAACATTCAGAGACTTTTTCCAACCAACTTCAGTCACCCTCTACTCCACCTCTACTCTGCCCTTGAGGCTCATTTTGGGGCCCTGAAACACCCCATCCAGCCTGCTAATCTTTTGTGTTTAATGCACTGGGACGTCTGTGCCAAGGCAGCTTCACTCGCTCCTTGCTCTATCCAGGGCCCCAGAAATGTTCCCCGCTGCAGAGGCTGGCTCCGTCACCCAATCAGGCTTTTGAGAAGAGGTGGGAGGGATAAAGAGGGTGGGAAGGATCAAAACCGTCCACACGCTATGCCAAGAACTAGAGACTCAGAACTTGCTCATAGTTTCAAGCACATATTTTCTTCACTCACTTCTCCATCAATTCTTTCCATTCCCTTTTCCTGGAAGGACAGAATGACATCATCAGCTGCTTTCCACGGCTAGCAGGAGGAGACTCCAGAAACTTTATGACAAAATAAGTGCTATAAATACAGTTTTGGCTACTTAAGGACACAAAGCAGACAAAATCCTCTTACATATCTTGTCACATTCTCTCTTTGGGTTTCTGTACCTTGTATCTAAATTCTGGAGTATTTCATACTTCCAGGATCAAAAATTCACGTTTAACAGTCAATATGGCACATTATCTTCTCTTTATCCTCGTGTTATGAATGTTCACCAATTTCTTCCCCCCAAAAAAGAACAGCAGGCTTCTCAGCACAGCAGCATCAAACATAGCATGCATCAGATACCGCATAAATGGTGAAATATGTTACGACAACATCTAGTACCTTCCTGTCTAGGACCAAGTGGTATTTGTCACTGCAGGTAACACAATTCTTAACTAATTTTTGGGGACTGTGTTTCTAGAGAAGACTGGGTATAAGCTCTTTGAAAAGACAAGAAAGAAATTGGGAGAAAATGCACAAGAACAGGTCAAGATAATCTTACTGCAGAGCCATTTTAAGTCACTGCTCTTGCCAGAAGAATAGAGCACAGCTCTCCTCCCCAGCCACCCATTCCCACCTCTGGATAACGGACTTGAGGAAGGAAGTGATCCAGGTTTGATCTCTCCTACCAACAACAGGAAAATAGTAGTTTTAACCCAGACTTGTTCCATGATTCAGTTCACTGCACAACCTCACAAATGCTCTTGGCAGCACAAAAGAAAGGGTAAACGCATGAAAGACAGAACAAGCTTTTTTCAGAGCAATACCAGCATACGCTCATTCAAATTACTCGTGGAACTACATCATCTGATCTAGGTGCCGCATTTCTCTTAATTCTCTACTCATGAATCCCTGTTTTAAAGGTCCCAAGTGATGAGGGCCCCACTATTTCTATTATGAAAACACTACCGTTTGTAAGAAGAGTGTGCATGCACTTCCATACAATTACTTTTACTGTCCCAATTTTTTAATCCATGGACTTCCTCCATTAAAGCCATTCCAGTTCCCGTCCATGATTTGTCTGTATGATTCAGCTTTTTATATCCAAGGTAACTCCTTTTCAGCTTTCACTTTTCATGTCTGTTCCTCCTGAAGTTTAATACCTCTGTTTCAACTGCCTTTATAAATTTAGCTAAGTTCAAATTAACACTGGACTTCATTTCAAATTCCCATAATCTTTCCAAACATCCACCCTTAACACAACGTTATTCATCAACTGCATGATTATGATACTACAAGAAAAAAAAAAAAGATTTATTTTAGTAAATAATAAAAGTAATAAGAAAATACAGAAAATGACTCTTCCTGGTGAATGTCAGGACCTTCAAAGGATGCCAAATAACAGTTGTCTCCAACGTTGATTAAACTGTTTCTATGTACCAGATAACAATGCAGCTAATCCAGAATGGATTAACAGAATGGATTAACAAGTATTATCCCTTAAACTCAAAGTATATACACCAAATAGGATTTCCTGCCCTTACACATCTAAAGCATTATATTTTGCTACATGAATCACTCGAGCTACTGGAAGCAGGCGAAGTACAAAGTCAGACAATAGATACAAGACAAGTTTACTACACAACTCAAAGCATCCACCGTCTGTAAAACACACTGACAGCTTAGTTTGGCTCTGAACAATGTCACTCTTAAGTGCTGTTAAGAAGATTTTTACAAAATGGAAGATTTAAATCCTCCAGTGTCGTTCTACAGCCTGGCTGTATCTTGCACCTACTCAATGCACTTGGTGACCATGCATTTCTTCAGCGTTCTACCCAGTTATCACGACATCTTTCAGAGAATGAACAAAAAAAACCCAAAACACATTTTTTGAATATGAAGCAGCATACTTCTAAGTGGCCTTTGAAACTGCCTAACTGTATGCTTGCTACAAGACTATGGGAAAAAAAATGAAGTACGCTACTCGAAAACGTTTAAAAGTTGAAATTACAATTTTATAATCCTGATCACCAGCATCAAGCAAAGCCAAAATTACCTTTTAATTGCTATTGTAAACTTAGAAACAGTTCACATTGTTTTTGCCACTTTGTTCTGGCTAGTATAAATGAAAGGATGTCAGTCGGGGAGTCAGGAAGCAGAGAAGTAGGAAGAAAGGCAGAGGGCTTTAAGAGGATGTGAGAATTCGGAAACACACAAGGACACTTAAGAAAGCAAGCCTAGCAGCCTGGAAGTTGCGTGTTCATAATGAATTTCATAGGTTTCCCAGATGAAGATGGAAAAATTACCACACCGTATCCCTGTTACACAAAGAAGGATCTGAAAACAGACACACAACAAAGTTGCTTGAGTTCAAGCAGTTCAAGAATGAGACAAGCCTCTGCCACACATCAATCACAGCTCCCCGCCTGTAGGCACAGTGGGATTCAGACTACTGGGCGGCTGAGATTCCCCAGTTCACCTCCAGAATTTGTTCCTTCCAAGTTTGAGATACACACAGCTTTCTCTGTAGGAAATACGCCAGAGACACTGCAGTGGCAGGAAAGGAAAATAATGCAGACCGAGTTTCTGAAGCATTGTCCTCAAGAAAGATTTTAACAAGATGCTACTTCTATTTCACAAATGAAACACTTTTGCTCGAATTTCAGGAACAAAAAGCCTGATTTCTACTTGCAGAGATAACCAAACAGCAGCAGAATTTGTAATGGGCAGTATCCCCTAGAACACAAAAAATACTTCTATTTTCCCTTTTTCCCCCTCTCAATTTCTCACTGACATTAATGGTGCATCCAGTTGCTGCCACTATTTTGAACATCCTTCCACTGCTCAAAGAGCATTGTGTCAACATTTACTGCACTGCCAGAAGCCAGACTTGTGCTATTTGTTCACTTGACCTACTGCTGAAGAAAAGTAACTGAATGGCCATCCCAGCACATGCAGGGCCTTAATACAAAGGTTATGGAACCGTACAGCCATGGAAGTCCTAGCTACAAGTTCCCAGCTCTTCCTAAAAAGGTATTTCCTACAACTCCATCTCCCAGCACTAACTCTTTAAACTGTGCTGGCCAGTGTCTAGCTCCTCATCAATCCCCCTTGCAACAGGCAAGGGCAGCACTAAGTTCTTCCAGGACAGGATCTAGTTTCCATTAATCTTCAGGGCTGACAGCGACAACAGACCTTTTATGGCCAGATACAGCCCCTGGCTAATCATTCCCCAAAGCAGGTAGGGATATTGAAGTCCTCATCCCAGAAGACAGCAGCTCTTTTGGAGTTAAGAACTACGCTGCTGATGCCACTGCCACCTACTACATACTCTCCCTGCAAGACAACTGCCTTCCCCCCTCCACTCCCAGTCCCTAGACTCCCAGCTGGGACGAACTGCATTTTACATAAAAAAAAAAACCATCCACGAACAGATCACCTTTCACTCGGAATGCCAGTCCTCCCCAGAAACGCAGAGACAGACAGACAGACGGACGGACGAAACGACAGAGACTGTAAGCCCTGGCTCTCTCAATTCTGCTCAGCAAATGCCGAAAGCACACCAGGCCAGCCCCAGCGCCTTGCTAGCTAGCGTGCTGCTGCTGTACAAATATAGAAAGCAGAAAGTGGAACGAGCGTTTCAGCAGAATAGATTCTGCTCGGCTCTCCGAGAGGGAGGGAGGGAGGAGCAGGGAGCTGAACTAGCCCAACTGCTTTACCCATACATGGTCTCTGAAAGAGACCATCGCTAAAAGAAGTTCCTTCACACGCGCACACACTTGTTCGCTGTCACACCGTGCAGAGGAGGAAAAAAAATTTAAGTGTACAAACTTCAAGAAGGAGTTACTGTTTTGAAACTGGCCCAAACCCACTTTGCTTGAGTCCACCTCCGTTAACGCAGAAATTCCCAACACTCTTCATCCACCAGAATCTGGCAGCAGCTCGGACACGGGACAAAAAACCTCCCTTCCAGGAAATCCCTGCACTCACCAGCGCTTCAAGAAGTAAGTACTGAACTGGTCCGGTCCCCCTTGTCACTTTTGGAAGCACATAATACACCTAGCTTCTTTGGGTTTACTTTTTTCTCCCCAAATCAAATTACATTTACAGTAATTGCAAGTTACAGTAACCTTTTTGAACCTTTTCTCCCTTCTTAATTATTCTCCTAAACCGAGAAGCACAACCTTCCCCACTGGTTGATACAAACTACCCTGGTGACCTGCTATACCACGTCTGCTTTCCTAGCGGCCCTTCATGCCAATGCTTATACACAAACCAAGCCTCCTGCTATGCATTCTTCTTAAATACAAACAGAAGAAACCCACCTCTAGGCAGCATCCCCTCCTGCCCCTTTTCAAGTTCTTGCACAGAAAGACACAAAATCAGCATAACCGAAGACTCAAATGCCTAAGTATTCAGAGAGAAAAAAAAGCAGCAGAGTCCCTGAATGTTTTAGTACACAGGTGTGACAGTCTGCAAACTCAAAATCAGTTTCATCTATATACAAATACATAATTTTTCATATGAGAGGTATATTACCTTATGCTGCTGCCTATCTTTTTTATGTAGTATACCACACATCGTATGTGGTGATGCGGAGCCATCTTAGAGAAGTTACCAGAAAAGTTCTCTCGCGTAAGCGGAGGTTGTAACTTTCAGCTGTACTAGCAGTGTGGTAACTAATTCAGAACACAAAGTGCACTACTCAGACAGTTCCGTTAATGTGACCTGCAATAAGCATAAAAGTTCTTGCATTTGAAACACCACGCTGGATAGTTTTCATATTTCACATGCCTGCTATAATGGTTTAGGCTCCCTCCGAACTCAGGAATATACTGGTATACTCAGAATTAGCATCTGCCTAAGCAGATCTTGAAATATTTTCCTCACAAATAGGATCCAGAACATGTCCTAGTCCCGCTCCCCCAAAGCGATCACGAAATGCCTAGTAAATTTAGCCCTAAATGAAGCAGAAAATACCCCAAAGAACAAAGAAATTCTAAAGCAAATTCTGCAGCAGAGAATCAGCATCACAGGAGCTTCTGTACTGCAAAATACACACAGCACAACCTAGAGCCAGCCTCTGACAGTGGTCAAATCCTGGTAGTGAACACAGGCCACAAGGTAATACGGGTGGCTTTGCTCCATAAATACCAGGATATTTGCACTTTGTCTAAATCACCCAGCAAGAAATCACAGACTACTGAGCAATAAAAAGTGTGCCTTCACAAAGTAAATATACAATCCTTTTTCCAGAGCCCTTGCACATTGCCCATTCCCAATGGCTGTTTGTAATAGCTCCTACAACCATGCAAGGACTCTACTGTTCTGAAAACTTTTTAATTTGAAGTTTAAATGTAAAACAGGAATTTTTGGATGGTAAATAATGATCAGGTGCAGGTGACTTGGCAAGAAGATTTTGAGACAGCATTCTACATGGGAATTTAAGACTGTGAGAGAATTTATTTTACACTGCTGTGCCTACAGGAACTGCAAGAGCTAGACATGACATTCAAAATATTTTTTCTGTTCCTGAAGGACCAATATTTCATTGCTTCCTCACAGAAAAGCAGCATTCATCAAAGCTTTACCTTGTAAAACGTTGCTGATATTAAGATACTTGGTGTCCATCCTGTAAATCTCTAGGTGGATTAAATTATGGAAGATGCTATCATTTTTGTATGTGGACTTGAATGTTGTCTGCTAGATGCTTCATTAAAATTACAGACTTCACAAAAATACAGCTCCTCTGCTCTGGGTAAACAGGCACAAATCTTTCCTTTCCAACAGACTCTGAAGGATCCCTGTATATCATACATACGCTAGAATTTCTTTTCAATGGTGTAGATTAAGGCAAAAATAGCAAAAAATATTCATGGATTCAGTGAAAAAAGAATTTTAGAGAAGGTATTTGAAGAACCATGGTTTTACTTTTGACACCCGTAATACTGAAATGTAGCGTCAAAGAATTACATTATTATTGTGAAAAGCAAAGTACGAAATAGTCTGCAGATACAAGTAAAAGCTACCAGAAAGACCAATTTTGATGGAGGCAAGAAAAACAAGGCTGTGAAAAACTCCGAGTAATTTCAAGTAAAAACAATGTAAGCCACCACAGAATTCAACTGAGTTTTTCTGAGAATAGAGAATTGGGTTCTGAGAATACACACTATATGCAACCATAACAAAATGTTTTTCTGGAAAAAAAGTCTGCTAGATGTACAAGCATGACATACTCAACACTCAACAATCACTCATCCTCTAATTCACATGCTCATTTAAGACCTCCTTGAGGAGTGCTGCAGAAAAGGATGAAGAACCCAAAGCATCTGCTCATTTTCCTGAATTTCAGCAAATCTAAACCAGTTATTCTAAATTATATTTAAATATTAATTAATTTAAACCAGTGTGAAAAATCTAACAGCTGCAGTTAGATCAGCCCAGCTTATATCATCTTCGTTTGTAACCACTCATGGACCACAGCTCTAGTTCTGGGCTAAAGCTTTCCCATAGTACACAAACTCATACCACAAACTGTCTCTCCAAAACTGAAATTCTTTTCTAGGAGTTGAAAAGTAGTGAAGATGCCTGTCCAACTAGGAGTCCTCAGTACTTGCTCCTGTGCTCGCTGTTCAGCTCGAATTCAGTTAGCGGCAATGTTTTTTTCTTTTGAAACACACAGGGCTAAGATGGCTGAAAATTTCCTACTTCTCAAGATGTCAGAAAGAAGACTTTCTTCACCTGGGATGACAACTGTGCCCTACTATGTTGCTGTCACAAACAAATAGGTCTGCTCTGTCTCTCACACTTCAAACTTGTGAGCTATTTGTCCCTACAGCAAAGCCTTTGCAGACTCACTTGCTCTGGAACTTCAAAGCGAGTTACATTTTCTCCCTTGCCTTATCCAAATTTCCTGCTCCTAATGTATATTTTAGCTTTGAATCAGGTGCAAACAAGATGATGTTCAGACCGCATTCAGGAAATCTATGCTTGACAGTATGAATGCTAAAGGGCACTTTTCATGATTATGCCCCAAGCACAAAGCATTTTGGCAGGACAGTCTGTTGGAGACAGCAACAGCAGACAAGGTGGTACTTGCATTTTTCCACATGACACAAGCATCTCTAATGACAGAAAGGAGTGCATTAAAGCCAGCAGTTACTTCTTCCAACAAAGACAGGCTCTCTTGCCTCCAAGAAATCTTGCAACGGGATAACAACTCAAGATACTGTGTCGCAAACCTTCCTGGAAAAATACAATTGGAGGGCCTAGATATCTCTTCTCAATTTACAACTCCCATTCCAATAAACATTTAAGTATTTTATCCTGCTTTGATTTATACTGTTGTGGTTGTTTTTTTTGCCCACTGAACTACTGATCAATGTATAAAAATGATATTTCTCACCTGAGGGCAGTTACCAAGGCAACAAATAACTCTGAACAGAGTCCTGGGGAATGGTAAACCAAAGGACAAGCAACAATATTGAAAATGCCTAGATTGTAATAAAGCATTAAGACATTTGTGGCAAGGCTGATTAATAAGAATGCAGAAACATCGGAGCCTGTTGGACTACCACTGCTGTTTCAGTGGTAAATCTCACACCCTGGCTGGCAAACTGGACTGCCTTATGCACACATCCGTGATCCACAGCCTCTATTTCAACAGCCAGAACAATCAGGGGTTCTTAGATCCTAGTTGGAGACTAATAGCCAGGAAATTTCAAAAAGGAGAATTTATGTTACTTACTGGGCTAGATGGGAAGTAGCCTAAAACCCACTAAAATAAAACTTAATTAGAGTAGGCCCTCTGAAGAGATTTGTGAGAGGAACCCGGAAGGCAAAATGGATGAAATTCCGAAGAAATATGGTAAATAACAATCAATAACCATACTTCAGAAAGAGATACGAGAAACAGTTAAGGAACAGTCTACTTGTAAACTTGGACAGGGAAAGAAAAACATGTCAATTCCAGAACAATCATTCAAAAAAGCAAACCCTTATACTTCCTTTAAATAAATACCAGCAATAATTTTGAAGGTGAGCACAGACTGAAAGGGAACAGTATACACCTTTGGAAGAAATATAAAAATTCCCTCATATCATCGTATTTTAAAATCTCTACTTATGGCTTCTGCTGGTTCCTACAGGCACACCCATGTCCCTGAGCAGATATAAGAACTGTGCTCCTACCCAAAGGACTCATCAGCAGAGACACAACTGGACATAAAGCTGCAGGATGCAAGTTGTACCCCCCCCTTACCATTTCCTGTAACACAGTAAAGATGTAAGTATTTTTAAACATCTACCATAGCAATATTATTTCTAACAAGGCTGCCTCTGAAAGACTTGGGTCCAAACACAACTCTGGGAAGAACACAACCTCGCATTGCAAAGAGCTCTTAAGAATACAGCTCTGGGGAAGAGACAAGAAACAAAAATGTGATAGGCTTATTATGGATATGCAATGCCAAATCAGTACATGCAGTTTTAATGTAACTGATTAAGTGATCTATAGAAAACCAATAGAAAAGAGAGCTAAAGGCACCAGATTATTTAGCAATTATTGCGATTGCAAGTTCGAAGACCTATGCCTGAAGGGACAGACAGGCACAAGCAAATAAATAAATAAATCAGGATACTCAGGAAGTCCGAGCTCATGCAGACCAGCAGCAAAGCATGCTTAAAGATGCAAATCCCCAGCGAGCATTCTAAATCAGCGATCTCACAGCGAAACACGCCCAATGGCCACACTCGAGCAGTACAACACAAGAAAGCTGCAACATTAGAAAAATGCTCCCTGACAACTTCTGGCAGAAGAGAATGTCTGTGCCTTGAAGGTGAAAACGTCTGGACCGCGATTCCTCAGGAATTTAAAGGAGTAAAGGCTCCACGCTTTATTATAACGCTGCCTCTCTGCTTCCTACTCGTAAACGGTCCTATAAAAACCTCATGCTGTCATTAACCTTTATTGCTTCTCCGTGCGCTTATCGTTCGTTTTACGATCAGTCTCCCCCGCTTTTCGTGCTTTTTCCTCTTCCTACTCGCACCCAGCAGCGCCCACCGCTCCTTCCCACCCTCTGGGCTGCAAACCCGCACACGGCGGCGCAGCCCACCCCCTGCAGCCCCCCGCTCATCCCTCCCGCCCCCCTCACACCTCAGCAGCCCCCAGCGCTGCCCGAGGACACGCAGCCGCCCCCAAACCCCCGGCTCAGCCCCGGAGCGCTCTGGGGGGTGAGGCCGCTCCCCGCCGCCCGGGGCCGCGCTCGCACCTGCAGCGCCCCCCGCCGCCGCCCCGCGGCCCGGCGCCGCCCGAGGCGCTGTCAGCGTTCCGCTGGGCTGCGGCAAGCGGAGGCCTCCGGTTCCGGGCGGCCGAGGGGCGGCTCCGCCCGCGGGCCCCCTCTCAAGCGGGGCGGCGCGGGCGGTCTCAGGGCTGGGGGAGCAGCGGGAGGAGGAGAAGGAAGAGGAGGAGGAGAAGGAGGAAGGCGAGGGGAGCCGTTACCTGCGCGAGGCGGGTCGCGCTGTCGGCGGGCTCCCCGCCGGCCGTGCCCGGCCCGAGCTCCTCCTGGCGGCCGCCGCCCTCACCTGCCCCCGGGGATCCGCCCGCACCCCGCTTCTCCCTGCGCCGCCTCAGGCCGGCTCCGCAAGATGGCGGCGCTTCCGGGAGCAACCACGCCGGACCCGAGGAGGGGGGTGGAGAGGCGGGAAAGGACGCGGCGGAGCCCCGCCTCCCGCTGCCTTCCCCCCACCGCCCCCCCCGGCGCTGCGGGCCGCGGTGCGCTCGCCCGGCGGCGGCGGCGATGGGGGGGGTGGCGGCGCGGGTGCTGTTCTACCCGACGCTGTGCTACACCGCCCTGCGCGCCGCCCTGCCCGCCGCGCGCCGCCCCTGGCTGCACCGCATCGACCGCGCCGTGCTGCTCGGGGCGCTGCCGCTCCGGGGCCGCAGCCGCGCGGTGCGTGAGGGGAGGACGGGGCGGGTAGAGGGGGGGGGGGAGCCGGGGCCGGAGCCGCGGCCTGACGGGGCCGTGTTGTGTGCACGCAGCTGGTGGCTGAGGAGAACGTGCGCGCCGTGCTGACGCTGAACGAGGAGTACGAGACCCGCTACCTGTGCTGCTCCGCCGAGGTGAGCGCCGCGGGGACCGGGCTCGCCCTCTGAAGGAATAAAAGGGAGCTAAAGGCTCGGAGGGGCTGTCTCTGACAGGAATGGGAGGCGCTGGGAGTGGAGCAGCTGCGGCTCAGCACCGTGGACCTGACCGGAGTGCCCAGCCTGGAGCACCTGCACAAGGGCGTCGAGTTCGTGCTGAGGCACCGCGAGCGCGGTAACAGCGTCTACGTGCACTGCAAGGCTGGGCGCTCCCGCAGTGCCACCATGGTGGCGGCCTACCTCATCCAGGTAAGAGGGGTTCTGTGGCAAACGGGGTTTGGTTTCGTAGTCTGGGCGCCCACGGCCAGCCTCTGCAGCTTGGTTTTGCTCCAGAGCCCTGACCTGTAAAGGTACATTGCCATCCCATCACCGCACGGGATTTGGGCTGGGCACACATTTCAGGAGAGGCAGACGGCCAGGCCGCAAGCTCACATCGCTCCCTGCTTTGTGGAACCTGGCAAACACAAGATAAATCAACAAGCGAAGCTTACGTTCACTGAACAGCAGTCTAAGCTTTCTTTGCTAATCCACTTTATCTCTGTACACCTTGTTCACCTGCACTTACGACATTTAAAAGCTGTTAGCACAAGTACTGGCAAAGATGCCCTGATTTTATAGGAAGGAGAAACTGCTGTTGTGACAGAGCTTTGAAACATGGCCTGATGGTAACTGTGGCTGGTTCTGGCAGGTTAGTCAGACTTCAAGAAGCTGTTCAATCTCCTGGGCCATTAATACAGCAAGTTCTGAACCTGTTTAGAAGGATTCTGAGATTCTTAATTTGTTCTAGGGCAGAACGGATTGAGATGGGAATAACAAGTTGCGTGCGACGATAGGTTCACTGAGCAGATAAACCTCTGTTTTTGTTGTTTAGACTTCATGGTTATCTGAAACGATGAGCCACTATGTGCTTTTTGGTAAATACAATTCAGGATCAAGAAAAGTAGCTTTGGCTTTCTGAGTTCCACTACAGAACCAACTAGGTAAACCAGCATTGAAAACAAAATCCCACTTGGGGATCCTATTGCTGGTGCTGTTCAGCACTCCCTTGGGAGGCCTTTGCATAATGATGCTCTAAGTGCTGAAGTACAATGGAGGTACTACTAAAATTTTAATTAAAATAACTGCCCTTTTTCTCTGGTCTGGTGGGACTAGGACAGGAAACTATTCACAACACGAAGGAAGCATGAGTGAGGTAGAAAACAAAGGTCCGAGGCAGCAACCATCCCTCTTTAAGTGAGGAACTCACTTCATGGACTTGTATTGACACTCAGGCCCTCCTAAGGAAGATGAAGTAAACACAAGGGACAAAGTAGCAGGTTCTCTTAACAATGCTAACATTGCCTGTAGTATCTAGAAAGGCTCCATTAAGTGGTGCAGGGGTGGAATGGATTTTCACTTGCAGGGTTTTTGCCTTTTCAGCTGCATCACTGGACCCCCCAGGAAGCAATAGAGGCTATTGCCAAGATCCGTCCCCACATCCTTATTCGTCGTAAACAAGTCCAGGTCCTGGAGACATTTCACAAGAACATGATTGCTGGCACAACTGCAGAGGGTCAGTAAGAACTATCAAAATCTCAGTCTTGTCTCCTTTAAAGAAAACTTAGGCCTTAATGAACTAACAAAGGCTTATGTGCTGTACTTCTTGACCATCAATAAAGAAACTTTTACATAAATTACAGCAAAGGGGAGTTTGGGCTGTTTCGTTACAGCATTCTCTCTTAAAACTAGTCTTTTCTCTGGGAGTCCCATAGATCTCTCCCATGCACAGCATTAGCACTGAGCTGAACTTCAATCCACAGAAGGCTCTAAAATAGTTGCAGCAAAAGAAAAGAAAACTCTGTCTCAGCAGAGACTTTATTCAGATTCTTACCCAAAGGGTTACAGTGCCAACAGAGGGGTGTAGCAGGAAGTGGTCTTAGTTCCATCTGTCACCAACACTATGCTATGATTACAGGCAGGGATTCCCTGTACAGTAAAGGAAGCCAATGCTCATAAAAATGATCTTCTTTATGCTAGGTGATGATAGAGCAGTAAGCAGATTCCAGTTTGTTACCACTCCTCTAGAAGTGCTGAATAATGCAACCTACTCAGGGTTTTGGGGTCAGCTCTGGAATCTGTCTGCTCTAAGTATTTCTGCCAGTCTCTCCTTCTGGAATAGGGAGACAGGAATGTTTAAATGGGGACATCCCTGGAGGACAGACAGTGCACATCTCTCTGTGACTGACAATGGCAGCAACCCACAATCTCCCCGGCAGTTAAAACTAGCAGTCTGTGCCAAGGAGGATGTCATCCATATGCTATAGGATTTGTTATTGGTGGATAGGTTCCAGGCTAAAAAAGCTGCAGTTTGGGCCTCAAACACAAGCAGCTTACCATCAAGGGATCACAGTAATACCATTTAGTCCATCTGAAATTTAAGATGCATCAGTTCAAATTCAATAGTGCTACGTAAAAGGACAGGCCCACAGCTAGAAAGCCTGTACTTCCTCTGCACAGGCGTAGAGGATGGGCTTTTTACTGGATGTTGTGAACTCATAATTATTGGGACTGGTGCTGAAGGTGGTTGGGTGCCTCTGAGCTGCACAGCACAACACCGTTGCTGCTTCTTCTACCACTGGGCCTGTTTTTCCCCCTTTAGGCCAGGACAAACTGCAGGTTAGTGAGCAGCACTTTGATGCCACTTGTGACTGTTACAACAGAGGTGGCTGGATTGAGTTTAAAAGTATTTGCATCACCCTTTTTGTAGCGGTCTCGAAAAACATAGATGCTGCCATTGCAGCTGGCAATCTTCCAGAGGGATGGTACTGAGCTCCAGGCGTCTGGCAGGCACAGCCGGGTGAAGCTATCCAGCAAGGGATTATAGCACAGCAGTGAATCCCCCTCAGCTACAATGAACACCACATCCTTGTGTACAGCGGCGTGCATGCGCCCTGCAAAAGGCAGTACGTATGGCTTCACGTGGCATTTCTCTGTGTTGGTATCGTAGCACTGAATAAGCCTAGAGGGCTTGGTGAAGAAGTCCAGGTCATTTTCTTCCCCGCCCAGCAGGTAAATGACACCATTAAGGTTTACACCTGCAGCCCCTGAGACAGCCACTTCCAGCTGGCTGGTCTCTGTCCAGACATTGTCTCGTACTCTGTAATATATGACAGCGTTAGAGAGAGTGTCCTGCAGAGTCTTCCCCCCAAGGGAATATATTGCATCCTTGCTTGGTACAGAGACAAGCGTGTGTTGGAGCCTGTCACGGGGCAGAGGCGCGCACCACTCCCAGTCTATGGTCGCATTGTTGCATTTCCACATGCGTCGTGGAATAGAGCCACCAACAACGTACAGGTCACTACCATGCTTGCAGGCTGCGGTGATCTGGTGACACAGGCTGTTCTGGCCACTCACACTGATGGAGTCATCATCAGCACAATGCAGAGAGACAGCAAGTGAATGTGTACGTGATGACTCCTTTCCAATCAGGTAGATGTGAACATTTTCCCCAATCACCTAAGAGAAACGAGGAGCTTGTCAACCTTACCAGAATTAGGTCTGCTCACACAAATGTCAGCAATGCCCAAGACAGATTTTTTTTCAGCATTTCAGGACCCACCTGTGAGTGTGAGGCATGCATTCTGCTTCCCAAGCCTTGTTACCCCAGAGCATTCAGAGCTTTTTCAAGACACCAGTCATATCTGACAGCAAAGCAGCAATAGACTTCATTGGAATCTGAGTGACTGCAGTTTAGAGGTTGGCCACCTCACAGCTAGAGTACTTATTATGAGGGGAATGCCAAAATAACATTTCTGAATGGTCTCTCAGATAACAGTATCTGGTGAAATGCATTATTTGTGGCATTGCCCTAATTGCTAATAAAAACAACCTCAGGCTAAAATTAAAAAAGCTGTTAGTGGGGCTGCTATTTGTAACAATGAAAGTATTCCTCATGCAAATACTGCGAATTTCAATGGCATCTGGGTTTTGTGACTTTCAAGTCACACCTGCAAGCAGAATATACCCTGCCTTGGCAAGTGCAAAACCAGCAAGTGCTACACCAGCCTGGAACAGAAGGTCTTTTTATACCTTCAGACTTGATCGCAGTGTCTCTGAAAAGCCTGCTCGCTCCTCCTTGTTGAAGTTGATCCAGGTTTCTATGGCAGCCGTCGGATTCTGAGAACATGGAACACCATCTGCGGTTTGGGGACAGAAAGAAATTTATGGTATCTAGACACAGGTGCATGTACCTAGGAACGTCCTTTCCTGCAATTCCCGCACCCCCTCCTGCCACAAACCATACCCTGTTGAGGAGGAAAAGAAGATCCAAAGGTTTATAGATTTTGGCAGGCATGATCAGCACTGCCAGCCTGGCATCTGCACACAGTTTGCTTGGTTAAATATCAGAAGACAGAGCTGTCAGATTTAAAGCATTTTGAATGACTTTCAACAAAGGAAGCTATGTCAAAGAGAAAGAGGGCAGGGAAGAGACCTTACATGCTTTGAGATTATACTAAAAAAAACAGTAACATAATTAGGCATTTAGGTAGATTAGGTTCTCTTATTTGAAAATGAAGATTTCAGCAGTTGCATTTCTTGGCTCATTGGCTAGTCCTAGAAACTCATCTAGCAAAGGTCATCTGCAGAAACTGTTCTCTGAGCACTGTCAGATGGCTGACCCTCAAGACTGAACATCTGTGTTGCTGCTTTCCTGTCAGCATTTGGAAACCCCCTGTGAGCTACTACAGCTTTCTTTAGTAGTGTGACAGTAGGAAATACTTATGCTTAACAGACTGCATCAGATTTCGATTTGTTTCCAGGCATAACTGGAAGTTTTAGCTATGGCATAAACTATTGCAGCAGCAGCACATTACCTAGCACATTACAAATGTTTCCTTCTAGCTTGAAAGTCGGCTAGTTGCCCTAACACCAGCAATTATGCCTGTACTCATTGAGAGGCTTCCCTTTAGAAAGGTTCTCCAATTTTATAGTCCAACAACCCCTGAATTCAGTGATGCTGAAGGCATCTGACAAATTCTTACCCTTTACTCCATATTGGAAGGAAGGAGGAAAGTGGGGTGGGAGGGGAAGGGAGAGAAAGCAGGTTATTTTGAATCTGTTCAATAGTAAAATGGATTTCCATAAGCTGTTTATCAGATGTAGTGGTTAAATGGAAAAACTTTGATTTTGAAATGGGTCCCAGGGCGCAACAGAAGGTAAGCTTAATAAATTACCATCTTCATGAAGTTTATTTTAATCCTTGCCACTAATAGCTTCCTCTATTTAATTGTCCATTAACTAAACAAAGAAGCCGCACTTGCAAAAGATTTTCCCCACCAGCAGTAGGAGTGTATTTCAGCTCTTAATCCATTTTCATGGACCAAGTTTTGCCATAAATATTGAGTAACATGATTATATGGATGGAAATAGGTGATGCATGGAAAAAAAATTCTTAAGCAATTATTTTAATTAAGGACCACAAACACTGAAGGCCAAAGTCCTGAAACTATGATTACTACATGGTATCACAATGAGGAAGCGTTAAAGCTACAGAGGCCAGTCACCCTTTATTTAATCATTTTTGTGTTTTAATGAAGTCACAACTTAGTTTAAAAATTTTAGCTAGGCATAGTTATCAAAGTTACCCTAGTTCTATCACCTTTTTTGGAGCTATCAGTACATATTCTCAATACATTTTTGACTGCAAATTTCTTTAGTTGCAAAAGAAATACTGCAATTGAGTATCTGTAAAGACTCCCATAGGCATAACCTCAACTTCAGAGGATACTTTAGGTCTTATGGTGAGATTTGCCAATATTCCAAGGAAGACAGTGACAGCAGGTTTATTACTGTAACAGCATATAAACCTCTGACACACAAACTATAGCAATTTACTTGTTCACAGAATTATTTTTAATTTAGAGCAAGAAAGTGGGAGTCTCTCCGGTCTCGAGTCCAGCACATGGGAACGTATGAGCTTCTTCTACGTTCTTGCTTCCTCTAGCAATGATATAGAAATGTGCAAAAACAGAGTTGTGACTGAAGCATCATGAAGAGGTTTTATAGCGCTGCCTGTGTATGAGGGCAGCAGAGAATCTTTAAGCAGTGGTGTCAGACAAAGCAGGTTGTGAATACGTTGGCACATCCTTCATAACACTAAGTCATTGCATCCATTACCATGGAAGACTATTACCCTTACATTAAGAGTAATTAATGTATTACCCAAGATGTTACACTGCTTCTATTTCAGTCAGCTGACTGCCTAGCCTAAATAATCCTAATAATTATATGAAATTGTTAACAACACTAACATAGCCTAGAAAGGTAGCCTGTGCTCAAGACTTCTTACAAATGTTGAGTCATTGCATTACAATGTTAAATGATTAAGAATTACAATAAAAGAAAAATATGTTCTTAAGGTGTTCATTTTGGAAATACTTCTTTGTTTTCCTTTTAATGCAAACAACAATTGTTAAAAGTTATTAAGCTACATTAAAAAAAAGTAATATTTCCAATCTGTTGACTCAGGAACTGCTGGGAATTACCAGCATCCTCTATCTCCATTTTCTGTACCATAGATCCTGACAGTTCTATAGCATGTCCACTACCAATTTATGGTGTTGTGGTGTGTTTTTTTTTCCTAATTCAGTTATCCAGAATGTTTTGCTTCACTTAGCTAAGCCTCTGAATAGACAGTGATTGTGAAAGCTTGTATCTTTCCATCTGTTTTGATCAATCCCTGCTAGACTCTCAGGCCGAAAGTCTCTTCCCAGATCCACAACATGGCTAATCTCAAGAACTCCTTACCTGTAAGGATATCTGTCAGTAGGCGGAGAGGTAGGTGTAGGAACTCTTCCGTGTCTTGCAACTGAGATAAATGTGACTTCGCACAGTGTTTGGCGGCTGTGTAGAGCTCCATGTCACTGTGTTGATCTGCCAGCCACATGACCTGCAGACAGTTCCTGACCTGCACCGTACGAGCCAGAAAACGGGAGCATTCCTCAAAAAGGGCAGTCAGCTGGTACATGTCTGCCACTTCATAGGTTTCCTGCAACTCTTCTGCCCTCAGCTTTACAGTCCCATGGTAAATATAGTCCACAAGGAGCTGAAAGACACTCTCACTGACATCCTGCAGCTCGATCACCCGGTTGTGGGCCTCCTTTAGGTTGGAAGTAAACATGGAACGAAAAAAGCAACTCTGAGCTGAGAGGACCAAACGGTGCAGCTGGAATTCTTTGCCTTCCACTGATATTGTAACATCCGCAAAGAGCTCATCCTCCAAGCACAGCTTCATAATTCCCTGGGCCACGCGGCCCGAGTGGGAGCGGTCGGTGAAGGTGTAGTTCACAAAGTAGTTCTCTTCTGCAGAGGAGCCTCCAGTCTCTTCTGACGAGTCCATGGTGCTGCACAGATCAGACCTCCAGCAATCTGTAAAACCACAATGATTATAAGGCTTTCTCCCTCCACCAACATGATTATGCAGTGCTTCAGGATACAGGGAAAACTCAAGCATGTTGGTAAGAGGCCAGCATATTTCAGACTGAATATAAATAGCACAGCCAGAAACTTCTGCTTCAGTTTCAGAACCTCAAACAACTGAAACAAATTAGAAGTTGGCATGATTAAGATTATAATATATACAAAACTTCCAGTACAGTGAGCATTGCATCCCAGCAGAATTGCAAGATTTGCATATCTTTTCGCAACTCATTTCACTGACACAAAGAAATGCAGCAAGAGTTATTCAAATGCATAGTCCAACAACCCCCCTAGGAAACTGGCAATGCCAAGAGAAAGTGACAGTACCTTGGTCAGGTTAGATAAAAGAAAAAAAATAAAAGAATTAGAATATCATACTACAAAGAGACAGGCAGCAGCTCCTGTTATTAGTAGGGGTTAATTTCCATCCAAAAGCAAAGTGATGAATTTTTGCAGTGCTACCAAGTCAGGTGGGTTTGTTTTTATCAAAAAGCCCGCCGGACATAACTGCCAGCTCTTCAACCAAACCAAATGAGGTAACTCGTGGTCATACTCAGCTTGCTAATGTGCCAGACATCTTCAGCATGCAAAATAAGTGCTAGATGCTGTTAGCCAACATTTCCCCAAAGTGGCAAGGATAACTCAGTTTGCTACATTTCTTAGTAGGTAACAGAGATTATGTGCAAAATTATGTGTCAAAAAAAGCTTCTGCTGTAGGAAAGAACTTTCCGTTAACATGGCTCAACAGCACTAAAAGCAAATAGATGACCGTTCGCATTCCCTCTAAAACTGTTTCTGCACCTAGTAGAAATAGTTTCTCAACAGCTTCTCAACTATCTACCCTGGTGACTAAAACACAAAATTCCTTCAGTTACTACTTAACACAATTTCCAGCGGAGCGTTTACCTAAAGACAAGACTTTTCTCCAAGGGACTGACAGGTGCTCTTCCACTCTTCATTCTGCCAAACCTGCATTTCCTTACAGCGGCTCTGTGTGGTACAGGAGAGCTCCTAATTTCCTCACTGGAGCTGCGTTCAGTGGGAGCCGTTTCTACACGCCATGGGCCCAGCAAGTCCATCCCCTCCCTGCCTCAATTACACCCGCACGTTGCACGGCAGCCGGGCTAGCAGTGTCCTACAGCAGCTCATAAAATGGCTGGGGTCGGAAGGGACCTTAAGGACCATCCAATTGCAAGTCCAGCCGCAGGCAGGGACCCCTCCCACCACACCGGGTTGCTCAGGGCCTCACCTAACCGGGGCCCGAACACCCCCAGCCGCTGGGCGGCCTGTGCCAGCGCCTCACACCCAGGTGTACGAGGCCGGGGAGCCGCGGTTAGCCCAGCGCACGCCGTCCTGCAGCCCGGCTCCCGCTGTAACGGCACCCCCTGCTGCTTCCAGCGGGCCCTGGCGGCCGAGCCGACCGCGGCCGCCAACCCCCCCACCCCCGGCGCGGCACCCACCTGCGGCGCCTCCCTTCATGCCGCCGCCCCGAGGCCTCCCGCCGCCGCCGCCGCCCCGGGGTGCCCCAGCGGCTCCCCCGCGCCCCTCACCCTGCGCCAGGCGCCGCCGGGCACTCGCCGCTTCCCGGCCGCCGACCGACCCGGAAGCGCCCGGGGAGCAGCCGCACCGGGGCGGGGAGAGCGCGGAGGAGGAGGCGGCGGCGGCGCCTTCCTCTTCCGGGCCGTGCCCTTGCCCGGCCGTGCTGCGGCGATGTTGGCGGCGGCGTTGCGGGGCCTGGCGCGGCGCTGCCCTCCGCGGGTCGCCGCGGCCCCGGTGGCGGCGGGGCAGGCGCGGCCGGCGGGGGGCTCCGCCGCGGAGACTCGCCGTAAGTCAGCGGGCGGGGGGCGGCCCGGCGGGGTCTGAGCACCGGGGGGGGGGGTGAGGGGGCGCCCGCCGCAGCGCCCGGGGGGAAGCCGGTGCTGGCGAAAAACCCGGTCGTGTTGTCTGGAAAGCCGCAGCCGTTCTGGGTCCAGGCTGAGCGGCGCTGGCAGCGTGTGAAGTCAGTTACCCGGCCGCGGCAGCCCCTCTCTTCCATCTTGTTTTCCTCTCCGTCGCACCGTTGGAGCGGGCCTCCTGCTGCATTTACACAGCAGAAGAAAGTTTCTGCCTAGCATAGATGTAAATGCCCTTATCCAGGTTTCTGACAGGATATCTAGGTTGGAAACGCCTCTTAGGATCACCAAGGCATTAGATGGCCTGCCGAGTCCCCCTGCCAAACCGTGTCCCCGAGCACCACCACATCTATACCTCGCTTAAGACCTCCGAGGCCGGGGGCTCCACGTCCCTGGGCGCCCTGTCCCAACGCCTGCCCACCCTTTCTGTAGAGAAATTCTTCCCAATGTCCAATCTAAACCTCCCCTGGGGCAACTTGAGGCCTTTTCCCTGCTATCAGTTGTCACCTGAGAAAGGAGACTTGACGCCCTCCTCTCCACAAGCTCCTTTCTGGTACCTGTAGAGATGACGAGGTGTCCTCTCTGCCTCCTGTTCTCCAGGTGTTGCTATAGGCCAGTCTCTGTGACATGCCCTCTATTCCTCTATGCACATATGGTTTTTTTAGCTTTGGATTTACCAGAAGAAAGCTTTGTGGGTGACTTGAATCCTGCCTTCTGCAGAAGTTACTGAGAGACGGTGATTAAAGGGATTTTTAAGCAAGGGATGGGAGTTACTGCTTTTCCTGTGGCTTCTCTGCCATAACCTGTTGCTCTCTTTAGCTACTGTCAGACCAAAAAATGAAGTAGAACAGAAGCAGCTCTGTGCATTTGGGGAGTACGTGGCTGAGATCCTGCCCAAGTATGTCCAGCAAGCACAGGTAAGTGCTGTTTAAGAAATTGTTCATGCTGGGAGGTGACTGAAAGCTATAAACTCACTACTTTTTTATTAGCTGTTGTTACAAGGAAGAAAGATTGTCAGAATTACATGAAAATTAGGGCTGTTATTGAGCCCCTTTCTCTGATGTCTGCTGTCCCATATACTTCCTTTGTATATGTGTCCTGCTGGATTCAGTGCAGTGTTCAGTCTCATTAGTGTCAGTGCTAATTCCCTTTCTGTTGTTTTCATCAGGTGACCTGCTTCAACGAGCTGGAGCTTTTGATCCATCCAGATGGGATTATTCCAGTTCTGACCTTCCTTCGGGATCACACCAATGCCCAGTTCAAATCCTTGGCTGACTTGACTGCTGTTGATGTCCCATCTCGGCAGTACCGCTTTGAGGTAAGAACCGCTCACAGGTGCCAGACTTGGAGAGTTCCACACCTGCTGGTGGCTGTGGATGCTGTTGCAGCTCTGACTGCATTTTTTGCTTTCTGACAGTCGGAAAAAAATCCACTCTGAAGTACTGGGTTTATTTAACCTGTTGATCCTGGAAGCAGTAGCAGAATTAATACTACATGGGTTCCTAGCTTTCCTTTTGTGTTCTGCTGGAACTCTTTCTCCCCCCTCTCCCTGGAGGGAAGTGGTTGTTGATTTTTTTTAATTATTATTCTTTTTGTTTGATTGTTTGTTTTGCTTTGATTTTATTAAAGTGTCTAGAGACTTTTCTTCTGGCCAAGTAGGAACTGGTGCTCTTCCTTCTTCCACCTAGGTCTTTCAGCTGCTGTGGACACAAACAGGCATGTTTTTCTTTAAATTCCACCAGTTTTCTCCTTAACAATTTTCCTCTTCTTCTAAAAAAGAAAAATCTTTGATAGTTTCAAAAACATCTTCTGAAAGGCAGGACCCATTTGAAGGAGCTGAGACACTCAGTGTATTGTCTTCTCACCTACTATTAGAAAGCCTTGTTCACAGTATGATTGCAAAGACCTTGTAGTTTAGCCTAGGAAAATCTGTGTAGGATAGCAGAAGAAAATAGCTGGGGCTCACAAGCTGCGGGAGGCTGACTATGGTTTAGGCAACCTTGTTGATGAAGAGATGTCCTTTCCTTGTCCAATTTGGGCAGATCATCCTTCACACATGAGAAGTGAACTGGTTTTGTTCCCAGCAAGTTAGAAAGATTATGAAAAGCAGCTTATTTATTTTCCCCCTTTGGTTTATCTTGTGGTATCAAATCACTTACCAGTGGGGTCATTGGATACTGGGGGTAATCAATAGTCATTTTAAGACAGATTATTGTCATGCATCTTCATCCCATCAGTATTCTCCTTTTTTAAGATTTAGTGTTCCTCTTTATTTCAACTCCTCATCAGTGATGTTTTCTACATCCCACATCCTTTTTGTTACTCTTGAATTAAGAAATAGAATAACTATCGGAGCCTCAGTTATGGTGACTTTTCATGCCTTAGGTGTTGCATGTGACTTTGCTGAGAAGGAATATTTGAAATAGGCTTCATACATCTTTGCTCAGCCAGTACTGTACTGTGAAGAGATCTCTAAAGTCCATACACGGCCAATGCCTTCTTTTATTCTACTGCAGATTGTTTACAATCTCCTGTCTCTGCGGTTCAACAGTCGGATCCGTGTGAAGACATACACTGATGAGCTGACACCTATCGATTCAGCAGTGTCTGTGCACAAGGCAGCAAACTGGTATGAAAGAGAGGTGAGTGCCATTTTGTTTGGGAGCATAGTCTCTGTTGAGACTCTGCATTTTCTTAAAAAAAATGTCATTATCTAAAGCCCTGAGAAAGGGGGAGGTGTTTCACTGGCTGTCTTTTCCGAATAGGAGAAAAACACTGTTTAATTTGCTTTTGAATTAATTCCTGCATGGAACACTGGCACTGCACAAAGCTGGGTATGGAACTGAAATTCTGTGGACATAATACACAAAGGGGACTTTTTTCAAAGTAAGAGGGGACTTTTTTCAAAGTAAGAGGAGCCTTACCGCTTTACCTCTAGCAGCATGTTAGAAGGACCCCTTTGTTTTCTTGGTTGGAATGGCCTTCCTGTATGAGGTGGGGAAGTATGGAGGTGCTAGAAAGGTTAAGATGGAAATAGACTATCTAATTCAATTTACTTGGCTCCCTTTCATTTAGGTTTGGGACATGTATGGTGTTTTCTTTGCCAACCACCCTGATCTAAGGCGAATCCTCACAGACTATGGGTTTGAAGGCCATCCTTTCCGGAAGGACTTTCCACTCTCTGGTTATGTGGAGGTAGGAGACACACTTGTGTCTAAAGTGATCAAATCTCTGTAATACTCTTTTCTGGGTTTCAGTACAGAGATGTGAATGGTTTGTAGTCCTTTACCTAAAAGGGCTCTAAAGATGTTTCACTTGTGTGTATTCCAGTGAGTATGCATCTCCAGCATTTCAAGTCATCACAAAGTGTTTTCTATAATAAGGCAGCCTAAGGCCAGCAACACTGAGCAAATTTCATGTGACATATGCCAAAGGCAGAGAAAGTGCTTCTGCTTTTTTGTTTTTCATCTGAAATGTTAAACTTACCACTGCAAAACTGGAGATTTCCATTTGAATGGATGACTGAACTGGTCTTTATGCAGTTGGAATTCTACTCTGTGGAGTTTTTGTAGGCCCAGATTACAAAACTCTAGTTGAACTGACTTGTCGTTTATCAAATGTTTTCCTCTGTGTGGTAAACCACACGTGAAATGAGTGTATTTGGTATCTGCCTAGTTTCAAATGACTGCCTTGTAGAAGCATTCATATTTGGAGTAGTTCTAAGACTGAGCTGAATCTCAGGAGACTACAATGAAGTTCTGTAGGCAACAGAGGGTTTTAAGAAAATAGAAATTGTGGAATCCTCTAAGCGAGGACTAGGCAACAGGTTTGGAGATTGGAACTGACACAACAAGGGTAAATCAAGCCTATCTGGTACTCGACTACCCTTCACTGATGTTCTGAATGTCATGCTAAGAAGCAAAACTGAAACCAAACAAGCTGTCATAATGGGCATTTATAAATATACATGAGGGTAGTCCCCAGCTCTGCCAGTTGGATGGACCACCTTATCTCAGTGACTCAGGAGAATTCCCTTTGTAATATGACAAACTAAATCTGTTATTCCAAGTAGACTTCATGTGGACTGTAGGCTGGGCACTCCTAATTCAGGTTGGTTAGCCAGGACAGGTGGGGTGCGTGGTAGTGCGGAGGAGTTTTTGAAGAGTACAGAGGTCTTGGTGGCATCTGAAGGGCTCTTCTTCAAGAATGAGGAGGACTGAAGCTGTGTCAGAGACCTGAGCCCTATCCATGGCGTAAGAACTGGGGTTATTCATATTTGAGGGGGGTCTGGGTCATTACTGTGTACATCCAATGATAGAGGAGGTATGGGGGTTGTATGAAAATGACCGGCCTGTGTCCTTTGCACTGTTCTAGGTGCGGTATGATGATGAAGTGAAACGGGTAGTGGCAGAACCTGTGGAGCTATCTCAGGAATTTCGCAAGTTTGATCTGAATAGTCCTTGGGAGACATTTCCTGCCTATCGTGCAGCTCCAGAACCCCTGAAAATAGAAGCAGGAGCCAAGAAAGAAGATGCAAAATAACATCAGAATGGAGCAGGTGCATAGCACTATCCTTTCTGTTTTAACATAGTATTTATGATAATAAAAATTGATGTGAGATTCATGTCTATCATGGTCACATGAATAATGTTGTTTTCAAACTAGATGAAAAGCACAGGATGAGGGATGCTAATTTACAGTCCTGATAGTCCAACTGGTAGGTGTTTATTTGCTGTTTTGAACGGTAAGACAGTGGATGTGTCTTTTTGGCTGGGAAATTGAATGGAATCCAGGCATTCCCTATGGCTGAGATGCTGTAGATAGACAGCTTCTGCTAGCTGCCCCTGTAGACATAAGTCATGGCCTGAGCACTCACTAGTGCAAACTGCAGGAGACTTCTGAAACAGCTGTGCAGCTTAAGTAATGGGAGAGCAGTATCTCAGCTCCAAGATGGGAAGATCATCGTAATGTAGCAAAACACGTGTAGCTTTTGTAAATGGTTCTAAAACAGCTGTTATTAGAACAACACAAGAAGTATCTGGATCCACACCAAATTGATTGTGGAAATGTCTGTGTTGTTTCTTTGGGAGTTAGGTCTGGTTTGTCTGTTCTGCTGGCAGAAGGAGTTGCAGGTAACCTCTCACATGCTACTCCTTTGTGCCAGATTCATGATTTAGCAGTCTTTAGTTTCTCCAATTCCTTCAGACTGGTTTTTCCTGCAGTCAAAAATATCTCCCTCTCCCTTCCCTTGTGCCATAGACAAGAGTCTATGCCTTTTTGTCACTATTCCAATTACTCTGAGCTCTATGATATAATAGCATTACCACTATCTTTGCTCTTGTGGAAAATCTCATCTGTCTCCAAAAAAAAATGGAGAAATATTGTAGTTTCAGTCCACCCACCAGCTGTTTGAATGAGATTACATTACAGCAGTCATCAATTAATAATGTCCCTTGTTCTTAGTCCAAAAAATGCATAACACAGTTCTGCATCAGAAAGCTGACTGACCTCATTAAAATCTGAAAACTTGTATAAGAAAATTCACATAATAATTCAGAAGAGTTTGTAGAGACTACCTGAATCATCCCAGTGCTACTTAAGGCTTTTTAAACTGTAAGACCACTACATAAAAAGAATCTGGCATGGTCAGAGTATGGGACAGAGGAAGAGATAGAATGATAATAAATTCAGTTAAGGGAAAAAAAAGAATGGTTAATCATTGTGACTAGAATCTGATCTGTTTGCAAGAATAAAGAGCTGAACCGTATGGTAAGAATCAGTCTTCATGTTTGTTTTCACCCTAGACTTGTAAGCATGGGCTTAAATTCTTTTTTTTTTTTCCTTAATTTGTTTCAGGCTGCTATGGCCAGCAGTGTTTGGGATGTGACTCAGAACAGCGTTAAAACTGATAGCATTTGCTACTTTCCTTAAAAAGTGCAGCTCTTGTGGGAAGAAGAAAGGAGAAGGGAACACAAGAAATCAATAGAAGTTTGGGGTTCTACATGATTCCTAGCTCCCCTTACAGTCTGCTATTAATTTGATTAAATAGGAAATGTACTTTTAGTCATTCCCGCAACATGTTCCACAGCTGGTTCTGTTTTCTGTTGCACAGGCTCTTTTTGCATGCAAATGCCCATTGCACAAGACAGAAAAGTTTGTGGCACCACTTCTGTTACTGTGAAAATTGTTTATTGAGCACATTCCCCCCCATCCCGCATTCTCCCTCACCCATCCCAGGGTGCATGAGGCACCAGACCAGGACTCATGGTCCATGTATCATAAAAATACGTACTTCCCAGTGTGGTAAGTTAGAAGAGTGGTGGTGGCTGGAACAGAAGGAAAACACAATTTAAAGATAATGCTTGTATAGTGGGAGAAATTGATCGACATAGCATCATGAAAGGTTAGACACAGTGCTCTGTCAAGTTAGATAAAATGCAAGTCTTGTGAAAGAATGTGTGTACTGGAGCCAAAACAGCCAGCCCTGTGGGGACAGGCATTGTCTCCAGCAGGTCTTTAATAAGTGGAATAATTGCTAATGGACCGAAATGTCTTATTAGAGAAGTCTTGGATGGAATTTGTGAAGAGTGCGGTTAAGTCACCCAGGCACATGGTGCCTGGATGCCTAAGGTGAAGGTTACGTAGCTTCACAAAGTACTGCCAGTGTTGGCACACCCCCTCCACTGCTCCTGAGCCTCAGGGACTAACCTTACACAGAAGCCTGCTTGCTGTGGATCCTTGTGGCTGGTGGGCATTTACTTCGTCCTGGGCAAGGCTGTTTTCAGCTTGGTTAAGCACAAAGTTACCTTCCAAGTCTCTGTCACTGCCTGGTCTGCACTGTCAGCCTCCATGAGGCCATCAGCTTGTTTGCCTGCACTGGATTTCCCAAAGGTAGTTGGATGCTGGGTAAGATACCTACCTGTGGTAGCTGACTTACAGATACCCTGTTCAGGAGATGTGTTTTCTGATACCACAGAGCTGGATAACTAGACTTTAAGCGATGATTCACAGTCACCATGTTGAGTTCTCCCAGCTGAGCATGTTTTACTGGTGTTTTCCAGCACTCTGGCTTTTCTCCCCACAGCTGGGCGAGCAACCTCTTGTCCCTGGGGATGTGGCTATTGATGGTGTTAGGGTATCCAACTGCATCACAGCCACACCATCTGTACAGGCCCTGATGACTGATCTCCAGTCAAGATCCAGATGGGGATTTCAGCTAGGCCTTGAATTCCTGCAGAGCAGATGTTACAGGAGTACTGAAGGACAGGCTAGATGACACTCGTATTACCTGCATCCCGTTACATCTTCCCCTGAGTTGTGAGAGGCCCCATCCCACTCTTCTGTGCAGAAGCTGCAGTGGGGTGGTGCCCTCCCTTTCGCTGTTACACAGCCCATTATTGCCTCAAGCAGCTGGATGTGGTTCACAGACTAGAAGAAAAAGACAAGGAGGCCATTTCCTTAAGGACCAGCAGCCCCATATCTTTAGAGGATAGAAGTGTGCAGGCCCCGTCTGATCATGGTAATGCTTTACTCCTACTTCCCTCAAGCTTTTCTTTCTTTCTCTCCTGTGACTCAAGTAGCACCTTCCCCATGAGCCACGAGCTTTTCTTCTCCTCTTCTCTTACCCTTCGTCATCTCCTCATCTTCCTCCTCTGAAGACCTGCTAGACAGGCCTAGGCAGGGGACTGAGGTCTCCCCAAGCTGTGTGTGAGACATTTGAAGCAAGAGTTTTTTTTTCAATTTTTAAGCAGAATTTCCCTTTTATGAAGATGTTGCCAATCTCTTTGCAGTCCCATCTCAAAGAAACATCTCTTCCAAAGAGGCTCTTCTGGTGCTGCATTATCCACACCTTGTGACTTCTGATGCTGCCTTGAGCCTCTTACATATCTGAGCACAACCTGTGCAGGTCCCTGTGGCAAGGTGCCCGTCCCAGCATACAGATGTAATCTGCAGTGGGAAAAGGAAGCAGCAGAAATTCACAGTGCTGACAGGCCGGCTGTGCAAACACTGCTGTCTATGGGTATGTTTACAACTGAAAAATCAGAAAGACCCATGCAAAGTCCAAAATAAAAGGCCTGAACAAAAAGCATAATGGTCGATGGAGGCACTAAAAATGCCAATGAACAAGGTTCAAGGGCCTGCAGGGGTCTATAATGTAAGAACCAGAGGAAATCTTCCCAGCAGATCCTGCCTCTTGTGACTTTGGCAAACTGGCTTACAGTGGCTGCTACCTCACTTGTCTCTTCCTTTGGTAGTTCCTCACTCCATTGCACCATTACCCTGTGATGGGCAAAGCTTCTGCTACTTGGAACAAATTTTGGATCAATCTCCAACCAGCTCCTACAGATTTTAATCCTGCATATCTTGTTCCCTTTCCCATCTTCCTGATCCAGGAAGTCCTGGTGGAAATGCCGCAAGTAGCCAGGGTGACCCTGCAGCGACCTGGCCTGATGTGACACGCTGAAACTGCGCCTATGACAGATGGCATGACCAGAGGGAGCATGGAGTGGCAGGGTTGTGCACGCTCAGCTGTGAATACCTGGCAAGGACAAAATCCCTCAGGAGGAGCAGGTGCACCACCAAATATTGCAATCGCACGGGCAGGGATTGCGTGCAGCTGTTACAAACTCATGCTTGCTTCTGTGCACATCCCGTAGAACTACTGCTGGTTCACAAAGAGCTAAAGCATACATTTATCAGTGCTCTGCAACTGCCTTTCTCTGGGGGATAGAGAGGCAGTTGTGCAAAGTTTCCCCAGCTCAAGGCAGTCTGCCACCTGTGCTTGCCTCCAACCTGCCGTTGTATCAGTCACCTAAGCACAGTCTGTGAGCTTCCTCTCTTCTCCCTCCCACCAAATGGGTACCCTCTTCTAGACCTTCAGCTGCATGCCGTTCCTAGGAAATACTTCCACTGACAAAATCAACTGTGACCTGTGCAGATGTTTGCCAAAATCCTGGATGACTCCTTTGTCATGTACTACAACCTGCCCCGTCCCCCCCGATGCATACTAGAGAGGCTATTTTATGCCCAACAAGGTGTGTTTTTGTTGTTGTATTTTAAAGTAACTTCTAGACAGTCGTGTACACTGGTGTACACTGTGAATTTTAAAGGACTGGCACAAACCAGAAGGCACATCAATCTCACCATGCAGATGGGTCATCCGAGTCTGCCTCTTTGAGTGGCATATTATTTACAGTTTAATAAAAGATATCTCAGAAGAAAGGGATGCAGCTAAAGCAGAAGCAGCAGCAAATAATGAAAACTGAAAGAAGTGTCATCTGACTGTAAGACAGCCACGGCTATGACAGATACAGGTCTTATTTTGATCCAAACAGAGGGGAAAAATGGCTCCAGATATTGAGGGCTCCTCCTTCCTTAATAAATCTGTGCCGCTTTTGATAGCTGCTGTGAGCACATATTACCAGGCATAGCTGCAGATCCTGGAAGCTGCAGAAGAATGGCTGCCTTGCACACTGACAGCTTATTAACTGGAACATCATCCCATAAAATAGCTGGCGACCAAAGTCACCACAAACCGACAGCCTCTAACTTACTCAGGAGGGTATGCACTTCAGCTCCTCCTGTCTTTTCTAGGCAGACTGCTTTCCCCAGAGAACACCTTTAGCCTGAGGGAGATGACATTACTATTATTCATATTTATCACTGATTTGTATGGCCCCCACATCCAAGAATCTGTTGGTGAACCTGCAACAATACTGCGCCATTCAGAGGAGAAATACACAGTGTCTCAAGTGAGAGGCACTAATGAAAGTGCAAGGATTTGTACAGCACAGATACCTGCTGTGAAGGGAATCAGATGAAGCTTCCTCTGTATAATTCACAACACCTAAGGTGGACCTTGCTCATTGTAACCCATAAGTCACAAGAGAGGATGACCAGGTGCTGAAGCCTGACTGGCTCTGATCCTTGCAGTTTGCTAGGTCATTATACTGAGTACTCCTTCCCAAAGGTTTGCTACAGAGCTCAACAAGTAACATTTCTTCTGCATGCTTGTATATTTTGGCTGCTATTGCCCTACCATGAATCTGCCCAGACTGTGGCCTTATCTGTGACATTTCTGGATCGTTTGCAAATTTTCAAACTCAGTAAAAGGGAGAACTGAGGGGTCACAGAGATGGGACAGAGGCACTGTGCAGAGGAGGAAGGGACCAAGAGGTTCCCCCATTCCTCAGAGGCAATCATGTGTAGTAAAATTTCTTGCAACTAATAGCTCTGTATAATAAATTGCAGTGGAAAGTCAGTCTTTGGAAGAGAACCTTAAATAATATTGCCAAAAACTTCATAGCAAAGTCTTCCAACTTTCCAAAATATGATGGAAAATAGCCTCCTGGGTCAGCAAGTTCAACTGCAAAGCCCTTCCCGGGACTGGAACCACAAACACAGCAAGGCAGACCGGTTCCAGCAGAGGCTGCTGGGATCAGAAGCAGCCAAGAAAGACTCTGCAGCAAACAGCCCTCACTTTACAACCGGCACGGTCCGCAGAGGGGATGTGAACCACTACTGGGCACGGCCACTATGGCCCAGGTGCAGCTCAACGCCTGGCTGTTGCTGTGTGTGTTTGCTGGATCCCAGAGGCTGACAGGTAGGAAGTGCACCTGGTTGTGGGGCAGCTTCTTGGCTTGGCAAATGCTTGTGCAATTCCCGTGGTGCTACGCTTTGCCTGCTTCTTCAGATATGGTCAAACGCATCTGCTAGCTGTGCTGATGCAGGAGAGCACGTTAGCTGGAGTCCCAGCTGGGCTTTGTGCCCACAGGGAGATGCTTGCACCTACCTGCAGGATGGAGACCTGCTGCTGCTTCTGGTGGCAGGAGGAGGGGGGATCTGTGCTGAAAAAGTCTGCTCCTGCAATGATGCGTGTGGGTTTTCTAGGTGCTTTTTGGGGAAAAGAACAACTTTTGAATGATAAAGTAAATAAGGGACTATTTTTCCCATCTCCAAATTACATTTGTGTTATTATTTCACTACATTATTTGTTATGCTTTGGTTGAGTTTTGCTTTACTGTACTTCAAAATCTAACACTGCATAAATGTATAAGATGGTTATGAATAACAGCAGTTATTGACTTTGCAAGCCAGTCAGATGTCTTTCATTAGAGGTATCTGTGAACTTTGAGGATCAGTTAGCTGAGAGGAGAAGCCCAGGAAAGAAATTTTCGGATGGTGTAAAAGCTTTGCTGGCACATCCATGGAGGAAGAGGAAAAAGCAGCTACAGCCCAGCTCACATTCCAAAGCCCCAGCTGGCTTATGTTAGGGATCCTGCAGCTGTGCAGAGAAACAAAGCTCAGTCTGAGGGGACAGCAGATCTCCAGGCAGCTTGTACATCTATCTCTCTGAAAAGCTTTAATCAAGAATGGAAAGTTGGAAGTGGGCTTTGGTAGCAGTCATCACACATATACAGTATTAAATCATTTTTCTACTTTTTCTAAGCACCTGCTGACCTTAACTCTAGAGTATTCAATGTATATTCTCTCTCTTTTTTAATATAGAAAAGCTTTATCTGTATAAAAATAATAATAAAGAGAAGTGTCAGAGAGCTTCCTATTTTATAACGGCTTTTGCATTTCATCTTTCCTGACCCAGAGGACCCATAGAAGAGGGTCTTGGCTTCATGCTGATCAGCATGAAGAAGGGAGGGGTTGCAGCATCCCTCTTACAGTCCTGGACTGAGGATCCACACGTCTTTTTTTTTTTTTTTTTTTTTTTAAGAAAGAAAGAAAAAATAAGAGAAAAAGAAAGTTAAAGTATTAGAAGAATTAGTAAACAAAAAATAAAGGATTATTGGGATTAATGTGACTCTCACATTAATTCTTCTTGCCTAGTATTCATTTTTTCCCAGTTTAAATGAGGTTAAGTGGCCTGGCAAGAAATTAGCTGGACATGAGAACAGCCATGGATTTGACCATGTCAGCCTCGTAATCTGCATCTGCCAATGGCAGATGCTCGGGGAACAAGTACAAAAACAGGGTGAGCACCAAGTAAATATTTCTACCAAAAGTTCTAGGAGCCTCCTGGCACTCTCTTTCCATTGGGCAGCATTTCTTTCTCCTAGCAAAAGCTACAAAGCAACCTGTTGTCAAAACCCATCTGCTCAAACTCCTGCTGCACCCACCCGCAGCGTGAGGGGCTTCCTTGCAGCCTTCCAAGACAAATGCCTTTGCTGCCACACGCTATAGCTCTGTGCTGGCAGGATTTGGGGTCATCATATCCAAAATTCATACTTGCCTCCCTTTACCACTTCTGCTTCTCTTGTGAAGCTTGTTTTGCTCATTGAAATCTTGTGATCAGCATCTGTCATATTTGGCAAGCTGTGAGTGACAGCTCAGAAATACCAAAGGCTTTATCGACAAGCAAATGACAGAAACAAATGGGAAGGGCCATGATCTTGTGGTGTCACGGTCTGCCTGATGTCTTCCAGATGAACATCCTCGCAGCAGGGATGGTGCCAGCACCAACACACCCCGTCGCGGCCCAGAGGACGCCAACATCATGTTAGAGGTCTCCGGGGCGTTGGGGGCCTCTGGGCAGAGGCGCTGTTAGTACCTGCACTCCCACCTGCTTGCACGTAAAAACTCACCTGTTCTGCTTCTTCTCATCGCCACCGTATTTCGGGAGCTCCTGGAAGATGCCTCAGCGGGGCCGGCTGGCAGGGGGAGAGGCAGTGTGGGTGGCTGGACAGGGCCCTGTGGGAAGCCGTGGCTCAGGGCCAGGCAGAGAAGGGGCGTGGGGCCGGCAGAGACAGACATTGAGCAGGCGGCTTTGTGATGCTCATGCTGCTCTTCTCTTCCAGATGCTCTGGGGGAGGCTGGACATCGAGGCCAATGGGACCATGAGGCTGCGGGACGAGGAGCTGGCCTCCCTGCGCCCGGTGCGGCGGTTCATGCAGATCTTAGAGAATGAAGTTCCCAAAACACCGATGGAGATCGAGCAGCTACTGAGATACTATTCACTGACCGATACCCCTTTGCCTCCAGGAGAGTATGACCGTCTGATTTTCACCAGTGTTTACTGTGCCTATCAGATTCGCTCTATTCAGGGTCTGGATAAAAATCTCTGGATCCATTTTTTCTCCCAGATAGTTGATGAAATCTTTCGTGATCTGTGCAAGGGGCTCTGCCCTGCAAATTCCACTCTCCTTATGGCTTCTTGGCCCTGGAAGGAGAAACCTTCACATTTTGCATTGCTGAAACAGTTCTATCATTCTAACCTGGCCAGGACCAAGAGAGACACTTAAAAAGGGAAAGTGCCATGGGAAAGGACACATCTGACTTCAGCTGCGTCCTTGTTTGTTTTGAATGCTGGCAATCTTTCCTCAGTATTCAGGACTTCGTAGAAATACGCCACACCTTTTTGTACTGCTTTCTGCATTGTGCTGGCAACCCTCTAAGGAGTTATACACAGGTTCTTAATTTTTATATGAACCAGGACAAAACTAAAAAGTGCATCTCACCCTTTTCTCTCTCTCTGTCTCTTTTTTTAAGTGGGCTGAGCTGCAGTGAGCAGTGCTATTTAGATGTGTTATCTGCCTTGATCACTGATGCTTTCTAGGGAGATGTCCTGGCAGCTTTTTTCCAGGATGTTACACTGGTGTCCTAGTTGAATTCATCTTGAATAATTCAGTTCAGCCTCATATTCCTTCTGTGGTTTCAGCCAAATGCAGTCTCGTTTCTCCTCTCCAGTAATCAGCGAAGCAGATGCGGCTGTGTTTCACAATAGAGGTGGTGTATTTAATTTCAGCTTGCTGGTTATGCAGCATCACACTTGATGTGTCCACAGTAATTTCCCATCTCACGTGTTCATTAAAGATCAACCTGAAGATGTATGTATTCCAGGAAGCTTCCTAGTATTCACGTATCATATTTATGTATGTACTCTGCTTTGTGTTAGCTATTAGTTTGGAATACACTTCCTTACGTCTCATTTAAATTCCTAAGGATCCTGACCTAGTTATTTCTTCAGCAGATTTTACCTCTTCTGAAGTTTATTTTTTTTCATACAACTATGGCACTTTAAAGACAAACATAACAAATACACAATCTCTGTTCTTAAAATCAGAAGTAGATAGAAGTAGATCATTAGAAGTAGATCATTAACCTTTTTTTTCTGTCTCACATGCTGCTGTCTGGAATTAAATAAATATAATTATCTGTACAGGAGGATTTTGATTTGTTGATGTTGTTTTTGTTTTTACTGGGCTTTCTGCTGCTATTCTAGATATATTAATTTCGAAAATTCATTGTGCGTGCTTAGATGGTGGGATCTGTAATTCTTTTTCTATCAATATACTCTTAATTTTCCATGCTGAAAAAGGAGGTATGTGACATTGAAAGTGGGAACTGCTAGCTTTTGACCTAGTTTATTTTTCTCCAAGCCACTGCTGCCCAACAGATGGAGAGGCAGGAATAAGAAGCCTGGAAGCAAGATGCCACAGAGAATGGGTTTAGAGGTAAGGCTAGGGCTACAAAAGGACACTGCAGGACAGATTTATGCAGTTCATAAAGCTTCTCCCCCCCCCCCCCCCCAAAAGTTGTGGGGATCAAGATTAGCATGTTATTTGAAACAGCTTCTAGTAAGCTAGTGTCCCACCATGTTCTTCCACCTTTTTTTCCTTTTTTTTTTTTTTTTTTAAATATACTTCCAATCTCTACCCTTCATCCTTTTCCTTGTTCTTCAGTCTTTAATGTCTGGTATACATATGGAGTGATGGAGTTAGGGAGTGGCTGCAAATCCATCCAGTTTGAGCACAGAACATCATTAAAAGGCCGAGCTGGGATGTCACTAGTGCCTGAAAATATTGCCTTGCTGGAGAATATACAGCCTGAGCTACATAAATGTCTGGATAAACATCAAGGGTTTGGCTTTGTGACTCAGATACAAAGGCATTCTGTTGAACTCAGGATTTTGTTAAGGTCTGTTTGGGTCTGCTTTTCTATCTGTTGAGCAGACTCTTAAATTGCATCCCAGTGATATCACAAAGTTCCGTGCATGCTCAAGATGGTGCACTTTGGCAGTTTATGTATTTTGGGAGGCAAACCAGGGTTTCGCTGAGCATCTAATTCAACGGAAACAGCACTAACCACACTGCGATGAAGCCTCCAGCCTCCTGGTTTCCTAAAGCCCAACTCTGCTCCTGCTGCCCGTCTCGGCTGCTCTGTAGGAACACACCAGTGCCCTCTACAGCCGCAGCAGTCCCACTGCAGCAGCACCACGGCTCGACGGAGCGCAGCCTACGAGAGAACCCACGGGAACACAGGCAGAACCTATCACTTGGTGGTCCCTCTGATCCCTTCTGTGCTAGGTTAGCAATGTGGCATAAAGGTTATCCATAGCCTTGTATTCAAGGAGCTCACTTGTGGGAAAACTACGGTCACTGTGTAGCATGATACTACTTACTTGACCCAAATACTAGATTTAAAAAGACTTACCTTGCTTCTGAGCGTTCAGAAGTCGGTCCATTCGTAGCTTTGAGCCCTTGTCCTTCTAGCCCCTACTATCCTAGTAGGCTAAAAGCATACTTCTTTTTTTCTTCTTCCCAAATGTACTATTTTCATTAAATGGAAGTTGAGATTCTTAAACGCTTGTCTTGCGTGTTCTTCTTGACTTCAGGAAGTTCAGATTAAGAAAAGCGACAAATACGATCGAAGTTGTAATAAAGTCATAAGAGGCACCAACACTTCACACGCACACAAGAGAAAAGTGTGTGCACAGCCCCAGTAACTGTCTGGCTCAGTAACCCATACTACAGCTTGTACAATCGCCACGTTTCTTTCCCTCTTGAACTAGCACCTCAGGCCGTTAAAAGAACACAAGTCTCACAGCCAACAACAAATTCCAATCTGAGAAAACTTTACATATTTTGTATTTTTATTACATTCAATTTCATTACATTTAATCCCTTAACAGATATGCAAGGAAAGTCACCACATCATTTGCTTTCTGGATGCTAGGGATCTGCAGTAGCATTACTGCAGTGTTTCTCTGTTTCTCTGATCCTTGGCATTTCACTACATCGCCCCACCCCTGCCCCAAACTACCTCATGCTTTATGCTTAAATCAAACACCAACACTGGACACACACATACATCCTGTCAAGACCTTTCTATGGATGAATGACAGACACAGCAATGGCCCTGCAGTCAGGCACAAGCGTGCAGCATAAGGAAAGCACTGGACACATGATAGCATGCTCAAAGTAGAGGATGATATCCGAAGAGGAGCTATACCCAAGTTCATGGCACCTTGGCTTTTCTTATGCTCCTTTCACATCTGCATTTAATTTTCTAACCCTTGGAGTAAGCTGGCACCTGGGAGCCGCTTTGGCTGAGCCTCGGAATAGATCAGAAAGCCCGTGAAGGTGATGTACTTGCCATGGTTGCTGTAGGCACCGTAGCCATCGTGCTGATGGCTGTAGAGCCAGACGGTGTCCCCGTATTGCAGAGGCAGCATGACACTCTGGCTCTGCATCTCCCGCCTTTTGGAGTGGTTGTCATCATAGATCATGGCCTGCACCTCATTGTGGTTCTTCATAAGTTTAACTGACATGGTCTTAAAGGGCATTTTGCCAATGGTGAAGGAGAAATAGTATGCACCAGGTATGCGGCATGAGAAGATGCCAGTGGAGGAATTGAAATCTTTCCCAATATTCACAAACTCTGTGTCAAATGTGATTGGCTCATGCTGGGTTTGCTTGTCATCTGTCCCCAGGAGACTTTGTGAGCGAGCAACAGAAAATGCAGAGCGAGGGTCTTGCTCCCTCTTCGGCTGATCAGACAACATGTGTCGCTGGGAAGCTTCATTCTGCTCTCCTGGAAGCTGCTGAATATTGTGATGGGGAAGTCCCAGCTCTTGAGAGCTAAGAGCATTTTGGAAGAAGGCAGAAGTGTCTGGATAGATTAGGTAGCCATTGAAAGTTGTATAGGGGCCCACGTTGCTGTATAGAGCGTACTTGGGGTCTCCATGTAAACGCAGCCAGACTGTGTCACCATAGTCAAGCTGCAGCATGGCACTCTGGCTGGCTACCTTCCGTTCCTTGCGGTGATGTTCATCGTACACAATCACTTGCACCTCATTCTTGTTTCTCATCAGCATGACAGACAAGTTTTTCTTTGGGTATTTCCCAACTGTGAAGGAGAAATAGTAGGCTCCAGGAATCCGACACCGGAACAACCCAGTCTTGGGATCAAAGTCATTGCCAATGTTCACATACACTTTGTCAAAGGTAATGACCATCTCAGAGCTCCCTTCCATGCTGCTGGTTCGGGCCACTGAGAAAGCAGAGCGAAATTCAGTATTGCTGTCTACTGGGAAGCCATCTGTGTGCATTGAAATCATGCACCAGAGGAAGCCGATCAGAATCTGAACCTTCAGTGTCATCATTGTATCTGAAAAGAAAAAGAAGCACATTTTAGCAGGAATCCCATTAATTTCCAGCTCATGCTCCAGCTGATACCCAGACCTGAATCCTGCTAAATAGACATCAAAGTCTAAGGAAAATATTGAGAAGTTCTCAGGGCATTCTCTCGTCAGCGTATGGGACTGTATCTCAGTTCATATTCCAGCACCATTTTGATATTTTCCCAGTGACAGCTGGACTTTTTTTCCCTGTACTTCTAGGAAGAAAAAAGAATCTTCTTCTCTGAAAGCCTCGCTATCCCCTAGTTTGTCTGCAGAACACTGTGCTGCTCACACTGCAGAGGGATCTCAGCTTTTTGGGGCTTTGCCAGAGCTCTCTTTTGCAGTGGTTTTGTTCATAAGACCAAGGATGAAACAAAACCCTGCACAGGCCTTGTATTATGTAACTGAGATCCAGCTGAAGGGCAGGGAGAAGATGACATATGCTCTCAAGATTCCCATGCAGATGTCATTGCCTGGCACTGGCTGCTTCACAGGATGCGGAAGCTGGAAGCCAAGTAAGTTGGTAGGCCCCATTGTTCAGACAGACTTCACCGTGGAGCTGTGAGGAATGTAAAGAAACTAGAGGAAGAAGGATCATTTAGGGAGGAAGGAAGACAATGGAGAACGTGAATGAAATGGAAAAAAAAGAAGGAAAATAAAAGATAATTAAAACGCAAGTCTCCCTGAGAGAGAGTTTTCTCTGAGAGAGAACTGAAAACAATAGAAACAAGGAAACAACTCACTATCTAGAGAATAGACCACAGAGAAAAAACTTCTCTGACCCATAAAAAGGAGGGATAAGTTAGGAGCTAATGGGATTTTCTGCCTCTATTTTCTTTGATTTTTTTTTTTTTTTTGGATTGAGGCCAAAAATCATCTATTAGTGCTTTCAAGCTGAAAACAAAACTGCCAGTCATTCCAATGAGAAGCTTCTCCCTCTGTCACGTCTCTGTGCTTATTAAAATATCATTCAGGCTGGGAAGCAACTGCCTGCTTTGCAGTCTGCCCCATCTGTCACCCTAGAACTGGTGCCTTGCCAGCCAGCAAACAATGAATTCACAGACTGGCAGAACAGGAGCAAAACACGCTACTCATTGCGGGAGGGGTGAAAATAAATCCTGAATTTAAAATGATAGAGGGGTAAACATTTGAAAAAAAATGGGGGATGACACAGTAATAGAAGTAAAGCAGCTGGAATCCACATAGACTGTGAGGAGGTAATGGGATCCTGCTTTGGCACGATGCGATACCTGCAATAACCAACCAACAAGGATTCAGTTTGACCCACAGTCCCTGCTCCATCATACTTGAGAATAAAACTGAAATCTGAAATGCAGCTCTAATAGCTCTGAAGGCAGCAACAAATTAAATTCTCCCCTAATTATTGAAAGAGACACACTAACAAAGACAAAAAGAAATATCCCTCCATGTCCCAATTTTACATTAGATCACCCCTCACGAGCATCTCAGTATTTTCCTCCATGCCTCTGAACTCACAATGCTTTGCTCAACTTTGACTGCTTTGACTCCTGAGCATACCACACACCCTTGGGATCCCATGGGCAGCACCGATGAGTGTTGAGAGAGGTGACTGATATATCAAGGTCACTCTGAATGTTCATGGAGATAAAGGAGATCCATGGTGACCGGTGAAAGGCAAACATTGCAGCTGTCTTCATAAACGGCAAGGAAGATAACCTGAGTAACTACAAGCTGGTTGGACAGTTAGCTCCTGACTTTGCTTCCTGGGAAAATCACGGAGCATGTCTTCTTGGAACACAGTGCTGGGAAGACAAAGAAGGACATGACTGGGAATGTTCAGCTCAGATTGATTAAAGGTAGATCATGCCTAACCACACTGACTGCCTTCTGAGATGAAACGACTAACCTTACCCATGACACTTACAAGGAACTAACCAGCTGTCTGTCTCTCATCCAGCAAATTAATTTAGGAAAGCATTTTTAATGTAACTATTAAGCCATAGCTAATGACATGTATCTGCTTCCATGCTGTCTTTTATTTTTCCTCACTTTGCCTTTTAGCTTGTGAGCTCAGGGCAAAGACTCTCTCCCCATGTCTGTACTGCATTTGGCCACTGCTGCACTTTAAACAATACTAATAGGCCCTAACATCTCACCAAGAACTAAATCCCAAACAGTCACACTGTGAGCTTAGCCTCTGGTTCTGCAGAATTATTTCTGCACAGTGCTACATCTAGCACGGCAGGCTCATTTCAGCTTCCAGCTTCGTAGAACAGTCCCTAAAGGCAAACTTGTAAGGGCTATGAGATGTTTGTGATTCATACTCATCCATTGTTATTCCAATGATCGCCATGGTGTGGCCACATGGAGAAGTAGGCTGACTGTGACATTCCTGCATGCTCTTGAGGCAAAAAATGACAGCAAATTATTAAGAACACATGTTTTTAGCCACACTATATGGGAGTTGGGGAATATACTATAGGCAGGACACTGCTGGCCAAACAATCTTGAAAAGACAAAACAGTTTAATATACTCTACAGTGAGTCTGACCTTGTGTTTCTTCATATGACCCCTATCCTTATTCCTGTCCCAAAGCTAATTTCTCTGTAATACAGTCGCTTTGCAAAGGTTGGATCTCTCCGTTACAGTTGCAAAGACTCCCTGCTGCTGCAGAGTCTCTTGTTTATCAGCTCTTCCCAGTAACGTGTCGGCAAGTCATTTAAATAAGGCAGTTAATTATGCCGTGTTTCCATTAGCAAATTGTTTCCTTGACAGCTCCCACTCACCACTTTCAGAACTATTTAGGTTCTTTATCTATTTAAAATAATTTAGAAAGTATCTAATAACTGCCTCTCACTACACCAATCTAAGAATCGCTTGCCAATCATTAGGAAGACTCAGCTAACTACAGGGCTGCCATAAACAGAGGCAACTCACAGCTCCTGGACTTCAGAATTAGCACGGTTAGTCTGTAAGATAAAGTTTCCAAAATGCTTCATTGCTGCCCCAGCAAAGGCAGAAGTCATTGGGCAAGGATGCTCATGCCTTTTCCTGTGATAGCTTTGAAGGGAAGAGAGAGCATCAGGATGTGAGGCTGGTCGTGGGCTCTGTGGTGTCAGCCTTGAGTTCATGCTGTGGCTTAAGTTTGGAAACTGCAGGCTGAAAGGAGAGACCCAGGCCAGAGGCAGCAAGTGGGCCTTCAGCATGAGTCACACACAGCAGCAGTGTTACCCTCATTCCATTTATGTATGGAGCAGGGTACTTTGTCTGCCACCCTACCATTCTTTATTATGGGCATCCCTGTGGTGTTAGTGCAGAGGTATACAACAAAGCCAAGCAGATCCAAGGCATAAACAAGCAGTGCTAGTGCCTTTACACCAGGCAGGACTATTAGGGGACAGCAGCCTACAGGGAAGAAGCCAAGAAACTAATTTTGGAAGAGGAGGCACAAAAAAACGTGATGGCGCTCACCAGTTCTCAAAGGCACTGACATTACATCAATGACCTGAAAAGACTGGACTAAAATGGTAGTGACTCACATAGCAGGCCAGGAATTGCAAACCCTTTTTTTGGAAAGAAAGCGACAGAATTCATCATGTGCATGACCCAGGAAACTTTAATACCTTTGTGCTAGCTGGAGCTGATTTTTCTGTCCTGAAACAGAATCAATCCACCAGTGAAAAGACAATTAGCTTTATTCTTCTATTGAAATCCATGGATTTTAGTAAAGGACTTTCAATAATAGAAAGGTTACCCCATTTCTAGTCTTGTAGGTCGGATCTTCTTGTAAAACTCAAGAGGGTTTTCTTTTTATTCCAAAATATTAATGAGCCATATTCCCTAGTCCTACCTTTGGCAAGAGTCCTTTAATTTCCTAAGATCGTAAGATCGCTGAAAAATGACATAAGAAACCAAAGTGAAGCAATGCAGCTGGATTCACAGCTAGTAAAAGTTTGCAAAATCGTGTAAGCTACAAAAGCAAAGCCCTGTTCTTCCAAGCTCTTGCTCTAATATTTAAGGACAGTTGCAAACGTTTCAATTATGTGAATCAGTGAAAGCCTGCGTAACGAACAGCTTTCTTGGGTTAGGGTTAGCAAGATTTTTTTTTTCCCCAGATACCACATGCTGTCTGCTCCACTCATTGGATACAGATTAAGAGCATCACTTCTCCCAATATCAAGGAGAAATTTATTGTAGCAGATCCTCAAAAGCGAAGTCAGTATAAAGAGGACTGTGTAACAAAATCAGGGACTCACTTAGGACTTTGACCTTTCTCTGCTTTTGATGAATGTGTTTTTTTGAACTCTGCATCAATCCAGAGAGGTGAATCACTGTCTGAAGCATTTGGGATGCTTCTCGGAAATTATAAGCCACACTTTGAATCACAGAACTGTATGGCAATGATACAGAAAGCACTTCATTTTAAATGTTTCCTTCAGTCAAGGGAGTCTGTCAGCATAATAAACCAGCTTCTGTATACCCCAAGATCTGTGGAGAGACAAAAATTCTTTTGAAATTCCTCAACTCTGCCCATACTCAGGAAAAGGAAATGGAGAGAATTTATTTTGGCAGAAGCTTCTAATGTCAGCCTGCACTTCAGAATATTAATTAAAACTTCTATATTTCAACTGAAATTCTATCAACTCTGTTTAAGCTAAAATGATGATATATAAAATGATGTATATGCACTGATCAAAACAGAAACATGACAGTTTTGATACTAACCTGTTTTATTCCTATAATAGCATTCAGGGAAATTTCTTATACACATTTGCTGTGCCAGGGTGACACACCATGTCATCCATCTTGTATATGTATAAACGTTTAAATTTAGAAAGGCAAAGTGGTGTTTTAGTAGAGAAGAAGGCTGAATAAACTCTCGGTGGGAGACAGCAATTATTCTAACAGACTAAAATGTAATGCACATTTTTAACATACTTTTAAAAATGAACAAATTACAAAAATCCAGCCTTTCACTGCATACACAATCCTCAAGCAAACAAGACCAAAACAAAGTAAAGCAAAGAAACATACTCTAACATTGATCTGAAGTGGAAAAACAACAGAAAACATTATTAGAATATTTGAGTTCAAACTACGGTGCATTAAATGTGTTGAATTCTATGAAGTTGTTCCGCACTTGCAGTTAAACAGATTGTTACTAAACTGACATTGAAATCACACCAGCAGTAAGTAGTAAAAAAAAAACCAAGCAACTGCTGGGAATGAGCTCAGAGATAAATGGTTTATGCGAAAGCATAGGCCAGAGGAGACTAAAAACTGCAGCCTGAGAAAGCCAGAAGTCTCTGTTGCTGTCCAATGTTTATTTAACATTGCTACCTTTAGACATAAAACACTGAGATCATTTCAACGGCAGGATTTTTTTCATGGATCCAGTTACAGCTGCAGTGATGCCAAGGTTAAACCACCTCCTTTCATGCCCCAAACCTTATTTCCTATTTTCCTGGATTGCGTGTGCATTTCTTTCTCCTGGTGTGCACAAGAGATGCTGAGCTTGTGGAACACGGCTTTGCTGAAGCATCCTGTTTCTTCAAGAGCAGCCAGGTTGCTGCCCCAGAAGGCAGATCACACTTGCATAAATGATTAACTGAGACAGGTTTGCCTGGAATACCAGGAGCATTTAAAGAATGTAACTCACTTTGGCAGCATCTACTGCAAGGATCTCAGAAGGGCTTTCTGATGATTTTACATTAAACTTATTATCTTGCTTAAATTATGATATTCAAATCCCAGTAGTCTGCAAAGAAGCTGGAAGCCTGCTAAACTGTACATTGCTAGACTCTGTAAAAGAGCTTTTAAAAGATGCTTACGATCTACAGGCCATAGGATAGGGAACACGGCTAAAAACAAGCAAACACAGCACATGATTTCTCACCTTTACTATGCTGTTATAAGGTCAAACCAAACAAACCAACCAAAACAAACAAAAACAAAAAAACAACCTCCCCTTGCAGGATTAAAGATGCTAAAATGAAAGAGTCAGACAGTAGGACAATTCCATTTCGTCATCTGACCAGCTGGACTCAACAGGCACGATTCCATTAGTGCCACAGCAGTGGCACAGCAGATAAAGGAGAATATGAAGAAGGCGATGGTTACACAGAAGTTCCCCTAAGAGGCAACGAGGGAGAAACGTGTTTCTGTAAGTTTCTGGGTTGGAGACCAAAACTGAGAACCTAAGGAAGATGCAGATTGGCTCAGCATCACAGGTTACTTTTGTAATTTTTCCTTTTTAATATGAATTTAAATAGGAAAATAATTTTACCATTTTTTTCCCCAAGAACTAATGCAGCATGAGGACTTTAAAGGGTTGACAAGGAATGAAAAGGCAATTTAGACAGCCTCAGTGAACAAAAGTTTGTTTGTAGGTCAGACAGATAGCTGGCCTAAGCTGTCTAGCTTATCCTGTTCTTAGCTCAGGATAGTTCCCACTCCTTCTATTAAGTAATGGAAGTCTAACAACAGTTCAAGGCACAGGCATAGGTAGTTACTGATTATTTTTAATCATGCTTTCCTCTACACGTCTAGGTAGCAGTTTCCTTCAATACAGCTGAAGGAATATTTTCATCCTCCAAGCATGCAGACCAGCACAGGAGGTTCCTAATTTGTTCTCAGAGCTGATGTCCCATTTGTCAATTTTCTTTAAATCCTTAATTGTAATAAATGCTTAGAGAAAGTAAGGGAAATTTCATGAGGATTAGAGTAACTGTTCCAGTTAAACACAGGCTGTACTTCTTTTCCTTCCTGTTCCATACTGCTACTTTCATTCATGTGCCCAGTCATCCAGCAGACCGGTCAGGCGCAGCACTATCAGCTGGGGAAAATCTTGCAGTGATCCTTTCATGTTCTCATTTCTCCTCATTAAGAATGAAAGCAACTGTTAATAGGAGGTATATCTGTTCTGGATCTAATGGGAACCAGTGGAACCTGCCACCCATGAAAGTGCACTAAGCAGGAAAGTCATTTTGGCTGTCTGTACATTACAGGAGTCACAACTTCAGCTGTACTTGTCTTCCCGTTGAAGACTGTTGTACATGAGATTGTGGAGATATCATAATGAGATGTTGGAACCTGTGGCGTAATCTCAAAGTTTGTTCTCTGTCATCTCTGTAATAGCTTTATGTCTTTGATTTACTTTCTGTAAGTCTGTGCTCTTGCACTTTGTATCAGGAAAGATACAATTTTAATATAACTAACTGCTATGTAACATCCTACGGAAAAGAGAACAAGTTTTAGATTTTTCTTTTCTGTTTTTTCTCTATCTGCATAAGCACACCTTCTCTTTCTCTCTTGCTTCAGTGGGCACATGGTTCTCATCTTTCCTGGACCTCTGTGCCTGCAGCAGAGGATTCCAACCAATTCCCCACTCACTGGAATGCTGCCCTCCGGTCACTGCTCTATAACCTGCCACATTACCCACAGGGGTAAAAGCAAGAGGGCATGTGCTGGTTCTTGCTGGTGGATCATTGCATCACAAGTTAGGATGAGCTTGTGGAGTCCAATAATCATGCCCTAAGGAAATTAATGGATAGCTGAGTGCCAGCTGGGATTACTTGCAAAAGACAACAAAATGCATTTTGGTATCCTAGCCATGTCTGAGCTCATTGACTGCTAAGAGTTTATTTAGAAATGCAACAAAAGATGTTCACAAACTGGATAACTCTGGTTCCTCTCTTGATTACCTGCAGTTAAGAGAAAACTTTCAGAAACAATGAGATTTAGTTCTCTTTGCTTGACAGAGCAACTTGTAACGCTAAGTTTCACCAATGAAAGAATAACTGCTTTTGTCTTTTTATCCATCAAAGGCTGAACTACAGCACACTTCGAAAAATATCTCATGCTATTGACTAGTATGTTCCAACAGTAGGCTTCACAAATCCACCTGAAAAAAACCTATCCTACACAGAGGTATTTGCCTACAAGAATGCTGCTTTCCCTGAGAGTTTTTTTTTTTTTTTTTTCTTGTCTTGACAGGTAAGGCAGGAAAGCATGCTGTCTTTTAACATCTGCCATCACACTCAGCCAAAAAATCACCTTCATTTCTTTTCACGTCCTGCTGTTTTGTTACTGTGAAGATACTCAGAGAACACTGCAAATTGCACTGCAGTGCTGCTCTTTGCTGCCAACATGCTGCAACATCTCAATTTGGAAATTCACTGAGCTGTGGTTTACTGAAGAAGGTGATCAAAGGCATTAAGATCTATGTATCTCCATGCGAACTACTTCCATCTCCGCTCCAGCACACCTTCCTTTCTGCTCCTCTTTCTGGTGGGGCAGGACATAAGGCCTGAGCTGGAGAACGAAGAAGAAACAACTGTGATGTACTCAGCACCAATGCAGAGCCCAGTATTACTCCAGAATGAAAATTCTGCTCTGCCAATTAAGTCCTGCAGTCCACATAATGCACCTTAGTATTTGTAGCTTGACATGAATCAGGCTTATCAAATTCTAGGTCTGGTAGTATTCTTTCTTTCATGTTCACAGACACACAGTAAAAAGTAGCAAAGAAAAGTTAGGGAAGTTAGTCATGTTTGTTCACAGTGACCCTTCACAATCTGAAATGTGTGGTTCCTCACTTCCAGTGGTCTTTCCTGACAAATCTCTTGCAATGACAGCTCTCTGCGGAAAGCCTATAGACAGCTGACCTGAGCCCTATCAGTTTTTTTAATCCGTTTTACAAAAAAAAAAATTTATTTCTCAGAAGGCTATAGCTGGTGCACATAAGACAGCCAGGGCTGTGAATTCATCCCTGATATCTTCAGGAAAACACATGGTTTTGCTTCCACTTTTAAAACTCCAAGCATATTTCCATCCAGAGATTTAACCAGTTTGTCATCTTCTTTAACAAGAAGCTATGAATTTTCCCCATTAAACCCCGTGCAATTCAAGTTTTCACAAATGTGCTTTTGGAATTGGATTTTTCTGTAAAAATATGACACAGAAGTGCTACTGGCCACAAGGCAGAGTGTACTGCCTTTGATGGGAGAACAGAGAGAAGCATTTTCAGAGTAATATCCTTACATAATTTCACTCACATAATTTTACAAAGCTTCCCCATACCTGCTTTCTGTCTTTGCATTGTTTCCAGTATATCAAAAGGGCCCATTCCCTCTTAATGGCAGTAGAAATGTTTATGTGGCTGTTTCTGTAAAAGTCCATCTGCACTGGGAAGCTGCTGGTAAAAGGCTTTGGCATTACCGTCAAAAAGTGCTGCTGGACACTGCTGTTCACTCATCAGTTCCTCATTCACACAGAGAAAGCGCTCAGAGCCTGTCAAACGTTCACAGATTCCAGTCTCATCTGCGTGACCAGACAGCTTCTTCTTAGGCAAAATTGCCCTTGCCAGCTTGAAGCTGCTGCCTCTGATTTTCGCTTGTAGAACAAGAATTCTGCTAAAATACTAGAGAAATGTCTGCAGCAACACACCGGAAGGATTTACCTTACTTTAAGACTGTAACTAGGCAAAATAATGTGAAGGGTATGGCTGCTCTGAACACTGCTACGCAGATGCTTTATTTAAAGTAAGCTTGGATCCTGTTATTTTGCATTAAACATGTGGTGCATGCTGAAGTGCCATTTGCAATAGCCTACACAATTTCTTCACAAGCACACTGGGAAATTTCAGCCATGTGCCCTGTAAGCAAATGTTCATATTCAGTGCATATTTCAAGCCAGCGCTCCTTCTACTCAAATTCTTCCAGTTTCCTATCTTCCTTCCAGCTGCTTCTGTCCAAAACTCTCCCTTTTCATGACAATTATCAATAGCTTCCAACAGTGGATTACCAGCAGCAGAACCCCCTCCAGCATGTCCAGTCGTATTCTGCCCAGCCTCTCAGATTTCCTCCCAGGTTTCACAGAGAACAACCCTTCCACATCGTTGCCTCCTCCTACTAGTAAAAAGGAGATTTTTTACATTAGCTATCCTTTGCTTCATTTCTTTCCAGAACCATGTTTTTTCAAAACTGAACCTGCTTTAGAATCAGGTCAATGTAAGCCTTCTTTTGGATACCCCTTCTGTCTCCCAGATAAGGACTTGGTTGGGAAATCAGTTTTACTCATATGAAAAGTAAAGAAAGCAAAGGGAAGGATGGGAGAAGGATCAAATAAGCTCAGGCGAAGCAATGGGAGTTAGTATTAATCACTGGTCAGTCCTTGGGTGGAGGGGGGTGTGAATTTACTTGGAAATAGCTGGGGCACCAAGTGGGCAACTTTCTGAGTAAATCAATAGTTTTCCCAAAGTTTTCAAGTAGCAATCAAAGATGGAGGGAGAAGGGCAATTAGAATGTCATACTTTGTGCACACTTGTCCCAAAGTAAATCAAAACATGAGGATTTCAAACAATTTATGGATAATTCCAGTGTAAGAGTTTTAAACTACATCAGATTCTAATGCTAACATGCTACAGTTCACTGAGCAACAGCTTCATGAAAATAGCTTTCTAAAAAGCCCAGCTTAATTCTTCATTTTTGCCTTGTCCTATTCATTCTGCACAGATTTTTTCCAGCACTGCTTTGCAGCATTTCAGTCTCAGGGTACCTGTTTTTGTAGAAAGGATTCCCTATTGCCTGGTTGGTCTAAAAATCTCTTCCGCTCCTCCCAGTACGTCTTTAATTCCTCAGAGCTTTTCTTTTTGTCTGAGTGGAGACATGTAAGGAAAGGAAAAATCCTTCTCCCCTTAGAGGTTTAAAAAATTCTTTGTCTGGACTCAAAACAAGTTCTGTTCAGGATCTTACGTGCAGCTCATCGCTACAGAATCCAAAAGAGATGTTCATTGCTCTCTTATTTCTTTCTACCTGTCCGCTCACAGAGATTCAGTGTTTTTCATCGTGCACGGGGGACCATGTGTTCCATTTATATTAAACAATATATGTTAAACCACGAGTACTACAGGACCTAGATTTTCTCTCCCTGGAGAAATGTCTAAAAAGATCACTTGCAGAACTAGGTTTTATTTTATTTCATTTTATCTCTTTAAAAAAAAAAAAAAAAAAAAAAAAAGCATTTTTGGACTATGGTCTTTCATTCAAGGAGTATAATATTAGAAGAGCTTTTATTTTCAGTTCAGATCATTTTGATAACTGCTTATCCTCATTGGTTTTTCTTCTTCCATAACATTGTTTTCAGCATTCACAGACTTAGTTAAGCATCTGTTTCAGTGAAATCAGTGTCCTGTTCCCTATGCCTTCTCCAAAAAGAGCTCTTTTAACCATCTTGTAGTAAACTCTTACTTTTCTTTCAGGTTCTTTTCAGAAAGAGCTGCACCATATTCCAAGGGCTGCACTATCCTTTAGTATTATACACACCTCAGTACAGGATAACTAGACAACCTTTATTTCATTTACATTAAAAGAGCATGTTGCCTTCATGAAATGTTAGAAAAGGTCTCAAAGCGAAATGAAGAAGTCATATAGTGCAAAGCACTTTCCCAAGATAGGATCTAGCCTAATTTCATTCTACAGAGATAATTGCCTAACTTGTTCTTAAAATGAAGGAACAACTTCCCCGGACCAAATATTCAGCAGTTTTATTATCCTTGGTCCTAGAAAATTATTCTTACAGTCTAAAACAATCTTTCTGCTATTTCTTGCTTTCTATTCAATCCACCACAGGGCCAAAGAGATCATTCCCTCCTCTGTTTTGTATCTGAAGACTGTAGTATTCCCCTGACAACTTGCTGGTCCTTGGGCTAAGTAATTTATATGTTTTCAAATCTTCTTTATCAAAGCATGTCATGCTTTCCAGACCTCTGAAGAGTTCTGCTGCCCTTCTCTGGACTCAGTTCAATCACACCTGACTCAAAGTGTAATAGTCAAAACTTCACAAAGCCTCCAAATTGAGCTATAAGCAATGCTGAACAGAGCAGGAGGATTGCTTCAGATGTCTTCCAGGCTATATGTCCTTTATATATCCTAGCAAGATGTTTGCCTTCTTTTGCAACAGCATGACATTGACTCATGTTCAGCTTGTGATCTGTCATAACACAGAATCTTTTCTGCAGAGCTACAGCCTAGTCATTTGCTTCTCTCTTGTGCTTATACAGTTGATTATGCCTGCCTTAGTGTAGCACCTTGCAGTTACCCCTACCAAATTTCATCCAGGTCTTTTTCTCCTCAGTTCTTCCAATTTGTTGGAATAAGTTTGAATTCTGATGTTTTCCACCAAAACGCTTCAAGTCTCACAGTTTCATGTCCTTGGGAAACGTCATACACCCACTCTTTTTATTCGCATCCAGGAAACCTAAGAAAACACTGAACAGAAGCAGACCCAGGACCCACCAACACAATTATCGTATCAGTTTTAAGCAGCTTGTGGCCTCTCTGAAGGATTTGTACAGATGAAAAGCACACAGATTATGAGCTGTGTATCTCTTAATGTTATTTAAAGAATATCTTCCTGTTTAGAAAATATTTTTACCCAATTCATAGCCTCCTTTACCTGCTATGCTCTGCACCCCACCAAAGCAAATATTTAATATACAGCCATGATCAAGAATTTAACTTTTTACTGTAAAACAAATTAAATCTCTCACTTATGCAACATCAAAAAAAAAAAAAAAACTTTAATGTGTGAAATGAACCAAAACCCATTCTGTCTGAATCTGCTGGAATACTGAAAGAATGAATAGGAAAGATGTAGCCATCTCTCTTTGCAGACTTAGGGATATATTCAAAATGTCGTCACTTACTGCATTCACTTCGAGGTACACTATCAGCACATATTGGAAGAGATGCACTAAGACATCTGGTAGATTTTGATGGGCTAAACATTTTCTTTGCATCTGCCCTTGACCAAAGGACTGCAAGTTCCTTCCTCAGAGCTCAACACCAGTCACAGCAGTCACAAACAGGCACATAATAGATAGTAAGCCATTGTGTACATGGGAATAAAGATGATCCAGTGTTCCTCCTGACAACAATGGCTTGAATCTGTCATCTAGCTCCCATTCCAGTGATCTCTTTCACAATCTCCCCAGATCTTTAACCCCATATGGACAGTTTTGCTGGCACTGTGGCTGAGTCTCTGACACAGCAGAAAATACACACGGAATAGATTAACCAGCTGTACGGTGAAGAATTAAGACTTCATGAACCTGTACCATTTCCCATTGGAGCTCTAGTAATCAACCATCAGCCTCAGAAGTAGTCTCTGACTGCTCTGCTCTGTGATCAGTTCCTGATTCTGACTGGGTTACCACTGCTGGAAACCTCAGACCTTTGATTAGATGCAGCAGGAATTCCTCCTTTGTTCTCTAACCTGTCTGGAGGATGTATACATCTAGAGAGGCTTTACAGGAACAAGAAAGCACTCAGGAAGAAAAGTGATTGACGAGAGAGTCAGCAGCACAGCGGCTGCACATTATTGACTTACCTCGTTTGAACATCAGGTAAATTTCCTTTCCTGGCAAAGGTAAAGGTTTGGGAATGCTGAAATGAAGAATGAAGTCCTAATTTACCTGCACTTGGATATGCTGGCCAATGGGATCTGTACCAAATTTATGAGTGTCAATCAGGAATTAAGAACTGAAGCTTTTCATCTCCGCTGGGTGAAAACTGGAGTCAGCCAGTCAGATTTTTTTGATAAAGAATGACAAACTGTCAAATCGCCAAGCCTTAATGTGTATTCCAAGACTGTACAAAGATGCTCACCCCTACAGGCTAGCCAGTAAGCTGTAATTCTAATGCAAGTTGAACTTCATTCTCCTTAACTGTGCACCTTTTGAGTAGAATGTACACTTCATACTTTGGGCAGAGGAAAGAATGGGTGAATGGGAGAATTCAAGGGTAAAACTGACCAGATCCTAACATCTGACTTCAGATGTTGGTAACAAAGCCTTAGACTTCAGCTTTTTTCAGAGGTACTTTCCATCAGAGAAACCTACCATTGCTATCAGATTAGTTTATTTCAATGCTCTCTGCCTATAACTAACCATAAGAAAGTGAAATTTTGGCAGAATGACAGTGATTAGTTGGAAACGCAGCACATGCTCACTTTTGCATTCACACTAGCATCTTTTTCTCCTGGTCTTCATATTATTGGGTGTTATGCACAGGAGGTTCAAACTATTTTGGCTCTTTACACCTCAGACATACAGCATTTCTCTGTCTGTGTTCATCTGGATTAGTGTCTGATGCACAAGTGAGAATTCCAACAACCAGAGATCAACAATCGGCTTTGCCGCTGTTTGGAAATATGTCTGCTATTAAAATGGAGAGTATAAAAGCTGCTCGACTACAGTCACAGTTATATGTCAGTAAGTATAGCTGCTGGCCTTTGTGGATCTACCCAGCCTCCTGGATTTGGAAAATATGAATGGTGCTCAGTTTGTCAATGAGTACTCTATGGAGAAGACAGCGTAATGGACAGCTGATCACACTAGTGAAACATAAATAACAACAAATAGGATTCCAAGTTTTGCCGCCAAATCTGTTTCCAATGTATTTCATGTCTGCACCTGTTTCTTCATCTGCAAAATAGCAACTGTCTACCACATTGACAAATTACCAGATTTAGACCAATACCATGTTGAAGCTGTAGGTTCTTCATTTTGGAAACCAAATGTACTTTTGTGGCATTAATTCTTCCAGGCAGAAAATTCAAAACTCATTTTTTAGAGCCTCGTCCACTAACCATTCGGTACTCTGCTCTCAGCTTTATCACAGCTTTTTAGAGGGGAACAGAAGGGATGTAGAGGGTAATATTGCTCTACTGTGAATCCTCACTCTTCCTTGACATACATTTTACTGCTATAAATTAACCCTTAAGAATGGCTACATGAGCAAACAGCTGCTATGTGTCTAGATAGGATCACAGACTCAATGGCAAAGTATTTCAAAGTCTTGTTACACATCATCTCCCTGGAGAAGAGAAGCTGTAGAAAGCTGCAATAGCATCTGAATGAATAATTGAAGCAAGGCTCATTCAGTATGTGCATAAACCAAGGGTCACAATGCTGCCTGCTAGCCAGCTGGCGGTGCGGAAACTCACCGAGTGTCTGCAGGGTACATCAACTGGGGACGCTGACCCATTTCCCTAGGAGCTTCTGGGGAGTGGGTTAAGGAGATGGTAGTGGGATTGCCAAGCACATATAGAAGGATCGAGCTAGATTACCTGACAGAATACTGTATGTTCATAGAATCATAGGATGGGTTGGAAGGGACCTTAAAGATCACCTAATTCGTGCCCCATGCCGTGGGCAGGGACACCTCCCACTAGACCAGGTTGCTCCGAGTACGTTACAGAACCCGCTGCATACACCAGCCTCGGGAAAGCCCAGGGGGCTCGGTTCCCCCAGAAAGCTAAAGCAGAGCCCCGTGCCAGCCTGGTGCTATTTCCCACCCGACAAACCGCCCCTCGGGAAATCCTCCAGGACGCCCTTCCCCGTGGGAGGCTGACCAACCTAGGCTCCGAGCGGGGCCAAAATGTCATACCCTTGCCTCCTCACTCTCCCCATTTAACAGAAGAAATGAGAATAAAACAAACAAAGACCCGCGGGCACCGGCCAACGTCCCGCCCCAGCCCCAATCCCGTTCCTGTCAGGTGCAGCCCGGCCGGGCCGGCGGCGGCTCTGGCTCTCCGGGCGCCTTACCTGCTGCCGCCCCGCGGCGGCTGTTGGCGGCCGTTGGCGGCCGTTGGCGGCGGTTGGCAGCCGTTGGGGCTCGGCGCGGGGCCGCGGCGTTGCCTGCGCACTGACAGCTCGGGAGCCGCGGCGGCGGCGGGGAGGCGGAGGGGAGAGGAGGGGGCTCGGGGCCCCGCGGCTGCGGCGCCGAATCGGTGACGGGAGGAGGGCCCGGGGGCGGGCAGGGAAATGGCGGGGGGTGGCGGGGCCGAGGGAGCGGTACCTGCCCGGGGGAGAGGCGCCGGGAAACGGGGCCGGGGGCTCGAGCGGCAGCAGCGCACCGCAGCAGAGGCGCTTGCGGCAGCGGAGGGAGACGGGGAAGCGGCCGGGGAGGGTCGGCAGCGGGGGACAGGCCGGGGGCGAGGGCAGCCGTGTGGTACCGACCGGCCCCCTGTGGTACCGACCGGCCTCTCTGGTACCGGGCCCTCCGGCCCTGCTCGTCCCTCAGAGCAGCGCTCGGGGGGTAAGGGCGTCAGTGAGACCGAGCGGTAGAGCTGGGGACGAGATCGTGTTCAGGTCTGACCTCCTGCTGTGAAGATTTGTGAGCCCAGAAGCTCCTCTGTAGAGCAGCTGTATTATTTGGTCCAGCGAAAGCTCTTATCTCTCCATAGAAAGCTCGCCTCGCCTTAGATCATCACCTAACAACAACAGGGTGACTGCTTGTTCCTTTGAAGGTCTGCATTGATTTTTGCTGACAGCAAAATAGCGGGCTATTCACGTTACTGTTCTATCCTGAGGAGCAAATTTGGGGTTTTGTAAAGCATGTCTATTGTTAGTTCACTCATATCATCTAATGCTGATTTCTGGAAAGAAAATGTAAAGATTGGAATGGTTAAAAAGGTTCTGTCTCTCCAACATCAAGGGTCTTCCCCTCTGCTATACAGCCCCGCTTTTGGAGAGGTACAGATGCCAGTGTCCTCATCTTGGAGTGTGCCTGAGGCATCTAGTCATGCGTCTCCTAGAGGATGCTACAGCCTGTGCTGCTCCATTTTGGCATGTTCTTCTTTCCAGCCTCCATCTCTACTTACCCCTCTTCTGGCAGGCACCAGGACTTTGCCTGTTGTAGCAAGCACTGGGCTGGCACACTAAGACATTTGAGTTGGTCCCCACATGGCCCCTTTCCACTCCTCTCCCTTCTTCACTAGGTGTCAGAGCTCACCTACACCCATGTACCAGGCATGAGGCTGATCCCCACAATTCACAGGGAGAGAATGAAAGGAAGCAAGCAAACAAAAGGAATAGTTTTCCTCAGAGGCAGAGGGCTGGCAGGTGGAGTGACCAGAACATAATTTCCTCATTATTACAAGGATGCAAGTTATGGCGTAACTCTTTTCCCCAATAGCATATCTAAACTGGTGTGCACAACATTAAATCCATGCCTTGGTGCAAATCCTCCCTAGCCCTCTACATACCAGCAGCTGCTTCTGCCCTTACGCTATATCCTTCTCCTTCTACCTCCCTTTAGAGCAAAGTGAAGGGGAAGCCGATAAGTATAATGAGACATGAGAGTGTTAGAGACTCTCATGTGGTTCTGGTAGCAGCTGTCAGCTGAATGAAGTATCCTGGGTGGGCTCACATCCAGCTGGTACTGCTGGCTAAACATATTTTGTGCTCTCTTAACAGCTTCTTTACACATTTCAAAGGGCAGATTACTCAACACCCAATCTACTGCTCCTGGAAGAATGAATGGACCACTGACTTCCAGGAGATGAGAATGCGCATCTTGAACACAGCCCAGACAAATGCATTCCTTTAATCATCTAGCAACGATAGCAGTGATGAGTAATTTATCAACAGTATGACGGTAATGCTATTCTAAATACATACGTTGCCACTGGGGTCAAAAATGATTGAGTACTAAGATACTACAGTATTATAAGTTAGGCATATACTTAGCATTGTCCTGTCAATCCAGATGAGCTCCGCTCTGCTTCTGCCAACTGCGCCTCTGCCTCTACTGGTTTTTCCTTCTCACCAGGGCAATGTGTCACACTGAGGTGCATGTGGTACAAGCCAGCAGAAATGCAGCATAAGATATGTTCTTGGGATTTAAATCCTAGGTACAGTAGGAGTGGATTAAAATCCCTTGAATGAATTGGCAGGGGTCACAGGGAAAAGGGTCAGCAGTAGGAAAACACAGAAAACCAGAAACCCTTGTAGCAGACTGGCAACTTACAACACAAGGTGAATAGACAACTGGAAAGCACTCAACTTATCAAATGGGTTTTAGACACTCAGCAAGTCACCTACTGAGGAACTTGTCTGGCAAAATGGAGCAGAAAATTGCAGAAGATACCTGATGGGAGTTCTTGTAAGAAGGTGAGCAATGAATGCTGGCGACGCTATGACGTAAAGGGCAGATGAAGCCAACAGCACAGTGATAACAGGGCAGCATGCTGCAATTTTGCTGCACTTGATAGACATGAATGTTGATCCTTTTCACTGGAGAAGCAGCCAAAATGACATAACATTGACAACAGAAGAAGAAGGTAGAAAAAATATTGTTTGAACTCAGTGTATGGCACACATAAGGTGTCAAGGAATTTAAAGATAAATTTTGCTTGTTCATCTCCTAATGCTGGAGTCTGAGGAACAAGGATAAAAAATGACAATTCTCCACTATAAAAAGAAGTGTGATAGAACTGGCAAGCCTGAAGTACCAAGATGATTCTCATGGCTGGAATGTTGAGGGCTCACATAACCTAGGTAAGAAGGAAGCTGTGGTTATAATTTCAAGAAATTTACAGATCTACCAAGCATTTCACTGTGATGAAAGGAGAAAGGAATGTCAAAAATTCTCCTGAAGGGAACTAAGCAGGCAATTACTTCCTTAACGCACAAATGTCTTATATAAATATGTATCTAGTGATAGCTAATTTGAGAGATTTTTTAGTATTAATAACATTTGTGTGACATTATTAAGAACTCATAGATCTATTTACAAAATTGTCTTTTCCATCCAAATGAAAATAGTATGATTCTATATTTGATGCACACTATAAAACCATATTGAAGTGATCCTGTCCTCACTGCACACCTATATACATGTACTTACACTTTTCCTACAAGCTTCTTGAATTAAATTCTGAATTATGTGGAGATTTTCCCACAATATCTAAAATTACTTTTTAAATCCAAGATGTCTACCTGAAAATCTGAATATTAAGCTGTTCATACGTACTCCAGAGGAACAACCAGAAGAGAAAGTGAGTCAAAGATGCTAAAAGAAGTCTTGCTAGGATCAATCAACATTTTCAGTAACCTAGTTTTTCAAAACTTTCATTTGACAGTCTGCATATTACATGAAATCTCCCCATATTACTCATAGCTATATGGGCTTAAGATTTGATTCTCCATATTGTTTAAGTTTTTTCATTAGCTGGATAAATTCCCTGGTCCTGCCCATTGTGCAGTTCCACAAACTGTTGTCCTGGCATGTGTCAGAAATCAGGCATGGCAAAGACAGCCTGGAGCAGCATTGTTATTAGAAGCATTGTTTGTCAGCTGGCAGCCTCAAACACATACACAGCTTCCTGCAAATATCGTTTTAGGCTTATATAAGCCTCCTGGATGTGCTTAGGTAGCTCTTTCAACTGTCTTACGTGGCTGCAAAACTCCTCTAAAACTGCTCCCAGGCCAGCGATCAGCATGCACATACACTCCATCTCTTCAAGACAGCCTTTTTCACTTCCAGAGTTCTCAATTTAGCACTTAACTGTATTTGTGGAAGTAAACTACCAGTCTGCATGTGTGATAAGTCACATTATTTTGGGTGCATAATGACACAACAAAAGTGTCTGTAATAAATCACCCCTCTACACTTCTGTGCCCACTCAACAGAACACAGCCATAAAGTCTCATTTCTTGAGTGATGATTTCTTCACTATTTTTGATTTCAACCAGTTCTGTCAAATATCAGACTCTTACTTCCCTTCTCCTCTGTTAAAGCTAACTTTGGCTGAACCCCATATCTCCATAACAAAGTCTAAGTAAGTCACTCACTACATGTATGCTCTTGAAAAGAATCAGCGATAGAGGACAGTATCATCCTCAACTGCATCATTTTGTAGAGATGATAGAGACAGGAATAAAAGCTGAGTATAATTGCTTTCACCAGTGATGGGTGCAACATTTGCCCAGAGAAATACAGAGGAATTTTGGTGAAAATCCAAGGATTGTGTTACAAATAAAAGGAAGACATTTTTATCTGATTATATTTCTGTATATTCTGATGAGCCTTTTATTCACTCTAGCAATTGCAACAGGAGTCCAGATAAATGAGAAAAACCTTGCTGAAAGCCTGAAATATTACAAAATATTATCTGTAATGTAGCCTATCCCTGTTTCTTGGTGCCATGTATATTACTAAGGATTAGACCCAGTAGAAAAATTTTGACTAATGAAAAACTGAAAACCAAAACTCTGAAATTTGGAAATGTGAGACAAAGTACAGTAAGAATTTTAATTCAGCTCCCTTTGGCCCTATCCTCTCCCATTAACCTGCTTCTCTAACTGGTCTTCATTTCTTAAGTCTCCTGTGGTGCCTCATGGGACACAGACAAAGCCTGGGGGTAGGCATCACCTCAGCAAGAATGCCTTGCAATTACTGTGATCCTAACTTTGAATATTTTTCTCTTTTATTTGAAAATGTACATACACTCATTGCTCCTTTAAAATATATAAAACTTTTCTACAGTAAGCAGATTTTGTAATACATTATTTCACTGAAACTGAAAAATAGCTTCAGTAAATATATATATATGTAATTTGACAAAATACTTTGAAGAAAAACTGACCATGTATTATCTTTTTCCAAAATCATCTTAATGAAGTATGACTGTATTAAGTATATAAGATATATATATATATATATATGTATGTAGCTATAACTACATTAAGCTAATTGACAAATGCCATATAACTGCTAGGGATTACTATCACTTGAAAACAACTGGTGCTGTAAATGTGTATTTCATTGCTTTTTCTAATAATTATATCATGAAACTGTGTGCACAGCTTGGCTCTATTCAAGGCTGTCCTGCAAATCTTGAAAAAAGAAAGAGATCAGAGAAGTTTCATGTTGCCAACGTCTTCTCGCATATGGTGGGAAAGCTGTCTCTTATTGCATCTGCTATAACTCAGTGTTTTCCCCAACTGCATAGTTGCTATGAAAAAAAAACAAACAGCATATTGCTCAAAGACATCTCTTGTGTTTGGAAACCACCTCTCTCATTCTTGAGACTTTGGTGCTACGGAAGATGACTCCAAGTCAGTTTCATCACTGAAAAAAAAAACAGTTCTTCAAAAATTTTGAAAGCCTTGTTATTTTTTTTAACAACTATTTTTCCCCATTTTTTCTTTGCTGTTTTCCCATTAACTAACACTGTCTGTTTTCCTATGCAATTGCTATCTGTGTTAAGTTATATGTACTTAACTCAAGAGGCAAAAGAAGGTACTTTTGTCTTCCATCAGTGCCAGTTCCTTTGTCTTCAAACAAAGAGCTTCAGAATTTGAATCAAAATACTTTCCTGATATTCAGACCTCTAACAGAAAGTATAGGATGAACTTAACACACATTCCATTCATTATAATTCATGAACAACTTTCTTTTCTTGTTGCTCATTGAAGCAAAAATATTGAAGTACGAACTATTCCATTTTCTTCCAAATAACCTACATAACTGGACAGAAACTGTCATCTGACCTACTTTCTCTGCAGTTCTGCCCCTGCCCAGTCCTCCTGCCCACAAAAGGAGTACAATGTTTTAAATTTTATTTTCCATAGGAAAAGGAGGTTTGATCAGATTTCTTCTATTTGGCAGTTTCTAACTCTGTTAGAAATTATATTTCCCCTGCATTAAGCTGTTTAGAACATTCACAGTTCTTCTCAAGATCCTAAACCTTCACATTCACGTTTCATTCCTTACCCAGTATGCTCCAACCCCCGTGAAATCTCACATGTGAATCATGCAGTCTCAGATTGTTAGCTATACAATTTTCTAAGCAATTTACACATGCAGATTGCATACAAAGAAGTGATATAAATTATAGTGTACTTTCCCTGTACACTGCTTGCTGCAACAAAGAACTCAATATTCCTTCTGCATGCTAAATGCTTAATATTTCACAAACTGGATGTTCATTGTGTAACTTTTTCTCAGTAAAAATTCAGTTTCTCTTAAAGAAATAAATAATACCTTGAGAGAAACACCTTCCTCATTATAGCCATTCTAGATGGCATCTCTTGGATGTCTGCACTCTTATTAATCTTCTGGAAATTCATTTAATTTCTCACCATCAATCTTTGGTTGTATCTGTATTAGATATAAAGGTTTCTCCAGGCCCAAACATTCAGCCCACAAATCCATGCTTGTATAACTTAAACCTAAACCATTTTAAAATAAACTTGTTCTACTAAACTAAAAAAAATATCCTTCTCCATGTATACAATGAAGCTTGCAGGGAGGCTATGCGTATTGCTCCAAATGAAGCTTTATACAGGCTGACTTCAACGTTTCTTCCTGCTTATTAACATGTTGTAAACCCAGCTTTCCCTCTAATACTCCAAACTCTTGTTCCAAATTACTTAAATACAATGGCCCGTACAGCTCAGCTTCCCAACCCAAATGTCTACAGTGAATTAAAAACAGCCCCCACAGTAGCAATGAAATGTCTCCCGTGCTTACTCATCACAGCAAGCAAAGCCATTCCTGACAAATTCTATCAAGTCAAACTACAGCAACCAGCAGCTTTTTTCTAATCAACCAGCTGTACTCGTGTGTTAAAATTCCTGTCAATTACATAAAAAGTCTGCCCTTCTCCAGGGTGCATAAAGTTCAAGATAAAACAAAACAGATCCAGCTCTTCAGTATTTCTCTCAGTTCAGTGGCTCTTTTGCCTGCCAGGCCCAAAGGCAACCTCTCTCTATGGCCTGTGTTTTCTCAATCATTTCTATAATTATTTTTTTTTATATATTTTTTTTCTATAAAAATTTTCTCAATCACTTCTATAAAAAATTCTCCCTTCCTTTCTTTCTTCCTTTCCTTCCTTTCTTCTTTTTCATTTCTTTCTTCCTTTCCTTCCTTTCTTCTTTTTCATTTCTTTCTTCTCTTTCTTTCTTTCTTTCTTTCTTTCTTTCTTTCTTTCTTTCTTTCTTTCTTTCTTTCTTTCTCTCTTTCTTTCTTTCTTTCTTTCTCTCTTTCTTTCTCTCTTTCTCTCTCTCTCTCTCTCTTTCTCTTTCTCTCTTCCTTCCTTCTTTCCTTCCTTCCTTCCTTCCTTCCTTCCTTCCTTCCTTCCTTCCTTCCTTCCTTCGTTCCTTCCTTCCTTCTTTCCTTCCTTCCTTCCTTTCTCGCTTCCTTCTTTCTTCCTGCCTTCCTCCCTTCCTTCCTTCCTAGAGACATCTGATGTGCAAAGGTACAGGTACTTCTGTTATGCCTCCAGCTCTTGATACAACAGCACATTGTGGGAAAAAAGCAGGTATTTTTTATTAGACTGCCGATTTGGCTATTGCATGTGACAGGACCGTACTTGGATTATTAGAGATGTGTTCAGTACCTACCAATAAAAATATTATTTTGTGAACAATTTCTCTCCAACACTTTAATATAGTGTCTTCTGATACACTTGCATGAAGCTTAGCTCCAAGGGACTTACACATCACAAAACCACGTTTGAGGCAGACTGCTGGCCAGGCGAGCAGTTCCAGTCCAGGAGAGAGGCTTGTTGTTGGTTGAAGCATTGTGCCTTCTCTTCCTGTCTCTAACTCTCTTCTCTTCTCCTTGAACATGGTGACAAAGATGTAGTTGTTGGTAACTGATGCCAGGAAAATAGAAAAGGATCAGATGATTATGTTCTCTGTTAAAACAATTTGCTCACCTGTTGATTAGTTATTTTTCTTTGCTTTAATTACTACACAAGAACTAACCCTGCAATTCAGCCTGTATACCTTGCATGACTAAATATGCTTCTGCTGAAGCTTTTCATACTGATTTACTCATGTGTTCTGGAACTTTTTGCCCAGGTGTTAGATTAAGACACGCAAGCCCTGACACCTACGCCTTGAATCATGTATTTCCTAAGTCTACTTCATGCCCCAGCTGCCGTCTGGGTGGCCTATTCTTAGATCTCCTCTATACTGCCAACTCTTGCAATACAATTATCAGTAATGTTTTTTGCCTGTCCTTGAGCCTGCTGCAGAATGACATGAGAAGCTTCAACTTTCTCATATAACTCATCCCTCCTGGGGGAAAAAGTATAAGAAAAGCCAAATGGTCTAATTAGCCTCAGCTTCATAATCTGGAAAGGACAGACATCAGGCCTGCTTGCTGCAGGAAGCAAGAAAGTTCTTTCTCCATCTCCTGAGGTGCCCATACTTTTCCCAAGGGAGAGAAGCTAAAAAAAGACAAACAAAGGACAAAGAAAGGTAGTGCAGGTCCCTCTTTTGTATTCTTTCTTTCTGCCTCGGAAGACAGGATTTATTCCTCTAGCCTTGTCTCCTTCTACTGGTGTGTCAATTCAGCAAGGAGGTAACAGCTACGTCAGGATCCAATGGCTGGAAAGACCACAAGTCTGCTAGCACAGGAGAGCTGCCTAGTTTCTGGAGGAGGCTGGCTAGGATCCCACCACTTCAGAGAATGAGGTTGATGCTCAGGCAAGCAGAGAGAGATCAATTTTTTTTTTCTGCATCCACCTTGGCAAACCTGTTCTTTAAACTCTGTTTTCCTTTCAGTAGCAAATGTAAATAATGCCTATAAATGTCATGCAGACACTGTTGCTCTGTTTGAGAAAACCTGGGCTCTGATATATATGATTAGGAGCATGCTCATTCTGCCAGTAATTCCAAGATCTTACAAGAGGCTTCTTGTAAAATTAGCAGCAAGCCTCTCTGTGTAAGGAAAACAGAATCCATTGGAAAGGAGAAGTGATTATATAGCTTCCTCCCATAGTCTATAATTAAGGTATGCTTATGCTAGAGAATGAGATTAGAAAAGCTGAGAATCCTGGAAGATTGATGGAAACTCATTTCTGCTCTTTTCTTTATGTATACAAATGGAACATTTTATTTCCCTTTCTTGCTTTTGTCCTTATAGTGCAAGGATTTGGCTTCACATACTTGCTGCGAACTGGAAACAGGAAAAAATGTTGACACAACACAAAGCCTAATGTTGTACATCATAAAATATGAGTGAATAGATAGCAAAGCGATGGTAATAGATGACAATAGATGGTAAATAGATGGCAGTGGACTTCTGAGGCTGGTCAAATGTGTCAGACTGATATAAATGTCAGACATTTATGAAAGACTGATAGGTAGGTGCATGAAAGAGGCAACCTTAGTAACAAAACTTCTTCAGAAAAGTAACACAGTCTGAAACTCCAGATTGCACATACTGGAAAAGACAAGAGTTAAAAAGAGCATCACAGAATTTTGTAAAATATCTGGAATGTGACAGAAATGCACTTTTGAGGCCATCATCTTTCCTCAGATGAAAACTGAACAGAGAATAGTTTGTAATACATTAGCATCATCTACTGGATAGTGCAGGGAGTACAGCTTAGAAACTGCAATAGTAAATAGAATATATACCAATATTGTATTTGGCAAGCCATCCAGAATAGGCTGAACAGTTCAAACACCTTTTTTTTTTTTTTTTTTTTTATATAACATGTCATATTTGCTTTCCTGTCAGGGGTGCTATGCTCCTCTGGTAAAACATGGGGAGTAAATACAGGTTTTTTACCTAAAAAGTCCTAGTTTCTGGTAGCAGAAAGTGCTATGTGATAGCTGTAGGAACAGGAGACATTTCTGAAATTACAATATTGGCATTTACTTACAAATATAACATTAATTACGTTAGCTGTACAACAATATCATTAATAATTGTTTGTAGAACCCTGCATTAATAACCAAAGGTCTTTGAGCACATTTACAAAGAAACCCAAAGAAATAATCTGCAGCCAGAAAGCAGCACTCACAGTCACCATAGGGGAAAAGAGAAATCTGGTAGTATCAGGTAATACAAAGCCCGTTGTGAACTAAAGTCTTGAGTCTCTCACCCGTAATGGATGTCAGACACTGGGCCTCACAGAAGGGCAGTTGTTCAGGGAACTGGAGGAAAGCTCCAGTCCTGCAGTGCTGCCTAGAGCACAGCAGAGCCTTTGCCCAGCTAAGCCTGCTGTAGCAGGGGCGACTGCTGGCACTACAGAGAAGATGATGGAGCCCCAGTACTGCTGATTCTTGAGAGAGGAATTCCCATTCTTTGTGTTTTGCATCCATCACCTATTCTGAGGGATGGGGCATTGCTTCCTTCCTTCTTCCTCACAAACACACAGTTTCTCAGAGTTGGGAAGCTTTTTCTTTGTCTTTACCTTGTGCCCATATTGCCATGCATCACAGTGGTTCAGTGAGAAGTAAAACTTAATTTCAGAAACAGAGGAGCATTAACACAGAGGACATCTTTAGTCCAGTATCGTCCATGAGAGAAGACATTTTGTATTGCTATATTTACACCATGACTGTATCTAATATGTCCTATATGGTGTAAAAAAACATGCAGAGAGTGTATTTATCTGAAATACTTTACTTCCTGAACATAGAAAAAAACAAACCTAGAAATGCTGGAAAGGAAAATGACATCTTGCAAAGTCATAAACTTGCATTACATAACACTGCACCACAGCCCCAGCTACTGATTAGCTGTGTCTTGAGACGAGGTACTGTGAGCCTTTGAATGAATATACATAAACATGAATGTACATAAACTCATGAATATACATGAACAAGCAGGCAGCTTTTTCCTGTAAATATAGCAGGAAGGTTGGCTATATAGTTATATTTTGCTTTGGCAAAATTACTTTTCTTTATGTTTTTAACTTTTAATTCTTAGGAATATTTTCTTATTTTGTATGTGTTTATTTGTACTTATGTATGCTGATACTAGAAGCAAATATTAAAATCAGGAGGAGTTGTGAATAGTGGATATCTACATTCTGATCCTTTACTAGGTTTTCCAAAGATCCTTGTAAGCCTCCCCAGACTTTACTAACTTAAAGAACTGCTCTTTTTCAGCATTTTTGACACTTCTTCCATTTATGCCTTCCTTCCAGCTTTTATAGAGGCTTCAAAGAGCTTCATTTCTTTTGAACTGTATACCTAAGGGGGATAGCAAGCAGACAGTCCCACTCTTAAAACACCGAGAGTCTAATTAGCGACAATAATTAAGTGAATTCAACAAACAGATGGTTAGAGGTGAAGAGTAAGGAAGGTCAAGGAATAACAGCATGAGCATATTCTGGTGATTGCCCATGATTCTGTGCAGGTTTCTGGTTACCTAACCAGTACTAAGATGCTGCTGTTTCATACAATGTGGTGGACATGAACTGCAAAAGGGGAGTTAAAGGAGATATTCTGGGTCAGTGTAACACATCAGTGAGACACCTGTATTGTGGAATACAATAACAAAAGTTGGAGCCAGTGGTAAAGTGAAGTGGATGATCAGAAGCACCAATATAAGCTGATGCAGTTGAGGAACCTGTGGCAGCAGAGGAGGAGATTAGCAGTTGAATAAGTGCATAGGGAAGATCATGAATTCATCAACATTTTGAATGGCTGAGCATGTGCAGTCCAGGAGCAGAGACTTTAGTTGTGGTAGAGGAAAAGCCCTCAAATGACAAGTTTTGACATTTGGTCAAAGAACAGGGGGCCAGATCTTAGAGATATTACGAGGGTAAACAAAGGGTAACAGCTCACACATCACAGCCATACAAAAATCATGGTGCTTATCTAAGTGCTAGGAGAGTGACTGAATCAATGTGGTTGAGAATAAAAAAACATTAAACTCCTGATCAGCTCAGGCTATGAGCAAGCCACAAAGAGGCCAAAGAGAGGACTGCACAGAAGGAGGGGGGCGAGGAGCTAGGAGCCAGGTTTCAGAGTGCCTGTGTTGAAACGATGCCACAAAGAAAAGAGATGGTGGTATAGAAAAGCATTATGTTATATAATAGCTGGAAAAGAAGGAAGGGAGAAAAATTATTTGTAGAGTTCAGACTGTGAACTAGGAGGGAGAAGATTTAGAGAAGGAAATTAAGGGGAATAAAGAATGGAAGGGATTCAAGAAGCAGAGAACAATCAGTGGTATTAAAGGCTCAAGACAAGATGAATGGGGTAGGAGTAAAGACTCCAAGATTTCTTTAGGACGGTTGATCATGTGAGGCTGGAGCACAAAGACTTCCCTTAAGCACCGACTTACACCTCTCTATCATTTCTGAGGGCAAGACCTAGCCGATTCTGTCCTTCCTTTTCTTCAGAAAGGCAATTTGCATGACAGAACAAAAAGAAAAATAGCTAAAAATATACCATGAATCATGGAAAATTATATCTACTAAATCTCACAGTGTACTGCTATTGCCATAGTAACCCTTGTTGCTAGATTACCGCAAGCTGTTTCTTTGCTAAATTTTCCTGGAAGCTTTGCCAGTTTTCAGTTGGTTTCAACATGAAGTTTAATAAAGAATAACTCTGAAAACCCACATTGCATCCTTCTATTTCTTCTTTGCCACTTCCCCCCTTTTTATTCTCCTTTCTAAGAGGTAAGTCCTTTAGGGAAGAGTTTTCAAAGGCATCTTTTGCCAAAGGTGCAAATGGACTTCTAGGGGGATTTGCACAATCTGCTAGGTTTCTGACTTGATTTCCAGTTCAGTGAAATGTAATCCATTGTTGGAAAAAGAGGTATTACTTACAGCTGCTTTCTTTGGTTGTTTTTCTCATTCCATCTAATTGAAAAGTTCAGTTCATCAATGGTACAGCACCATGTATTATGAAATAATAATATAAAAAACAGCATGAGAAGGAACATGGAAAGACACCCCACCTCTTTTTCCTTCACTGTTTTCCAAAGCTAACATCTTCCAAGCCCGATACCAATCCCCAATCTATGAAGTGTAGGAACTAAACAGAAAGAAGGGGACTCAACCAATGGATTTATCTGGTGACAGTTTATTTCCCAGACATTGCAGAGCTGCATTTTATGTGTGCTCTGAGGACCATAGCTTCAGATTCTGCTGAAGGTAGAATATATAACTGTGTAACTTTTCTGCTCTTGCCTTGTGGAAGTTTCAGGAAACTAATATATGTAGTGTGTATTGCCACAACAGAAGATGATCCGACTAAAAGATTTTGTTAAGCTTAGTGAGTTAAGCTCACCATTGCTGTAGGTGCCTGGTTGGAAATGCACAATGAAATGCATGCAGTGTCACCCTTGCAGGGCAATGCTGTTGGCCTTTTTCTTCTGACCAAACAGATTGGCATCCTTCTGGCAGATGTGCAAGCTCATGATCCAAGTAACACATCCTCTGGCCAACGTTAGTCATGAAACCATGATGGTTAGAGCCAGACCATATTTTAGATTTTGGAAACAGACACATGGTCACTTTGTCCATCTGATATAGCTCTGCAGAATGTAAAAACAAAATGCCTCTCGTTTTTCTTTTAAGAAGAGAAATGGGGTGGTTGTGGATATCTAGAAGCACCAGTAATGTACTCATATGGAAAATCAAAACCATTTACAGGACAACTTCTGTGCCAACTGAAATACCATCCTGTTAGAGGAAAAACAAAAAAAAAAAAAAACAACAAAAAAAAAAAGTAAAACCAGGCAATTACTGTTTGGTTTGATTCTTGAGCATGTCAAGCCAAAGGCTGACTGGTCAAAGAAACAACCTTATGAGTCATCAGATGCTGAAAGAAACTTTCATGCTTGCCCCTGGCACACACTGAAATGCAAAAGAGATGTATAATGGCTATGTAATTTCTTTTGCTTTGAAAGGAAAAAAGGTTAAAAATAGAGCTGAAGGCAGTGTTTCTGGTACAAAGGGCTTTTGAAGTCAAAGCTCTTAACCTCTTAAAATATGACTCAGTCCTCTACATAAACTTATTCTAGATAACAAAAACTTGATTTTTGCTGCTATGTCAAAGAGCGTGTGGTTAAGTCATAGACTGCCATGTTTCATCTACCAAATGGGTCTGTAATACTAATTATCCTTTCCTTTTGTCCCTGCTTCTCCCTCGTCTTCCCCTTCCTTCTGGTTGGTAAAGAGGAACGCAGCAAGTTCTCTGAAAGTGAAGATGTATTTTGTCCTTAATAAAACAAACACACAAATAGGTATCATGAGGTATCATGAGGGAAGACCTGGCAGGAATCAAATCCTGTGCAGTAACTGTACTGGGTCTAGCTGGGATGTTAACTTTCCCTGCAGCAGCCCATACAGTGCTATGCTCTGCACTTGTAGCTAAAACAGCAGTGGTATCACACTGGTGTTGTGTCTGCTGCTGAGAAGTGCTGGCACAGCATCAGGACTTTCTCTAGCCCTCCTAGGGGTGGGCAAAAAAGTGAGAAACATCACCAGGGCAGCTGACCCAAACCAACCAAAGGGATATTCCATACCATATGATGTCACACTCAGCAATAAAAGGTGGAAAAAGGAGGAAGAGGGGAGGGGTGGGCTCTCATTGCAAAAACGTCTGTCCTCCTCTCTGAACACCGGCTATGTGCGTTGAGGCCCTGCTTCAAGGATGTGGTCAAGCATCGCTTATTTGTGTGAAGTAGAGAGTAATTTTTTTTTCCCTCTGCATTTCCACATAGCCTTTACTTGTTTTGTTATTCCCTTTCCTCCTTCCTCTTCCCCTTTTCCTTTTTTTCCCTTTAGTTGAATTGCTTAATTAATAATAATATTGTTAATAATAATAATAATATTGTTAATAATTGTTTAATTAATAATAATATCTCCTTGATAATATATTTTTCTCTTTATTAAAATTATCCTTTCTCAACCCGTGAGTTGTTTTTTTTCCCTTTACTTCTTCCCCTCCTCATCTGAGGAGGGGGAGTGAGAGAGCGGTTGTGGTGTTCAGTTGCCTAACACGGTCAAACCACCACAGTAACACAGGAAGAGAGAACAACTGTACAAAGTATATGTATAGTGTCCCTTGAAAGACTCTATATGAGTCCTGTTTTCAGTGAGGGAATTTGGAATCACCACAGAGGTGTACAGTTGCAGCTTCATAAGACTGAGAGAAACTATCATGAGTAGGAGTCTGATCAGAGAGTGACTGAGGTCCGGGATAGGTTACAAAAATTCATAAAATACTGGAAAGGTTTAAAAAGAAAAGATCTCAAAAGTTCTGAGCAAGAGGTATACACAAATGTAAGCTCTTTCAAATGAAAATTATGGTATACACCCACAAGTAGGTCAGCTCTGAATCATTACATTAATTTTCAGTATTGGTTTAGGAAAAAATATTTTATACCTTTTATGTTTAAAAACCTCTCTCTATACATATTTACACAAGTCATTTTAGGGTAAACTATCTCAAATTGCCTCACAGCTACTCTAAGAGTAAGTTATGTTACCCTTGAGCAGCTGATATACAATGGCTTTTTGTTCCAGTGCCTACACATATGCTGTTTCCTTGGAATAAAGTCTAAGTAACAGGCTTCTGTGTTAAGTAGATGAGCATTGGATTCAGGTCTCTAAATGAGCATTGGATACAGGTTCCTAAAAGGTAATTGAGAGGTCATCTAACATTTAAATTCATCTTTCCAATTTTCATAGTAATCATCCATCAATGCTGAAGGATGAAGAGCTGTGGGTGAAGAACTCTTGGGCAAGACTAAACATCCCCAAATCCCTCCCAGGCCTACAGTATGTGTTGCAAGACCTGTCCAGACTACCTGCGAGGGACACTGTTATTAAACTTCCAGTTATGTCCATCTTTTCATTATCAAACATGTTAGAAAACTGGGGAAACAACAGATGCTAATATTCAATGTATTTTAAGTGAAAGGCTAAGATTCTCACACACTTTCATAGTTTTTACCTTCTTCCTACTCTGTTGCAGCCACATAAAATTGTCACAATCCCTCCCACATATTAAAATGTCTTCCTCAATTAACATTCCTTGTCAAACTATGTGGACAGATGACAGAAGAAAAAGAAGTTTTTCAACAGAATTATTGAACTGATGGATCTTTCGCCTTTCCTTTGTATTTTAGAATTGGGTTGACTTTGAGGGGGAAATCCTATTTTCTACAAATACTAGTCCATGTAATAACATTTCTGAAGTCACATTCTACGAAAGCCAGAGATGAGCATTTGTCTCACTGGAATTCTCCCCAACACAATGCTGATCTGAAGCAGCATGGCAACTTTCCCTGGAAGTTTCCAGAGAGGGAGGGAACAGAGGACCAGTTAGGATTCTCTAATCGGTACAACAATCTGTTGGAAAATTCCAGCATGGTGTAATTCAGGTAGAAGCCTCTAAATCAGTGTCTGCTCTGGACCATTTGGTCTGATTTTCCAGTGCAACAAAGACCATGTTGTTGTGAGGAGAGAGACAGACCCTCGTCCATCTCAGAGGTGTTGGCTGGCTAGGAAGTCAGCCTGGAGCTACTGAGCAGAGGCAGCTCAAGTCTAAGTGCAAACTACTAACCCAGCAAGCTGTGCTGCCTTTTGAACAGTGAAGCAATCTGGGGATACTGAAGGAGTGAAAGAATGAAAGAAAACCTGGGGACACAAATCTTTCACTTTTGCGGCTAATAGAACAACTTCACTAAAATGGTGGCAAGCCAAGGGCTTTTCCTGGGGCTTCTCTCATATTTTAGAGTCCTTTATTGCAGAAGAAAAAGTAAAAAATGCAAAACATATTCTACACTTAATGGATGGCCTTTAATGACATCCAAATCTTCTAGAAATCACAAAACAAACAGATTAACTCTTGAACTGCAGGAAAGTTACTATGAACTTGCTTTGACTTTTTTTTTTTTTTTTTTTTTTTTTTCCAGTCCTCAAGTTCCTCAGGTAAAGGAGTTGCAAATTTATGAGACTTGACCTGATCCGAAATGCTCCTGTCATTAGAGGTCAGCAAGAATTTTGTGCAGGCATATCTGCTGAGACACACACACCCCATTGCAACACGTACATATATACTATTCCAAAGTTGTTCTTGTTTGAATTTCAAACACTGAATCTAAGCAGTAGCTAACTTCTGAGTAATATTCAATTTTTATTATGTTGGTGTGTTTAAAATTGATTTTCATAGTAGTGACTGGTTCCCAATGATATAAGGTCTAGTCAGTAGGTCTCAAGCCAAGCTCTACCAATGGCTCTTAAATTGCTATTAATTTTATGCAGTTACAGAATTTAAAAGGCTTATAGTCTGATTAAAAACTTGAAACACTGACATTTTATGGACAGTATACATAAGGGAGCTTGTAATTACTAAATTTTCATTTAACAAATTTTAACTTGGAGATGGCCTTACAAATTAGGTTATTAGAAATGATTCAGTACTGGATTTCTCATTTAGAAACTCATTTAGCTAGAAAAAGTTAGCTATTCATCAATTATTTAAAATTTAGTATAAAATGCCACCATTGCAAAGGAAATTCAAAATATTGAGGAAATCAGGAGGTAAGAAACTCTGATCTCTTTTTCTTAGTCTTGAGAGAACTACAGGAGTTTATTCACAGGATTTTTCTGACAAGGCTGTGGGTAACAGCAAAGACTTTATTACCCATTAAATGCTTTTTTATCTTATGCTTGTAGGAGCCTCATTTTGCTGGAGCCAGGAGCCTACAATAGAGTCCAATCCCTGCTTTAAGAAACTAGAAGAACCACATTTGTAGTTGTGTCCATACCGTAGCCCTTTCTAAATGATTCAGTGGACTAGGGAACGTAGTCAGGCTAAATATTTTGAGATTTCATCCACAGACTTAAAGCATGTTTTCAGAGCAGGCAACTAAGGCCAAACAGCTAATGCTACTAGGTGATACTATTAAGCCTATTAGTGCACTGGCCATGGCAGCCCACAAGTAGCCTCATCAGCACAAGAGACACCTAATTCATATAACATCTTTCCTTGGAAGCAGATATCCTTTTATCAGCACTTTGCATACAGGCAGCAGAGGTCCTGTTGCATCCTTCTGCTTGCTTATCTGGGTGGTAATCAGTCTATCAGCCTTGGACACTATCTTGTCTTTCACAACAGCTATCTGTTAAAGCTGGTTGAGGGTGAGCGGTTGCCACTGCTATGTCATGTAAGGACAGTTCTGTAAAGGCTGCTTGGAGGAATTTGAAAATGTGCCGAGGAGTAGGGAATTAGGCTGGATCATCATCAGCTAGATCGCAAAATATTATGAAAACGGATCCTAGATACCCAAGGTGAACACTATTTCTTCTGATAGTGTGGATCCAAACAGTATACAGATGTTGCCTTCTTCCTTAAAAAGAGAATTCGCAGGGACAATGATTTCCTGAACAAAGGTTAACTGATTTTAAAGGTGCATCCCTGAACAGTTGACACATTTCAGAGACAAGACAACATGCAGCACGAAAGCTTGCTTAGAGCAAGATCTCTGGAATCAAACTCTATCAGAGTTTGATAAGATCAGCTTTCTGAGCAAGAGAAGAGAACTTCTTTTCCCCTGCATGCTCTGTTTCCAGTGCTAAAAGAAGATACACAGCTTGAACCAGCCTTGCTACATTAAAGGTTCTCCAGGTTCTGCCCTCAAGACAGGTTGGTCCAGACTACGCTGCTAACTCACAGTGGGAAAAAGATTGGGTGCAGGCAGTCTGCAAAGCTTTTAGCCCCAAGTATATACTGAGATTACTGCTCTCCCCAGGACCTGTGAAGCTTTAAAGACTGTGCACGATTTCCTACCTTTCCTCAGCCTTCACCTGGTTTCACATCGCAGCTCCAGAGTGACTCTGACACACCGAACGGATGAGACACACACAACCATTTTCTGAAATTACAGAGACAGAGAAAACATTTCATGCAGGGTATTTAAGCATTGTAATTATTATAAAATAGGAACTATTTTTATGTTGAACTGTCAGCAGGTAGATTTCTCCCGTTTTCACATTTTTATGCTGCATTTCCTACATCTTGCAGTAGATGGCAGGAGTCCATCAAAAAATTTCACTGTCATTTTCACAGAAAGTTGATCACACTTATCTCTTAGATTCTCATGTTTAATTTAAATAATTTTAGAGCAACCTTTTTATGGTTTTGGACATTTTTAATGTACATAATATTTCTCTTGTTGCAAGGTTTATTTCTTTTTAATGTAACTTGTATTAATAAAAGATTAGTCTTTCAAAATTGTGTTGATATTTCAGATTTTTTTTGATGAGATCTGAGATTTACTGGACAACTTTAATAAATTTCTTAACTTAAACTACACTTAAGGTTCTGCCGCTATGACATATGAAATATTAACTTCCATGTTATTTGCATTTGATTCCATTAGTCATACTAGAAACAGCAGGAAAGAAGCGTGCTTAAGGCACAGAAAAGAGAAATAAGAAACATATCAGAACTAATCATAGTTCAGCAAGCACAGTTCCAAATATTCAGTTGCAAAGACTGAAAAATATTAAAATAATCCCCACCCTACAGTTTAATAAAAAGCATTAGTTTACTTTCTGCCCTCAATCCAGATTTCTAATAAAATATTTAATAATGTTATTTTCAAGCTTTTGACTGTCAACTGAAATGTTACAGACCTCCAGATTTCATTGATTTCTACAGGTGAGATATGATAAAGTGTGTGCAAGTTTTAAAGAGCAGTAAGCAAGCTCGTAACTAAGAAGAACATAATGGTTTATTCCCAGAATTAGTCTTGCAATCGAAAGGGATCTAGCAGAGAAACATAACCAAGGATTATGACAATTTCTTCTCTGAGTACAGCATGGCAGTCCAGCTGGCAGTCCATGCACTACACCCGGCCCATTTCTACTACCTAAGAGGAGATGAGGGTGTGTTAGACCGTGTGTGCTGTTTGCACAAAAGCAGATCTCAGTTTGTGCTTGCCAAAGCCAGGGGCTAAATTTAAGGCTGAATTTCCATGGGAAAAGAGAGCCTCTGGGCCTCTGCTACAGCAGCATGGCCCAGCACTTACAGCTCCCGTGTGGCCTCTGAACCTGTCATCTGTCCTGTGTGGTGGAGGAAACGGACTGTGTTGCTTTGAGCTATCAGAGAGCAGGTGGGAGTGTGGAATCAGGCAGGGGATAAAGTGGATAAAGTTGACGTTACCTTAACTGAATCTGGGATTCCTGTACTGCCGTTATTTCTGGCTGTCACTGCCTGCATTATCGATTATCTCAGGTGTGACTCACATCAACGTCTGGCTACAAGGAAGAGCTACCACCACCCCTGTCTAGTATGAACAAACAGAACTTCCCATCCAAGTGAGATTGATTTAACTGTTACTGTAAATTTGCCAATGCAAACGTAACTGGTGATATGTGGTTTAACATGAGTGAGGAGTTCAACAGAAATAATTCCATCTCTAAGTACAAACCTCTAAAGCATACTCCTTGTTAAACATGTACACACCCTTGCAGATAAACAAGTCCACTCTGCCAGCCCTCCTGACTTTGTATATACCCAAGCAGTATTCAGCTTAGGCTGAAGTCTGCCAAACCCCCATGACAAACTGAAGAGCCCTGGACCGCATTGTTTTCCAACAGGCTCCCAGAACTGTTTAGTTTATTTTGTTGTTCAACTGAAGGCAGTTGAACATTGAATTTTGAACATTGATTGTTGTTCAACTGAAGGCAGTTGAACAATTTCTGAAGGCAGAAATGTATTTCATTTCCATTCTCTGTGGCATAGGAAGGTACCTGTTCTCTTTCATATGCAATAAAGAAGCTGTAACATATTTCACCCAGGCAAAGAGGAACAAAAGGTCAGTGTTTAAAATCATGATCACTCTTCTCTAACCATTTTTTGGGGGGAAATAGGCATTTTGTTTAAATCCCATATGATAAATTTTTTAGAGCCTCAATGTATTATTAACATAATTATTTTTAGAAAGAGAATGTATGAGCTTATGGAATAGGAGAGTATGGTTGAGAGACAGTCAAGAACAACATGATACTGTGCAGAAGAACTGAAGGCAGCCCTCAAAAGCCTCTGCTACCAAGTGCTGCTATTTCTCCTGGGACATGTAGTCAGTCACAGCCGTGTTTATTATACCATTGAATTTCTATTAAATTTTTACCAACTTGTGAACTCAAGAAGCTTCTGGCCACTGCCTGGTACACCGAGTTGTCTACTCAGGCCCTGGATAAAACATACTTCTCACAGCTCTGCAGCTCCTCTGCTCTAATAAAGCCATGCTGGTCTCTGACAACAGTGCTTTCAAAATCTACAGATTGTCCCTCAAAATCAAACAAATATATGCAGATTCCCTCATGTTTGGTTCAAATATGGTGTGGTGGTTTTACTGTGCTAGGCAGCTGAACGCCACCAGAACTGCTCTCTCACTCCCCCTCCTTAGAAGAGGAGGGGAAGAAGCAAAGGAAAGAACAAGTCATGGATTGAGATAAGGATAATTTAATTAAAGGGAAAAATAATTATTAAGGAAAGATTATTATTAATTAAGCAATTTAACTAAAGGGAAGAAAGGGAAAGGGGAAAAGGAGGGGGAAAGGGAAAAACAAAACTAAACAGAACAAGTAAAGGCTATGTGGAAGTGCAGAGGAAAGAAACTACTCTCCACTTCCCACAAATGAGCGATGCTTGACCACAAAGCAGGGCCTCAACACACGTAGCCGGTGTTCAGAAGGACAGATGTTTTTGCAACAAGAGCCCACCCCTCCCCTCTTCTTCCCTTTTCCACCTTTTATTGCTGAGTGTGACATCATACGGTATGGAATATCCCTTTGGTTGGTTGAAGTCAGCTGCTCTGGTGATGTTCTTTTCTAACTTTTTTCCCCACCTCCTAGGAGGGTTAGAGAGAGCCCTGATGCTGTGCCAGTACTGCTCAGCAGCAGACACAACACTGGTGTGATGCCACTGCTGTTCTAGCTACAAGTGCGGAGCACAGCATTGTATGAGCTGCTGCAGGGAAAGTTAACTCCATCCCAGCCAGACCCAGTACACGAGAGACATTTCCCCTCAGACATCACAGTTTTTCATGTTGGATCTCTTGTGACTGTAAACACAGGAGCGGGGCCACCATGGTGAGACTACCTACCTGTGAGGCTGAGACATCGCAGTCTCAAAACTTCAGCTAGGCAGTTCATCCAACACCAAATAAAGCGCAAGCATTTCTCACACCTGTTAGCTAAATCTTCAGAATACCGTGCTGTGAATGTGACTCAATTTTAGCTTGGAAGCCACTGTCTTGGTTCTCATTTTCTGAGATTAAGATAGCCTGGACTGAAAGCTCTTTGATGAGGAAGGCTGAAAATGAAGTGGACACCTGACCTCTAGCCCCTGGTTTTTCACTGCTGTTCGTAGGCCCTTCAACACAGTCCTGGACCAGCATGGTCCAAAGGATTACTTCTTCTCACAGGCCAAATCCAGTCAGTCCCTTCCCGCCTGGCCAGATGGATGTTATCTATTTGCAGTTTGGTGCCAGTCATCTGATTACTTCTAATAATTGCAGGCTGGCTACCATTTTCTCAGTTTTACTGTTCTTATGCAACTATACCGAGCAACCAGATATTATAAAACTGTTTGTTTCAGGAGCTAAATCAAGCAGTCTTGTGGTATGACTGTGTGCAAGGCAAATGTTCCACAGATAGGCCTTCATGCTACAGATCCTCCCCCAAAACCTCACATACATATTTAATTTCTTTCCTAAGGCACTGCGTGAATTACTCTCCACTCCGCAGTTTTTCCTTCCACTACTTCCCCAATGCTATAATTTGCCTGTATACAAGATGTATTTTTAAAAAGCTTTTTCGAAATGCTAAACTTTGTAAAGTCCTAGTGGAAGTGGGGAAACTGTATTTTAATGAGTCCCGAAGGCAACCTAGAGGCTGCACTGACCGAAACATCACATTTTTAACAGCACTTACTTCCTTAGTCTAGATGTGATCTCTCTCTCTTCACCCAGAACTTTTCTCACCGATACTCAGGCACTCTCCCTGTTTCTCCATCTCGATGAATCTACCTGCCTAGATTCACCAATCTCAATCACAAAGCAATACTTCTCAATTTAGTCAGAGAGGTACAACTGTGTATTGATGTGTTTATACAGGCTTTATGTCAGACTGACAGCACACTATGAGACCTCCTGGAAAATCTTAGGATTTCAGGACGACATCATCTGGGGGGTTCTGACTCATTAGGTAGTGCTCAGATCGTGTGAACTTGGGGGCGGGGGGAAAACAGAAGAAAGCAGGGCCACATGCAATGTATTTCTATCACTGGTTATAGACAGATCCTGCAAGAAGCAAAACTAAAACTTGCTACATTATTTTCAGATAAAAATTATTTCTGATTTAAAATAGTTTCTTAAATCTATGTCTACAAAACTGAAAGGCTAATTGATGAATTTCACCTTATGCTTCCATCAGGACTGCTATTCACACAGAAAGAGAATAAACAGAAGACTGTCTGTCTCCACTTCAGACATTTTAGTATTTCTAAACTATCATTAAAATGTCACAATCCTACTGCAGTCTTGTTCACTTCAGGGTTTTCTCTTATCACAGCAGTTGGTAGGTTTGGGATCTTTGGTTTTCTTGCCATTGTGCACAATTTAACACTGCCATCAGAGGAGGATAATGACTGCACATCACAGAAAGTTTTTGTGTTTTCAGGTTCATATGCCACGGTGTAACTGAATCTGTTGGTGATTTAAATTATTCCCTTAACTTTTTGAGGTTTCACAAAGCTGTATGCTCTTCCTCCAGCAATAATTACAGACTGTGGCAAATCAGCCCACCTTTCCTGAGAAGCCTGCAAAGGCCATATTTACAGTCAAGTGCAAGAGAGAAAGGACTGAGAAATTTCTGTTAAATTTTGACACTTCAATACTCTGACAGGTCACCACCTAATTTCCAAATTGAAATCTACCATCAAAGTTGGTATTAATTAGTCATATATCAGCTCCTGGCAGAGGCCAGAAGCTTAGCAGATCTTGGAATCACAGAATCACAGAATGGTTTGGATTGGAAGGGACTTTAAAGATCATCTCATTCCAAACCCTCAGGGTTTTGAAGTTTTGGAGACCAAACTTCTTTCATGCTCTTGCAGGTGTCTCTCCAGATAAGTGGAAATTTGTATGAAGGTAAGACGCTGTTCTGCAGCTTACCTTCACAGCTACACAAGGGCAGCAAAGTGCACCAGAGGGCAGAGGTGTGTGTACACTGGGGCTAGAGAGAGCCATAGGGTACCTGAGAGATCTCAGATCAGCAAAGGAACTTTTTGTGTCTGTGCACTTGGTGTATTCAGGGCACACACTAAATATAGCTCATGAGCAGTTTCGCATCTATGAGACAGAAAAGCATGCTGTGGCATTTCTTGCCTTGTATATACTCTGTAGATAGCTGAAAACAAAACAAAACAAAAAGCCAAAACACCACAACAACAGAACTCCAGGGCTTTCTAGTTGCAGCCTTTATTTGGCACCAAACTCAACCTAAACAGGATACTCTTGAAATCATTGGCATTTATGTTTAGGATTTTAACAGGAATGGGAAGCATTATCTCTGCACCTGAGTTTGGACAGAGACTTCTGATTCTGGACTCAGCTGTGGTGTTGTCTAGATCCACAATCTCTTAACGTTTTCTAAATCTGTGTTTTCATATTAAATTTATCTTTCTTTGTGAGTGTAGGGAAGACTATGTAGTCAGTGCTTGAAAGCCTTGTGCCTTGCACAGTCAGGTTGTCTTCCTTTGACCTCTGGAACTGCCCCATTTCTTCACCAGGATTTCTTCTCCTGTAAGCCACTCTCTGTCCTCCCCATCAGACAGGTCATGCAAGCTTATTGTGCAAGTTTGCTTTCACTTATGTATTGTTTCCAATTCCAAGCCCTAAGTGATCTCACAAAAAAACTTTACGTGACTAATTCTGTGCAAACAGCCTCTGACTGCTTGCTGATACAAAGCTGTACATTACCACTTGGATCACTCTTGGGGTTCCAGTCACTGGAAGGAACCCTCTGCTCCTTCACAACATTCACTTTCTGCCACGAATGCCTGTCATATGAAGGTGAAGTGACCTCTAGCAAGCTGACATTTATTTCCTGTAAGCTTAAACCCTGATTACTCACTCAAACAGCCCTTGCATTCTTTCCACCCTCATGAAACATTCCTCTCATGTCAGATGAGTTCATTTATTTCCATTAAAGATGCAAGCCCCAGCTATATGAGGATCTTCTTCAACAAACTGTTTTACTATCATTGTTACTCCAATGGGCTTGATATAAGTGCATGCACTACGAGAGATGCCTTCCCTCTTCCTCCAACTTGTAGCAAATTATTGAAATGGTACAGACCAACTTTTTGATGTATATTTTTTCTTTCCCTACCTCCTACTCACACAGAAATATGGGGCCATTTAATTTTTTTATGCATATATTTATGGACACATTCCCTTTCCTAATTAAGCTATTATTTTATTTTAAGGGGATGCCATCACCATAAAAATCATACTAAAATGTTAAAGTTCCCATCTAGAACTGAAAGAATGAAAATGATTTGCTTTTCATCATTAGCAGTGTTTGGTTTTTCACTCATCTTGGGGTAGACATGCTGAAAATAGACCAGTAAGTTTCACTTCTCCTTAAGACTTTACTTTTTTTGATCTTTTGCATTGAACAAAGCCATTTTGAATAGGATTCACAGGCAGCTAAAAAATACTGAAAATTATATTCACATTAGCTTCTCCACAGAGTAATAGAATAAGAGCTAGTACCCAAAGACTGGTCTGTGTACTTTGGGTTTTATATAACCGAAGACTTGGCATTCTACCAGAACATACTTTTAAATTATCACCCAAAAGGTCCTGCCAGCTGCTTGGAGTTATTTGATTGTACCAGAAAAAAAAGTAAACAGAGGTAAAGTTGTAAAATATATTTTTAAAATCTCTCTGACTTCCTGTATGCATCCAGGTTGGGAGATTGAGTGTCTACATGAAAAATTCAGCTTCCCAGATTTGTACCTCATTCAAAATAATCTATGCCTTGATCCAGGTTGGTATTAAGGTTGCTTCAGTCTGGCTTGCAAATGCTAAACTTGGGATAGCAATTGGGCTGTGTAGAAGGGACTTACGTAGCCAAGTAAACCAAAATGGCAACAATACCTGTGAGTTTTGGGCTACTACAAATGGCTCATCAAATCTCTGTGTTGAAATGCATCTCTGATGGCATACAGTCTGGTGATGCAGATATAGGTTTGATCTAAAATTAACTATGTTAGAGGCTGCCTGGAGCAACATCTCTCAAGTGTGCTGGCTGTTCTCTGCATGCTATGAAGGAAAAGTAATAGATAGTTGCAGGTAAGAGGAGGTGATTACACTTTAAATCTTTTCCTTCTGTTTTATTAGTTTAGCACAGCTTCTTACTCTCTCCCCTGCCTGCCCTGCAGCTGGCCTTGATGTTTTTGCAACTGAGCTGGTCCCCACAAGAGCAGCGCCACAGAAACTGTTTTGAATCATCTCCCTTCATTGACGGCTGCTCTGCCTGTGGAATCCAAAGAGCCAAAGTAACTTTAGAAATTTCTGTGTGATTGTGCAGCAACCAAAATCCCCGGTATTCAAATAGTTTTGCTTGTGAAAATAAAAATAACAATTCCCTCACAAAAATAATATTGAAATGGATTTGCCTATGTGTGGGCCATCTTTAATTTTAGCAAGAGGGACAATCTCACATGGCATGTGCACCAATGATGGAAGTGTTGAAACTTTTTTTTTTTTTCTGGTAAGAAGACATTTACCCTTCCACATAGCCTACCAGAAGGGTAAGCTTCACTTACCTGATCCATCCCCTGAATTATATAAGCACATTTTATAGATAAATTTTCATGTCCTTGCATAGAATGGAGGTCTCACTTGCCATATTAGGAGTGTTACTGACATTAGGAAAACGAAAGAGTGGTTTTACACACTAGCAAACAGCAAATACAAAGGATTTGTCCGTGCCAGGTGTACTCGCAGCAGTGGCATCTTCCAGAAATGCAGGTCTGCGTATTCGCAAGAACAGTCAGTTGTACATTCCCTGAGATCTCTTCTGAGGTGGAAGAAACTAACTCAACTTTGAAAAGGAATTAGTAAGAACTGGTCCCAGCTTGGATGTTTGAAGTATAAGCCTGCGAGAATTCTGGATGTTCTCATGCTGAAGAAACTTTCTCATTTACTACCAGCTAAAGTTATACATATGATGCTGAAGCTACAGGGACATGATTTTTCTGTAGAATATAAATAAGGGAGGAAATATGGATTTCTTGAGTGGGGTGATAAACAGATCAATACTACATGAAAGAGATATCGATGGGTATGAAATTTATGTAGTGAAGCATGCTGCTTTTATAATTTCAAAATTAAGAGAATTTCACACTGGAACTTACACAGAGAGATTTTATTTAGCATAACTGAAATTTCACAAGGATGGTCAGAAGAAGGCAGAGATTTAGAGCACAAGCAGGTACCATGTCAGCACTTTGAGGAAGAAATTAAGGTGGGCATTTTGCTAAAAGAAGAAAGTGATTAACCTAGCAGCATAGAGAAAGGAAGTAAATACAGACATATAAACAAGCCATCCAGGAAAAGAAAAATGTAATCAGATGAGAAGTGGTATTTAATTCCACTTGGAAGGATCATTCAGATAAGATACAGGGCAATTCAATATGATACACATAATTGCTTCTGAAGAGAATAAACAAAGAACTGATATATAGTAATGAATTCCTGCACAAATCCCAGCAAAATCTGGAAGGGGCCTTCTGGATATGAGAGAGAAATGTATTTATGGCTAATTGAATTATATTCTAAGGTCATGAAGCTGTCAGAACTATTGTTAATTTCCGAGATCAAATCACAGCTTGCAAGGCAGGAAAACCTGAAAGTTCTGCAGACTGATGGGGACCACCAATGCTTGCGCTGAGCCGCAGACATCCAGTGAGGTCTCCTGGTTCAAGCACAGCATTTCCTTGTCTAGTTGTCCTCAGAATAATGAGAAAGCCAAGAGAGAAACAACACTGAAATATAACTAAACATGGCAAACCAAAATTCAGATTTACTACTGTGTTGACCTGCAAGATGAATATGGGTTTTATTCTGCAAGAGACTTCCAAATACCAGATCTGCACATAAAAATGGAGGCAAAAGAAGACACAGATATCCTGAAAGATATACAAAAACTTTTAGTAAAACATAGAATTAAGAAAAGCTTTTTTCAGGAGCCACACAATAAAGTCTCATTTATTGCGGATCTATATACTTTGTGCCCCTACATGCCCGCCAGCAACAGCCCTAGCTGCCCCCAAGCTTCATGTCTGGTCCAGAGACCAGCTGGCTGCAAGCCATTTGCTGACAAACAGAAACGTGCAACGGTTCAGTTCCTCCTGCCTCTCCCTTGGGTTTCTGCTGCTGAGGACAAGACATGTAGAGACATAATTATCTTTGAGACATCCACCATTCTTTTGTTTGAATGATACCAGATCTGGTCCCTGCTTAAATAATAATTGGTGGGAGATGGATTAAAAGGCAAACAAATAGCTTAGGGAAGGAGATGAAAACAGTCTTGGCTCATCCTAAATATTGTAACATCAGCTATTGTTCCTGTTGTTAATTGAGAATGTCAAGGATTATTAGGTACATGGGGAATAAGAATTGATTCCTCAGATTCCTGACTGTAGGAAGAGAAACAATAGCCTACTTTGCAAATTCCTGAGATTCTTGGAACAGACTATAGGAACAGCAGTGAAAATGCTTACTATATAACTGTGTAAGTATATGAAAAGCTATAATAAGTGCCAATAGTTTGTGTTTGGCTTTTCACATTCTTGCCAAAGATCATTTTTCACTCCAAGGACATTACTGAAAAAAAGCTGACTATGAATGTTAAGTCCCTACAGCTACTGCTTGGAGGAACAGACAGAGTAGGAAAGAAAGAGTTTAACATAATCAGTTGATGCTTTGACTGTTACTCCTACAGAAATTTAAGGAATTTTGTAGTGGGTTGCATACATCATCCTATCACCCTTTCATAGCGTTGCTTCACTGATCAAAAACTTGTTTCAATAAGTAGATTTTATGTTCCTTACCCTTCCAGGAATGTTACAACTTACATGAATCTTCAGGACGTCTGATACCATGTTAATAAATTACCATTCCAGTGCCCACAGGTCAGTACTCTTGTATTTTTGACAGCTGACTCAGTTTCTTACTGGAAAGAATACTTACTTACAGAAGTCTTGTCCATAACTCCCAAATTCCTCCCAAAGAAAAAGATTCAGGATTTACCAGATGAGCCACCAGTGAAAATAAAGGAAGTTCACGACGTGTTAACACTAAACAATATTTAAAATTTCAGCCACTAGTGGCTTGTATTAATAAAGGTCCCCATTCCCTGACTTGATGAGGACTGGTCTCAGGCAGATTTTGTGGAGATGATGTATGCACTTTTAGATGTCTTGCCATGTATCACAGAGCTAAGCCTTGTATTTCAAGAGCTGGAATTTGACAATGCAATTGTACAGGTTTTAGTAAATCACTCCCTGCCATCTCCAGAGAGAAGTAAAGATGACAACCATCATGGGATGGGAAACAGCCTACCTTCCATTATATACAGTGAATGCAAACTGCATTGAAAATTAATTAAGTGGTGCACGGGGTACTTTTCATTCCCTTCTTTTACAATGAATTGTAAATCTATAGCGGAAAAAATCATGAGATGTCAAACCGTATAATATCAGCAATTAGAGCAGGGTACCTATGTACTCTGCAGAACAAAGCACAAAAGCTGTTTGGAGCTTCCAGAGTTGCACAGACGGATACCAGGGTGATGTGACACAGCTAGTCCCCGGACTGTCCAGAGGGAAATGAAGGACACTGTGCTGCTTCGAGTCTTAAACTGGGATTCCTCACAGGGGAAGTACCTGCATAGTTTAAAAATCAAAACCAGGGTGAGGGATCAGGGTGGCAGGGGAGTACTCTCAGAAGAGCACAGTAACTATGTAATGGCAACCCCCGCCAAGAAGCCATCCGAGACCAAGCTCTTTACAGCACTGTCTTGTGGTGAACATTTCATACTCCTCCCAGCTCTCCAAGTTCACACTAAGTTCACAGTAAATTCATTTAACTTACACTGTGCTGTCACCACATCACCCGCTGAGCAATGGGGCACATTCCACTCACCTGTCCTCACTGCTCCAGTTGGAATGGGTCTCCTCCACTCTACTGGTGCCATGCTGGGGAGTGGGGTCCTCAGGCCTGGGCTGGAGCAGGGCGAGCTCCCTGTGGGAAGGGTAAGGGCATTGCCTTGATTAGCCTGCAGCCCTCATCTCTTCTGAAACTACCCCTTTCTTTCACAAAAAAATCTCAATCTCTTCCTGAAGAGGTGTGCAGAGAAAGATGGAACGGACTTAACTGCAGCTGCAGATGAAGTTTCATTGTTGTTTTACCCCTCTTTGTGATGCTGCTGATGCGAGCCTCTCTGCAAAATGCCTCAAACAAGATGTGACTGGCTGCACCCCTGCTTTATTGAGTGGCTTGAAGATTACTTCTGGGCACCAGCATTTTCACTCCACAGATCCCAAGGACATGTCTTTTCATTGCCTACCCTCAACAATACGACTGAAATAATGCCACTGTTCCTGCTGCCCTTGTAGCTGCCGTGTGATGTCTGATTGAAGGAGCTCACCCTCTCCTGACTATTGAGCGCGCCGGGCCAGGATTAAATGAGCTTGGCTGGTTCAGTGTGGCAGGCAACTTTCCCCAGCCATGAGGAAAATAGGAGTATATTTTGAGAGACACTACAGAAGTGTGCCATAATAATTCACACTAAGAAAGAAACCTCTTGAGCAGCTAAGAGGGGGTAGGTGCTTTGAAATGGACTTGGTTAGGCTATTGCAAATCTGCTAGTAAAATCAGGCACAGCAAGAGAGTAGATCCAAATAACGCGAGATCAGGAGATGCTTCTTACTAAATGAGTTTTACAACAAAGTAATTGTCATCTGCTTGCTGCTGCTTTCCTACAGAGCGGAAAACATCACTGTGTTATGGTATAAAGCAAAAAACATTTCTAGACCCAGGTGAGGGTTTGATCACAAGCTTTGTGCAGCTGATCAACATAGGCAAGCAAAAACATGCTCAGCATTGTGCTGGCAAAGGACACGCAATTAATGACTTACAATCCATATTCAACCTCCCCAGCACAATTTACTTGGCTTGCCAGCTCATCCCCCCATTTCCTTCCTGAGGACCCCTTGGATATGGGCACACTCCCCACCTGATGATATGGATAGCTACATCAGTCTTCAGGCTTTAGCTCTCTTGTCAACCTGGATACAGATGTGTATTTAGTTCATTTGAGGGGAGGAGGAGGAATCAAAGCTGACTAGAAAAGTTAACAGCTAAAATGGTCCCTTCTGTTAACATTACTATAAAAACTAGTGTGTCTCAGCTATTGTTGCACTTGTGGACATGATGCACCTCTGAAGAACAAGTACAAGTAGATCATGACCTCAGGTGAGTCTCGGTTGATGGGCGTTCATGTCCCACGTGGCAGTTTAGTCTATTTTCAAACGTATCTCAAAACATGCAAAGTCATCAAGGCACTGTGGAGAGTGAATTGCTTTCTTGCCTCTAAACTAGTTACGGCAAATGACAGGTGCAGTTCTCTGTGTGGGGGAAAGCTTAGCCCCCTGTAGCTCCTGCCATCTAGAAGACTGCAATCTCAATTACCTTATTCCTGTGTATTTGATGGTGAAAAGGCTGCTCGGCGTGGGCACCAGAAGCCTTCACTTGTCTTTACCACTGAAGACAGAAATAAATGCCATGCCTTCCTTCCTGCAGTCCTGCAGGAGCTGGGAATTACCACCCATTACAGTCCTCACTCACTTTGCCCCAGTTCTGCCTCCCAAGCTAGGCCGAGGGAGCCGGTAAAGATTGAGCAGGCCAGGCGCTCGCACTTTGTGGAGAATTTTTACACACAAAGCATTTTTGGGAGTTCATTTTCCACTTGCCACTGTGGAAAAGTTCACCACAGCTCACCAAAAGCGAGCTGCAGCTCTGTCAGCAGGCCCCAAAGCTGACCACATTTCCACCCCTTCGAAGCCTTGAGACGGTACCTGAGAGCCACCGACTTATTTTCTTAGTTTGTTTTCCACTGAGGCAAAACCTGTGAGATTTCTCTCCTCCTCCAGGTGACCTGGATATTTTTACAACGCTCAGGGAGCTACCACCAGCTTCACGAACCATATAACCAGTATTTTCGTCGAGCTTTTTCCCCTTTCAGAACGACGCCCGCGGCCCGCGGAGCCCTCAGCCGCGGCGCCTCAGCGCGGTTCCCGCGCAGCCGCGGCCGGCGCCCGCCTCCCCCATGCCGGGGCCCGCCCGCCCCGACACCGGCGGGGACTTCGGGGACACCGCCGGGCGCCGCTGGGCCCCTCGGCCCGGGTGCCGGGCGGCCGGGGAGGCGGCGCTGGTAGGCGGCTGTTGGCTCCCCGCCTGCTGCTGGCTCCCCGCCGGCTGGTTGCCAGCTCCCCGGCGATGCTGCGGCTCGCCACAGCTGCAGGGCGTAATGTTGCAGCCCTAAGGTTCCGTAAGGTAAGCGCGGCAATAGGAACGTGGCCGTTGGCCTTTGCGGGGGTGTTTCTCACTTTTGTGTGCCAGCAGCCTGTCTTTCACCCTTCTGACAGAGAGATAAGTATCACCAGAACTTTATCAGACTTGTTCCCTGAGGGTCTGTGACCTGATGTTACTCACCCTCCTGTTACAATACCTATAGGACAACAGCACAAGTGTCCAGGTTCACTTTTTTAGGAAACAACACTGAGAGCAGATCAGAGATCACCTGGGCTGACTTACATCGCATAGGAAGCCTGTCCCCATGCGGTTTCTGTGTGCACATAAGGTGTTTTGCCTGCCTGTTGTTGTGCTGCCCTTTCCACACAGGCCCCTGGGTGGCCTTTTGCAGTGTTCAGAACTCACCTGATGCTGACCCTGAGCTTGGGAGGTGTTTGAAGGCAGGGCAGCCTGAAAATGTTAGCCAAGGAACTCTGAGAGCAACCTCAATCAATCCTATCATAAATCCACATCAAACTCATGTCCCTTGTCTTTCCCTCAAGGCCGTAAGCAGCTCTGCCCACATGCCTTTCTGCCCACAGGTCCACGTGCTGCTTTTGACGGTCTTGTCTCTCAGCAGCACCCACCGTGTCTCTCCCACGCAGGCCTTTGTGCTGGGGTTCCTCCCTACCCCAGTGCTTCCAACATCTGTGACATACCTCTGTCTGTATAGCTCTCTCTCTGTGTATCTCTACTGTCTTTATTCCTTTCTGATACATGAATTTATGCCTGAATCGGAATGTCGCATATGTGCTTTGTAACTCTGGGGAAAGGGTTGTGTTTATTTTTTGTAAACTATCATGTATGCTTACAGTGATGTCTGTATGATAAGGCATAATAACAGATGCAAGTGAGTTGCTCACAGTTCCTAAACTTGGAAGGACAACAAGCAGTAGCCTGAAGCTAAAACCAAAAATGCATAGGCTACCTGTCAGGGAGAGTCCTTAACAGATGTTTCAAAGCTGTGTGTAACATTTTAGTAATGCAGAGAACTTGCTGCAAGTGCTCCAGGAGGAATTCATGGAATAAGAAACTTGAATGCAAGTGTCTGTGGAGTGCTTTGTTGTGGTGTGTTGCTGATGCCGATCCTAATGGGGCATACCAGCAGGGATACTACCAGGAGGTCCTCTATAATGTATCTGCATTTCCCCACATACACTCCTGGTATAAAACTGGAGGAACTGCTGAGAGCTCATTAGGTTGTTATTTTTTTTTTTTCTGTTGTGTGGAAGCAAAGTGATCCAGGGTTTCCTACTGAAAGGACGTTTGGTTATAAAATTTGACCTGAATGATTTCACGTGATGCTAGAAGTAATGCAAAAATTGAGAGAGAGATTATAACAGAAAAGGACTCCCTCTCACAAATTTATTCCTCTTCCAGTTTGGTTACACTTGAAATCTAATTATCCTTACTGTTTGACCTATATAGTCAATTGTCTTTATGACTTGAAAAAGTCATTGCTTTTTCGTTTGTGTGAGCATCTTAAAAATGGTGAGCATCTTAAAAAATAACAGTAAAGCCAGAAGTTAGCTAAGGAGACTGAGGACCCAGTGAAATAGCTGAAATGTGCCCGAACTCACAACATGCAGTTCATTGGAGGCTGAGATGACGGTCTTTCTTTAAGGGCATTGAGAAGTACTCCAAACAATTTGTGTTGGAGAGGAGATTGTGGTTTTGACTTTTGCAGACCCATAATCAGTTTTATTTTTTGGTAAAATTAAAACCATGTGAAGATTTTGAGCCGAGCTCCTTCGCATCACTGCCCTCAGAATTTTGGTAGGCTGTTTTAAAATCATAGCTTGGTTTTTCACAATGAGATCTGTGCATATGGAATCTTTCTTTTAACATCAATTTTCCATACAAAATAATTTCAGAGTTGCAAGGGTAACCGTCCATGATTAGAAAATGTAAGATTAAACCAACAGATTTTTCCAGAATGTGAGTCTCGTTCTGCTGTCCCTATTTACTCTCAAGATCTTTTGCTTTTAAATTATGTGTGAAGCATGCTCTGGCTCCATGGGGGAAAGATGCACATCCCTGTGGAGATGCAGTGAGTCACTGTCAAGAAATACTGCACACAGGTCTCCCAAAAACTTCACATCTATTTTTGTATAGGGTAGAACAATGAGAATCAACTGAAAATGTAAATGTGAGAAAGTACATCATGGAAGGTACATCCTTCTTTTTGGGAGGTTCGAGGACGCTTGCCTGGAAGCTCTGGGGAGGTAAAACAGTCCTCTGCAGTGGTTGCAGAGATATTACTCAGCGGCACGTGCTGCACTTTTGGCACAGGGTGGTTTCTGTAGAGGTGTGACATGCTGTGGCTTGGCTCAGGCCGGTCATGTTGGTGTGTGTTGTATTACATTGGCAGGCAAAGCCTGGGTTTTGTACCTGTTGGTTCTCTGCCTCTTGCATTTGGGCAGGACTTGTCATGTTCTCTCGTGCCTTAAGAACCATTTCACTTAAAGAAGCTGCCCCGGGTGCCAGAAGTCAGTAAGGCAGGAAATGTAAAGCATAATTACCTAATAGCAGCCAGGCTGCTAAATTGGCATCTTGGGAAGGTTGGTTACATTGCATTTGCCAAAAGGGAGAATGGAGAGTCCATCAAAGTACTGAACAGTGTCATTAAATGATTTGAGAATACTTAATTTCCTGCAGGCCCAGGCAATGGAAAAAACTGAAACCCACAACCTACCTGATCAAAGCCATCAGATGTATGGGTATTTGCAAGGGTAGGCAGAAGAGAATTAGTTTTGACAGGTACAGTGTCTTCTTCTTGAGGTTTCCACTGTCTTTTAATGTATAAATTCACCTCCAGCTAGTACCAGGTTGGAAACAGACGGATCCCACAGAGCTGAGCTTCACCGCTCATACCAGCAGGTTCCCACTATTTGAAAAGCTGCCTTAGGAGCAGATACTAATGCAAATATCTTGCCGTGGTGCAAAGCAGAAAGCAACGTGCCCAAGGATGGATGGCCTGCCCTACTGTTCTGCAAGCAGTAAAGGAAAAATATACAGGTTCTCATAAGCACATCTGTTTTCTTTTTGTGTTTTTCGTCATAGTAATCAGTGATTGCCTGGGAGTTTCTGTTAATTCAGTGACATTTCTGTGGCTAACCAAGTGTCTCTTTAGGTCCTGCCTTTGGGGTAAGCATAAATGTTGGATAATAAAGTGATTCTGTATACCTCATAGACAATACTCTATTGCCAATATTTAAAATGTTAGGCTGAGAGGTGGCAGATGGAGGGAAGTGTTTCAGCATGGCATGAAGTCTGTCAATCCAAAAACTGCAACAGCCAGCGGTGGGGTCCGCCTCACTGTCACTAATGCTGTTGGAGAATCAAACATTAAAGATTTTACATTTTGGCATAAATATATAGCTCACAAGATGCTGGTACTTCACTGTGTGGTTACAGGGAGTAACTCTCTGTCCTTCTGTTTTCTGACTGTGCAATAGGATTGTTTGTACTTGATCAGCTTGTTGTGAACCGTAACTTGTTCCTCATTTGAAGAAGTTTGAGAGTCTCTTGAAATAACCGAAGAAATGCATGTGTTAGAAATACTGATGTGAATTACTTAATCACACCACTGCCGATTTGATCGTTAGCTGTGGTCTGGGCCTAATGTGTTGAAGAGCAAGATATAATTTTCCTGTTTAAATGGGAATGGAGAATGATGTGAAATCTGTATGCTTCCCTTGCTTAGAATATATCTGGAAATTATTTAGTTAGTCAATGAATGGTACTGTCAGCTTGCCTTTATGCTGATGTGCCTTAAAGCAATCATTTGCAGTACCCCTTCCTCTCTTTCATCCTTTTTATTCTGTAATCAACACTGTCTTAAATGTATCTTCTGCTTCCTTGAAATGTCAATCCGTTTGCCTGCTCATTTGTGACCCTGAGGTAAAGGGGAGCTGTTTCAGCTATGAAGCCAGGATGCTCCTGCGCTGCAGGGGTGCTGCCATGGCCAGAAGGACGTGACACGTGTGATGTGTGAGCCATGGTTGTGCAGTTTGTTCAAGCCAGCAGAGGTCCATGCTGTCATGGAGAGGTCATCCCCCATATCTTTCTGGGAGTTTTCATCTGTTTCCCTTGATAAAACACCACTATTTGTATGGCTGTATAACCTAAATCAGGAAAGTCATCTAGCTGAAGTCTTTTCCCTTCCTCCCCTCTACCACCTTCCCTGCTCTCTTTTCTTCTGTGTGCTTTCCCCTCTTCCAGTGTTCTGCCTTTGCCTTGCCTTGCCTTGTCCTCCCAGGCCAGTTACCTGACCTAGCTCACTGTTCACCTCTGTGGGCAATGATGCTGAAACAAGGGACATGATGGGAATAAGTCTTCAGTGGTATGCACGTGGACAGGACCATCCCATTCGGTGCTGGCACAGACTGGTTACATTACATTCAGAGTGGTTATAGGACGAGTGCGTGCCCGTCCCTGATCTCTGCAGAAGCAGCAGAAAGCTGTAGGAGGTACTGGCTCTGGGGTCAAGATTACTTACTAAAAGCTCAGTGCAGCATGGGAAGGTGTGCATATGTTGGCAAAGGAGCACTCAAGGACTGAGGAAAAATGAGGGGACTGCCACAGCAGTCATTAAGGAAAACTGCGAATAATTGCAGAACTTGACATTGAAATGCTGAAACGTTTCATGCCCCGAAACTGGAGCACCCACGGGTATAGTGAAACTGAGGGAGTAATTAAGAGCTGAGCATGTGGAAGGTGTTTACACACTGGAATGATATGTATATACTGCTCAAAAGACTAAAGCTATTTCCAGAGTGGGAGAAATGTACGGGAGAAGCTAGACTTAATTAAGAAGAGTAATAATTGGGCTGGCTGTCTTTCCTGATGAGCTCTGTGATGTCTAAGCAGCCTTCAAAGGGAAGCATTGTTCCTTATATGTGGGACTTAAAAAGCTTCAGTGGTCTGGAGGGATCGTTTGGAAGTGTACAAGAGAGAATGATCTCGCAGTGGCAGGGGGCTGAACGTACCAGCAAATGATGGCTTCCTCGCTCTGAAATCGCAACCTGCCCACCAATTTGAGGAGAGGTTGTTAATTGATCCCTAATAGAGGAGTCTGTAGCTGGCCAATTTGTTTGTTTAATCAAGATAAAGGCATGCAGAAATCCTCAGCTCCATGTCTTAATTTTTCTCTGCGAGCACACAGCAACTTATTATTATTATTTTTGCTTCAGAAACTACTGTTGCTACAAAAGACTGTCTGTCACCTAGGCTACTGATCCCCAAATATTTAAATGGATTTAAATATATATATATATATAGCTAGCGTACTTCACTTTGTCTCGTTTCCCAATCGTAACATTTATACTCTGTAACTTGAAACAAATAATTGAAATTCTACATAATGCTTAAACAGCTAATTGACCTGACACTCTGGACTTCCCGTGTGCTTTGCCGAGCTATGCTTTTGAATAATTTACCAAAAGAATGGTAATAAACCATTAAACATTAATCACGCTTTCTACAGAACATACATTGGAGGGGTTTATTTTAGTTGCAAGTGCGTTAATTTCTCAGACAATCAGTGTAGCTCTGTCAACATGACCAGATCCAGCTTGCGAATTTGCCATCTTCCGTCTTAGAGGCTTTTTGCTGATGTAGTGTGTACAGCTGACCAGTGCTGATGTTGTTCCCGCTCCAGGTATCTGTTGGGATAGAGTTTGATGTGTCTGAATAGAAAATGTTGAGTGTAATAATACCATAAGATAAAAGGAGCCAGCTCTTGTCAGACCGATAGTCCCCGCAGGTCAATATCCTGTCTTAAAGAGTGCTCACAAACAAGTGCTGCCCAGGCCAAAAGACAAGGCCAGTGAGCTTGGAGGCAGCAGGTGACTGGACAACACAAATGTCTTTTATTTCAAAAACTCTTCCTCTGTTTACAGAAGTATGTTTGGTAGGGAAGCTGAACATCTTTTCATGTGTTTTCCTTTTAAGGGAAAAACCTCTTTTAATTGTGATCGCAAGTGAAAGAGGGTGATCACTGGAAACCTGTACAAATGGTAGTTTACTGGAATGCTCTCCCATCATCCTTGAGTGCCTGAGTAGCTCCAGATTGCTGTCAGCTTCCCTGGTTGGAAGCAGAGGCTGGATGCTAACAACATTTTTGGAGAGGTGAATGCTGAGGAAAAAAGTGCCTCGAAAATCTCAGCCTCCGTGCAGTCAGATTTTGTCCAAAAACATTAAAGGCAGATCCTCTTTACTAATTTATTTTTTGTGTGAATTCCTAAAAACAGCTACTGTGAGAGGAATGCTTGTATGTGTTTAGTTAAAAGATAATGCTATCAATGGTAGTCTGATCAGCCTTTTGACTTCACCTTATCTTGAGAAATTTTGAGAAGGGCGCCTTTTTATTCTCTTTCTCATCAGGATAATTGGTCTTAGGGGTGGCAAGTATCATAACCTCAAAAAACACTACTCTGCTTAGGAGGCTAAAACAACAATCACGAGTCAGCATTTCCTAGGACTCTTAAAATTGAATTATACTGAAGAATGTTGAAACTTAATTCTGCTTTTATTTAGTTGGCTTATTCTCCATGTCCTTTATACATGTTCACTTTCACCCTTCTGTTTAGACAGTCAGATACACTCCCTGTGTGCTCTTCCCTGCCATCCTTTCTCAGACCCCACAGAAAGAGAGCTGCAGAAGCAACGCTATTCTGATTTTGAGCTCAAAAGCTGAAAGTATTACAGATTTTCTCTCTTTTCATACACAAGGCCTGAAAGCTCAGCTTCTCTCTCAGTTCATGTATGGGGCCGTTGGGAAAGGTGGTGAGATGGGAAAGTTGAAGTCCCAGTACTTCATGGATGACACTCCATTCTAGATGGTCTGATATGAACTGAAACCATCACGATCTCATAGCTTCCAGTTGCCCTGAAGAGATGAGCAGCTGTCTCTGGCTGAAGTGAGATAAGACAGTAATGAAGCTACAGAGAAGTGCTCAGATGGAAATGCTCTTCCCCAACAACAATCACTCCCATTGAATGCAAGCCTTAGGGTCCTCTTAGCCTGTACTACACAATCAATGGCAATGGAGGTGAAAAATGTTAATTATCATCTGTGGCTGGCGAGGAGTTTGTGCTGGATCCTATTAATGCAAAACTGGCTATTGTGACCGATGTAGTTCTGAGATACAGCCTGAAACCATTGTGGGTGTTAGTATACAGGAGTAATTCATCATGGGTTGAAACGGCAAGACTGAAAAGGGCACAAATCTTGGAATACACAAGAATTTGCAACAGGGGGAGACTGATTAACTGGACAGTGTAGCCATTAAAATTAGGATAGGAAGTAATTGTGAAGGAAAAAACAACTTAGATGGAGATCAGTGATAAAGTGTCCAAAGGATCACTTCTGGGGCTAATTCAGTTTAAAGTTTCCCTTATGATGGTGGCATAAAAATGAAAGTGTGCTGGTGAAACTTTGTGGTGGGCCGAAGGAGGGAGGTACCATTGGATGACAGACTGGGATATGGTGCAGAAAGAACCAAATGACCTTAAGGGTCTGAGTCTGTGAAACAGGTTGACTTTTAATATTTCAAATTATTAAGGTCATGTATGGAATTAATAACCAGAAATTTTGGGACATGCTCGGAATTCATGAGTTGGAAATGACTGTTGGATATCTGTGAGCTATCAGTGTAACAGCACCATTAAAAACAAGTGAGTGCAATCTTAGGAGTTGTATAAGGCAAGTCAGAGGAGAACTAAGGTACTGATGCTATGGTACAAGACATGGCTGTGTAGAATTCTGAGCAGGCGTGTTCAGGAGACAGGAATTAGAACAGATCCAGTGATGGCAGGAATGAAGTTTGTAATACAAAGGGGATTAACAGGGTTTGGTTTAGCCTTGGTAAACCAAGAGCGTGCTTTCTGGAAACCCCTAATGGAGTCTGGGGAGATCGGAACTGAGAGGTCTGTCAGCTAAAGGACAGTGTTGGCTTTAAAGCAAATTATATAAACTGGCCAAGAAAAACTGAATTTCCTTCTGATTTTCAGACTTCTGACAATCGGAGCAGCAACATTCTGGGACAGCCTTTTAACTGGGCTTGTAGGATAAGAAACATAAATAATTTTAGGACGGACTGTGATCAGTTTATGAGAAAGCTGTATTAAATGGTTCTTGCAATAATAGGGAACATTAACAGCCTTTTTATCTCTCACCTGACATTCAAAGGTCAAATAAGTGTTTTCAGCAGCAGTGAAACCATTGAAACCTGGTTTCCAAGATTTTTTATTTTTTTACCAAAAAAAACAAAGCTGCTGGGGTAATAAGTTTCTTATGTTAGGGATGATTCAGCTGGAAGGTTTCAGCATCACCAGACCCAATTTGCTTTCCAGTAGAATAAACACCTCACTGCTCTGACAGATTCTTTGGTAATGGGAAATTGTGTAAGCAGGCGCTGCTCCCCACTGGAGTCCTTGTTCTGTCAACCTGGTTTGTTCTTCAGATGCTCAGGAAGAGGCAAACTATTGCATAATAAAGCTGAGTAGCTTACTTTATTAATAGAGGAGGAGGAATGGCACTGGGCCTGGTCCACCAACTGGTTGTTCTCTGGCTTACATTCTGTCTTCAGGGCTAAAAAACACTGTACAAGGTGGAAGGAAAAGGAATTAATACCTTACTGTACTCAACTCTGCTTATTACTTACAATCAGAAGCTCATGAATAAAGCTACCCAGTGGCAGGCTGCATTTTCACTCTGAATGAAAAATAACTTATTTAAAAAACTTGGTTTTTTTTCCCCTTCTCTTAATCACCTTTAATTTACAAATGTCTGGTTGCAATTTATGTTCACGTGGTTCTTGCCTAAATCTCAAGAAGGGTCTGCTTGTTGTTTTCTGTGTTTTCAAGTGAAGCCTCTGTTATTTTTCAAAGTTCCTGGACTTTATGGCAAGGGAAGCAGATGGAGAAAACATTACTTGAAAAAGCATTGTCTTCCAGCACAGACAGTGAAATGCTGAATCCTGAAGTCATTTGCATTTGTGTCTGCGCAGTCTGCTGCCCAACCTGTCTTCCTGCCTCCTTATCCCCACGGTGAGAGCTCTCAACTGTAGATCTGTAAATGTATGGCTGTTATGTGGGAGAGTATGGAAGGAGGTAGTGGTTAAAGGAGGTGTTTGAAGGGACCTAAATTTATTCTTTTGTTGGTGTAACTGGAATGTCGGAGTGGTAGATGGATGTCAAATTATAGGTGAAGGAATGTAGGTGGAAAAACGAATGGGTTTGGTAGGAATGGTTGCGAATACTGTCCACATGTTCCTGGCTTGGGTATAACCAGTTTCAAGCATCCCTGAATCCTGTTTAGTCAGAGCTTTGTGATCAGGGAGTGCATCTGGTCACCTGTAGCCCGAGTGCGCAGAGACACCGTTCACACAGCAAATGGAAATGCTGTATGCATGACAGGCAGCTCACCTTTTGGTGCTGGTGGGGAGCTGAAGCAGCAGTAGTATTTCTGCTCCCGCAGCAAAGGTGCCACGCGGATGCAGGTGACTGGCCTGTTTTGAAATGTGGTTTCAAAGCCTCCACTTGTAAGACCTGTTGCTGTTCCCACTGTAGTTGTGTTAAAAACTCCATGACTTCCTTGCTGTAGGAGCAAGTAATAACAGCTTCTTTCTGAGGTCAGTGAGAATTATTAAATTTGCACACATACCAGTATAACCAGATATTACTAAGGTTTAATACTGTATGACTTGTTTACACAGTAGTCAAAACACTTTTGAGATGCTAAGCAGCACCAGTGAGGCTTTTAATTGCTCTTTTCTTGTCATTTGCGTAGAATTATGATGGAGTGCAGCAGCCTGGTTGTGGAAGGCCTTCTAGGAGATACTAATAATATGTTACAGACACAGCAGCCTACACTGGTTCAAGTTGGTTTCAGAGTCTGATGCTGTCTGAATGCCTATAGCTAAGGCATTCTGAAACTTCTTAATTCTAGAGCCTTTAACAACAGCTCCAGCTCTTGATTCAACTTTGTACCCACATGCAGCCCTTGCATATCAGCTCCCCCAGAAATGTGGTTTAATCAAAGCTTCCTCTCTTACTCTCTCTCTCTCAAAAAAAAAAAAAAAAAAGAATAAAAGAATTGGTCATTTTTCTTTCAAAGATAATTGCCAACATGCAGGCTGCAAAATGTCACATTACCATACAAAGACCCTTTAAGAAAACACTGAGCCCTGCTGGAAGCATATTCTGTGAAGGAATTCGTCTGTCTTCTGTGTTTAATAACTTTTAAACCTAGCTATGGGAGTCTGGAAATGCTTTGGCAGTGCCCAAGTTATGAGCCTGGTCTTGAGGTGGAAACAAAACACCCTTGTTGTGAATACTTGGTCCCTGCTTTGCAGCTGAGAAGCCTGAGATGTGGAGAAGTTTGAATGATCGAAAGCGCTGTGGCAGAGCTGGGTAGATGGATCTGGGAGACTGCCTGCAAATTCTGGTGTTTGTATTGAAAAGCCATTCTGCTGATTTCTCAGCATTCCTCTGTCTTTCTAGAAGAAATTTGCATGGAAATAAAATGTTCTGTTCAAGTTCATTCATTCCTGCCACTGGGCACTACCCACTGCCAGAACCTTCCTGCCAGTAGCTGTGTTGCAGAGGGTTACGCAGCAGGAGCAGACGAACTGCTAAACAGATCCTGGTTTTGTATAGACTGCAACAGAAAGGAAGAGGGCCGAGGAATAAAATGGGAATATCATGGCAAGAGGCACAGCTGCTCTTGAGTTCGAATGTCTTTCACTGTTTTTGGTTGACGGCTGAAATGCTATAGATGCTGCTCAGAATTGGAATTAGTCCCCAGAACTGTAAATGAACCGTATATGAATGTTAATTTGAGCTTTGGCAGACATATAGGCAGGATGTTAATTAATAGGGCTTGTAATTTTTATGATTCTTCAACAGTGTCTGTAAAACCCCTGCAGGGTAAATCAGTGAAAGGCCACTAGCTTGGGAATCTCACAGAATACTTTCACTGGTTATGCAGTAGCTGAGAGGAAATACTCAGATGTGAATACTTCATGAACAAGATGTGAGTACTGTGCTATTGGTTTTGCCTGCTTCTGAGTTTTCAGTCTTTGGTCAATACTTTTCAAGTCAGAAGCTAACATTAAGAAACCTACATTAATTTCTTGAGAAGTCTACTCTACGGACACCTTGCTACTTTTATTTAGAAGCTCCTCATGTAGATTTACAGACCCACACTAGGTACATAGATTTTGTTGGTTTTGGCACATTTTTTTTTCCTCACCGTCCAAGTTAATGATGACATTATTTGCATAATTTCCATTTGCCCTGATTTAGTGTTGGAGAAATAACCTACTGCCCTGTCTCAGACAGCTCAAGTGAATAAGGGGTTCCCAGGCTTTCACAGTACCCCTCTGATGGCTTTCCATGAAGGCACAAACAACCTGCCAGATTTGCTGGTACCCAGTGTGCTGTGTGAGGTCCCCTTTAGCAAGCTTTTAAAGGTATGTGTATGCTCCCCAACAGGTGCTGAGGTTTTCAGTTCAGAGCAACTGGACTAACACTGGAACCGCGAGTGGTATAGATCTGTGCCCTGTTTACTAAATCCTGCTAAGTCTTTTCTAATTTTTTTTTTTTCTTAATGCCTGCAAGGCTCTCTGGTCCCAGAGATGCTGCTCTGAAAACATACAAGGAAAATTTCAGCTTCCAAACACTTGTGCAAGCAGTATGTCTTGTGGGGGATGTGGGGTGGGGTAACCCAGGAAGAAAGAGGGAAATTTCTCAAATCATGCGTGTGTGCCTGCGTGTGAGAGAGGGCCTTATTGTCTGTTGGGTGTACCCCAGCCAGGATGTACCTACACTGCTCTCAAACTTGTGGCAGGTTCAGAGCTACATCCTGGCTGTTTTTGAAATGCTGCACTTTGCCATCAGTCCAGTGCCACATGGAGCTCAGCATGAGCTCATTTTCTTCAGCTCCTTCAGCTGGGTTTTGTGCCCATTCTGACCTCCACTGCTAGCTGCACCCAGTGTAGCTCATTTTAAACTTGACATATCTGCCACAACCAGGCAGCAACCAGAGCTCTGTTGCTGTTTGCTGGGAACGCCGAACCCTGCTGTGCACTCGTGGCTTCAGTGTTGTTTCCTGCCTTACTTCCTTCCCCCTGCTTCCTGCCTCTTTGCTGTACCTGGTGAGATACGCAGCTGTAGCCTCTGGTGCATGAGGTCAGTTCTGTAAGATGCCCAGCACAGTTTGAGGCATGATAAGATGCTGTGCTTAAGCTAAGCCCTTTTTATGGTAAGAAGCTCTTCTTCTGATCCCTGGTTGTTTGATCCTAGCAGCATGAAGGTTGTCTAGGTAAGAAATCTTTCCACTTGGAAATACAGTATTTGAAAAGTGAATTACAACAGAAAACGAAGGGCCAGATTGTCAGTCCCCAGTAAGATCTCTTTGAACAAGGGCAGTGAGATGGAAGCGCTCCCTACACCAGCCTTACAGCTGGCTGGGGTTCATGTGCCACAGTTGCTTCGGTAAGCACAAGAGACGTAATAATTTGAGGAATATATTGAAGATGGTACTGGGGGGAGCTAGGACACAATGCAACCTAGCAGTCCCAGGTTAGAAAAATTGTTTGAAAGGTATCTGTAGACAGAGTGCCCTGAAGCTTTTCAAGCTGGAGCTGACCCCTGCTCACTCCAGGGTTAAAAGCTAGAAAGGAGATTATCTGCCTTTGATTCCCCTTCCTAAGTGTAAGCTCATGCACTCAGCCAGAGCCTTTAATTTCAGAACCAGATCCTATTTTGTGCAGGACAGAACCTGCAGAGACAGTAGTTTGGCTAAAATGACAGAGACTTTCATTGCCTGTACTTGGCTATAAATGTATCATCAGCTAGAGGTAGGTTGTTTTCTAAATGTCATTTTCCTATTACAGAATTTTGAGGGCTCAGTGGGTGGAAGGGGTTGTTTAAGAAATGATTCTGATGTAGGATAGCTCATTGTTTTACATACTTTAAAAACATCAAGCTGAATGAAAACTGGCATCTGCTACCAATGAAACAAAACCACAAACCTATACTTCACGTAGCAAAATCCACTGTGTTTCTGACAAACATGTAGTTTGCAAAGAAGATGGTACCCAGTAAGTGGTATCACGTACACATTCAGGGGGAGGATCCTGTGAGAGTGGCAGAGAAGCAGAGCATGTCCTGTCCTGTGGGCTGGAGTCTGCTGGCTCCCAGTCCCTACAAAGTAGGTGAGCGTCATTTGGGGCCCCGGCTGCCTGTGGGCATGTCTGAATAAAAAGGTGCTATTGTGAAAGCAATACTTAATATTTAATGGTCTCCTAACTGCACTGGTAGTCCAGCCTTTATCATCCCTTATCCATCATCTGTTCCCATAGTGACCATTTATTGTGGTTTGGCAAGTCTTTTGGCTGAAGCTCAACCCTGCACTTATGAAACTAACTTAGTTCATTGCTTTGCACAGTCTTTGATTATTCTTATTCTTATCATTATCATTATTTCAGTAATTTACCAAATGTAAATTGCTGGATTCACAAAGAGAAAATGAAAGTAAAATACATATAGCAGAGTGCATCGTGGTGCAGTGCTCAACGATGCCTAACAAAGTGTTGGTCACGCTGAGAATAACTGCCAATGGAAATTTCCAGAAGATGCATCATCAGCCAAAAGATATTGCAGTTGGTTACTGGATTTTTTAAATTAATTTTTTTAATATCCAAGTTCAGGTGATTCAAGTAAATCCTTTTCCAAGTACATTGTAGTGTCTGTTGCTTACCTTCTGCAGAACTTTTGTGTTGTGGGAAAGATGCACATGTTGGTTTTCTGTTCGCATTTTTGGTGAATACAGCTAGCACTCTACCAAATAGAATTCAGATGTAATTACTGAGATTCATTTTGCTTTAAAATCACTGACCTGACCAGCACTAGTCCCTGCTAGCCCAGCAGTGACAGAAATGCAGGTACCTTTGCATCTACCTTCTGGCACGGCAGCCATGTACACCACACATTAAACACAGAAGCAGTTTTTCAGTAACCTTGGTGGAAGCTTGCAAGTTGGTTTCCAGATTACTGTGTGAGTACTCTAAATATTGCGTGTGCCAATAGCTTGATGTATTGGTAATGTAGAATTCCCCTCTGGCCTGGCCTGTTCCCCAGTTGTTGTCACAGGTTAGCAGTTAAAGCCCGTATCTAAACAGGGTTCATATTAATGTTAGACATAAGAAAATAAAACTATGAATTAATGGGAAGTCTGAAAGGAAAACCTGATGGAGAAAGAGGTTTTCAGCCAAATAGATTTTGCCAAGGGTTTCTTTTTGCAGACAGCTTTTGCTGAGGGGAAAAAAAAAAAGTTGAACATTTTTCAAGCAATAAAATGGATTTGGAAAGTTCTTTTCAGTTGCTGGATTTGTCTGTCAAGCTTGATAGGACCTGAACTATGGCAAAGAGCAAGAAGGGAGGTGGCCGTGCCTCATTGAGGTGTAGGCTGATGGACAGCCTGGCCTGCAGGGGAGAATGTGGGCAAGAAACCTGTGCTGGTTTAGGGACTTGGAGTTTAATGTAGTGCTGAGAGAAAGCAAAATACTTTGCTTCAGCTCAATTTTTGAGCCTGAGGGTTCAAACTGGGACACCCTCCCTCTGCCATTTGCCCCCCCCCCCCCAACAACAAAAAAAACCAAACACACACACAAAAATACCAAACAACAAACAAAGATACAAAGAGGGAAAAAAATGGTTAAAAGGAAAGGAGGCTTGTAATCATCAGGTTCTGTCTGCATGGGATGAAATCTTGCCGACACTGATGGAGCGCCAGCATTGTAACCCAAACCCATTGGGGCTATTTTCCTCTTTTTCTCAGAACAAAACTGTTCTCAGGGAACTCTGATTTCTGTTTGAGGATGTTACGCTCTGGCAATGAAACCTTCACGTGTTTCGTGTGCTCTGCTGTTTGTCAGTGTGAGTGCTTTATCACATGTCTGGCACCAGCCGGGCTCGGGCCCAGCTCTCCTCAGAGCGCCCGCTGCCATCGCCTTTGGGCCTAGCGCTCCCAGTCTCAACCCCTGCGTTACGGACAGCGTCGTGGATATGCTGAAGTATTAAAAGGAAGAATTAACCTTTTGATTCTGAACCCTGTTTAGTTAGTTTCCTGCTAATGAAATTCAATCTGTGTGTGACAGCAGAGACACAAGAGAAGCCTTGCGGTTCTTCAGCAGAAGCTGGGAATGGAAACTTGATCTCACAAATATGGTCTGGAGCCTCATTGCCAAGGTCACTCCACCTTTCCTGAGCAGAATGATACTCCAGGAAAAAGGATATAAACTGCTTTCTATTTTATTTTTGAATGTTTATTGGATAGAAGGGACTTCCCTCCTCATATTTAATATTAGGTCTATAGCAGTCCTGCAAAAGCGCTGTTGTTCAACAGCTCCTCTGAAGCAGTCAGGGGGAGGCCTCAGGCTCCCCTGAAGCAGTCAGGAAAGGCTTTCTATTCTGTCTGCACTGGAGAATAGTTGGGAGGTCTGTGGTGAATTAATTATATTAGAGGTTATTCTAGATCTTTCTAAGCTGTGTATGAATTTGGTTCAGCTCTGCATATCAACAAAGGCCTTGCTTCTCTGAGCAGGCAGTCTTTTGAAGAGTTACTGCTGTAAGGAAATACACAGCAGAAATACTAGACAACAGTTATTCTCTACAAAAGCTACTTTCTCTTTGTAGGTGAAGCAAAAGATTGTATGTGCTTTTCTCAAGCAGCTACAAGATAAACAGGTGTTCTACAGTCATTATTATTTTTTTCTTGTATACTGTTATATTCTGGGTAGCTTTTTCCTGCTAAAAGGGTAGATCAGAGATGAAGGGTATTTGGGTGAGTTGAACCTATGAAGACAATTGATGATGGGCCCAAAAAGATAAATACTGGGCAGAACATAATTTGAAGAGTTAACAGCCCTAGTACAACCTTTTTGTTTGAGGGTGCCTATTCCCCAAATGTTCCTCTTAACCTTTAGTTCAGGAGGATTCATACTTTCTTTGCTGATGCTAAACCCTAATATAAAAGTGTCTTCAAGTATGATCTCCTTTCCTCTCTGTTTTGAGGAATGGTGATGTCTTATTCAGGTGCACAATGACCCACTCTCTGTTGTCTTAGCTGATAGTAGCTTTCTAGGACAAAGGGGCTGATGTGGACATCAGCTGATATAACACCACAATGGGTCTGCAAGAGGAAGTGTGTTAATGATGTCATTCTTTTGCCATGAAAAAAAAAAAGTTATACAGGAAGGTTAAAGACCTCATACATGGGAAAGAAGACATTCTTTGGGACCAGACTGAGAATATGGAATGAATTTGCCCCAAAGTTATGTTTATCACAAGCTTCTCTTTCATTCAAATCAGGGTCTGTTGCCTTAGCCTGCCTTTTCTCAAATGATGCATAGATTCTGAAACCAGACAAAAAAAAAATAAAAAAATCTGTGCCTGTTTGTAGAGATTATATGTGTAGAAAGGCAAACATATTACCCAGTGAAAATGTGCATAAAATAGGATTATTGGTAGCTTTCTTGAAATATACTGGTAGATGGTGTGTAGTTCAAGAGCTGAGGATGACAGGGTGGAGGATTGACACTGACACTGGATTCCTTTGCTGAACACTGAAATAGTAGACCTGAGCAGGAAGGATACTGACACGCTCCAGGTGGTAGTGCAGGGCTGTTTTTTAAAGCATAATTTGCAGTGTCAATGCCATGTACTATGACATAGGGGGTAATGATACTGGTTTACTGCTTGAAGTAAGTTTCCATAGCTATTTTACTTGGCTGGATCCCTTGGATGGGAGACATGCAGCTTTCATGACTTCAGAGCACATCTTGTTGCTCGAAGCAGATCAGTTCTGTGCTGAGGTGGGGAATGTGCTGTGCCTGTGGGGTGGTGAGCTTGAAAACCTTTTTGATTCCTTTTATATTTTTAAGAGGCCATAGAGTGTGTAACTTGCAGCTTATGCAGTCATAAATCCTTGTGCTTGTAATAAAAATACTGAAATGAAGCTTTCACAAGATACTGTTCAGATAATCCCCAAAGAATTTGGAAGCTTTTTTTGGACTTTGGCTGTCAGAGTGGTGCAGCAGCTGGTGTAGTGTGTATGTGTGTGAGATGCGGAGAGAGAAAGAGAGGGACAGAGAGTTTAATACGACTCTAGGTGATAGTAAGAGATGGGCTTTCATCCTGCACCATTGGCACTTGCAGCTCACGGTCTCAGCCCAGACACAGAGGTACAGAAAGCAACACAATTCTCTGAATAGCAGCAAAAGAAAAGGAAGATTGCTTTTGTCTCTACCTGAACAAGATGTAAGACTCAATCTCTGCCTTACAATTCAGAATGTGATAAATTGTACAAAGTTGGGTATGACTGTGGTATTGCCCCTTAGGTACAGAAAAGAAATTGGGGCCACAAAGAGAGGAATTGGCTTGCCCAAGGTGATAGAGCAGTTCTTCAGCAGAGTCTGGGAGTGGGAACAAGTATGGGCTGCAGTCTTAAGGTCAAGGGCATTTGGCCTCTCTTGAACAGAAAGAAACTGCAGAAAAGAGAACGTAAACTGTTTCCCATTTAATTTTGAACCGTTTATTGAACTGAAGTGCATTTTTTGTTTCACCATTAATACTGCTTCGAAACATAAAATACTTCAAGACATGGAAACTCTGGAACTGATAAATATTTTGTTGCCTAGTCTCAGACTGTATCACTACTTTTTCTTGTTTTCTTTTAATGTGAAAAGAGGCATATAAAAGCTGCTGGTATTGATGCTTTGTTTGTAGACTGCAAAAGCAGGAGATATTTGGAAGGTTACATCAATACTGTGTGGTATTTTGCTATTCCCAGTGCAGTTTGTTCTCATGTAGAAAACTAAACTCCAAATGTGCATAGGATACAAACTCCTTGTTTCACTGATGACAAGGTTTTGGAAACATAGTAATAGGATGTCATTTACTGCGTGGGCCAGAGCTGGAGGGCAGAGCTGCCTCACCTGTTTTAATTCCTCTTCAAGCCTTTGAGAAGCAAATTCAGAGGTAGAAAGACTGCATTTGGTGCAGAGGGCTTCCACTCACCTTTGTGGTCATTGCAACCCAGTCTGGACTTCTGCCTCTCTTTATTCAAACAAGGCAAGATTGAAGCTGGGATAGGGTGGCTCTTAAATGAGAACTTCAACAAACCACAGCAAGAGTTTCTGTCAAATGTGCTTTCTAGTTAGAAAAATTAGAGTCCTCTTTCTCCTGGCATGTGTCTAGCTTTTTGGCCGGGCTGTGTCTGCTTCCTTATTTTCATTTGACATCTGTGTTTCTTATATAACTACAGCATTTTACTGACTTGACTGTACTAACTGCTTTGAAAGCATGAATACGGCTACAATTTACATGTGCAAATCTCAGAATATATGAAGATGTGGTGGCTCTGAACAGTTTCACCCCTGTGACAATGCAGACCTAAATTAATCTGAGTAGCCAAGGTGCTGAAGGAAGGAAGCAGGGTTTTATCTGCTCCAATAAACAAATTCTTTGTATCTCTGCATATTAGCAGTTGATTGCTTTGACTTATTTATTGGTCCTTTGCAAACTGAAGCACTTAAGTGAGAAAAAGAAACAGGGAAACTAAGAAAATAATGTTTTCATTGTGAAATTAAAATAAGAGATTTTTATAATTAATATATGTGTATTTTTAGCCACTTGCAATAAAACATTTCAGTTATGGTGGCAGTTAAGATACAACTTTATACATGATTAAGAATATGTAATTGCTTGTTGTGCATAGCTGTCCTCTGTTTTCAAATGATATAAATACAACCATAACTTGGTATGGATATGAGACCTTTATTGTGGAGCTGACTGCTCGCTGCTGTGGAGGAGGTGAAAATGCTTTGGAAGAAAAGCAGTATAGAAAATTAGAGAAGGACTATCCAATTCAATTATTTTTCCCTGGGAAGGTTCTTTGCTTCTTTTTGTTTCACGAGATTATATCATCTGTATCAAAGCTCCTCCATAAGCTTCATATTTCTGCTTTGTTGTCTTTGCAAGGTATACCACCATTTTTGTACATTTTTGTGAGTTTGTCTGTCACTATCCTTGCAGAATGTGTCGGCTCTTCTGTTATTAAATACTATACTAATATTTTTTTCCAGTGATAGATAGTGGGAGCTGTTGCCTGGGTCCATGATTTTAAGATTGCTTTTTTATCCTACAAAGAGCAACTACACAGGTAGCTTTCTTATGCCCATCTTAAATCTTCTGGAATCCCAATACACGTCTATACGTCCTGTTCAAGTTCAGTCTCTAGCTTTGCTATTGCTTTTGAAAATCCACCTTGAAATATTTTTACCATCTAGTATTCCCATATTGTCCATATGAAGGGAGATCAGACTGTTTTGCATTTCATATAGACATCTGGGGCAATATTATGTATTTCGTGAGATAACGATGGAGAAATACACATTCTGTAAGCTAGACAGTACTGAATCCTCGTGTGCTGGTTACTTTGGGAGCAAGTATTTATCATCTGCATGATCTCATCTCAGTCTTCTGCAGTTATTTCATATTTACAGTCTAGACTAAATAACTTAATAGTTTTTATGCAGTTTGTCCTTTTAAAACTGCTATGAATCATATATTCTTGACATAATCTCGATCATGGAAACTTCAGCCTCTGCATTATACTTTCTAATGAAGCTAGCATAGTTTGTTTCTTGTCTGAGAATATTATAAATAACATAAGCAAACAGTATAAATTTATATCAAACTTCCCCCTTTCTCCTTCCTTTGCCTTTCCCCTACTCTCTGGTAAGAAATCATCTATTTACTATGGTTTCTTTCAATCAAGATATAAAAGTATTTTTATTTTCATTCTGATTAAGATACATTTCTAAAGTCTGATTATCTTTTTCTTTTAACTCAATAGCTACTCTCTTCTGCGACCAATTAGTAAATATGGTTTTAATTACCACATGATATTTAATGGGTGCCAGAATCTTGGAGAATAACTCTTGTAGATACTGTAATAAGAATTCCTTTGCCATTTTATGAACCAGTCATAATTGCCTCTTAATGCTCCATCTGACAGTGGGTCTGATACATGGGTTCTGAACATGCTGTTTGAAATATGCTGTCACCAGGTTTTCCACCCTGTCCCCCCTCCTTTTCTAGGGGTATTCTAGGTTACTGTGTTTGATTCTTGGCCTCTGGGATCTTTTTGACAATTTTTTCCTACTTACTAGCTTGGCTTGACTTTTTTTGACAAGGGCATGGCAAGAAGATAATTTTAAAGTTTCTGAATTTTATAAGACAATTCCACCTGCCTGAGCTACCTCATAGGTTTCTGATTAATGGCTTAATATTTCATTTAAGTCAGTCTTCACAATAAACAGTCAGTTACTGCTTAAATATTTAATTTTATTATCCACTATGTTAAGCAAGTTGTTTGCTCTTTTTTAAATGTTTCATGGAATCAAGATTACAGTACTGTAATCTACATTTCATATGTTTTTTTTTTTGTTCAGCTCTTGCTTACAACCTTTAAAGAGTGATTTCTGTGCTCCTTGGGGTTATTTCCTTTTTCATTCAGTATCTCTGAATTTTAAGGATAATGATTTAATAACTAAATCAAACCATGGAGATAATAAGGGTCATTTTTATCTTGTTCACCCATACTCTTTTGTATACTTCTACTCTTTTTTTCCAGGATAAGCTGGATGAGCTGACCTCGGACATTTTTCAGCATTTATCAGGTATCCATTTGTTCAACAGTCTCCTCTGTTTTTAATGATTTCGTTGTCTTGTTGAGGTCACTCAGTACCTCCTTATACTAGATTTGGGACATTTTGATATCTGTTTCAGCCTAGCTCTTCCAGCACAGGAAACCTTCCTGATATACTTGTTTGCAAGAGTTTATATCCTGAAATGTTCTGGAGTTGTCAATAGCCTTGCTTTTCAAATATCCCATCCTTGTTCATCAAGTGCAGTGTGGTTGTTTGGAGACGTTTGTTTGAATCACTCAGACTCATAACCTTTTTGACTTCTTCCCCACCTACAGAATATTTGTTTTGCCAAGTAGGTAAACTGTCTGGGGTTTTCCTGTTATCAGTGTTTTTGATGCTATTATCATGTTCTTAATGTCTTGGAATAAGTCTGTATTGTTTTGTGGTTGTATTGTATTTTGATACAACCCATGGTGAGGTAGTGCAAAGTTTTCAGACAGCTTCTCCCCGGCTAAAGAAACAAAATGGGACAAGATCAAGAAAAACAGAACAAAACGCCCATCTATGTGAGATTAGAATTAAGCCCTGCTGTTTACCTGAGAATTTACTGAGCTCCAATTTGTACAGAGAATGAAATTATTTTTGTGAATCGTTGCCTATGATGCAGTGTACCTGTGATGTAGCCTTGTTTAAGTAGGATTTGGGAGTACTGACGGGAAAAAAGGCTTCAGAAATCTAAGGTGTATGAACAGGAAGCACTTGACTTCATTGGTATGTAGTAGTTTGGAACAAATACCTGGTTAATCACAGTTGGCAAAGACCATCAAAAGTACCCAGAAGGCTGAAATGAAAATATTTAGCGTTAATCAGTGTAGTGGTAGTTAAACACGATTCTGTCTTCAAGTGGCTGTTGAATGGATGAGTGGCAAAATCCATCCATAATTTTCTTTGATATGCTCTGTGCTTGTTTAGGGTGGCTCATATAAACAAAGAATTTGCTTTTCTTAACCAAATATGACTTCAAATGAGAAGTGCAAGCTGCTTTGTTATGTGGTTGTGGACGTGTTGGTCAGTTACTGTCAGATTTCTTTGGAAAGTTCAAACTGGAAACACAGGAAGCTTCTAGTCAAGAGCACATCCAGGTAATCGGTTTGGGTAAATCAGTAGAGTTCATTTGACTTGACTTAAAAACCTTGCAGCCTGTGTCTGAATCTCAGCAATGCCTTTGTATTCTCATTTGTGGAAACTGGGACTTGCAGAATCCTACCTTATAATGATGGTAGCATTTTCCCCTGTAAAAATGCAAAGCAGCAGAGAGAATTAGCTCCTAGAGCTCAGTCAAATTCTGAAAATGGGAATAGCAGTAGGAGACAGCGTTTAAACATATTAAAAAGTAAAATAACTTCATTTATTTTTCATCACCTTCCTTGTATGTGTGAGTAGTCACGCTGGGGCACAACTATATTTAATCCTCGTTTAAGTCAGCTTCTGTCAACATAAACTATAGGCAAGGCCAAGGCAGTAAAACCTCGCCCAGGAGAGGAAGTTACTGCAGCGTGAATTACATCAATTCACCACCTTTCAGGGCACGAAAGCAAGAGCAATGCTGTGGTATTTGGGACTTGATCCGGGCCAGGGCTAGAGCAAACAAGGAGGGTGTTCTTTGGTAGGTCTTCAGTCCGTAAGGCAACATCCCATCCCAGCAGAAAGACAAGTAACAAAGCAACCTCTCTCTTACGAGGTGAATCCCAGTGGATGACCAAGGCACTGTTTACAGAAGAAAGTATGACTCAGTACTTCAGCTTCAGGAACTGGAATACCAGCAGGGAGACTCTGGAGTTGCATTACTATCGGCCCCACATAGCAAAGACTTGAACCGTCAGGCACTGCTGGTCCCCAGGACCACAGAATAGCTGAGGCTGGCAGGGACCTGGAGGCTACCTGGTCCAACCCCTGCTGAGTCAGGGCCAACCGGAGCAGGCTGCCCGGGGCCGTGTCCAGGCGGCTTTTGAAGATCTCCAAGGGGGGAGACATCACTCTGATTCTACGAAGTTATTACTTATGAGATATATAAAGAATAATTGCCTGTCTTAAATGTGAGGCTTTGTTCTTCATCTTCTTCTATGTGAAATACCACGGAAAACAATTATCCAGTGAATGAGAAATTATCAAAAAGAAAATGTGTTTCAGAGGTGTGGGGAAGGTATTCGGATAGGTGGTCTGATACTGCTGCGTTCCTACAGAGCCTCTCAAAAATCCTGACTGTCATTAAGTGGTGCTGTAGTAGAACAATATACAATGTTAGTGTAAATGCTGTAAGCTTCCAGACTAGTGGTGTCCTAGCTGATGATAAAACCCCTGGACCCAGGACATCCTGTCATTTTTTCCCCAGGCTTCCTGTGGAAAAGGTTCCTTCAGTTCTGCTTGTGGCTCTAGTTTCTTCTCATAGTCAGGATCATGTTTTCCCTGGTTGGTGAAAATGCTGCTTAGTGAATTAACATAGTTTTGAGGACACAGAATGGTGAATGTTATGATGCTGATACTGCTTTGCAGTGTCTTGCTTTTTCATATTGGCAAGTCTGTCTATTGCAAGACTTTCCCAGAACAGTTAAAGGCAAGAACACCTCTCTGACCTTGTGCAATTCTGCCGTTGTTGCTGTAAAGGTCATTACATTAAATAGAAGTTGCAGTGATCTTTATGAAGGCAAGAGAACCTGCCTAAAAATGATAAAAGAGCAGCCATACACACAAGCTTCTGTCACCCAGTGAATGTGTCCCTTGTTCTCTTGGGATTACAGTAGTGTATATTTGCCTTGGAGTGAGGCTTGGTTTAAACTGCAAACTAGTTTTGTCAGGATAGTTACTCAAAACATAGAACAGTTCAGGAGGTGATGATTAGTGAATGATAATTTTTGATTTTTTTTTTTTTTTTTTAAAGAAGGTTTGTCCCTGCTCAAGGGACAGTCAGACTATCAGGGATCAGCAGCCTGAATTGTCCCATGATGGAGACAGTGCCTAGAGCTCAGATACGCCTGGAGCTTGTTTGCTTTTCTGGTGTTCAGCATTGAGCAGGTATTAAGGGACAGGAAGATGGATGCAGGTAGGCAGGGGTAGGTCACCTGAATCCCGGTCAAGTGCACCACATTGTCTGCCATGTGTCCTGACTGTTTACTGTTTGGTCAGCTTGTGTGCAGGTTTTTAAGGCAATATGAAGACTGCATCTCTAGTCTAGCTGCAAAGGATACCGAGCTTGGAAGTCTTCCTCTGATGAGAACACTAATACTGATAGGCTTCTGGAGCGTTACTCACCACCTCTGGGGGGTAACTACTCCATGCCTCTCCTTACTTCCAGTACAGCCATCTACCTGTAGGGTGGGTGCTAAAGGCAGCATGCAAGCATACTTCAAATGGTGCGGAGAAGAATTGCTACAGAAACTAGGGCTGGGAGTTCACTGTCTCCCCAGATAGGTCTGTGGGCTGTAGGTGCTCCCCAGCTTCTGGATTTGAACTTGGCATGAGATGAGTTCCTAATGGTCACTTGCCTTTAAGAGGCAAAAAAAAAGCTGTTGACTTTCTAGTAATGTGCCCGGAACAGCCAATTTCGGTACAACTACAAAGCTGAGTGGGGATTTCCCATTTCATCCAGGATGTAACATTTCAGATAAGGAACTGTGGAAGAAAAATACCAGAGAAGTCAAAAGAAGTACAGAATTGGCCAGAACGCATAATTAAAGCAGCTTGGCAGAAAAGTGTTTCAAAAGAACATTTTCTGTGAACTTAAAAATTTCAGTGAGTACTCCTCAGGAAAATTTATTGAAATGAAAGCTACTTCTGCATAAGGTTATTGCAGAATTTGGGAATTTCATTTAGCATTGGATGTTTTAAAATTAATACTTTTGTTACTTCCTAAACTTTAACTACCAGTGAACCTCTTGTGTTTTTACTGCTGTGTGCAATGATCTGGCTAAAGATCTGTATTTATTTCAAAAATAATGACTTGAGGTTGCTACTTAGTAATAGTTGAAATATTTTATCTGTTCTCTAGATCAGAGTATCTTCTGTTTGCATCATAATGAAAGCAGTAATAAAAACAGACTACACTTTCATCTAGAGAAAGCGCTTGTTCGAACGAGTAAGAACCTTCTTTTCTTACAGATTTTTAAAATAAAGGAGTACCTGTGCTTCTTCAGGAAACTTTTCCTGTTTTTTTTGGTTTTTGTTTTTAGAATTCAAGTGAAAAATAAATATAATATTTTTCTAGTGCAACATAATGTCAATGAGACAAAGGTTAAGAGGAATTTTTCCCAATGCAAATGCTGCATCCGCAGCTAATCTCAGCGTTTCTGCAGGAGGCAGATAGCAGGGAGATGCAATGCCGGTGTCTTTGCCTGAGCAGATGCATGTGGCCAAAGCCCTGGCGTTCAGTGCTTTGACAACCTACGTGCTGCAGCGAAAGACTACGGGTGCTGCAGGTCTGACCACGAGAACACCACCCAGCTTTTGTCAGCCCCACAGCTGGGCTGTGGTGGGGTTTGCCTTTATGAATGAGCACAACCTGGCCGGCCGCCGTGTTGGGCAAACAAGGCTTTCTTCCGCAGCTGTTGCAGAATGCAGCGGGCCAAGAGCTGCTTGCCCCGTGCTGCTGGGGCTCTGGATGCAGCCTGCCGCAGTGTTGGAAGGGGATCAAGAGGACTGAACAGAGGAGGGAGGAGAAAGGGAGGATGGATTTCTGAAATGTCCTGCAAAGTGCTAAGGAAGCAAAGGTTATTGTTCATTTGCGTCTCTGTCATCAGCTAGCTGAAGTACAAGTTCCAGGCCTCTTCTGTGTTTCTGGGAAAGAGAAATACATTGCAAAGGAGAAAATTAGCCTTAAAGAGATTCTCTGTTCTGATGGTGGTGGCTGGGGATCTTGTTTGGAGATCCTACAAAGCAGGAGAATCACAGGAAGTGCTGATAAAGAAGATACGTGCAAGATTAAAAGGAAACCCTCCTTTTCTCTGAGTGATTTTTGCCAACAGCTAGGAGTGGTTCCTTTACCCTGCTGGAAAGTATTGCAGAACCTTCTCAACTGTTTCATTTTCTTCCAGCAGGTTAGATTACTTGAGGGTGTGTATTTGTCTTGGCATATGATTAACCAATGCATCTTCTAGTAGCTAGAGAAGTAGTATCAATGTCACATTTGTTAACCAAGACGTTAAGGAAAGAAGATGGCCAGGTTTATAGGAATCTCTTTTACCTGCAGTTAGCCCATGCAGATCAAGGTAGAGGAACAGTAATGACAAAGTCTGGAGCAAATTTTTGCCATTGCTTTCACAGTGCTGTGGTTATGTGGAAGATTTCAGCCCCAGCAACCACCAGCTGTCTCCACCATTGCCCAGAACATTTTTTCTTTTGTTCTGACCAGTGTAAGGTGCTTTTTGCAGAACTGTGTGCTAGTTGTAGATAAAGAACCTCTACAGTTTAATCAGTACTTACATAGATACAATCAGTCATCTTGGAAACAGGGAGAAAAGCAATATAGACAGTGGCAGTTGGGCTGCTAACGTATTATATTTAGCAATCATGTCCTCTTCCAACGTGTTGGTTTTAAATGACGTTTGCACAGAATTACTCCCTTTTTTGCTATTGGCTTGTGCAGTTGTCTATTCCCTTATTAACTTTACAGACTAGTTAGTAGTTACTTTTGACTTCCTTCAAGAAGCTTCACCCAATTTATCCAAATATCCATAATCCCAGCAGTATTTACTGGGAGTTTTTATATCATTCCACTTCCATTTCCTGCACAGCTGTGTGTGCTTCTTGTAGATGAAAAATCGGTACGGCCCTATTTATTTATTGATTAAAAGATTCACACTGCTTGGGTACAGGAAGAAAAACAGTAGTGTCAGTGGCATGTGGAACACTTTAGTCCAATTACAATTGAAAAGTCTTTGTCGTTAGTCCTATTATGCCCACTGCATCTCTCTTTCTCTTAGAGCATGCTGGACTGACAAGCCAGCATAGCTTTCTTGGAAAGTTGTCCAGTCTGAGGATATGTACTGAACAAGATAGTCAAGACTGCATCCAGGTCTTGCATTTCTCTGAGCTATCTAACCTCTGGTAAATGCCCTTTTTCTCTGTTGAACACCTGACTCCTGTGCAGATGAAATCTAGAGCTGCAGATTCATTACTTGAATCAACCACGAGACCCATGAGAGAAAGAACAAGCAGTTATTTCAGCAAACTGATCTCTTTCAGACGAACCCTTCTAAGCAAGGGACTATATTCTTGGGCATTATTTCTGTTTTGTCATATTCAGGCAATTTGCTATAAAAATCTTTTTTCAAAGCTTATCTCTATTTAGCACTATATGCATAAATAATACATGGAAAATGTTTGTATCTGTGAGAATGGTTGTATCATACAGATGCCTGGAATGAGAGATAATAATGGTAGGCACTAGATTGTACTAGTAAAAATAAGCTTACAGTTACATCATACTCACAGTTGAAGGGTTGAATGTTTTTTTCTATATTTTCCATTTTGTGCTTCTGTCCTAAAAATAAAGAGGGTCATTTTTCTCCTAATAGAAGTATTTCTTGCTAAACTATACCATTTGACACGATAAGAGTTTTAGACTTGGTCTATGTCACAAAGATACCGAAAGAACAGGTAAGACAAAAGCAAGGAAAGATTGTGTTAAAAGCAAGTAACCTCCTTCTGATAAGACACATGGAGTGGAGCTCCTGCCCGCTTGTCACAAGAAACGGACCCTATGATCTTAAACAGTTTTCAGCATCTGTGTTTCAGCAGTAGCTGACAGAGAAGCGAATCTGTTTTTCATCCTCCCTGTGCAGGCTCATGTAATGTCACTGTGGCTAGCCTCTGATCGTGTCAAGGACAGGGCATTCCAGTAACCTCAGGACAGAGAGAGATGTTGGTTGGAAAGCAGAGCAACTGGATACTATAAATAGGGAGAGGGAGGACAATTTAACTGAAGCAAGCTTCTAGAAGAAAAATAGCCCTTTTGCATTCTGCGTTGCCTTTTGCATGTTCAAAAAGTTTGCTTTTTAATGAAGCTCTGTCCAAGCAAAGAAGGGTTATTTTTTTCTCCAAGATCCACTTTTAAAGGCAATAACATATCTAATCAGCATCTTCTGGCCTATATACATTAAAATTATTTGCATTACCTCTTGGAGTATAGAAGCCTGGTCCTCATTTCTAGATGCTGAAATAGTAGTACAGGAAGTTGTAGGTTAAAATGGTCAATACTTCTCTTGAGTTCAGGAACAAATGCTTATTTACTGCACAAAGGTGGGGAATATTTGCAGCTTATTGTCTTGCTTTTCGTTGTGTCTGTGCTGCGCTTTTGCTGATGTGGCCCGGAGTCAGGCAGAGGGTCTTTTCCCCTTTACATGCGCTTCATTTCAGAAGACTCCAGTCATGGCAGAAAGATTTAATATCTGTTATCAAATTAATGATGCGTGTGGGAGGGTGATGCATAAATTGCCGAGTGCCAAACCATTTTAGCAATTCAACATGAGTGAAGAAACTAGGATCCTGCAAGCGGTGAATTAGCATGGCAAGCAAAGTTGGCCAAATTTGAGAATTACCGATATTTGGGAAAAAATTTGGTTCTAGTCAGCCTGGAAGAGACACCATTTTCTGGTGTTTTCTGTAAGCTGGAATTTGTGTTGGAAGGAGAGTCCGCAAATACCAGCACATGGGATTTCTGCAGTGAAGCACGATCCCTGGCAGCTGCTGGCTGAAATTGGTGTGGATCTCGTCATGCTCAGCACTGCCCGCCTCCTGGATAGCAGCTGCAGATTTTACAGTCGTGTTTATTTTACTCCACGTCCGCTCTCCTTCTGAGGTCTGGGTGGCTGGGACAGGTCTGCCCTCGGGGCTCCTCTCTGGTTTTGGAGCTGCCGTGCCCCTGTGCCAGCTGGCGCCCGTGCGTGCAGGGGCCGGATGCCCGGCGGACCCTGGAATCCTGCCCCGTGGCTCATCCAAGATGCTGATCCCAGCGTACCAGCCCGCCCTGATGAAGCCAAGTCTTGCTGTGGAGTTCACAACCAGCTTTGACTGGTGTAATGATTAATCGATACTCCCAGAGTCACTGATGCGTAGACACATCATTATCTTTAGTTCTCTTGCTGTGTAATTACCAGCCATAATTCAATATTTCTCTCATGAACAAAGCATTTACCAGTTATGCTCCACCTGCCCCTTTGGCAGTGTCCTCAACCCAGAATAGCTGAGCTGGCCTGCCAGCCTCTTCCAGCCTTCCTCCTCATCCCCTGGCACACAGTTGCAAGGCAAAAGCCCATTTGCCCTAAGGCAAAAAGCCCATTACTGCATTTTCTTCACACAGTTCATCCTTATGTCAGCTTATCCTTTCCCCCCATCCACATCCCTGTCCTTGGCCACCTGTGGCCTGCTGCCTTCTCACCCTTCAGTCGTATGGCACTGCTGCATCTCCCACTGCTACATAAAACTGCATGTGCTCTTCTTATCTCATTATAGCCTCCTTCAGTTTACTGAGTTCTCCCCTGCCTTTCAAACCTGTTTTCCATACTGCCTGTCTCTGGGGAGTCACAGCTTCCTCTTCCCCTTCCTTCTCACGTTCCTGCTTTGGATCTCTGCAAGCCGCAGTCTTTTATCGGCCTGTCCTCTCCTTCCCTGCTTTTCAATAAATCGCTCTCTTCTGCCTTCTTCCCTGTCTTCTTTCTATTAGATGCTGTCTCAATATATCATACCTCCTCTTTCACCATTTGTCCTGGAGCCATGACACAGTCAGCTTTCTCTTTGTCTTGCCTCATTCATCTCCTTTCCACTCAATAACCACAGCTCTTCCTCCTCCGGAATTTGTTCCACCCAATTTGTCTTATTTCTTAAGGCTTATCTGATTCAGCTGTGTGTATGTTTATGTGAGCATCTAAGTCTAATGACCCGTTTTTGAACTCATTGGTAAGCTGCAACCTCGACAATAAGAGTGAAGGTCTTAAAGAATACCAGCTTCCTACAGGTTTCATGAAGACTGATGTCTAGGTGGAGAAGAAAGATCTGCACTTTCCTGCAGTGGTGGAAAGGTCACAGCACGTGCTCCTTCTAGTGATTTTTACAATTGTTAAGTATTAATGCTCAACACCAGGCAGAACTTCAGTCAGAGTTCACATTTTCCTGAACAACAGCAAATCAATTCACAAGACACATCTGTAAGAAACCAGACATTAGGAATAATGTTGCTCACTAAACTGCTCATTTTTCACTTTTTCATGTGATCTGATACCCATTGTTTCACTATTTAACTTTGAGGTCCCTCTTTCTTCTTTATTTGAAATTTCCTTTTATCTTTGTGTACTTATCAAAATGTTTCATACAAAATTGTAGTCACTCAGATTTGTGGTTTGACCTCCATTTGTGAACCCATTCCTTCTGCATCTTGACTTCATCTTCTTTATAGTATCACTTGTGATGTCTTCAAGTTCTCCTATATACAAAGTCTTCTCCCTCTGTGTTACTTTTTTTTTTTTTTTCCTTGTGTTCTGCCTGAGCAGTCTTCTCATGAATTTCAGTTCTTTAGCTTTGTAGCTGGTGGTGACTGCCTTTCCCCCTGAACACGATCCTTATCATCCGGACCTTTGTAATTGTGAAAATTGCCTTTTAAATGCAGGAGAACTTAAAAACAAAACAAACAAACAAAAAAAGTCTAGAAAAAATCAAGAAAGTAAGGGAAGAATGTAGTCTCTTTTTGAAAAATCATGAAATTAATTCATAGCCACAATGTAAATTCAGCTGCCCTTTTATCAGCTGTGACACATTTTCATATTTCTGTCCCATTTACATTTCACATTTATGTCACTAATACAAGAAATTTTTCTCTTATTACAGGTTGAGATGAAAATCTATTTCTGGACCATGTGAAGTTACTCTGCACTGTAGTTCATGCAATGAGAAGACTGTAAGGCTTACAAGTCAGTCAAATCTTATTTTGCTTATTTTACTCAATGACTTTTTATTAGTAGCTAATGCTTAAAAAAATGTTATTTGCCAATGTTGTTGGGATCATGTGACTGGAAGAATATCAACACTTGGCATGGAAGTACTAGTAAGAAATAACAAGAACAGAAATGAAACAAAAGGGTAGATTGTTCTTTCATCCTAGAGATTCAATCAAATTGTTTTAGAAATACCAACAATGAATTAAAGTCATAGTTTCAGACGTAAGATCCTAAATCACATTCTTGCAGGGAGAATTTCTTACATCCCTGAATAGAAATATAACCAATGCAAGAAATAAGGGTAGGAGCCTTTTATAATTGAGTGACAGATAATGAGAGGCAGCAGAGGACAAAAGTACTCTCTAGCAGGTCTGATTATGAGGGATGCTCCTTGTTTGCAATCGAGGAGCATATAGAGCCATCTCTCCAGCAGAGTTTTTAATCACTGTATTTCATAAATCCCAGAGACCACACAAAACTGCCTGTATAAGAGTTAAATTAAGACACTGTACGAAGTGAGAATTTGATTTTGCCCTGAGCGATTTCCACAGAAAATGTTTTTAATACTTCACTGGCTGAAAATTACTACAGGTATATCGCTACAATCAGAGAGCTTCCTTTCCACAACCAGCTAAAGTTGCTGAGTGACAGTAAGGGTACAGCTGCCAGTCTCAGACCTAAAGCAGGAGCAGAAAGAAATGAAGCAAACAGGAGTAAGGAAATTACAGCTTACCTGTGTACTGTCAGATCATGACTGTTACATCAAAATGAGATAAATGAGCCCATCATACTTAACAGACAATAACCCTAGTTCTGAACAGTAGGTGAAGAGTTTTGAAATAGCATTTTTTAACCTGGATTTTAGTCTTTAAGTCATGTCTAGGCTAGAACAAGAAAGCTCCTCTTAAAAATGTAATTTAATGTATCTGTCAAAAGCTATTGTGGAGACAGCAGTTTATATGTTAAATTTGTATTAGCTAGCTGCCTTGTAGTGTAGTACTGTTTGTGTAATTGCCGTCAAACTTTAGTGTTTTGGTTGACTAAGTATTTACTGTTAAGTTACAATTGCTTCTTATGTGTTGCTTGTAGGGAATTACGAAATTATCAGCTTGTGATAAAATAGCTTATAGGAGTGGGCTGCAGTTGAGGCTAATAGTAATGGTAATATACTTGCAGTGAAATCTAGAGAACTTCAGGACACTATTTTTCTAGATACTGTATAGAAAAGTAGTTTAAAAATGCCTACTTCAGTTACAACAAATATTAACTGTACGAAACATGCATGAGAAAGGGAATGCAATTATGGGTACATTTAAACATAGCTTCTAAAAATGGCCAACATATTTTGCAAGTGAGAACCTTCCAGATATGAATGTTTCAAGTGAAATCCTCAAGACACGGTAGACAGCCTGAATCAACTACTGAGAGAAAAGTGTAAGTTGTTTCATGCCATCTCAATAGCATTGACTTTATACCTAAATTATCACAATGTTCATTCTTTCTCTGCAGAACATTTTAACTAAAACACATTAGAAGCATACTTACCCTATTACCTTAAATTCTTAGTCTCTCAAAAACTCCATTACCCCTGGGTTAAGTGCCAAAACTTCCCTAAATTGATTTATTTTGCTTTTTTTTATAGTTTAAAAAACTATTTGTTGTTGACTCCAATTTGGTAACATTTCTTTTTAAATAAGTTGGATTTTTTTCAGTAAAATCTCCAGAAAATCAAGTGAAATGAGATCACTTTAGTGGAATGTTTTCTCCCAGATCTTCAGTAGCAGAAAATAAAAGCAGTTTAAAAGTCTGCCATTATCTCATTAAAATCTTTCTGCTTTCAGCTTATAACCTCACTAAATTAACATTAGAGGAACAGACCTTTATGTTAAATTCATTGCAGAGTTGTGCCAGCAGGACTAGTTGCATTTTAGTGGTCCCTCATTGCCTGTTTGCACAAAATTATAGTAAAATCCTGAACAGTAAATTAAAATGGAACACAACCTTTTTATGTTGAACGTACAGCAGCTGAAAGCTTAAGCTTCTGTCAAACACCACAATTATTGCATAAAGCATGTTTTCCAAATTCAAAATTCGGAATGATTGATTAACTAAAACCACAATAATTAACATGTATGTTAGAGGAAGCCAGAAATTATTTATACAGTGTTGTTTAGCTTAGTGTTCATTCAAGAAAACTTGATATCCTGAATTTTTTCCAGGACTTCCAACTGCACAAACTAACATTTTCTGGATACCTGGTTTTTGAGTTATTTCTTGATGTAGGTTTTTCTGCCTTAGGTAGCTCCGTTCCTTCAAGTGGAGTTCTGCCTTGTGTACATTTCATCTCTCCTGTTTGTGAACCAACAGTGTGATCAGGATCACCATTTTCTCCTCTTGCTTGGTATCTTGGCTATTGTCCCTTCTTTGTCTTCTTCTCTTCTTTGCCATACACACATATTAATTTATTGATATAGTAATGTATTAAGACACCTTAGGAAGTATAATCTCTGACTAGTAAATATTGCTACACACTGTGGTGTAACCCAGGCTGTTGAAAGATGCTGCCAAATGTGATGAGTTTAATGACACATAGCAGTATTTAAGACACAGTGTTTTGCCCTTGTCTCTTGACATGGTGCATACTTGTTTCACAGCAAGAGTTCTCTGTTCCACAATCCTAGAAAAGGACATAATAAGTTGAAGTGTTTATATATAGTTTACAACTACAAATTGCTAGAAGTATATATAAAAAAATCAGGTTTATAGCATGGCATCCCTGTCAGCTCTTGTTTTACTTGACAGTCTGAGCAAGAACAAGGGTTACACAAGCCCATTAAAATAGTAACGATAAAGTGCTGCTTTGCACACAGACTTTTAACAAAATCTGTTTTGTAAAACTGATTATATTCGACAGCTAACCTGCAAATGGATGCTGACTGGCAGGTAAAATTACTGAAATGGCTTTAATTTTTGTATGGTTGTAATCAGATCATGATCCACATCAGCTTGTACTAGAAGAAAGGCAAAGATTTTAATTCACATTTTCTTTGTTCTTGCTTGTGTCTGGACTGTTCAGGAACACAGGATTGTATAGGGACCAGGCAGACCACTGAATCTGCTTTGGTATCCTCACAACTTCTCTTTGCATAATCTCTATTTTGAGTTGATCCAGCTCTGTTTTAAAAGTAGGTAGTATTTAAAGTTACCTGCAAGAGACAAAATGGAGTTTGCGGCAGATATGTTTATGCAGAGTGGAATAATTGAACTGAAAAAAAAGTTGTCTGTCGCATAAAGGTGTCAGAACGTACATCCTGAGTCTGCAGCAGCCCTGGAAACTCACCCAAAGTTTCAGAGGCAAGTTCACACACAAAGAAAGACTTTGTGGATCTGGTCTTTCTATATCTTCCTAGTGATGCAAATGCAAAGTGGTGCTGTTGCTAGATGTTCTCGTTATTCTTCTTCTCACAATTACCAGCCAAGGAACTGCTGTGTTTGTGCATGGATATGTACTATTTGCAGGAGCCATCTGTGGAAAATAAGCTCTATGTCTTTTGAAGAGGTGTGCGTTCTTCCTGTTAAACCCAGCATAGCCCCTTGAATTTTACAATTAATAGCTGCATATATATTTCAAGGAAAAATGCTTCTTTCTTTTAGGTGGACCTCTTTTTTAAAATTACCTCTGCACATTGCCTTATATAGGCAAATACAGTCTTTTCTGTCCGTGAACATGGAAAGACTTTCTGCGATTAAAGACAATTTTTAGGCAATAAAGGTAAGGTCTTCACAAGTAGAAAAGGGGGCGATAATGGTGTTTCTCCTGGAGTCTGGCATTCACTTATAACTAAACGTAAATTGCCAGGCATTAGATCCTGTGATAGTAGGTTTTTCCTCTGTGTGGAAGTAGAACAGAATAGCTGTTGCAGGCTGGCTAGCATGCCTTGAATTTATCTCCTGCTTTCTTGTATGCTGAGTACCTGTTGCAGCACATGAAAATGGTTTTATACCATGCCACCTTACAAGTTTTTGTCACTGTTTGTGTCATTGCATAACTTGGTCATGAATAATGTAACCAAGATAAACTTGGGGTGATGATACCCTAAATTCTAAACTGTTGTGTATTCTGTGTATCAGGTGAAGTGTGAGGAACTCTCTGGGATTACGTAGCAATCAAGCAGTTAGTCTGACTGTAAAGTTACTAGACTATTAGGCTGGGCATTTGCTTGTGTTTCAAATTGGCAATTGAAGGTATTTTATTTGATTAAAAAAAATGCATTTCCACATTCTGCCATGTCATGACTATGAGGGCTGTTCTGTGATTTAGCAACAAATTGAAAAACAGGTTTATTCGGTAGTGTAGCGTTCTAGGTTGGGCAGAGGGAGGTGGTTAAGCTGAACGTTACACAGCGAGGAGGAGGTCAGGCTCTGCTTACTCAGAAATGGATTGCTGTTGTTTTTCTTTCACGCCAAGACTAAAGGCCCAGCTAGGCCAGTGCTCCATTTCCAGTGCTGGCAAAACACAGATGCCTAGGGAAGAACGAGGAAGGCTGTTACAGTACTTCCCCTTATTATATTCCTGCACTCAACCGTTTTCAGCTCTGGCACTTCGTGGGCTGCATGTGGTTTTGAGGTATGTCGTAACTCTTAGGAGACCTCTCCCTGAGCCCCTGTTGGCTTTCTCATCTGCAACGTCTCAGGGGGAAGGAGTTGCACAGGCCCACCACCTGTCCCGTGAAGGACACCTGGGTTTACTTTGAACCAGGCTCCTGTCAGCTGCTTCTCTTTTCCTGACTGGAGAGGCCTGGCTAACTCAAATCCTTCTCTGCATGGAGATCGTCCCTGTCACCTTGCAACATTACCGCTAAATTAGAGTCCTTTGCCTTTCAGTAACAAATTATTTAGTAGCTTTTTGAACAGTCAATCCCACAACTACTACATGAAAACATTTCTGTATATTCCTGTATACCGGTGTGTCTGATTCTGAACTGATACAGTTCTGTAAGTGCTCATTTCAATGATGTGTCTGTTTGAATCACAGTCACATTTGCTCTAGCATTTGTCTTTCTGTTTATTATCGGTGATGTAAATTTGATAGGTGGGGGGAGATTTTTACAACCTTTCCAGCCTGCTTTAAAAATAATTGAAATTTAAGTGTTCAAAACAATCTCTCTGCAGAATTAAATGATAAAGAGAGGTTTGTAATGCAAAGTAGAGCTGTACTTTTTTCTTTTTGAATCGAGGCCTGGTTTCCCACTGAATTTGGTTGAATATTACTGCTTTAGTGTGAAGTAGTCATAGCAGCGATGAGGGTGGACACACAACCTCTATAGATGAAGGGTCCTTTAAATTGTGTGCATTTAGGAGGAACATCGAGTAGCTTTCAAAGTAAATATGAACTGAAACAAAGACTGTAAAATGAGCAAAGTGAAGCCAACCAAATGGTTTAGACAAGGAGTCTGTGGAAGAAACAGGAAGAGGTGTAGGCGTAGCCTGACTTTTTCCCTACTTTATTAAAAATTAGCATGAAGATTCTTCATCCAGGGAGCCACAGAAAGTCAAAGCTAAACCAAGCAAACTGCTTCAGTGCTGGGCAGCGTGCCACCAGGCAAGGCTTGTTCCATCATGCCTGAAAACTGACAGCTAGAGCTCCAGGGAATAACAGCATTGCAGTCAGTGTTGCAACAATCCAGGCAGCAGTAAATGAGCCAGCAAACGGGGCATGGAGCTGGCACTACTTTGCTTTGCATAGTTGGTCATTCTTATTGTGTGCACTCAGTATACAAATACTAACTCTGATCTACACCTGTGCACTTTTTCAGTAGTTTGGTGAGTCATCCACAGCAATCACCCAATAAAGAGTTTGTTTACAAATTCTGAACAAGATAGCTTTCAGGAGGAATCAACTCATAAAGCTGAGTTTTACTTTCAGACCTGTCATATGCCAAACTGGATTTTACGTTAAAGATATCAAAGAGCTGTGTCATTCATGGATGGATGCCTCTGGAGTCAAATCTTCTGCCTTTCTGAAAGAGAAATTTGGCTTCTTTTTGGCCTAGTAAACTTCAGACAGAAGATGGCAGTGTGAAGAATCAGCTGACGTATTGTAGTTCCCGTTCATTCAGAGGCCCAGAGGTCCAGTTTCAACCAGCTCATTTTGTATAAGCAATGAAATCAAAGTTTGATCAGGGCTATAGACTCTCATACTTCAGTAATGAAATGTCTGTAATGACAGAAAATGGAAGGGAGATGCTTGCTCTGGTATTTGGTAACTGCTGGTGGCAGAACCTTCTTAGGTTCTTCTGTGAAGTACGTAGTGTGCAATTCCTGTGCTGCTTAGAAATATGAATATATTCAGTCTACAACTTCCTCGTAAGGGGGTGTTGAGAGGCAGGAGACCTTTTCTCCATTAACACCAGCGACAGGACCCGCGGGAACGGGGTTAAGCTGAGGCAGGGGAAGTTTAGGCTTGACATCAGGAGGGGGTTCTTCACAGAGAGAGTGGTTGCACACTGGAACAGGCTCCCCAGGGAAGTGGTCACTGCACCGAGCCTGACTGAGTTTAAGAAGAGATTGGACTGTGCACTTAGTCACATGGTCTGAACTTTTGGGTAGACCTGTGCGGTGTCAAGAGTTGGACTTGATGATCCTTAAGGGTCCCTTCCAACTCAGGATATTCTATGATTCTATGATTCTATATGTGTCTGCTGCAGAAGCACAGCAAGCGTGTTTCTTTACAATAGGTCTGTTAGTCTCAGCTTCACTGGGAACTGTAGAGCCCCCTGTGCTGTTTTCAGCAAGCACAAGGAGCGCCAGGAGGCTCAGGCAAGCCACAGGACGTGCAGAGCGTGGTGTGTCAAGGGAAGCAGCTCCGTGGGGCTCAGAGCCATTCACGCTTGAGCACTGGGATTTTATTTATGTTGTTCTGTGTCCACGTTTCTAGCTTTTTCCTTAAGAAAACTGGTAGCCAGGGAGTTTTCCCTTCCTGCACACAGAGCAGTGCTTTGGGAAGTGTAGCTTTGTGTTCTGTTTCAACTTCTAAACTGACTCAGTAGTAACTGAGGTCTGTTATACAATGCCATCTGTGTAACAGCTAAAACTTTTAGCCATTCACCCTGCAGGATCCCAGAGCATTTTCCAAAATAATATACAAGTGTCATTTACTGAGCTCTGTATGGGGTTTATTAAATAAGTAACATCTTCATTTTATATACGAATAAATATGCCACCTATTCATTAAAACCTAAAGGCACAGCCTATGTAGTGTGAATCTCAGTAAGAATTGAAGGGAGTTGACGTTGCTGGACAGTATAAAATCTATGCAAATGACATATGAACCAATGGACCTATTAACAGGAAAAGTCTCCAGGAACAGGGTGTGTTGGGAAAGGGCAGTGAAATTTTCTGTTAAAAAAGCTCACCTGCACTCACTGAAGGCTTGAACTTCTCAAACAAAATCCCCCAATGCAATTAAAACCCTCCCAAGATACCAATAAAAGAACATTTTTTTTTTTTCCTGCCAACAGAGAAATTAAACTTGGCAGTAAATTCTGACAAAAATCCAGTACCCGGTATTATTTATAAGGAACCTGTAGTGTCAGTATTTATTACATCCTGTTGCTGTCCTCCAAGAGCCACTGTCTGACGATCTCAGAGCTTTTATTGCAAATGTTGGCTCTCTTCCTTTGACACGGTTCTTATCTCACCATTCTGCACATGAGAGTGGGAGAAGGTAATGATGAACAGACTAACAAAGCTAATCAAAGTTCACACAACAAATTGATAGCAGCACTGATAGGAGAAACAAGGTGTCCCGATTCCAGTTCATCTGCTGTAGCTGCATTCATTTGTATTGGTAAGATATTTCTAGCCCAGAGTTTACCTTGCCCGGTTAATGTGTTTAAGATGTGTCAGTTTTTGTGCAGCTATGTGTGAGACAGGGGTTGTCCTGCAGAACTTCACTTCTACAGCGCAGCATTGCGTGCTGACTGGAGCAGCTGGTCATACCAAAAGACAGGTTGCATGACTATCTCACGCAACGAGCAAAGGCCACTTCACATCCTTGTCTTTATGGTAGGAAGGAGACTGCCTAAGCTTTAAGTAACCAAACGGCTTGAAGGTTTCTCTTCACTAGCTGTCAGTGACCATTTCAGTCAGCAGGAGATACTGAGTTTGTGTGAGCTGGCATTTTGATACATTTGCAACTATTAAAATAGAGATTTGAAATGTTCTTACACATGCTTATGTTCTGATTAAGAATACTTAGGACTGTGTAACAGTTGCTGCTAGTGTCAACATCCCTCCCATTTCAAGAGGTGAAATGGTCAAAGGTTTCACCTGTTTTTATAGCTGTGTTGCTGGTGAGAGAGGGAGGTATGGCTGGCTGCCACGCAGAACTCAGGGAGAGCCATTGGCAGATGGGATGTTACTGGCATCATTTGCTGAGATGGGAACAGAAACCGGTTTGCTCTTTCTGGGCGCAGAGCGTGTTAGGTTGGTCTGAGGGCTGTGCTCCTTTCCAAGAGGTGCTGCTGGTTGGCTTCTAGGACTCTGTCTTTAGTGCCTTCTGCCTCCAAATCTGTGTTGTTGATACATCTGTTACATGTAGAAATGTGTACCTATTTCCTTCATAACAGTATTATTTCATTCTGAAAGGGCATTATTTTATCTGTGCAAAGTTTCACGTTATGTAGGTGTGAAAGAGAATAGAAAAATAAAGCTTATAGTAATTGTTAGAGGTTTGAAGTCAACTTGGATAGTGACTATCCTTTATGGAGTGGCTATAGAGATACAACGGAATGATTAAAACATGCTGCATAGATGCTGTTGTTCCAAGATCCAAGTTGCCATTAACACACTTTTTACGTGTCAGTTTTCAACAGTTCCCTCACGTGGCACTCCTGTCTCTGTTGTCACATACAAACTTGGCTGAAGGATCAACAGGAAATAGAAACATCAAAAGGAAATAATGATTTGCTTTAAAATATGTTTGTAAAAGATTATATAAATTTCTTATCCTTGATGTCTCCAATGATAGCAGAGCTAAGCTGTCTTCCACCCTTCCCTGGAGGCAACTTTTAGTTCAAATAGCAAGTCTCACTTGAGTATGATATAAATATATACAGTGTAAGATTGCTTGGCTGAAGTAAGCATGATAGAAGGTAGTGTGAAATACATTGCTACCTACCAGGTGTTCTGTGGCCACCCTGCAAAGGTAAATTCAGTTAGGTGGAATTTGTAATAAATTTCGGTTCACCTTTGTGGATATAAGGCTAGATAGATTCTATCTGGGCTTCTCCTTCAGTCTGTCTACCACCTGCAGTATACAAGGGAAGAGCACAAAAAGAGGCTTTTCCATTTTGAGTCCTAATGAGAAAGCATGCAGTATGTCAGTGAGGATTCCTGATGTGGCAGAACTCTCAAATAAATTGCTTTTCCCTAGATACCCTGTGGCAACAAAAATGTTGTGCCACCATTTTAGACAAGGTGAATTTGGTGGTAACCAGGTCCTAAACAGATCAGTGTCCTGCTTCTTTTGGTACTGCTAAAAGGCCTTGTGGCAAGCCTGCCAGAAGAGAAAGACCACTTAAACGATATCATACAAACAAGATTGAATATTTTATCTAAGAACGAGCAGACTTTTCAAAAAGTAACTGTAGATCAGCTAAACCGAAAGTGCTTCTGGTGGATTGGCAGAGATGCATGAAGTCATCACTTGGACCGATGTAACCGATGGACCGATGAACATCAATTTCAGCCCCTCATACTATGCATCAGAAGATTTTTCAAAGTTACAGGAGTCTAAATTTTTTTTTTTTTTTGTAACTATATTGAATCTTGGTTTTATTTTAATTCCTTAAGGCTAGAAGTAATTGATTATCAAAAGAATCCAGAGAAAACTAAGACATGAGATAGCCAGTTCTGGAAGCTGGTAACAGTGCAGCAAGCACTGTTTGGTGGAAGCAGCAAGTTGTGTAGCATGGCTGACAAAGGCTTGGTTTGTTCCTGCTGGCTGACACTTCCCTGGTTGCAGTGGGACACCACGGGAGCTTCTACTGCTGGGAACGCTGAATGTTACAAGCACAACCTTGAGCAACTCTGACGTTTGGCAGAGAGCCACTGCAGAAGGCTCAGTAGAGCACTCACGATTGTCCTTCATTCCCTGCAAATTGTTGTTTTCAACCAGCAAGAGTTTTTTTCCAGGGAAAATGGAATTTAATAATTAAGAAAGAAGGTCTTTTAAGAAAGAGATGCATCTCTCACTGTAGCAAGACCCATTCCCAGAGTTTTACCTCAGTTGCCTGGAAATATCTTGGCTCTGGGAATGCCCCTGTCCTTCTGGGAGCAGGGGGACAGAGCCGGGGCTGTCCTTGAGCAGGGCCATGGCAGACGGAGAGCCCAGCTGCTGGGGTGGCTCCGCACTGCAGGAGAATTGCCTGGGCTAGTTCCTGCTGTTAGAAGCGAAGGCTGCATTTCTTTTCTGGTAGATAATTTATGATTGCACGGAGGTTATTTTACTTCAGGAGATAAAGAAGTCGTACTTTATCCTTGTTTGTTAGCCACAGTCGTTGCTTTGTGCTGATGTTGCTAGAAACTGGACTGAAAACCAGCTGGAGGCCCTGCACATAACTTTTAATTTCCAGGTAGAATACAGTATCTAGTTTATCTGGCACTTGCCTGGAGGTAGATCCCTTTTCCTTAAGGTACTTGCTAATGGAAGGAAAAACTGGTCATTCAAGTTACATGTGATTTGAGAATGGGCTGATAAGTAAATGGTACTGATAAATTGATTTTGCTTGCTTATTTGCTGCTTTCCCCTTTGCGCCAAGTACTGCTAGATGCAATAACAATGAAATGCCCACGGGAAATTTAAGAACTATTTCAACTGTAGCCACTAATGTGATAATAAATGCACAGAACTTAGTCAAAAGCAAAATAAAGTAATCAAACCTAATGAAAGATTAATTGAATTGAAGATGCTTGTCCTGACAGGTTTTGGTTTACAGGCATATTTACATCCAGAACTCAGCAGAGCATCATGTGACATGCTGGGCCAGTGCTACATACCATCTTTCTGTGGCAGATCTTTGATTAGCTGATCCTTTGAAAGTGTGTGCATAAACCACTGGCAAAGACAGTGCTGAGAAGGAGGACAGCTGGGGTCATTATTTGGGTAGGTGACAGTATTTTCCTTGTAAACCACAGATAAAGCGTTCCACATCTCTGTTTCAGATTGTGAAATAGACCAGGCTGTTCTGGAGCTAAGTTTACCTCCACAGGAAGCCCATTGTTTGGAAAGCTGAGGGAGCACCGCACCCCTCTGCGCACACAGATGCAGCTCTCTGATAAGCCCTGGTTCTCCAACAGGCGTGAATACCTAGAAGTGATCTGATAATGCTATTGTTATAGCTCCAATATTGAAAATCCTATAAGAAATGATAAAGGTGTTTACATGACTTTATTGGAGTAGGTAACTTGATCTGAGCGAGGAAGCAAATTAACAAGTAGGAATTACAATGTCCAGTCAAACGCAAAGGCAGGTCATCAATCTGGAATAAGTTACTGGAAGTGAGCAAGAAGTGCAAATCCAAGGGCCAAGCACTTCTTAAAGGAAAAGAGTGGCCTTTTGTACTTAGCCTACAAAAATACCGACAGTCTGTCAGCTTTGTATTTCTCTGTAGGTGAATACAAAATGCAAACTACCTGGAAGAAACATCGTTGCGTAGATAAGCATTCAAAAATAAATGCCACTTACCCCTTGCCTCTGTTGGCAGAAATAGGATCTAGGAAGTAAAGATAGAAAATCTTCATGTAAAAATGTGCTATTGATGAACAAGCATATCTCCGCTGCTTCATAAAGGAAAATAGTGTCTAGAAGATAGAGTTAATACAGCTTTATGTACTTCGGAGATCATGCAGACACTAAACTCTTCTTAGTGTCATGCATTTGGTTATAAAATAAAAGCTGAACAAGGATTTCTTCAAATATTGTAGCCATTCACATCTTAGTAATACCACATTTACATATTTAGGTCTTGTAATCACTGATCAGCTCTAGTAATGCTGCTTTTCTTGGTCCTTTACACTGCAAAAATGACGAGTTTGTCTGTAAGGATGTGTTAGCTTTTCATGAGTCAGAGATTCATGGAGACTACCTGAAACATGAATGTGAAGACTTCTTTCTTCTAGTCTCCATACATACCTAGACCAGCGATTCAGTTTCAGATTAGGTCCTACTGAAATAGTAGATCATATACAGTATGTTCTGCATTTTGGGGAAATTTGGTTGGAAAAGATAGTTGCAAAACTCTACTTTCAGTTGGCATAGAGTTAATTTTCTTCATAGCAGCCTGTACAGTGTTATGCTTTAGATTTGTGACAAAAACATTGCTGATAACAGAGTGGTGTTTTAGTTGTTGCTGAGCAGTGCTTGCACAGCTCAGCTTCTTGTGCAGCCCTGCCAGCGAGCAGGGGGTGCACAGGGAGCTGGGAGGAGACACAAAGGGGACAGCTGTCCCCAGCTGACCGCAGGAGTATCCCAAACCATATGACCCCCTGCTCATCAATAAAAGTTGGGGGGGAGTTTGCCAGGGCTGTTGTTGCTCAGGGGCTGGCTGGGCATCGGTCTGCTGGTGGTGAGCAGTTCCTTTTTGTTGCACTTGTGTTTTTTTTTTTTTTTTTTCTTGGTTGTGTGTGCTTTTATTTATTTATTTGTTTGTTTGTTATATTTAATTGTATTTTTTTCTTATTAAACTCTTTCTCTCAACCCAGGAACTTTCTAACTTTTGCTCTTCTAATTCTCTTTCCCCATCCTGCTGCAAGTCAGTGAGCAAGTGGCTCTGTGGTGCTTAGCTGCCTACCAGGGCTAAACCACAACAATCTGTTTATATGTTACTCCTGAGTATTCACTTTCTGCAAAAAAAAAAAAAAAAAAAGATTTTAAAAATATATATGCTCCCCTTGCTCCTTATACAAATAGCTTGACTAAATAAAAGTAGGTTTTTAGAGTAAAAGCTGAAGTCACATTCTTTATTCTTTTTGGCAGAGTAATCCTGACAGATTTGAAATTCTTATTCCAAATCTTAAGGCACTCCAAAAAAAAAAAGAGAGAAAAAGAATTAAAAAAAAATAACTCGGAGCTTTGAAAATGCTAGTCCAAATAGTTGACAATTTATGAAACCAAGTATTTCTGCTCTAAGCAGCTGAAGTGGGATCTTAAAGTGGGAAGTGTTGGGCAGACTTCGAGTGGCAGTGTTCACACTGCTGTCAGTCCAGCTTGGAGTGCAAGTAATGTGGTTGAGCTTTAATCTTGAAGCAGCTCTTACTGTGCATAAGATGATCCAAAACACTTTCTAAGTATTTTGTATTTTAATTGCTCATCTGCATGGAACAACTGATTAAGTTCATATAACTGTTATTTATAGCTCTGCTCTAAAAAATGCATATAGCAAAGCTCCTTTTGTCTTTGCATTTACAGTTCTGCCCTTCCAATGTCATCAGATCGTCTCTGTTCTGCTGGGATGCACAGGCTGTGGCTGTGATGGTAGATCTGTCCCTGGTTCATTCACTCAGAAAAGATACCACTCTAGAGCAGTATTTCCACATAGCCACAGGCACCTTCGATCTTTATTGAGCATCCACAGTGCGATTGTATCATTATATGACCGGCGCAGCTCATTTTAATAGTGTTTGTAGTTCTCTCATTTTGACCTAAGTCTTGGCTTTCTATAAAACCAGCGTGTGGTCAGAAACAAAGTTGTATGCCACAAAACTTGTCAGAATTCAAAGTAAAGTATTGTAAAAGTGGAAGTGTCAAGAAAGATCAAGTTTGCACTGATTTATATAAACAATTTATTCAAATGCTTTGGATACAGATAAACATTCCTTGTGCAATATTTGTTATGGTTTCACCTGCTTTAAGCTGGGAACCGAAAGAGTTTTGATAAATGGGATAGAGAAGTTTGTTGAGTTGATCTGCAGCTGCACGTTCTTCTGTAAGTTATGCTAAAGTACTTATATCTTGCAGCAGCAATGCTTCTTTGTAATTCTAAACATTTTTTTTTCCACAGAGGAGGAACCATTACCTTGTACTGCACTTACTGTGACTGGCTATACCTGATATGATTCCCTGGAAAATAAGAAATACGGATTTTGGTGATACACTTTCATTGATGTGGATGTAAGTCAGAGTTAAATTGTTTTTAAAATCTTCTTATAACGTTATTAACTCATGTTTTATTCAATTACTTTAAATTCTGTTTTATCTGAAACTGAGATTTCAACAAGTACAAGATCAAATTTTAAGCCTGTGGAGAAAGCGAGAAAACTTCTGAGGGCTAGAAAAAGATATTTGAGGGACCCTTTAAAACATTCTTTAGAATAATAATAATAATAATAAAGATACCAATTTTTACATAAAACAGTGGATAGTATTCTTAGGCAATTTAAATAAATTGTGTATTTAACTTTGTCAGTTTCTGTAATCTCCCTGCTGACAGTGGCTTGACCTTCCCTTAAATCCCAGTGGCACAAGACTGGACATCTTTGTGGGTGAAGTATTTCTAAGGTATGTTGTAATAAATAAAAGGTGCACAGAAAGGCAAAGGTAACCAAAAAAAACAAAAAAAAAAAAAGAAAGAAAATCACAGAATGAATAATGAATATTCCCAAATCAATTGCATTTTTTTTTTTTAAAAAAAAAGCTTTCTAGCACTAGTGATTCTTGCTTTCAAGCTTACTTCTAGCACTATGATAGCTAACCAAATTTTCTTCTAAAGATTTTGAGGCCATCATACAGCTCAAAGGGATAAGGATTTAAAAACTTAGGTATTTTTGTAGGAGTTGGTGGTATCACCTTGGACTCCTTTAGGACACTAGGCTCTGTAGGTAGTGAAGAGCTGGAGACAGCTAACACAGGGAAACAAACACTTCACACAATTAGTAAAGTTAAACATCTTTACTTTTAGTGTTATGATGCTACTCAGTAACTTCTGAGACAGGTGGCAGGATGTCTTACTGAAGTGAAACCAGGGTTGCCCTGCTGAGCTTCCACCTGCTACGTAAATGCACTTTCCTGCCAAATGAAGGGAGGTATTGCCTTGATGCCAACAGATTGTGAGTCTGTATTAGTTAAAGGTAATGTATTAAGGTTGTGAGGTTAAGAACTAGAAAATGTGCACTGGGCAACAAAACCTAGAAGCCTCTATTTTAAAACTGCAGAATTGTTTACCATAATTTGTTTCCTAATCATAAGCATGAAAGAGTGGCACAGGTTCTAGTGTAAAATATCCCTTCTCAGATACGTAAACTTTTCCTGAATCAGTAGTTTGACTCTTAATTACTGGGCTTTTTTTGGGGGGTGGAGGGGAGAGAGAAGGCTCTAGGGAAATGTAGGAATATTAACATTAAGGCAGGCATTATTTTTTTATATATGGAAATCAGAGAAGTAACTTTGGAGATGATCACAGAGCTGGTTGCATAAAGGGGCTTGGATGTTGTGCCAAGTTGTGGTCTATTTGCAATATATGGCAGAGGAGGCAGCAGGAGATGGGTCTCTTACATCTTCGGTGAATGCTCTAGCACTGGTCCATTGGATGGCACATAGCTTCACTGACGCTGCAGTGAAAGTAGCCACAGTCTTGATGCTACTTGGAGAATCCACATGTGCATGTGCTGCAGCCTCCTTTATCTGTGCAACTCGATGTGAGTTAGGCATGAGTTAGAAAAGAATGAAACATTTCTGGGGATGTTCAGGGAACATAAGCGATGAAAATGTAGGTGCTTTTAGACTTCAGAAACATATGTGGTTAGTCATTTATGATTTCACTTTTGCCTAAATTTCACTTTAATCTTTGATTTCAAATTCATATTCTTGGCTTGGGCTTTTGCAGTCAGGAACTTAGATTAAAGCACTTGATTTTATTTATTTATTCATTTATTTTTGTGTGAGGCCAGCCTCCCCATAAATGTCTCTCCAGATTTGGGTAGACTATATGATTTATAAAAATCCTGACCCTCCCACACACAGCAGATTTTTTCAGACTTGTTACTGAATTTGGTAACAGATAAAATCTATATGGTTGATGTCCCTCCTCTGGCTCCATGTGATGGCTCGGCCAGTGCTTATTGACTTTCACATATGAACAGCTTAATTAGCTATTGGAACTATATCCTTGCCTAGTGGATGACATGTGATTTGCAGAGCAAAAGTTTGTTTTCAGTCTCATCTTCCAGACTGATATTTCTGTTCAGTTTACAGACCTTATTCTTGTGCATGCTTTTGGCAGTTGTGGAAAGACATCACTGCTATGCCATACAACTGACCCATCTCATTTATTTGGACCACCGTCTTCTGAAAAGGGTGAATGCACTATACTCCTTGTGTGTACTCAGCTTATCTAACGACTGGTATCTGAATCATCAGCTTTGCCAGGACACGGATATAATTAGGGATTCCCAACTCTAAAAACATTCCAGTGCTATTTGGTGAATTGAGCAATAGCCATGCAGCTCCACCAAGTCTGTGCAGAAAAAAACCCTACCAGTATTACTAGAAATACTGTTAGCTCAAGTACCTGTAGCTTTTGCTGTAGTTTTAAAAATCACAGATCCAACCATTGCTGACATTCTCTTAAGGAAAAAATGTCATTTAATTCTCATTAAAATTTCCATTAAAAAATATGCTCGGTGCAAAGGGTAGATATGAATAAGGACAGATTGTGTAATAAGGAAAGCTGTGACAAGTTTTCGTGCTTATGACACTGATTGACATCAGTCAAGTCACTTAAAAGAGTCTTCAGAAATGGATATTCGTTGTCTCTGGGGGCTATACGATTCTCAGAGAATTTGAAGAACTAGAGCTCAAATTTTTTGAATATGCCCATCAACAACACCTTCAAATAACTTAATGAGAAGACAATCTTTCTGTGCTGAACCATTACTATGAAGACAATCAAGGGTATCAGAGTATCCCTAAACTAAGGCTCTGACCCTATGCCACCTGACGAAGGAGCTGTTGTTGGAGTCTCGGGTGAGATTCCACACTTAATGATTTTTTGTGGTGAAAAGAATTCAACTACTGGCCTTTTAGTCTGTTTTGGGAAATGTACTTCTAAATGTACATATCTACTGCAGTTAGCATTTGTAAAAAGTTCGCGCTTTGTAAGAACATTTCCATCGCATGGCTTTTCATCTCTCACTCCTCATTTCATTTCATTTCTCTCATTATGTCATGGCTTAGCACTACTGAGGTCACCAATTCCATAACCTCTAAATAAAAATGAGGCTTATAGCAGTAGCTGCTAAAGCATGGTTAGAACTTGAATACAAATAGAAATAACTCCTGACTGCACAAGGTATGGGCAGATTGATGGCATTTCATCCACTGGTATCTCTAGTGGATACCAAGTCAATCCTAGTAGTATACTGTGTTCTTTGGTTCAAGATAGCATGCCTATAACACAGAATATAATGGACTTGGAAGCAGATAAACCAGCAGTAGTATCATTATCACATTAAGTAATCATTTGAAATGCATTTAATTTCACACCATAGTAAGTACTGCTGAAACCACCACAAGCATATTAATGAAATAGCCCATTTATTTCAGCCTTGATTTTCTGCCAGTTTGTGGACATTGTATCTCAGAAGCACTCATGGAACGTACCCTAATATTTTGTGGGTTAGGGGCCAGATTTATTTATGTCTATAAAATAGTAATTTCCAGACAGATAAGACCTATTATGAGAAGCTCTTCGGTTTTCAGATGTCTCCTCAGACAATTTTCATTCAGAATCTTGCTTTAGGTGAGATCTTCCAAGTGAAGGCAGTCTGTGGTTAAATGTGCCCTTTGGAAAACCGTGCCTTCATTTCTGGATTATCTTGATGCAACTTCCTTCCCTTACCTGCACTGCATGCACTTTTGGCCTTTCTGCATGTATTTAAACTTTTCAAATGTTTTTGAGTTGTTGCACTTTTTTTTTTTTTTCTTTGAAGGGGCGGTAGGTTAACAAGTTTAAGTTTGTTAACAATTGTTCAGATTTTCTTTTTTCCTTATGCATGTGTTAGCAGTAATTTACTGGTGGATCTACATCACCTCTGTAAGCTGTTTTGAAGCAGCAACCCATTTGTTCTTTTAACTGTTTAAACCATTGTATCTGACCCAGTGGGTTTTGGAATCCAAGTCCTTGACTGCAGGCATTACTGCAATATAATTGTTAGTTATTATACTAATAACTATCACAGTAATAGGGACTAGCAGCAGCAACTCAGTATTTGAGAGCCATTGGCAATCTGCTTACTGTTTCAATTTCTAAACTAATCTCTTGTATCATCAGTTAGAAATTAAAACCTAAGGGAAGAGAGATACATTCATTAGTTTTGCATTTCCAGACCTCTCTGGAAGGTTGCTGCGGGCAGAGAACTTTATAATTTTTCTTTCTGTTCCCCAAACAATGCTTGCAGCGACTGTGACCCAAGCAGACAACTGGCCCATGCCACGCACAGTCAAAAGAGGAAAACCAGGGCCAGTTCCATAGGTCTTATAAGCACATTTGTGAACGTTTATTAATTTTTGACGAAAAAATGAAGGTTCACGTGGAACAAGCTGGAGAAGACACGTGTGAACAAATACGTGGTAGAGCGCTGATGTGCAGGATGGCTCTTCTGAGACTGGGAGGGCTTCTAAGAAGGGCGTGATACAGTTACAAAGATGCATCCCTGCCAGCTCTGGCTTTTACACAAACCAGGGAGCTCCAAAACAAGCTCCTGCTGCCTTCCCCCCTCTGCCCCCTCATCTCCCAGGAACAGGAGACGCTTGGGCTGCACGTTACCAACTTCGGAAAGGCGCCCCGTTCCCACAGCTCAACGCGCAGTGAATCAGCTTGCGGCGTTAAACGCCCTGAAATGCGGCATCTGCCTGAGCTCAGCGGGTTTGTGTGCGCTGAGGAAACGTATCGGGGTGCCGGGACGGGGCAGGACCGGGCAGAGTGATCGCCTTATAGGGGCCCGGCGAGCTCCGCCCGGGGCTTTGGGGAGGGGGGGGGGGGCCGGCCGCGGCGTGAGGCGCTCGCTCCGCAGTTCCCCTTCCGAGCGCCTCATTTCCTCGCCACGTCCCCCGCAGGAAGCGGGGCGGCAGCGGCGGGGCCGGCAGCCGCTGCCCCTCACGCACAGCCCGGGGCAGAGGGGCGCTGTGCGTGCGCGTGTGGTGATGCTGCTCGGGCGCCGCCCGTTGGGGTGGGGGCACGCGGAGATGCGCGGAGGGGGGGGGGGCGGGATGCTCCCCGCGAGGCGCATGCGCGCTCCCAGCGCTCCATGACGAGAGCGCTGGGGCAGCAGCGGGAGGCCGGCTCGCGCTCCCATAGGCCGCCTTCCCTCTCTCTCCCCCCCCCGCCCTTCTCCTTTACCCTGGCGGGGGCGCGCGCGTGAGCCATCGGTCGCGCGCGCCGCCGCCGCACGCCCCGCTCGTTCGCTGTCAGGCGCGGGCGCTGCCCGCCCTCGGCTCGCGCGCGCGCTGTCAGCGTCTCGCGCCCCGTCTCGCAGTCCGGCGGCGGCTGGGGCTGGGGCTGGGGCTGCGCGGCCGCTCGGGGCTGCGCGCTTCCGTCTCCGCGCCCCGCTGCCCCCCTTCCCCACCCCCTGCCCGCCCCCCATCCTCCTCCTCCTCCTCCTCCTCCTCCTCGCCCCGGCGTCTCTCCGCAGCCTCGGCCCTCGGGTAAGGGGATGCGGGGGTCGGGGGCGCGAGCCGGGGAGGCGGGCGCCGAGCCCCCGGGCCTGGCGCCGCCGCTGCTCAGCAACGGCCGCCGGGAGGGGAGGGGGGGCGGCCCCAGCCCCGAGCCCGGCTCTCGCACCTGAGCAAGGGGCCCGGGCCGCCGGGCGGAGCGGGGAGGCCGGGGCCGGGCCCCGTAGGGAGCCCGGCGGGGAGCGGGGGGCGATGGGCGGCCTCCGGGTCCCCTCATCCCCGGAGCCGCGGCCGCCTGAGGGGAGCCGCTGGGCTGCTGGCGGCGGGGCCGCGCCTCGCTGCCCGGGCCGCTCGGGGAAGTGCGGGGTGCGGAGCTGGCTCGCGGCTCTTCCCGACCTGCCCCGCTTTTCAGCGCCTTGTGCTGCTCTGCTCTCGGGTTCTGTTGCTGGTGAGGTGTTTTTTTTTTTTTTTTTTTTTTTTTTTTTTTTTTTTTCCTCAAGTTTGTGCTTATCGTCTGCTTGGGTCTGTCACACATGTGTGCGCACCCCTGGTGCTCTCCAGAGGCTGCGACCCTCTGCTCTCAGAAGCTCCTGAGTAGGCAGAGACCAGAGGAAAGGGCGCAGCGGCGAGCAAGCTAGATGTTGCTGATCGCACTGAGCATCTTCTTACTTCATCCTGTTATCCGGAGGCTTTTGCTGCATCCTGCGTGGTCCATCCAGGTTGTACCAAACAGCCTCCGGGCACAGACATCGGCTGACGCGCTGCTTGTTGGACTGAGTTCCTTGGGGCAGTACCTGCCTCAGTGTGCGCAGCGCACACGGCATACCCTGTGGTAACATAACGTGGTCAGCGCCCCGTCATCCACGTGTATGGATGTGGACGGGGGAAACAGCCAATGTTTAGAACGTTCTTCGCATTCTGTGTGACAAATACAGCGTTTGTGTGAACACCGATGTATGCATACACACACATGCTTCCTCTACCCCAAAATGCAGCGTTCTGATGTCTTGTTATCTAGGCATTAAGTGAAAGCTGATGGAGTAAAAGCTTCAGAAAGAGTGTTTAAGCATGAAAAGGTCTTTGGCTTTTCTAGTGTTAGTCAATTTTTGTTCTAAGTCATTCTCCAGTATAAATTATCAAAAACTTTGGAGAAGTCTCAGCTGAAAAAAGAAAGTCAGCATTGCCTGCGTGGCTCTTGCTTTGGGCAGTTTTACAGAAGGCTCTGTTATAATTCTTTCCATTATTAAAGAGAGCTAGTTATTAGAAGTTATAAATTAGTAACTATACTTCAATGTATTTCCAGTAATATCAATTTCTCTGGTTATTACAAATATGCTTACTACCAAATTTTTATTGATACTTGCTAGGGTTTTATATACGTGTTAGGTAGGGTACGTACCTATCTGTACCTGTGGCAAACTACCATATTGCAAAGTTTGCATATTTTCCCAACAAAACATAATGAGACAACCTTTTTTCAGGTTCAGTGTACAATCAATTACTCATATTTTCTGAGGAAGCAGCTCAGTAATGAGGGAAGTAGGAATCAGCCTGGAATGTCAAATCATGCAAATTCACTTGCTCAGTGATGTTGCTGCCAGGACGCTTGACAACAGAGAAGCACAGCAGGTCAGGTAGTAACTCTCTTTTTCTTTTACTCTTGTAACCGGCAAAATTCTAAACAAACCAAGACACACTCGCTGAGCAACTTAAAAGATATTAGGTCTAGCTAATATTAGAACAAGGAAAAACAGTGTTATCAGTGCTTGCTGGAATACAAAGTGAATTAGCAAAGGTAATACTAAACCACATAGTGACTTCCTTTTGTTTTGGCATCTGTGGCTCTGCAAACAGAGGCTTGATTGTACAGGGAAGTTTGCATATGTTACAGATATTACAGACTGTTCATGGGATTAACCTGAAAAATTGTATTTTCAGTCCACTCCTGTCTCTCTGTAGCTGTATAGAATTGCTGCGTTATTGGTCAAATCTGTGTTAAACTGAATGATGTTTCCAGACTTGGAGTTTATGCACAGTAAAAAATGTATGTGCAAAATTTTTTTTTATCTGATCAGTCTGTTCATTGAAATTTAAGGGGATAAAGGTGAGGAAGATTTGGACTTAGGTATTTAAATCTTGCTAAACCAGAATTTTAAGTAAAAAATAATTACTATAATGTTAGGCTGGTCTGGAGGGGGAGCTAGTGTCAAAGCAAAATGTGACTTCATCTTTTTCTGGACTCATTCAAAAGCTTGCTGTTTGGTCATAGATTATGCTTCTAATACAATAAGGAAAACAAATGCAGATAATGCATGCTATGTATGATTGCATTAATATGCATCTGTTATAGGATGAATATAACCTGCAGATGATATGTGTGGTTTTGAGGAAAATCACGCGTATGGTTTGCTATTATGCAACAACAGCTGTCTTCAAAGTTAGAAGTTGCAAGATCAAGCTCTCATAAATCATGAAATGCCAGAGAAGCTTGTAAAACTGTAACCCAGCCTGTAAATATGTAGGTAAATGTTGCATTTTTCCTTACAATGTTTCTTTTAGTATATGGAGTAGAATGGCATAGATTGTGTTCAGTGTGCAACATGGTATCTTTTTTTCTTGGTCCCAAATAATATGTGGCCTCACTTACTATTTGTTATGTGCTTTTCTTACTGTACCTTATTAACTTTCTCTTTTGCTGTTTCATTACCTTCAGTCTCTAGCGCCTGCATGTTTCACTAGAAACATTTTCACAGAATTCTCTGGAGATATGTTATATGTCCCTTCATGCTGAATACCCAATTCAGGGCTCTTTTGACATGATTTTTCAGAATCTATCAGTGTTTTAATAATTTGCATGCTCTGAAATGCTTTCTCATGAAGGTCTGTCTCCTAGATACTAACAATAACCTGGCTTTTCTTTATTACATTTTTTTTTTTTGTAGATCACTTAACTGGGATCTGTGAATGGCTATGCTACAAAAGATCTCACTGTTTGATTTGTAGTTTGATGTCTGTTGATTTAGACTGCAAGTATAAATATATAGAGCTGCTGTAAAGTTAGCCCCAAGATACTAAGTCAAAAGTTTTGAGTGCCCGTTGAAAGACTCTTTTCATTAAGAGAATTTGCCTGTGAGGAACCAGATGAAAATTGAATCCTCCAGGACAACATTAATCCCCTCTCTTTTTGTGTAGTACCTATCTTACTAAACTCACGCTTGCCAATATTTGCAGCACATATAGCAAAGTACTTGTATAATATAGTGTTGCTTACACTTTTTTTTAACATCTTGTTCATTAATACAGCAAAAGTACCTCATACACGTGGCCTTTCGTCTGAGTTTTTCTTTCTTCCTACCAGTCTTCTCACCTATCTCAGACTTGCTCTGCATCCTAAATTCAAGATTTTGTTCACTGTGTCAACTGTAGTTGACAGGGCAAATGCAGAGCCCTGCACCTGGGAAGGAAGGGCACCCTGCAGTGATGCAGGTGGGGGACTGGCAAGCTCGGAAGCAGCTCTGCTGAAAAGACCTGAGGGTCCTGGGCAGCAAGCTGAATGTAGGCCAGCAGCTGCATGCCCATGCAGGAAAAGGCCAGCAGCATTTCAGGCTGTGTGAACAGCATAGCCAGTGGATAGAGGGAAGGGATTCTCTCTCTCTACTGGAGCTCGTTAGACCACATCTACAATACATTGTCCAGTTTTGGGACCCTCAATACAGGGAAGATTGATTAAACTGAAGTGAATTCAGTGGAGGACCACCAGGAGGATTAGGGAGCTGGAGCACTTCTCCTGTGAGGAGAGGCTGAGAGAGCTGGGTTTGTTTGGCAGGAGAAGAGGAGGCTTCAGGGGGATCTAACAACAATCTGCTGGTACCTTCAAGGAGATTGCTGAAGAGATGGAACTCTTTACTGAACTGTATGGTGGGAGTGCAAGAGCGAGTGGTCGTAAGTTGAAGTAAAGAAGGCTCAGACTGGGTGGAGAACTTCCTCTACATGATTGTAGTCATGCTGTGGAAGTGGTTGCTCAGAGAAGCTGTGCAGCCTCTGTCTTACAAGTTTTCAAGACTCAGCTGAATAAAGCTGAGCAGCTTGGTCTGATCTCATAGGTGACTTGAGTTTGAGCAGGAGGTTGGACTTCAAACATCTAGAGGCCTCTTCCAACCTGTGTTGTCATATGAGTCTAAAACTGCTGATGTGTAGCTCCCAGGGGCCTTGTGCTGGAACGCAGTTGGTACAGAGAAAATGTGTAGGTGGCTCAGCTATAACATGTCAAAACAAAATAACAATGAAGTTACAGTGAGCTTGACAAAAGCATCATTTGTTTGTCAGGATATACGTTTTGCTGTCTCTTAGGAAGATGTGTGTGGACCTTCAAGCACTTTTTAAGGAAAAGATAACCTTTTGTAGTGAAGAAGTGTAGCTTTCTATAGCTTTCTTTAGAAAGGAGGAAAAAAGTATGTTTCACATAAAAAGAAAACACTGAAGGAGCTCAGCTTTGATATGGACACCTGTCACAGAATGGGTCATCATGGAAAGCCTTTGAGAACTTAAAAGAAAATGAAAAATGAATTTTCTATAGGGTATTATCTGGTAGCCTTAAAAACAGGTGATCTTTCTGGATCATTTGTCATATTAGATAAGTTAATTCATATTATGCGGCTCATAATGCATCACTTCAAGGTGATGATTTTCAGACTATCTATTAAATCAGTTGCAACCAATTTTCACCCCCTTCTCTCCCCCTTACTCCCCAATACATTATATACTAGTTCTATCACATAATTACCATCTCTTCCTCTTATTTTCTAACCTCCCTCCGTCCACTGCTCCAAGTTTTCACAGAGGGATGGGGAACAAAGAAAGGAGGAGAAGCGGTCCTAAGATGCAAGAAACCCAGTAATCATTTTAAGACTTCAGGCTACAGATCTGCAAATCATGACAGTTGTCTGTAGCTACTATTAAATGATAGCTTGGGGACCTTTTCATTTTTTTTTCTTATTTATTTTTTTTCTTAAAATAAGAACAAATAAAATTTGTTTGTTATTTTATTTTTGTTCAAGTATGAGATACTACTTGAGGAAGTCTTTGAATAATCCTTTACTGAAGTTTTTGCCCTGTTATTTGTATGTGCTAAACTGTAGTGCTTAGGACAGCCCCCTGAATCACCCACCCCATTGTTCGCTTCGTAACTTTATAGTGTTAAGGTGAATCATTTTCTGTAATGATAGAAAGTTTCTTTTGCAAGACAGTAATAATAATGCATATCACCATGACATTATTAGTTCTGCAAGGTAAAGACTGTTTTTAGAAGCCTTGGAATATTGCCGTGAATATCTTATGGAAGCTAATTCTGGCTTGCTGTGTGAGAGAATCTTCCTTCAAAGCATTGCTCTTCCACAAATTTTTTGTAAAACAACTAAGAATTCTATTCCAAGAACCTCCCAATGTTTGTCTTTAGTTTATTAAATTTCTTATCTTGAACTTAAACATAATTTGGCTGGATAGAACTTGAACAGTGTCATAACTCCTTATGATAAATCTGATTTCTTGAGTACAAATGCACTTTTCAAGCTCTCTGGAGATTTTTTCATTTTTTTGGAGGTGTTTGTGTGCATGTATGTAGTAAAGCAAAAAGATGTGACATGCTGTTTATTGACTGGTTCATAGAACTTAGTTTTTTAAAAAAGGAATTTGCTACATTATCGGTGTATTCAATTACATAAATTTCTTTGTTAAACTCTTCGCCAACGAGGAGGTTTCTGTTGACCAAGACGTAAATGACCTCTTTTAAAAATGTGAACTTTCAGTAAAATTGCCCAGAGCCTTTGTCTTTAGCTCCCTGCCTCTATTTATGATAATAAAATATGAAATATAGTTGAAAAATAGGTATGGGTTTCTGCTATGCTGTGCTATGCTGATATCTAGCCTCTTTCTGGGTGTTTGCTAGGTAACTTCCTCTGACAGTCTGTATGGACATTTACACATTAGATGGTTCTGTAGTTGAGAATGAACAGTTTTTGCTGTTGCAGTATATGTGGTATGGTGATCTTTCTCCCTCTTGAGTAATGGTCTCTTGGCATGTAATTGCTAAAGGTTTGAATGTGTAACAGAATTTTGATATTTCTTGCATTTATGGTTTGCTCTTGTTGAAAAATATTTGATATTTTATCGTGTAATAAGACTTGATTTTCCTATCATGTTGTCATTTACTATAGTCACTGTAAAAGAGTTTTTATTCTAGGTTAGACCTCTTGGCTGTAGTCAAGTGAATTGTTCAAGAGCTAGTGACAGCTGTTGCCAAATGTAGGGAACTGGTAGGGAGCAGTACGACATTTCTGCAGGCATGATGCCGTCTTGCTCAGGGAAGTAGAATGATGGGACTTAATATTTGAAATGAAGGCATCTCATTCTGAAGACATAATTGCAGTGCTTTCTTTATTTTTACTTGAGAATGTTTATATTTTGAAAATATAATTATGACTTATACCTACCTAAGTCATACTGAGTTGGTGAAGACATCCATATAGAATTTGAATGTTTTTCTACCAATTAATTAGGAAAATAAATGATTGATCTTGGTGGCTTATTGTTTTTGTAGATTTGTCTAGCTGAGATTTTCAGAAATAAAAAGTTAGTGGGTGGAGATATGGCTTAGTGTCCCATCAGAAGTGTCAACCAAGAAATCAATTGCATGGTTATTTTTGAAAATAAATGTGAAAAATAGGAAACAGAATGGGATCCCATTAGTTTGAGTGCTGTTTCGAGAGTTCGTGAAGATTTGTCTAAGGAGCCTTCCTCTGACTCTCTTAATGTTTATGTAGTCAATGTAAATATGGAAACATTTTTTCACAGTTTATTTAAATATATTCTCTCCTGACACCGATATGAAATGTTGCAATATGTTCACACTGTTTTAGACAGCAAAGATGTATCCTGGGAGTTCATGAAGATTTGTTGTTTCCTGCTGAGAAGTTTGAGTAGTGGGTGTAATTCAGTGGCACCTGCAGGTTAAGCATTTTCAGCTGGTACAGCTTTGGGCATATGGAGGGGTATTCTATTGACCTGGCTTCTAATGCAGTAAAGAATTGCTTGTTCTCTTAATGGTACTCTGCACCATTTCTGTTTTTCAAGTGCTCCTCCAAGTCATAAACAGAGGATCTGTAGATTGATAACCTTTGGTAGCGGCTTTTCTCCTGAAGTCTCTTGCAAATGTGTAGTATTGTTGTTTAAGCTTTTTAACTTCCCTGGCAGAAGCAACGACAGGTAGATTGATTATTTCTTTATCTGGTTTAGACATTTCTTATCGGAAGAGATGATAGCTTTAACTGTGCTTTTTGAAATAGTAAGTGCTTTGGAATGAAAATGTATGGAATGCTCTTTTGGACAGCTCATTTCTTGGTTGTTGCTCAAAAATATTGTACCAACTTAGGATTTATTAACTGCCATCGCTTGGTGTTGAAGGGTATGTAGAGCTCAATGGTTCCCTTAGACTATGGCTTTTCTTTTTTTTTTTTTTTTTTTTTTTTTTTTTTTTTTTTTTTTTAGTACTATGCTAGGTTAAATGTAATTATAGAGAAAAATGTGCTGTGAACTGCGAATTCCCATCTGAGAATTCTTCAGCTGTGCTTAGATGTGCTGTGTGAAGACCTTACTGTATTATGAGGGTGAACAGTCCCAGGTGTGCACAGTTAGCATGAAGTAATATAAAAAACAAACAAAACCAAACAGTATGGCAGTATTTAAGGAAAATCAGTATAAAGACTTTTTGGAGTGTATTAATAGCGCATATCTGTGTGAAAAGTTTCTGATGGACTGCTTAAACTGAAATGGAATATTATTTCTCTCATTGTGATTTCTAGTGGCATTTATAATATTGGGGTAATTGCTGAGAGTTACTTGGTCAGCATGTGTACTGTGGAGAAAAGATATTTGGCAAGAGGAGACATCGGTTCTTGAAGAATCAGTCTGAGCCTCAACGAGATGTTTTGTCTCTCTGCTATCTTATCTAGCCCTTTTCAGCTTCAGACTTTCTATTTCCTGACACAGACTTTTGAGGCATAGTGACAGGTTTGTCCTTCCTTATCCAGTAGGCTCACTAATGAGTTCAATGATGGACAGTGCTGTTGTCAAACTGCATCTCTGTAAAACTGTGCTTATAGTAAAAGCTACTACAAAACATACTTTTACATCAGACTTAAGATGGTATCTCAGTGTTTTTTTTTTTTCTTTCATTCTTCCCTGTTTTCTCCTATATACTACCTTTTTCTTTCTGACCTTTTTTTTTTTCTTGGGATCAGGATTTAGCAGAAAACCCAGTTTCATCATTCTGTATTCCTCCTTGGTGTCTGAGTGCCACCTTGTCTTAGTGCCTCTGTCAGTGCCTCCTGACTGCTATAGGAAAGGGTGATCTATGGCTAAGAAAAAGTTGTTATAAAGGAAAACAGAGGTGATTGGTGTAATTTACAAAGTTCTTCGCTGTATAAAAGCTGGATTATCCTCTAATCTAAGACAGGTCACTTAAGGTAGTTTGTAACACAGTCACTGGGTAGTGCGGGGAAACCTACGCTGCTACGGATACTTACTTGTTTTGGGAGTGAATGAAAGACTCTTGTGGAGCTTCATACACCGCAGACTGAAAGAGAGAAGAAGATTCAGCTGGATTAAACCAAACATGTAACTTTGAAAGCGATATTTGCTTTTTAGCACTAACTAGGAAAGATGTATAATTTTCTAGAAATTTCCTTAAAAAATTAAGCATCAAAAGAGTAAGAGAGGAATGCAAGATTGCCTAATGGATAGTAAAAGAAGAGAATAAGAAAGGAACAGAAGTACTTCAGGAGGAACCTTCATGCATACATTTAGCAATAGTTTTTTCTTAATATCATACTAGTTTAGTCTGTTTATTGATATGCACATTCAAGGAAAAGGTATGTCACAAAACGATTGTGCAAAAATGAGCAACTTGACAGACCTGAAACTTCTCTGAAATTAAATCTATCTTAGTATTAGTACATGTTTTTCCCTTAACATTTTGGCTCCTTGAAGTTTGTACTTTTTTTTTCTGTACTGAAACACAGAAATTTCATATTTTTGTGTAATATTCATGCTAATAGAATTATATTGAATAAAAATTTTCAGCTTCCTTCATTATTGGGCACCATCAGCTACGTAACAAGTTTTGACAAGGTCTTTCAGGTTTTTGTGGAGCTGTCTCTTATTAAAAATCTCTGACCATTTCTTTGATCTTAATTGATAGAGTCTCAGCTCTGATAGTCTTCTCGACCTTTTTTTGAGAATCTACCTTTTTATTAGCATGTGTCTGATAAACACGAAGCTGCAGCTCTGTCTAGCCCCGAGGGAAGGAGTAGTTGTCTCTTCCTTTTTTCTCAGCTTCCTGGATGCTGAACACTGCTGGCAGCTGTTCATAGCCTTCCCATGGAGCAGCAATGGCAGCAATATGAAATTGATACCATCCTTGAAATGTGCACAGCTGCTGGGATGGTTCTGAATCACAGCAGTAGAGTTAACCTCAGCCTTGTTAATGTCACCTTACTGCTATTTGACTAATCAGTTAATAAAAGTAGAGCCACTGAAGCTGTTTGATGATAGACTTTGGAATAAAGTGCTGTGATTTTTATTTGGTTATTGTTTGAAAAACTTAAAGTGAAAGATGACATTATGTAGGGGTATTACTATGTGTACTAGTTCCTGGTATAATTTCCATAGCAATATCAAACTGTGGGCTCACCGTTAGCAGGTCTGAATTACTTACCTTTTTGAAAAGGAAGAAAAAGAAAAAAGTCAGGAAGCAACAGGAAGCACCTCTATGGCACAAAGTATGATGCTATTTTTCTTTTAATCTGCTCCTATATGAATTGTTTTAATATGCAATAAAGGATTCTTAGTAGTTCTGTTGGCACTTGCCTCATGTGTTAACTTCCCCGAGTAATGCGTGCTTTGGTATTTGTAGTGGGTAGTAAGGTGTGTATGCATTAATTTTAAAAGAGCTATTTTCCTAATATCTTAAGTTTAATAGGCTGAGTCAAACCCCACAGTTTAAAATAGTTCCTCATAATTAATACTAAGGACCACTACCTTTTTATACATAAAAACAAAATTTGAAAAAAAATTGGCTTACAGTTATCTTTCTTTTTGATGCATTATTAACATCACTAGTGTTTTTCAGTGACTTGCATGGTGCTTTCTTCCTCTGTGAAGCTTGCTGGTTTTCATCTTAGATTTTTTTTTTTCTTGCTGGCACTGTCAAACTTTGTCTTCCTACCCTTCTCTTTTATAGGGTAGGCCTTCTATTTTGAGTTAATAACTGCGACCTATAACAAGTAATCATGAGGCTGTACTGCACAAATAATTTCCTTCCTCAGGTTTAAGCAGAGGTTTGCTGCTTACTGAATTTCGTGACCTTATCTGAAGACAATGGGTTTTGCCAGCATTTCAGCATTTATTCATTCTTCATGGTGCCTGTATTCTCAGTTAAGAACTTTCTTAATTTGGCTTTCCTGACAGCTTTTTTCAGTCTTTGCTTTCAGTAGCCTTTGTTTAGGGACAGTTCTCTCATTGTCCTTGTTTCTGAACTGTTGTTAGATTTCTGAAAATGGTTGCTTTTTTTTTCACTTTTTCCCTTTTCTTAGTTTTGTGTACTCTTCCAGATTTATCTGCACTTAGTTTTTATTTTCTTAAGCTGGTTTGATTTCAAATCCCTTTTGGCTGCATCAACACTAATAAAGTGAACCATTGTCTGGTCTTGAGGACAGTTGGCATGGAATGAGATTTGCTCATTCTGTTAATCTCTTGGCTTCCAAAGCAGGTAGTTGCATGCATAGTACCACTTGGAAGTTTTCCTGGCTATGCGATAACCCTAAGAGTGTTCCCAAGGGTTATTTAGAAGAGTGCAGTTGGCCTTTACCAAAAGTATTTTGGAGCTTGTTCTAATGCGATGATTTGCATTTCAGTGTCTGGGAAAGTTTCAGGCACTAGTATATTGATGCAGACTTTTAGGTTTGCTTTCACAAAACCAATAGTCAACCCAGTTACTAATTAGAAGTAAATTCAGCTATGTCTGTGATCTGCTTCCTGAAAGCCCTATGCTGTGGTTCATTAATACTAACTCTGGTGCTTTGAATGATTGTGCTAGCTGTCTAGAAGAAAAATATCATCAAAAAGAAACAAACCACCTCTCCCTCATCCACTTAAATTGTCTTGTTTGGCAATTTTTCTTTGCTCCTCATCACTGTAACATTCTTATTTTAACGTTATGTGTTGACTTCCAGAATGTTTGGCTTCCGTTACGGTCTGGATCTTAGGACAAGGGTATAAACCTTAGAAATTCTGGACAAAATTTCTTACTTTACTTGTTTTTTAGATATATCTGTCCTTTCGAAGCCAGCTATGCCTCCTAACTTTATTTAGTATCCCCCTAAACCTGTTGTCAATTGAGTGATATTTTTGTTTACATTCTGAGGTTTCCAGCTCTTGTTTTATTCTCCATAGTTTTATCATTAGTTTACAGAGATCAAGAAAACTCTGAAGACAGTCTATGGCTTGCTGTCTTTCCTTCAGTGTGATCTTTTAACTATGCTTCCACTCCTCACTTTGGAGTTGAGAACTACGTTAACGTTTGTAAGCCCTCTTATTTTATTAAAGAAGGAAGTCTTTGCCTTTAGTTTGCTCATTGGTGATTGGAATGACAGCAGATTTTTAGCTTGCCAGGCTGGGAAGCACAGATGGCACTTCACATGGTTGAGAAGAAGTGGAACTCTGGGGAAATGAAACACAACATACGTTTTCCTGGATTTGAGTGAGCTAAGAGGGGTCCACTGCTTCCTGCCTTTTCCCTCATTTTCACGAAATCTGTGTGACACATGCAAGTGTGTAATGTAGTAGCAATGTCACTACAGCATACGTGAAACTTCGAAGAGTGAAAAATCTAGGGGTGGGGGTACTCCCAGATCTTCCTTCTGGGAGCATTGTGATGTGTCATTGAGAGCCATCTATTTTTGAAATAATGAGTCAAATGACTGGCCGAATGCCTCTTGAAAGAGGGGAGCAGGAAAAGAGCATAGCAAAACTATAAAGTGTCCAGTTGCCTTATTTCATTTAGAGTGACGTACCGATGCCTAACAAATATTTAAAACATGTTTTTAGTATTGGGGATATTGTTCAATAACTTAATTATTAGGCACTTAAATGTGTTCATGAAAGAAATGTGTTAATTGTATACCTCTCTGTGTACTGTATCGGTTTTGTTGACTGTTCTATATTTATGCTCTGAGAAACCATTGTGTGTGAAATTTTCGGTATCATGAAGAGACTTTATATCTTAGAGCATCTGTTTTATGTTTCCTTCCAGTAAGGATAAGCACTTTGATACTGAACTCAGTTCCTAATTATTATTTGTGCCATTGAAAACAGCACTGGTATAGAATAAAGTCAATGTGCCAAAGTTCTACCTGAAAAGGGGAAAATGTCAGTGAGGAAAGCCTTGTCATTTAGGCATGTTTTGAGGACTTGGGGAATATAATGCTTCCAAATCTGCATCTTGGTTGATTAAAGTAGAATTTTGTTAAACAATACCGTGTCCTTCTCAAACCTGCAGTAGTCAAAGCTTGTTTAAAGGGGAACTTTTACTACAAACTGAGCAGCGGAAAGAATCCCTTGCACTTCACTGCATAACAGCTAATTCCTGAGAGCCTTTATCCTCTCTGCAGGATAAGTTAGAAGTTTTGGATTGAATCCTTAAATATTATGGGTTCAGTATATTCTAGCTTTTCTTTAGCTCTTAGCAGTAATGAATCTTAAACTTTTATAAGGATTATTTTACCCATATAAAGATTATTTTTCTCTCTGTTCCCCTGGGTTGTATTTTTTTTCCGTGTTTGTTTAAGGAAACCTACTGAGTGTTAGCAACTAAAGCTGACATCAGACAGGTGGGTTGATGGGTGTGAGAGAAATTAAGTTCATTTTTTTCAGCTAAATAAATGTTTCACCATTGAAGTAACATTCTCTCATTTTAAACTTGAAAGCACTTGTTTAGAGCTTCACTTGGTTTATAGGAGGAATAATTTTTTCCTTGTTTTTGTTTACCAAACATAGAAAAAAATGTTCAATGTAACAATGTAGCTCATGTTGTTGTTCTGGTTTTTAGTGATTTTGTTGGAATAAATTGATTCTCTTACCTAATATTTTTTCTTAACATCATTTTAGTCACTTCACTGCCAGCTACTTGAAATAATAGAGCCAACACTGAAATGAGCAAGTTAGTGACCTTGCTAAAAAGCTGGTCTGACTGCTTCTGAAATGCCAAGGAGATGAGATTATCATACTTAGTAGATGGTTTATGTGTTTGGAGTTATAAACAGTGGTTTAAGTTCAATAAAAGAAAATAGTAATAAAAAAAAAAATTGCAAATTCACATTCCTAAGTGCTGAGAAGAGCTCCTGGCATAAGTAGGCTGCTCATCAGAGATAGATGGCTGTGGTATGACCCAGCTCCTGATCTGTTTCCTTCTCAGATGATGTGGCTCTGCAGCAGTAACGTGATTCTAAGCCACATGAGGTGGTTTCTAGCATTTAAAAAAGGTTGTTAGGACCAGCCAATAAAGCACTGGTTCATTTGCATTTAGGACATGGTGTATAGCTCTGATCAGTCACACTCGGAAAAGGCTGAGTCTCTCAAAAGATCAAGGAAAGAAAAGAATTTAGTGTGATTATGCTAAAGTTGAGCTTGCCTTCGTAAAGGAGAATGAAAGAGAATTTGGCAAGTAAAGCCTAGGAAGAAATAACAATAGTCTTTGCTGAGTGTTAGACAGTATATGGGAGAGAGAAAAAAACACAAAATAACTGCATCTAAGGGATAATTTTAGTTTAAAAAAAAAAACAAAAACAAAAAAAAAACTAGTTTGAAAATCAGTCTAGTCTTGAAAAAATAATAGCAGGGAGAAACTCAGGGGTTCAAGACTGTCTTTTGTACAGTTATGTAGTAGGACTCTAAGATGGTAAAGTTGATCCCAGAAGTAAAAATTAAAGACATACATCTGAAATTTTTTAGTTCTAGAAAAATAGAAATTTTGGAGAAGGATAGCACAGCTGAGAAAAGATTTGATTGTTGTTTGTCATAATGTTTCCAGTTTTACATATTCCGTTCTTCAGGGCTTCCACTGGTAGCCTGCAGGGAACAGGAGGGAATATTTATTTATTTATTTGTTTATTCCTTCTTGGTGCATAATTTACATTTGGGTGTTTTATTCATCTTTTTCTGAAGCAGAGGCAATTTGCCACTGACCAAAGGGATTTTGAGTTGAAGTGTCTGGTTCTTCCTGTAGTAGTGGGAAAATAGTTCAGGCCTGGCATGGGGGTCTGGTGTCTGCATTCAAATTTAAATGAGTTTGCCCAGTAGGATGGAGAAGGGAGGACAGAAGTGTTTTTTTTTTTTTTTTTTTTTTTTTTTTTCTTCTCCTCTCCTCTGTATTCATGAGGTGATGAGAATATTTTCATTTAACATGTTCTGTGGTTGCAGGGACCTATGGCGTGGATGGCATCTTTGAATTCTGTTGTCTTGCTGTTGTACGTTCAAATATTGTGCGTTTTTAAAATTCATTCGAATTACGTGAAAAGTATTGAAAAAGTGTTTTGGACTTTGTTTTGAATGGGTTCTTGTAATGCAAGAAATTGGATTAAGCTTAGTATTGGACCTCTTGTAAGGATATATTTTTATAAATAGATTCATTTTAATAAAAGGTAGCAAGCAGGTACAATGTACCAGCAATTTGAAGTCAGAATCAGGCACATAACCAAAGTTTTCCTATGGTGAGGTCACTTCATGACCTTTATCTACAAAAAGGTGTGTGCAGGGTAAGGGCAGACCTGTCTGCACAGCACCTCTATCCAGTTCATCTAGCGATGTTTGTAAATTTTGCCGAGGTGATTGAACAGCAGATGCAAAGATTATTTAAATAGTTGTGGGTATTACTTTATAAAGATCAGTTTTCAAGGATGTATTAATAATATCAGGTTGGCAAATTGTAAGCTTCTGGGTAGCTGTTAACTTTTGAATGACAGAATAGGCTGGCTATTTTTTTCCACGGTTTCCTAAGGAAATCTGGGAGCAGATAGTCACTTTATATTAGTTATGATGATCTTAAGCATAGGGTTTATTTTTTTCCCTCTCAGTAATAGATCTATGGATAGAAAAAAAAAATGCTCTGTCTTCTATGTCATGACTTTAGTACAGCATTTGTTACTTGCCACTTCCTCTGAGCAGGTTATGGACTATAAAAACATTCTACAACCAGTGCATAGGTGGTTGCAAAACAGTATGCAAAAGTCAAATTAAAATGTTATTGCCATACAAATAGAGTCTGTTAAGTGGAGCTAGGCTGCACAGCTTCATGTTAAACCAACTCAGTTTATTTCACTGTTTGGTAGTATTTTTGGATATGGTTTAGTGGGGACTGTTAGAGGTTGGACTCAATGATCTTGAGGTCTCTTCCAACCTAGAAATTCTGTGATTCTGTGGAGTTACATTGTGGAAAAATTTGCTTGGAGCAGAGGTATAAAATACATTGAAACTTCATTTTTTTTTTTCCCTGCACCATTTGTCAAGAATTGTTAAGTAGCTACTTTATGTTGATTTGTATGTCTGTATGGAAAAAAAAAGATGGAAATATATACATTTTTCCTTTTTATTGTTCCAGTCTGTTTTTATCTTTTTAGTATATCACAGCTGACAATTTTGTGCAGCTTTTTGTAGGGTGTGGTGAAGTGCAGCCTGGTATGACTCTGGCCTTTTGTTGGACTGCCTGTAACTCTATTGCTTATAGATGGATCAACTTGTAAATTTACTAATAATTCTTTTCATTACACGAGCTTTTAACATTGCCACTTTGTTTACTATGAGTCAATCTGCGTTAAGTCTATTTTTCCATCTGTGTAGCTTATGTAGTATTCTGCTTTGTACCTGGTGTTGGAGTTGCAAATATGGATTTTTAAGAAGATACAGCCTAATGCCTCATGAAACTAGTACTAACCATCAGTCTGGCCTGTGCTCTAATGGCTCCCCTACAGGGGCAGCTCTTGGAACAGGTGGGCTTCATACTCAGTTGTGCTTGGCTTGCCAACTGCCCTCTAGCCAACAGCTTCAATTCTCTGTTTTTGTGACACAGGCAGTGTAACTGATTTGGTGAGAAGTGCAGTAAAAGAACTAGTTTAGTTTTACTGGAAAGCTAAAAGCCTGTAGTTACTGATTGTATGTGGGGTAACTGTTGTGGTTTTGCTTTGGATTTCTGAGATTCTTTATCATGGGAAAAGCTGTATGTTTTTATTGAGTGCCACCTTGGCTGAAGTATACTGAAACTATCAATCTCAAATGGAAATGAAAATAGGCCATCTCTGTTTCCCCTAGGCATTCCATTTTTGGAAGTTGATGGGCTCTGACATTGTAGGTGCAGATTATTTTAAATAATTTATTGCATGAATGAAAAAAATAAAGAATTCAGCCCTTTCTTTATTTTTGATTTTTTATCACTGTTGCTGCTTGAGATTTTTAGAGTTGCCAATTCAAGTTGTTCATTTGACAGTACCGTTGCTGAACTTCTTTTAGAAATATAAAATCACTTAATAACTTTCAATCAAAAATGAGATTAATTTGGCAGAATCCTCATTGCAGTAAAACACAGTTATCAGAAGCACTTATCATTTTCTCTTCACTCCTATTCCTAGTACTATTGTTAGTCTAATTGGTTTCCTATTTATTTTTCTTTTTGCTAACTTCCACAATTTTGTTCTCTTCCTTGAAGTTAAGTTCATAAATGAGCTTTTTCAATATCCAATTTACGCTATCTCAGAGTCTGCTATTTGCAGCTTGTGATTGCTTTTTCTATTAAATGGCCAGCAATCGACACCTCGTTCAGTGGTATACAACTGTTCTGGAGTAGCGAGACTACCATGACATAGTAACTCCATGCCTTGATAACCCCAAACTAAGATTTTATTTAAAAAACATTGTGTTATTTTGTACAGTCTCTGTGTATTATGTACGAACATAAGTATGTAGTACAGAACAGCTTAGTTTTCTTACGTGTGGTTTAAAGGTAGAGACTATTTTTTTCCCTGTAGCAAATGTTTGAGTAGTTTCCTATTTTAGTTTTTGGCATCTGGCACTGGGTTTTAGGATCTTGGTTGTATATTTTTTTTTGCCTTTTTTTTTTTTTTTTTCTTCTTTTAAAGCCTGTCTATATATATCCTAAGAATTACTCCACTGTTGTTTTTTTTTCCCCTCTCAGTTCCTGAATTTGTTTCCCAGCCGCATTGAAGGCCTATACTTAACCTTTGTTTTTTGGCAATGGAGCAACAACAATATAAAATGTTGTTCATGTGTATTAATTTGCTCTCATAAGAGTTGTGCTATGTGTCAGTTGTCTAATCACAAATTGTGTACAGCTGAGCAATTTTTAAAATAAGAATGTTTACATTCATCTCTTAAATACTGCATGTAGCAGACAAAGGATGAAAACAAAGATTAAAAACTAATGGTCTTCTTTTCCTCTTCTATTTTCAGAGAATTAACTAGGCTTCAAAATGAAAGTGAGGAAGAAGAGTCCCTGAAAGTATCAATTTGAACAAAAATTATTGCTGGTAGGTAAGTACTCCTTTCTCTTTGATGTTGCTGCCACTGAGACAATAGCTAGATGTGAAGAAACTAGATGAAGAGCTGTGCTACTTAAGTAACAACTGAAAACTACCCTTCTGATGGTAAATGCATGTCAGTTGGAAGAAGCAAACTTTGCAGTTGAGAGGTCAGGTCTGTTCCTAGGTGTTTTGTTGATCCAGTTTATGAAGAATGCATTTTTTTAATGTCAGATTATTGACTAAACTGGGTCAATCAGACACCTGTTTCACCTTCCTTTTCTCACAGCACCCATTTTTCTCCCTCTTCCTCTTTTCCTATCCCCTCTGAAAAATGAAATTCTTTGATAAATGCATTATGTAACCTCTGCCTTATGTGTAAAGCCCATAGTTGGCAGTATTCTTGGGCCCTTTCATCTTTATTTGACTTGGAGATATTACATGCATTTCTCATAGATAAGCAATACTTCTGTAGAAGGGAGGCACATGCCTGATGCTCTCAGGTTTCTCTGTGAGAACTGTGAGCAACTAGGCCACTGTGGCTGGAAACTGTCTTGTGCTCTGGGATATTGTAAATCCAGTGCTAGATTATCTCAAAAGGTGACGTGTTCAAAACGTAATATTATATATCCATGTGCTTTTAAAAGTCTATGCAGGGGCTATAATATTAATTTAAATAGATGCATAATGAAAAATAAATCCTAAAATAGTAACTCTTCTTTTTGAAAATTGATTAGCGAGTGAAGTAAACTTCACTGCAATGTGAAGTAAGTTGTGAACTTAGAACCCAAGCATGTTATGACATTCTTTTTTGATGCAACTGTAGAAAAGACTGCTGTGATCAGTATCATTAATATGGTGAGTTATGGTAAAGGGTAATGTTGTGAAAGTTTCTTGACCTTTCAAAATTAAAAAAATTAGACAACTAGTTCAAAGCAAATTTGTTGCAGATGAGATGCTTTTACTGTTCATCCAACTTCAGCAATGATTGTGAATTAATCTGAAGACAGCTAAAGTACTTTGAATTATGATCTATTTATACAGTCATAACTCTTGAAGTACTTTGATAGCTTAAGAATTTAATGGATGGTTAAAAAAAAAAAAGATATAAATAGTTCTGAGTATCTCATGGCTGGGACAGAACAAAGAGTATGGAGGTAGCTTTCCAAGCACCCAGTTAGGTTTCCTGAAACTGGGTTAGCCATTGTGAGTGCTGTTGCTGAAAGTCATTGTTTCCATTTCCTGAGCCCAGCTCTCACTTCATTTTGCTCAGTCTCTGGCTCCTGCTTGTGAACGGATTTATCTCATGAACCCAGCAAAAAGGTGACTATTTTTTTTTTCTTGCTTAGCAAGTTGGATCAGCTCAAATAAGAGTTCAGAAGGTGTTAAAATGGTGAAAAGGAAGAAATGAGAATGTGCAGGTAGGAGCAACAAGCATGGGAGCATGCTGACCCTTTAGGCAGCAGCAAGTTAGTAGATCTGTCCAGCAGTTTGTGGAAAGACTGTATCAAAGTCACTAGGTCAGAAATATCTAATTTTACTTTGGAGTAGAACAGATACAGCCTAACAGATACAGTCTATTGTTGTGACAGCATTAGACTAGAACTGAGTAATCTTGCCAGATCTTTCCCAGTCCTTGCTGTTGGTAGGAGTGATCTGTCAGTACTGAATAGGAACAATGGTATATGGGAATATAATTTTTAAAAACTGTTAGTAGATAACTGGAAAAGCATTAATGTGCTCACTCGCTCTCCCTCCCATCCTCCCCCTGCTGCTTCCCCCAAAAACATATGTGAAATATCTGTGTGTTCCAGGCCCTGGAAGTGAATGAGAAATACATATGAACTTGCATGAGCCCTACAAACCTCATTTCTTATCAGAATTGGCTGGTCCCTTGTACATAATGTTGTATAATTTCATAACACAGCAATTGGTCTATATCTTATATATCTTGGTTTACAGCTTTTTATGTTCCTGTATGGCTTTTTATTCTTTTTTTTTTTTTTTTTTTTTAGCTGAAACATTTTCATGTAAGGGTCTAAGTAATTTTTGATCTTTAATGCACCTAATTTTAAATTTATATATTCCAGAACATACACGTTAATTGTGAATTTGGTGGGATTAGAGAAGTTATCCTAGTGGATGCTATTGGGCTATAAATTAATACTTCTATAGTTCCTGAAAAATAAAATGCCAAATATCATTGGTAATATGACCAGTTGTACTATAACTTTTTCCTGCCAAATGTCTGTCTGTCTGTCACAAACCTACATATGTACGCAGCATATGGTCTTCATTTGGATCTTACATACAGAGGAAAACTTGTATCAACATGAGAATTGAACTAATTTTTGTGATAGCGTATTTGGATCTACCTTCTGAGTCCATTCCAAATTCTTTATTCTGTAAAACCTTCCCAATGACCTGTTCTTTGTGACTTCGCTTTGGTAGTTGTCAGCTAGAGAAGTGGAAGAAGATAAAAATGCTACTGCCAGATGTGGACAAATGCCAAGGTTACATCCACAATATAAAAATATTCTGTATTTACTTTGGCTTTCTTTTTTTAAAAAAGAAAGATGTAATCATACTACCCTGATAATTCTTTACTTTATTGTGTTTATATTTTTATTATTAAATGGTGGCTAATAAACTCTTTGGAAACTGGTAGAACCCTGTTAACTTAAAAAGATCTTCGTTTAATTGTTTTTGCTCTTCAGTTGTTGCCTTTTTTTTTTTTTTTTGTGTCCTGTTTTGCAGAGGTGTAGAAATAACCTAATTCTAAAGGGAAAGGAGAAAAACAAAATGCCTTGCTTCTTACAGGGTGATTCATTTGAAATGGATCCCAATGATACTAACTTCTAATCAGACTGATCTTTCCTGAAGATATTTGTTGTAATTCATGCTAACTGTATTAAAATTGCTTAATGATTCCCAAAAAGTGTCAGTGAACAGGGAACTTTCACACCTTCAGGAAGGTTCCTTTAAGGCAGCCTAGTGTGTGTGGGTTCTTGGTCATAGTCTTTTTTAGCTCTTGGGGAGAAGGCATGGCTCAAAATAAGTCTATAAAAGTTGTAGGTTCAATAATAGGAAGAGATCACTGTTAAATTGGTTGTTAAGTTGGGCTTATTTGAAGAACTTGTATTTGGATAGAATCAAATGTGTGGTCCCAAGCCTAAAACTAACACTCTAGATTGCATTTACAGATTAGAGACAGTATTTTGGAATAAAACAACAGTAGGATAGATGGGAGGGGAGGTGATATTGCTGTGTACAATATTAATGGACTGTGTTGGGCATGTTATGGTAAGGTCTGAGGTCTAGTCTTCAGAAGTAATTGTAGAAAGTAGGAAGGGGTTTAGAAAAGAGCTATGAGTCATTCAAAGTCTGGGAAAGTATATCTCATTTCAGAGATTTAATATGCTTATTCTAGTATTCTAGTTACCAACCATAGACTAAATATTTGATCAATGTATCTGCGAATCTGTCATTCTCATTTAAGTGTATAAATCACATGGAATGTATGTAGTAAAATGTATGCCTTACCTCAGACAAAATGCATGGTTCTGATGCAAAAACTGAGTTTCAATGATTATTGGATTTCAGTGATCAGTCTGTGGGATGTCAAATTATGTTGGAGGCAGAATGAATACATTCTGAATAAACAATACCTTCCCCTGCCCTGTAAGCTTTTTAAATTAACCCTAACAATACCTAGTTCAACGTGAATTCCAGAAAGCATTGTGACTGGAGCAATTAGCCTTCATTCATGCTGTATAAAAATATGTGTAAAAGTGGCTGAGTTTTAATTGGCTTTTTATTAGAATCATATTCTTGATATTTTTTTTAAACTGATTTACTGAAGTAGGAAGAAAATCTGTATGCATATTTGTAGCAAAGCCCCCCAGTTCAACATTTGATCTTAATAACAACACTTACGGTAACTTTGCCTATCTCAGTTTCAGGACTCAACTCTTGATGATAAAGATGAATTTTGTATAAAAATAAATGTTTTGCAAATGGAGAAGTCTGTTACTAACTTTTTTCCTGCTACAGGCCTTATGCTTCAGTCTGTGTAATGTAAACCGCACAGATCTTTTCAGCATGCACGAATGGCAGAATCATGTTGGTTGCAAGGGACTTCCTCTTAGTCCAGCCCTTCAGTTGCAGTTCCAGTTAGAGTGTCTTGCTCAAGGCCCAGTCCTCTTTGGACAAGCATGGAGATTCCACGACGTGAGTTTGTGATTGGCACAAAAACTGTGATGACAGTTTCATACTATCTCTGGAATCTATTAGAAACATTATTTCCTTGTGAGCAGCTGTTTATATCTTTTAAAACTGAGAAGAGGGTACCAAAGTAACATCCGTGAAAACAGATTCACTGAAAGGAGACATGCCAGAGCATACAGACCCTTGGAGAACGCAAAGAGACTTTGGATACCATCATGAAACCTGACAAATGGACAAAGGGAGTTCAGGGACGTAGTTTGTTGCTTTTCTGTTCTTGCAGAAGCTTGAAGCTTGAAGCTCTTACTCTCAGCCTTCAGCTTCTGGTTGTAGCTCTGACTATGTGATAAGAAAAGGAAACAAAAGAATTAGCTCTCAAAGTATCTTAAAATCCTGGTTAGCCATAAAAAGCCCATGAAACAGCTCATGAGCTATTGTGTTCTGGCAACAAGATAAAATTTCTGTTTTTGTATTACCAAAATGGTTAATTGTGAACATAAATGTATTGAAACCAATACAATAAAATACAATACATTGGAGATTTGAAATACTCTCTGAAAGCAAAATAGTAATTAGTTGGCCAAACTAACTGATTTTTAAGCCAGGATTTGGAAAGTAAACTGGCAATATGAATAATAGAAACACAATTCTTGTTTTTCTTTTTTATGCTGTTTCAGAAAAGTTTTGAGCAGATGCCTTTTCCATGCTATGATTGCCCTCAAAATCATACAGCAGCTGTAATCAGCCCTGCCTCTAAAATTTTGGCAACTATTAGTGTCCTATTCCTACTTTTGTATCTTCAGCAACTCAACAGTTCACCCTTCAGCCTTTTTGTAGCTGTAAGTTGTGCTAACTTTATACAGTTCTCTTGAGAGTGGTGGCAAACCACTCCTGGAGCAAACTGATCTAATTCAAATAGCTTCTCTTAGGAAAAATGTAATGATATTTGTGCCTTTTTTTTTTCCTTTCTCCCCCCTCTCTTTTTTAATGTGGTGAATGAAATGAATTTGTCCTTTCTATCAGTGGCCTTTGGCTGAGGTATCACTTGCCTGAAAGAATGATTTTGATTAGGAAAAAGGAAGGAATAGCTTAGGAAATGTTTTCCTGAGCTTCTCTGTTGGTACAAAGGCTGTTCAGCAAGCAGAGATGAGGTATGATGCCTTAAGAGGCAGTGCAACAGGACTATGTATAGTAGACCATCCACTTGGGAAGAAAAAAAGGAAGAAGGATTGTCACTGACTATGGAGATGGAAATGGGACCTTATTTTATTGCTGAGGGAATGAGTGTGTTACAGAATATTACAAAGCAATACCATTACAGTTCTCAGTACCATGTTCCACTCTGTTAACAGCTTATCAACATAGCCTTACCCTTACCAAATTCAACTTACTCCTGGGAACATTTTACCCTTAGTCACATATTCTATGTAAAATACAATGTGTAACAGAAATATTAATTTCTGTGAAACCCATCCACCTCTCAAGGCATTACCAGCTTTCAACTAAATGAATATTCAAATTCATCTTTGTAGGCAGTAGTTGTATTGCTCCTTTCTTCTCCTTAGACACTACAGAATTTCACCTATCAGACTAAAGCTAGAATATTTCAGAAAAAATGTTTACATTGCAATCATGCCATTGAATATATGCTTTTCCAGGAAAAATGCTACTTGGTTTCCAGAAAGTCCTGTTTTTAAGATGCATTCTGCACTTTTCTGCCTAACCATGTCAATATTAATGATATTCCTTTTTTTTTTTTTTTTTTTTTTTTAAACCATAGAAAACTCCCCCTTTTTCTTCTATCTTTAATATTGGCTTAGGAAAGCAGAACTGGTATATGTCTCTTCACTCGTGATCTATCCCATTTTAGAAGTCTGTTGCCTTAAAATGTTTTTCCTTCATGTTATTGCGTTAATTGCAGTGCTGCACAGGATGTCACGTATTTTATGGCTCTTTATATGTGGAGATAGCTATTGCCTTCACATTTTCCATACTGATGACTGATAGTAGTCTGGGATTGCAAACTTCCAGAGGGCGATTGTCCCATTTTTCCCTGTTGTCAAATGACTTTGTCACTGGTGTTACATGGCAGTTGTATTTGTCACGAATGTAAACTTCTCTGTCAGAAGGATGTGAGGGGATTGCTCATTGTCCTATAACTGTAACAGTGAATGATCTTATAACTTGGTGCTTTTTTTTTTTTTTTTTCCACAGGCCCAAAAGCACCACTGAGCACTGTGCAGCTGTCCCATGAATGCTTGCAGCAGTTGGTGATTTTTATGCACCATCTGTATCATGCATCCTTTCTCCTTGATTATCTTGTCTTCATTTTGGCATGATTTGGTAGTTATTGAAGTCAAGTAAATATGGAAAAATTATGTATGCTATTGTTATATGTGCATAACACTCATCTGAGAAGGATTTGTGTACTGAGAAGGATGACAAAATGAAAACTCCATATGTTTGAAAAGCTCACACTAAAAAGCAATGAATGGAATTGTGGGAACTCTGAGTTCTCATAACTTCCTTAATGCTGTGATTAGTACCCTACAGAGCATTGTAAAACCATCTATTAATTGTATCTTAGGCAGTGATAAAGATGGCTCTGGAATGTTACCTGTATTGCGCATCTCTCTCTTGTTGCAAGATTTTGTGAACAGGAGCTGGAACAGTGGCAAAAAGAAGCATGTGCCATCACATGAAACTAGTAGCAGCAGTATGGCAACTGATACTTTCTTAAATGAAACTTTTTCTAGTGTAGCAAAACTATTAGAATTTTTTTTTTAATGGTGTTTTTATTTCTCTATTACTAAACCATTTCTATTTTAAATTAACATCCAGATTAAAGATACACTAATTTGTCCCACTGGTTTCATTCAAGCATTTTTTTTTTTTTTTTAATCTGCTGCTTTCCATGTTTTCTTACCGTTTTATAGTGCTGTTTCCTGTTTTTCCTAAGATATTCCAGAAAACTAATTTATGTGTACTTAGAACCTCTGATTTTCAATTCATAATCGTTGCTGTTAACTAGTAGATAATTCTCAACTGTATTGTGTTATGAAATGATTTGTATGTGAATGTATTACCAAGCTTTGTAGGAGGGGAAAAGTTAATTAATGCTGATACTTCTGAAATTATTTTTGCACAAACTGAAAATTGAACAGTCATTCTACATCAGTGCTTTGTAATACCTTTGATACAGTACATTCCTGAAAACTGCTTTTGTTCTGGAATGTACACTTTGAATCAAAAGAAATAGCATGCACGTGTATTCCAAACACACTACAGAATCAATGCTACAGAACTATTCAATTGATTCCTGCATTTTTCAACTAGTAGCTTACATTCTTTAGTATATTCTTTTAGTTTTCTAGTTTTTTATTCTTTATTCTTTGCTTGCTCAGTACAGTAACAGTGTTCTAGGGAACGTCACTAGGATGTGCCCAATGTAAAATAATCTGAGTTTGCTCTGAGCAGCATTCATATTAGAATTATTATTTTGGTGCTTCACTGTAGCAGGGAGCATATCATAAAGCAAGACCAAGAAAAAGGAAAACTCAAGCTCTGCTCACAAAATTACTGGAATGGAATTCATGCATTCGAATGGCTTCAGGGAGTATCTTAATAACATAAGTACTCCCATCCCCTCACTCCGCTTGTGTTTCTTCCACATGCCTTTTGGAGCAATGATCTCTCGGGCTTGAGCTCTATAAATCCCTCAGATTTTTTTCCTCTCCATTTGCCTTATTTTGAAGGATTGCTCGTTGCCTACATTTCATTCTTTCGTTTGCATTTACTCATTTGTAATTTAGTAATTGGTTATAAACAAATCATCTGGAGATGGAGTCAAAGACAGAGAGCATGAGACAGTTTCCTGATGCATGCCAGGTACAATCGTTAGGTTCTGTATAAATTTCTGAAATCCATAGATCTTTTCTAGCTCTGGGTGTGCTGAGACTCAAAAGAGGCTACAAAGAAGCATCAGCAGAATTAACTACTGATAATTTAAACAGAATGTTGTTAGAAATTATTACTTCCATACAGGTATGTGCTGTCCAAATCCACTTCCTCTGTACTCTTACCAAATCATTGCCAGCTACATTTGTGAGTGTCTTTTTTTTTTTTTTTTCTTCGAGAATCTTAATCTCTACTATTTCTTTAGCGACTTTTAAAGCAAGTATGTGCCCACATAGAATCACAGAATTGTTTTGATTGGAAGGGACCTTAAAGATCGTCTAATTCCACTGCCTGCTTCCAAAGGCAGGGACACCTCCCCCCGGACCAGGTTGCCCAAAGTCCCATCCAACCTGACCTTAAATACTTCCTGGGGTGCGGCATCCACAGCTTCTCTGGGCAACTTGTGCCACTGCCTCACCACTCTTAAAAGAATTTCTTCTGAATATTGCATTTAGATCTACCCTTTTTTATTTTAAAATCATTACTCCTTGTCCTATCACTACACTACTTGATAAAAAGCACATCTCCAGTTTTGTTGTAGGTGCCTTTTAGGTATTGGAAGGCTGGTTTAAGGTCTTCTCTTCTTTAAGATTCTCTACCCAGCTTATATTTGTGCTTGGGATTGCCCCAGCCCTCATGCATACAATAATTTTTGCATTTTGACTCTATATTCTTTCTAGCAGCCAGACTATAAACAAATGCTTTATCCTTATTTTCCCTGTACATACCTACAGTATTTTTTCCAAAATGCATTTTTATTATGTTATTCTGCTTAATGCTGTAACTCCTTTTGATTTTGGTCTAATTCCTGGCCTGTTATGATGAGTAATCAAGTGTCTCATTCATCTAGAAAAATTGCTGTATTTATGAATTGATTATCTTCCTTCAGCAGCTCAATTGCTCAGTATGACTGCTTGCTGAGGATTCCTCAAAGCAAGAATTGTGCTATTTTTCCCCCCTCTTCCTCTGGAGCAGTTTGTGGAGTCAAATTGTGGAGAGGGTTCTGTGTGCTGTGTGCTGCTTTTTTTTTTTTTTTTTTTTTTTTTCCTCCCGTTATTTGATTTTGCAAGATTCAGGAATGGATTAGAAAAATATATTTTTTCCTAAGTAAACAGGAAGAGGAGTTATCATCTGGTTCTCAGCTTGTTATAAAATCACTAAAAAAAAAAACAAACAAAAAAAAACAAACACATTAAAAAAATACCAATTTTGAGAATTCGTTTGGGATCATTTTGGTAGGACTTACCACAGTACAAAGTGATTAGGGGAACCTGGTGTTTTTCTTACTTTATCAGAATAAATTCACTTTTTTGCCTTATTTCATTTTGTTACTGATAATGGTCTCCTGAACATTTTAAAATCATCTGCATTTATAAAATCATCAGAATGGTAAATATGCAAATAATGTTTTGATGATGATTGATTGTGATGATTTATTGAGTTTCATGCCTTTTGGCATATCCTAATGGTCAGGGGTTTTGATTTGTAAAATACCTTTTTTGTCAAGCAGTGAAAAAAAAAAAAAAAGCTTATGCAAAACTGTTCCAAAGGCCTGTATTGTAAGTGAGAAGGCTTCTTCCACAGAGCTGAAACGATGGCCTACCTTATTTTTTGGTAATGTAAGTGTTGCTTTCATAAGATGTAGCCTTATTCTAGTTGGCTATGGTTCTGTACTAGGACCAGATCCTATTCATATGCATTTATTGAACTAAGTTTATTGTATAACTATTTATTGAACTAAGTTTATTGTATAACTATTGATTATATTGATATCGGTACCAGAAAAATGGAAGATGACAAATTTAACAGAATCTTATTTAAAAAGAATTCCAAAGCTGGCGTTGGAGGCAAAAGATCTGTAAGATTCATTTCTGTACCAAGCAAATCTGGAGAAACTTTGAAAAAGAGTTATTGGATATATGGTTGATTGTGTTATATTAGTATATCACCAACATAGACCTGTTCTTATCATTAAATTAAAATTTTCTGTTGTTGGCAAGCCTTTTCAATAATCACTGTTAGAAAAATGAAGGTCTGCTGCAATAAGAGAAATTGTCTTTTTGTGAACTTGTAAATCAAAGGGAACAGAAAAAACTGGAATATATGGTTATTTCTCATAATAAAGCAGTGCACAGACTGATCTTATAATGTTCAAGGAACAGTGCTGAATCATGTGTCATCATTAGAATAAATTATCTGGAAAGCAGAGTGTCCTGAGTTTTTCCAAACAGAATCAGTGTAGGAAACTCTAACATTATATTTGGTTATAAATAATTTTGACGTAATGCTTACATTTTGAGTGTCAATGTTTTGTATTCTCCTCTAACACAGAGTAAGAGTAAAGAAAGTTTGCAAGGAGTATGTATTGAGATTTGGGAGAAGGTCTTCCTCTTGTTAGGTAATGAATTAAAAATAAAGAAATAAAATCTGAATGATACTAAATAAATATATACATATAGTATTATGTGAAGAATAACGCTTTTTATGTTATTCAGTACAGTATGTGAAAGCGTTTTTTGCATACTATGTGAAAACATTAAAACAAATGACAACTACAAACACAAACTACTTCGCATTCCATAAACATAAATCTTCACTGGGTAGAAAATAAGCTATCCCTCCTCTGGCCCCCTGAGTTGTTCTGTATTTCTTTGATATGTTTTATGTGCACTTAAACAACCATCAAAATTTTCAGTTCAATTTGTTTTGGTTCAGGTTTAACAAAATGTTAAAATACCACTTCAAGTTCATTTCTGGCTTAAGGAAAAGTAAGATTTTCAGTGAATTTTTAGGAGTTGAATTCAACTGACTTCATTAAAGGCATAACTCAAAACAATGGCTTTAAATTCTCCCATTTTCTTGGTTATGATCTTAATACGCATTGCTTAAGAAAAACTGTGAAACATTTTGTCTAGCAGTTGTTGCTGTTTATTGCATATATATTTTTTGTGTATTGTAATATGAATATGAAAATGTATTTGTAATGTCACTTCCAGGTTTTGACAACACATAAATGTTTTTATATTTATGCATAGCTGAGTTTCTTTAAAAACTGAATTCACCAAGCAAGCCATCACAGGGCCTTCACTAGCATTAAAACCTGGCTATCTATGTGTGTGATAATTTAACATCTCACAGATATAACCTACCTTCCTGGGTCCTTTAGAATCCTTGTCATCAAAAAGTTACTCTCCATGTAAGAGTGACATCAGTATCAACTACTATCAGATTTATGAGACCGTTTCTGCCTTAAAATTTTCTGTCTTCTTGTTGCCCCTTGATCCATGAACCTGGAGCTGGTTGCTGAAGGTCTTTAAAAGTCTCTTTGGTGGTGTTCTCTATCTAAAATCTTTTATTTTAGCAAATTCAGCTTCAAAGAACTGAATTACCTTCTGAATATCTTAAGGTAGATGATTGTGCATATCTTAGAGACATTCATGGGAAGCCCCTACCCTCCACTTAGCTTCTGCTGCTATTTAGGTTTTAATTGTAACTCTTTTTTTTTTTTTTTTTTTTTTTTCCAAACGGGGGTCATAGAATTATTTTATTTTCTTGATCTAGTGGTGCCTTTTGATTCTGTGAATAACTTCAAAGTCAATCATTTATCTTTGGCCCATCCTGTGGAGCTGAACTCCAGCACCATCCAGACTCCCCTTTGTCTTTCTAGATCATTGTGTTGGGATGTATCGTGCTGGAACAAGTCTGTGAGACTGGCATTCAGTTTTTATCTGTGGCTGGCCCTTGGTCAGACTTGTTAGCAGAACAAGTAGCAGGAGGCGGCTCAGAACCACGGAGAGCTCTTCGAATACCGACATGCAGAATGGCAGGCTTCTCATCCTTCCTGGTGCAGTTACTACAGTGAGGCTGAACGGTTCAGAAATAAAGGAAGTTGAGTGGAAGGGATAACAAAAACGATGCTGAAAATAGGAATGAGAAGATAATATCTGTTATAAAAGAGTAGGGAGTAGATGAAAGAAGTGTAACTTGCGAGTTCAAGAATTGTGCGATGCTGCTGAAGGACAGCTAAACATAGGAACAACTGACCATGAAATAGCTACATTTGTATTAAAAAGTGAACAGGGTGTTCATCACAAAGAAAAACACTGCTTTTCTCCCAAATAGTTAGTCCAAATGCAAGGATTCTAAGAGTTTAATGGCTTTGTAAATAGTATTGTAAACTTGCCTAGGAAATAAGAAAAACATACCTGTAGTTTTTTTCTGAAGGTTTGACGTTTTTTTACAACCATATTTCAGACTCCACATTACTCTCCTTGTTACCAATCTGAAATACTTGAATGGTGTTTCATTAGGATTAACTGTGAGAAAATATGAAAATTTAGCTTTTAAGTCCTTCCTTAGAATATGGCATTCATATATTTTTCATAATTACAGGCTTTATATGACATCAGTCATTTTTTTTAACAGTTTATAAAGTAAAATAGCCCTTGTTTAGTATTTTTTTTCTATTGGTAAAGTGATTGGTACAGACAAATATAAATACAGTGATCTTGCCTATTAACAACACCACCATGATAGCCAAATTTTGAATTACTAAATAGCTATGTTAAAAACAAAAATGAGAATTCCGATTAATAGTGTAATCTTAGTGCTTGATATAAACACAATTAAACAAGCTTCACAAGTGCTTTGAACTCAGCAGATTTGAAAGTCCTTTGTGATTTTCCCATAATATGTTACACCAGTTTTGAAAGGAAAAGCTGTTGGCAGCTTTATCTGAGATTTTGACTTGCAACTTTCACAGTCCTGGCTTATTCATAGCCTTGCTGTTGTAGGAAGTTCTTTGAGTGTTGCAGTTCCTTCATTTTTAAATTTAGAAAAAATAGATCACAGATCAGCAATACACTTGAATGTAGTGTGACCATGATCAGATGCAGTAAGCAGTCTGGTTTTGGTGGCATGGAGCTCCGTGAAAAGCTGTGCAGCAGTGTCAATTAGGCAACATTAACCTATATGCTAATACAGATAAATTGCTTCCCGTACTCGAATTAACTCATTAGTTACAGATCAGATATCTCTACTGTCTTTGCGGTGTGTAAGGTTCAGTGTCCCAAAGTAAAAGTTTTCTATCTTTGAAAATAAAACAGTATTTGAAAGAAAAGTGGAGTGCTGAGAGGAATTTTTACACATTAATATACATATACTGTGGCATAATGGAATTAAATTTAAGGCAAATACTCCTTTATCATATGGCACTATTAGTATTTCAACACTCTTCAACTTTTTTTTTCTAGTAAAACACAGTAGAAAACAGTCTTAAATTAGAAGGTGATGATACAAAGTGAATCTATAATGTTTCAATAATGATCACTGCAGATATTTTCAGTCTTGTGTGCTTAACTCAAAATTGTATTCTAGTGTTTCTTTTATTTGGTTGTCAAATCTCCCAATCTTCAAGTCTCCTGAGTGTAGCAAGGAAGGCATTTAGCTCAGCTCTGTGACTCCTTTTCAAGCTTCTGAATATGGTATAGCCTTCCCTACAGCAGGAGTTTGAAAAACCTCCTAGTTGCAAATAGCACTCCAGTTTTCTTGTGGCTGCCAAGTGTCATGCAGTTTTGCATAACAATTACAAACTCAGTAGCTTTCTTATCTGTCTGTTTTTCAGCTTGATTTATAAACATCCAGCTGAGTTGTGAACAGGCTGCTGCTAAGTTTCTTGTTGATTAGATGTTGCATATTGCTTTGATGCCAACCAAAGAAGAAACATCCTACCTCTGATCTTGCTTCTGATGTTTGCAGCCATTAAGGAATGGTTTGGGGAAGCTGGTGGCAGAGAAGCAGTTTGAAGTTGGGTTAGCACCAAAAGAATGGAAGGATCAAATACTAGCTAAAGGCCAACCATTTCTGCCCTTGCCACTCTGTTCCTTACCCAATGTATTGAGATTATACTGACATTTGGCAGCTGTGCTGTCCCCATCATCAGGCAACATCAATATCCCTCACCATTAACTCCACTTTCTGCCTCTAGCAAATATCCATTCCGGATGGTGAGGATAGGCCTTTGGAGGAAAAAAAAAAAAAAATCAAAAGGCCATTGTGGCCTAAAAGTTGTCTGAAAGATTATCAAGCTCAGTAAGCATCTGTGAGTACATTTTAACTGGCTAGAGTGCCTTGCAATCCATTCTTCTGAGAAGTAATGGCTAATGTGTAGCTTATGTGCAGTTTAAATGCAACCTTTGTTTTTGAATCATGTTGTGACTAGTAGCTGGTCATGTTGACATAGATGTTGTGGGTTAATATAAATTCTCAGCTGCTGGAAGAAGTCAACCAGCAGCATGTTGCATTGATCAAATGTTCCACTGAGTCTTGTTCTGATCTCTTCAAGATACATGGCATAGTAGGTGGCTATCGACCATGTTAAGATTTGGTATGCAGCTTGGTAGGCTAAGAAGACTAGCCTTCGTTGCTCTCAACTTTTACTGATCTCCAGTGGTGTTTTACACAACTGTGAGTTCTGTTCTCTGTTAAGAACATAGTAAGTTCTAAGTTCTGTAAAGAAAGGGATGGGCTGTTTCTATTCATTGATTCTTATGTGACTAGTGCAAGCCAGAAAACTCAATTCATTTCAAACTCTTGAGTGATTACTATATTTTTGTAAGTGTTTTTGAAGTTTCATTTTAAATGGAATGAGTGACAGAGAATCCATCATCTCATTACATTACCTGTTTCAATAGTTAATTCCTTTAGCTGTTATACATTTACAGATGTAGACTGTCCCTTCGCCTTTCTCATAAACTTACTTTATCTAGGTTAAACTCTTAGACCTTAGATTTTGTTATGCCTTTGTTTGCAAATGCAAGAAGCAATTCATCATCAGAACTCCTTTCATTTTTAATGTAAGTTATGGTGTCTTGCTAACTTTCATTTCTTTTACTATATGTTTTTTTTTCAGACTTAACACTCATTCTTCCTATTGTTTTTTGGAATGAGAATTTGCAAGGGCTATCAGTAGATTATTAATTTATTACTTTGGAGGAAGATCATGCGTAGTGTTTCGAATTTTTATAATTCATTCTTGGCTGTGACTGTGCTAGATTAGGGTTGTGTAGTGTTAATTCAGTAAACAAACAGGAATAAATAAACCCCCTCTCTTACATAATTGTTCTGTTCATTTACTAAGATGACTATATCTTACAGAGACATTTGGTTAGTTCACATAAGACAATTTTTAACCTTGTTGTGTTTCTGGTTAATGTATTCTTTTAATAGTTAAAAGGAATTGTACAACTGAATACTGTTTTATCCATTGCTTATTAAAATGAGTCTCTGTATATAATTTTCATGGAGAAGCATATTATTCCTGCAGATTACTCTTCTCTCTTTCTAAAAGAAATATCTCCATTTGCTTTTTGTCTAAGTGTTTGACAGAGAACCTTGAGAGTGTTTGAAAAGCAAGCTGTATTTGTCTTTTCCTTTTAAGGTACAGTCCCCTCTTTTGTTTAACGTTGCATCAAATGTCTACTGAAACTTCAACAGCTGTCTGCATGAAAAAAATGCTCAGAAATTACTGTATCTTTTTTCAAGGTTTCAAATGTAGTGTGTTATAAAAACTGTAATCACTTGTTTTTATTACCTTATCTAAAACAGAGGGTTGCTCGATATTATCAAACAATATCCGTTTAGATGGTTGATGATATCCCTAGTTCTAAAAAGTTATTACTGTGGTTAATTCTGAACTCTTGTTGAACTATTTCAAATTCAGTGTCCTATACATACTTTCATCTTAAAAATCCCAAGCGCTGTGGATGTATTTTCCTGCCAGGGAGTTTGTTGTGGTGAAGATCAGAAATTATAGTATTTGAAAGTTTCATTATTGAATAAATCTACACTTGCAATGGAATTCAAAAGGATGGTGAATTCCATCAAGAAAATGTTTAATTAGAGAATAATCTGTTGATTGTGTAAATAATCTGCTCATCTGACACAAAATTATAAGGGAGTATAGCGAGAGAAAATTACACAGATTGCTCAGAGAAATCCACAGAGTTATAAAATTGGGCTTTTACAAAAACAGTAGTAAAGATGAAGGTGTGGATGTAGAAGTAAATAGTAAATAAAGCCACAGGATTATGTTTACTTATGTCTTGTGATACATGTAGATAGAAGTTGAGAAGAAAAAAAAATAATTAAGTGTACGTATGAAATACTGCAAAATTTATGTCGTTGTTGAGAAAAGGTGTTAGAAAAGGAAGTGGCTGAAGGCATGAATTGACAGTGACTTGCCCTGCAAGGAAGAGTCTTAGGCTGGAGGCAATATTAGTGCAGTTACTTGTGGATTGCATCTGCTATCCATCTCAGGTTCATGATGATATCATAGAATCATAGAATATCCCCAGTTGGAAGGGACCCACAAGGATCATCGAGTCCAACTCCTGGCACCACACAGGTCTACCCAAAAATTCAGACCATTTAACTTAAGTGCACAGTCCAAACGCTTCTTAAACTCCGACAAGCTTGGTGCTGTAACTACGTCCCTGGGGAGCCTGTTTCAGTGTGCAAACACCCTCTTGGTAAAGAACCTTTTTGTGATATCCAAATAGTGTGACTGTCCCAAAACCAGATTCTAATGGAAAGTAAGTGACAAAGTAGAGAGGAGTTGTGATGAGAGTCAGAATAGTGTGCAAGACAAATTGTTTTACTTTGCATACTGGACTGTTAGAATAGGCTAATGTATGATAGCACCAAGTGAAAGGATTAAAAATAAGAGTTTCTGTTCATAGAACAGGAGCTCATCAATTTGAAGAGATATATGTGCAGAAAGATTGGGAGCTATTACATCCTCACAAAGTGGTTGAGGACTGCTAAAAGTAATGGGACCATGAAAAAGACAAATTCAGTCATAGGATGCACGAGAGAAAGCAGGTCCAAGAGAGAAAAGGAAGCCCTTGCTTCATAGAACATACTGATAACACCTTGCACATTATGTATACAATTCTGATTCCTGATGTTCTGAAAAGATTGAATCTGAAAGGGAGCTTCCCCAAGATGCAGAAAATTTGTAAGTCTCTCATAGTAAAGTGCCTGTTCTATTTAGACTAGCACATAAGTCTGAGCAAGGATATGGCCTCTTTCTTTAGACACATTCTGGGAACAGAATAGGACAGGAATTGCACTCTGTAAACCGAGTTCATACTAGCACAAGAAAGCTCTAGTATAGATATGCTAACCTGAAATATCAGGGTGTAGATTTTGACTAAGAAATCTTTTCTAAGCTACTTGCTACCTAGCTGAGATTATGAACATGATGTTTTCATTAAACAGTTTTTAACCCTTCATGTAAAATACATTGTACACATTGTGAATAATACTTGCAATCTGTTTGCTTGTTTGTATCAAACACTACATAGTCATTTTAATTCTAAAAGGATTATTTCTTTAGTCTCCAGTCCTTTGTCAGAAGCACTGCAGTCACATCATTGTTACATAGGAACAGGAATTGGCAATTTTGTGTTTGCTTTTTTCTTTCTCCTAAAAGCAAAACAGGTTAATATGCTTAGATTAGCATGCTTTCCCGGGTGAGATCTTAAAAATACTGACTTAAATAAGTCATATTAAGAAAAACTAACAACGATAAGAGTGTCCAGTCTAAGTTACATGCACAGTAAAACATACTTTTTGAGTGTTCCACATTTAGTGATCAAAACGTCATTGTGCTAATCCTGAACAATGGAGTGAATTTCATATTTCATGCTCTGCAAAAGAATTTTAGGTAATTTACATGTCATTAAATATTATGGTGTATGTATTAGCTGTAAAGATGCATGAGTTTTACTTCAGGAGTAGTTTTTTTCTTTTCAGCTTACGTAAGGTACCCTTGAAACCAGGTCAGTAGGTAGTTGAGCCAAAAGTACACTTGCTTAGCTTGCTTTGAACTGAATCTAAAATAATTTGAAACTGTGTGTTGCCAAGGAAAAGGCTATAATGCTCTTCTAGGCCATAATTCTGACTGGCAACCAAAAACAAGCAAGCAGGAAGTCTCCACTCTATCACTGGATTTGTAATTGAAATCATGTTGGGAACAGTAAGTTCTTATTTAAATCATTGACATCCTTTCACTTAAAATGATGGTATTGAGCTAGTCAGGTTTCTGATTTGCAAGTATCTTCTAAAGGCAGACATTATGCGGGGCAAGGTGAGGAAAGATAGTATATATTTTTTCATTCATTAATTGTTTTGCTGTAGCAAAAGAACTTTGATACAGTTGCATATTATTTCTTCTGATGGCAGAGCTATACCTCGATCTTTTTTTTTTTTTTTTTTTTAAAAAACCATTTTACTTAATTTAGTGTTCTCTTTACCATTTCCTTTAGTAATTTTGTAAACACTGCATTCTTTCATTTGAAGTAGTGGTTTTTAATCAAACCTTTCATGCTAATTTGACTACAGAATGTTTTGTACTCTTACAGTGAATGGTGGCTTACATGTGTAGTGTGAACAATTTGATTTTTAAGTCACTGAAGCAGACATTTATTTTTATGTAAATATTCTGTCTTCTTTTTAATGGAATCTAAATACATTTGTGACACTAACCACTTTTTATGTGCTGTGCATTTGCCAGTAAATAAAATGTAATTTGACTTCCTTTCTCACAATATTAGCTTCCATTCAGTTGATGCATTAAAGATTGTGTATTTCCTAATGATTTATAATAGCAAGTACTTATCAAAACTTTTTTACTTCATTAAATAATGCATTTTATATTGAGTTTTTATAATAAAGCTACAGGGTTAAATTAGACCTGGGAAGTAGCTTACTACTAGGTGATACTTTACTTTCAATTTAACTTTAACTTTTTGTTATCCATTTTCTGGGTGATTGGAAGTAGAGATGTAAGCATACACTTTCCCACTTAGAACTTGAACTTCAGTCCATAGGGGTTTTATATTAATTGCTCCTGCAGGTAACTGATTTAACTCCAGGCTTGCCTTGCTTATAGCAACAATCCTCTGTGGTCTGAGTATGGCCTATACTCTACTCTTTTTATTCGTGCTGTGATCTAAAAGATTGTAGAAGAAGCCAATATTCGTGGAGGCAGTCCCACACTTTTGCCAAGTTAAAGCAAAATACGTATTAAACTTTCTCAGAGATCTGTATATGATATTCTCCTAGTGTGGGAATCTGACCTTGCTTTCAAAAAAAATAAAATCTGCTCATAACTCATCTTGTCCTAGATGCATTAAATGGAAAGGCCTGAGAGGTACTACAAAGCTTTTCCATTTCATTAGTAGCATTCAGGTTTTAAATGATATACCTTGTGTGCCATCTTACTAGTCTTAAGTAAAATTTTTGTGCCTCTTTCAAAATTATACAAGCAAAAATCTTCCAGCAAAATTTTTTCAGCCTTTAAAATATTTTTTACCTTTGAATATTTCTATCTGGAAGTAAGTGCTCTGTGTATGGGTGAGTTTGGAAGTTAATGGGGAGTCTTTTCTCTAAACTTGAAATGGAGTTGAAACAAAAGAAAAATCTAAATGAAAGGAAAAATAAATTAAGGTGAAAGAAGGATTAAGGAGAATAATAATTTTGGAGAATGTAGGTGTGGATAACATCTCAGAAGAAACTGGGTAGATTTCCAGCTTTGAGAATTGGAAATAGAGGTTATTTTGGAAATTGATTATAAAAGGCATAAGGATGAAGAGGTGTGAGAAGCACTTCTGAAGATTTTGAACATGTTTATATGTTAAAGCTTAAAGTTGATCTAGATAAAATGAGGAAATTCTTGCAGTCATCCAATTATGTTTGCCAAGTAGAAAATGAGGAGGTGATTTTGCATTTTTTAAAAATGAATGCAGTGCTTTTTGATGCAAGAAGGTATTACTTTTTAAGCATTTTTGTACTTTTAATAATAATACCTTTCAAACTGGGTTTGGTAGTTTTAATGCAGAAGAAACCCATTTCTAAAAATTAGGTTTCTAAGCCTGATTATCTGATCTGTGAGCATAACAAAGCCACATAAATTTACTTGAAATCCTCCGTCCTTTTTAATTTTAAATTTTCAGTGTTATTCGCATCTGTTTCAGCAGTGCAGTGGAAAGGTAAAGGGACAAGTTGTGTTGTCTTACAGTTTTAAGCAAGAAATAACATATTGGCTTTAATTTTAGATGGGAATTTCAGTGGTCACTAGAAATTTAAAAGGAAGATATATGATGGGTTAATTGCATAGAAACTATTGCTTACAGTCTTTGCAGTGCTTGCCGTTGCTTAATTGGTGTTACAACTGCTTCTAGGCCAATCTATGTGCCAATATATTGTTAGAAATGGCAATCACTGGTTTGTTACAGGGCATTAGTCATGTTATAAGATAGTGGAGAAGAGAGTTCATAAAAGCTGGAAAAAAAAAAAAGGAAAATGAATTTATAATTGAATAAAACTCTTTGTTGTTGATAAAGGAGAATATGAAGTTTACCATGGAATGATGTTTGATGTATTTTAAGGTGTGAAATGACACTAACTGGTAAATATTTCTCTTACAAAAAGTCATGTTTCTTCTGGCCATTTCAGACCCACAATTAATGGAATATTCTTTTTGTAGTTGTGCCTGAGCTCAGTTCACTTAGTGTGGAAAGTTAAAAATGTTTTCTTTTTCTGTTTGACAGAATGTAGTAACATTTTCAGTCATTATTCCTGAACATTAATGACAATACACTCAGCTTAAATTGCAATCAAATATATTTTTAAATATCAAAATTATAATTTCTTTTTTTTTAATTATTCTTTTCACAGAGTATACTTCAAGAATGATACAATGTTAATGCTTTCTGAGTACAGCTCTGTAAGGATCTTCTCTAAGGAGTTGCAATAAGACAAACACAGAATAATTTTTCTCCGGTACAATGTGGTGAAGCAGAGGAACTGAAATTGTGCACTTTTTTGTACAGGCTAAGGACTTAAAATGTTTGTTATTTTGTGAGCAGAAGCAGTTCTGGAGTGAATTGAACATCTGAAAATGCGGCCATGGACTGGTTCCTGGCGTTGGATTATGCTCATCCTCTTTGCTTGGGGAACTTTACTTTTTTATATTGGTGGACACCTGGTACGAGACAGTGAGCACCCAGATCATTCTAGTCGTGAATTATCCAAGATACTTGCTAAACTTGAACGTTTAAAGCAGCAAAATGAAGACTTAAGGAGGATGGCAGAATCTCTCAGGTAGGATCTGAAAATAATTAAAACTATTCAGAAAATGGTTGTATGAAATATCAAAAATTAAATGTTTTTTTTAAAACTTCACATTTAGTATATGTTAAAGTATAAGGCGGTGTTTCAATCAGTGTTATAAATGAAAGTATGTTCCAAAATGTTTAAAGAAATTAAATAATGTTTTACATTTAATTTTGCTCTAAGATGGTCATTAATTAATGGTGTCCAAGTGCTGTTGCCACAATAACCATTCTTCTGTAGGTGACTAACTTCTCACTGTCGACAAGTGCAATTGGTATGATATTTAAACCAATTAGAACAGCTAGCAACTTTTCTGTGCTTCCACATGCAGTAACTGGAAACATTCATTTTCAAAGTGGTGAGAATTTGTATAGTTTGTTGAAGATACTGTGAACTTGTTCAAGGGGGACAAGCGCAGAAGCTTTATATGCTGTTGTAGGAAACCAGAGGAGCAAAACTCAATACAATATTGTAGGGAATTGAAGGGTGGTGTTTTTTATTTATTTATCTTTTAACCTCTAAGTGAGCTGAATTCATTTACCTTCTCTACCACAATTGCATACAGGCGATTAATAAATACATGTGCAGAAGTGGTCTGACCAGAATAACCTGGGCAGACAAGGTAGACACTGGGCATTGGCTATTGAATCCTCATGGTGTCTCCTGGGTTCTTTTTGGTTGGCAATGGGAAACTCATTTTGGACTTGCCTTTTAATGCTCTTCAGGGGCAGATACCATTTTGGAGCTTCTACCTCACTATTTGGCTTTGCCCTTTATGAATCACTGGAAAAATCTGAATTGTAGACATTTCTTTATTTTCCTTCTTTACTTGTTCTACAGTTCTAGTCCTGTTCTTCATCTTCTTTTATCTTCATATCAGTTTGCTTCTCTTCATTTGAATTAAATCACACATTAATTCTGTAGCAGTTAAATGAATACCTTTCCTTTTAGCCCCATTCCTTTTAACTCTGTTCTGATATTTCTTCTTGTGCTTTCTCTCTTTCATGCATATCCAGGGCTATTTGATCAGCTAGCCTGTGAACTGACTTCCCCGTCTTACTGAAATATCTTATAATTGCATTATGTTCCTGGTTTCTGGAATGTGCTGTAGATACAGCTGCATGCTGACAAGACTTCTTACCTCAGGCTCTGTGTTTTGAAAAATGTTTTGGACATGTTAGCCCTGAAGACATAACGCAGCATTCATGTAACGTGGCACAGAGGTGCACTAATGCTGCTGACCTAAGCAAAGGTGGATTTCACCTAGAGTAATATGGCCGTGAATACCTGAGTGGGCTGTAGTTGACTAAATTCAATTAATTAATAGATGGTAACAACTACAGCGGCCAAAAGTTAAATATTTTTATTGATGAAATGGTGTAATATAGAGTACATTGCTGTAAAGAAACATAAGCAAGATTCTGTTTTTGAATGCATACAACAGCTTTAAATTCTTTCAATATTAGACAACAATTGGCTACCTTAGGGTTTCTTGTCTAAGAGGGGAAATATTTGGTCCTGAATGTAAGATTACCACTCTCATGCTTTCAGCTTCCCACCTTTGGCTGACTTGAATGAGTGGTATTGCACACTCATTGAAATATGACCATTTCAAATTACACAGTGGCTGGAAAAGAGTAAGTGTTCTTGATTTTGCAGATGACAGGGTACTCTTTTCCTTTTAAGGAGGAGGCAGTTGATTCTGTGATGCAGAATAAAATAAAGTATATTTTAGGCAGTGATGATTTTCTTAAACACCTTTCTTTTTTTCCTTTATTTTTGTACATTGAGAAAAATACTGTATTTTCAGTGCCAATTTTTAAATAGTAGTTTATACTGTTGATAATTTGCCATGATTTATATAAATAAAACCAATAGTTTATTTCTAATCTAAGCATGTTAGAACAGAACATTCCTTCTCTATACTTCTGATAATTACTGCAATTTTGTAGAATTAAAGTAGTGATCCAAAACTGTCTTAACTGGACTCAGTGCAGATTCTGTGTGAATATGTTGCTGAAAGATATTTCTGAAACCTTTGTTCCTAGTGGTTCAATGTAACCACAGGAAAATTTGAAACTTGCACAAGAAAACCTGAAATGACTTTCAAGACCCGTTTGAATAGCAGTACTCCTACATGTTCAGTAGTCAGTACTGGCTAGAAATGAGCCATCCTGGGACTGGAAGGCATAGTTTTTTAAAGGAGGTAATCTGAGATTGGTGACATACTAGATTCTGAGGGGAGTAATATATCACAACGTAAAGCACAACAGAAATACTGAAAAGGCAACATCCACAATGTTGTTTCTGTAGAAACTTCACAAATAGGTTTGAGATACGTTTCTCGGTCATCCTTCCACATTATTAAATCAAAAAAGAGATAAAGGATTTCAATTTCTCTTTTCTATGTTTGCCGAATAGAATAGGCAGTGTTAAAAATAACTATTGGATTTAAAATAGCCCATTTATAGTTTTAAATATGGCTATTTACAATGAGGCAGTAGCCAACAGACTGTGGTTTTAGTATGTGTCCTGTAAGAGATTACTGCTGCTGTGACTATATATTAAAAAAAACAACAAAAATTAGAATTAGAGAAGATAACTATTACTCTGGATATATATTATAACGTACAACAGAGTTAAGCTAACTCATGAATTTAAACATATTTGAACGGTAAGTCTAGCTTAAAGTCCCTAGGAATTTAAACACAAGAGTACCTAGCTGGAACACTCTTTCATTGCTGCAACAAGAAACAGGAATCTGACTAACTTTATTAGTAAACATGTTTTGACATAATTAGATAAAACTTGTGGGTGGAAAAGAAGCCCCAAGTAAACTTATTTCAGTGGACAAAGAGGCTTTGTGAATGGCAGAAAATTACCATCATATCTAGCTGTGCCATTAATAATAGATACCTGGGGCAGGGGGCAATGGACAGAAAGCAAATATAATTACAAAAACTGTATAGTTTAATAAAATCAGAAGTCATAGAAACAATTTCCATTTGGAAGATAGAAAAAAATGGTATTTGATCTTTAATTACATGGAGACCGTAGTTATATGGTAAAATACATTTCAATATAGCGCATTTTGGTTGCCCATCATTTCCCATTATCATTGATTTCTGTGGCTTCTCTGACTTCATACTACCATGATAAAAGAGCACAGTCCCCTGAGATGGTAAAAAGCAAGGGCTGTGCATGGATGACATCTGGCCATCCATGCAGGCCAGCACATGGCAACAAGAAGTGTTCTTTCCACTGTGAGATTTGAATGCTCTTTCACTGCCAATTTATGTAGCGGCCCTTCATCTCCAAAACCAAGAAATCAGACCATGTGAAACACACGTTATACACATGCAAAATCAAACATTTAAAAGTTGAGACATGCTGTATCCACGACAAAACTTTACAAAACTTTGCTTAGCCCTTTTTTGTTTTATAACACTTAAAAACACATTGGATCTTGTAATTTTTCCCTGGTTGCTTTTCTCCTATGCAGGATGTGTAGGGTGTAAAATTAGGGCTTAGGTCAGTGAGAAGTCTGTTTGGTTTTCTTTTGTTTTCCTAACATTTGTATGTTTGATTTCATGGTTCCTTGCAGTAGTGCAAGTTGGAGCAATCCTATCTTTGAAGATTGCTTGAATTTAAGATATCCCTTTATTAATTAAGTGCTTTTTTGTATTGCACCTCTGATGACTTCAGGCATCATCTCCTTTTTAGAGTGCATTTGGAAAGCCTTAGGTGAGAAGTTAATGTAGTTTTTTTCTTTTGTTAATATGCTGCTCTTTAAAAACTACTTGTGAGCTATAAAGAGTCACAGAAATATACCAGTGATGCAGAAGATACATGAAGTTAAAGGTGTTTTGTATTGCCTGGATTTTAGAAGTTATGTGCACGATTATAGTGACATAATGAGATTTGGAGAATTACCATAATCCTTGCATGTTTATAAACAATATTGGCGTGAGCACATCTGGGTTAATTTTAGAAGTAGCCTACGTCTCATTAGTGCAAAATAGTAATAACTTGGAGTTCTTTTATAAATTTTACCATTCTATTTCTAGTAGAATTGAAAGAGCCCTTCAAGAACACTTACTATAGATGTCATAGGTCTTGCAGCAAGAAGGGAAACCTTTACTACAAATTCTGTTTTTACTTAAAAGAGACTTTCTAGGGAGTAATAATCAAAGCAAAGTATTGCATAATTTTGTTTCATTATGGTCCTGCACTGTAATTTTACCTGAAGTTTGAATTTACTAGTAGGATTATGATAAGACTGCTGAAGACTGTTGCTGTTGAGTCTAGATGATACAAGGCTTTTACAAGGAGGAGAACTTAAAACGATTACTTTTGTGATTTTGGATTTTCTTAAATGGGAGCTGGAAAAGTTGTGTGTATGCTTTCATCTATCCCCTAGACTTCCTTTTTACAATAGATTACTGGTTCATAATAATCACATACTCCTTTGTATCTTGTTGGAAGACATTCAAATTTTTATCTTACATTGTTTGTTAGTTGTACCCTCTCCTGGCAGGTATGCCTGGCAGTGTAGGAACCAGCAATTTCAGAGTTCTCTTCAGGGAAACAGAGAATCTTGTTAAATGTATTCATACTCTGTTCATATTACTAATATGTCACGTTCCATTTATATTTAAGGATATATATTTACTCCCTTGAGTCTATTAAATATTAAATATTAAATTTTGTGGAAAATGCAATTGTTTTAATAAGTACAATAACCTATTTCTTATCTGAATAGGAGCAAATGTTATAAAGTGGAATGGGAGTGAAAAAGGGCAAAATGTATTAAAAAAAATAAAAACAACAAAAAAGTATTGGCATTTCTAGACACTATTTTCATATTTTGGAGTGTAGCTTCAGAGCAAAGAAGTACAGTATATTGATTTTGAAAGAGCAGTATGACTGCTTTAATGTAGTTGGAGCTGAGGCTGGGACAGAATCCAACCTCAGGATCAATTAATCATATACAAATCTATTGACTTCTGTCAATTACTCTGAGCAGTTTTGGGCCCAATAAGCCTGTAGAATTTGCTAAGCATTGAAAGGTACTTGGATACAAAAATAAGTTTAGGTTGATAAAATTTAAAATATTATTATTTTCTACTAGATGTATTCAAGTGTCTTATGTTCAAAGCTGAGGTCATCTCACAGGGCCAAGGAGTGAAGGAGAAAATAATTGACTTATGTGGTATGCATCTCTGGTCTTTTTGTGTTGGTTTTTGTTTGTTTGCTTGTTTGTTTGTTTTGTTTGTTGTTTTTTGTTGGTTTTTTTTGGTGCAATTCTGAACTAAGGGAAGGGACACATCTTCAGGCGATATAAATCAGCACTGATCAGGGCCATGCTGATTTAAATTGACTAGGGAGCCTACTCACTCTTTATTTGCAGGTAACCTTGAATACTTCCTTTCAGTTTTATTTACTGGGGATGTTTTTATCTTAGAAGGGTGAAGTGACAACTTAAATTCCCTTTGTTTGTTTGTGTGTGTTAGTAGTCATTAATAATCAAACATCTTGCAGAAAGAAGAAATGCCAAACATAATGTAGATTTAGTTATTTGCAAGCCTTCCAGTGCTACACAAAGAACTCAGATATAAATAAAAGAATGAGAAAATGTGTGAGCTTTTGAAATCTTATATTTTTTCTTTTGCTGGTAAATTAATGTAAACTTTTAAATACATAAGAAATAGAAAAAGATTAACATTTTTGTAATTTTTGGATAAAATTTGTTTAAAAGCATTTTAGAAAATATGGCAGTTAAATTGGAAGTCACTGCATTACATTGCTGAGTGCTTCTTTTTGCTTTCAAAGATTCAGATTAGAGATGCTACTTTACCATTGTCCCTCCATTACGTAAGGTGATGAGAAAATGGCCTCAGTGATATAGATAGTGTACACAGATTTCTTTTTTTGATCTTGGAGTGCAGCTGGGTTACTAAACAAGGGCAAAGCAGAAACTGTTTTTCTGTATAACATAATTCCTCTGCTATTGAAAGCTATACAGGAATATTTTTATTTGCTATGAGTTTATTATGGAAAAGATCTTCTGTATTTACTTCCAAATGGTGGGAAGTGGTATGCAAAAATGACAGCTTGTAAGTACTGAGAAAAATAACTCAAACAAAACTGCTATTTGATGTCCTATCATGGCTGCCCATGTGAGTGTATTATAAATCTGTTTATTTTGCATTTATAACTTAATTTACAATGTTATTATAGCAATAAATGAAGGGTATGTGCTAGATGTTCCTGACATGTTCTTCTATTGTTGGTTTGAGTAATCATAATTTAGATTAACTATCTTTAAACTCAAATCTCAAATGTTAAGGAGAAAGTCAGTTGTCAGGGCGGATTTTGGTATGAAAACTTATGCATATGTTTTTCAACGGGAGTTCTTATGAATAAGTATGTGTTATTCATAGGACTGTCTGCACTGGAAGTCATCTGCATAGATGCCATGAGTATAGATAAGGATTGAAATTCAAACACTTTTTCCTCAAATGTTGCCTTATCTCCAACTCAGTAGATGTAGAGGGCAGTAACAAGAAAGCTGTGCTGGTTGCAGAGAAGAACCTTTTCCTTAATTTTGAGACTGGATGAAAGTGAGGAAGACAGCAATTCCAAGTCTGAGGTAACAGATTAAGAGATGAAACTTCACAAAAAAAAAGTTATTTTAGTTTTATCCTAAAATGATGTAGTTTTTTAAAATCCAAACAAATAGCTTAGGAGAATCCCTCTCTACTGCCATCTTAGCTCTTTGTATCTGACAGCGTAAGTATTGTAAACATTTTTATTGCAGTATGCCAAAGCATGCTGAAATTTAAATGGCATATAATCTTCTTCTTTAAAATTTGAATTATATCAGATGACCACAGTTATTGTGCTTCATTCATATTATCCATCCTTCTGTAGGATCTAATTGCTACTTTAGCAGACTGACTTTATGTTCAGATGATTTATAGGCTGTCTTAAGATTTCCTACGGTAACAATTTTGTACCATTTACACTCTTCACAAATTCTACATTTAGGGAATTGGAATTATACAAGATAAGCCATTCCTTTTTTCCTTTAAACTTTGCAGTAATTATGTGGTTAGGTGTCCTGTCACAATCCAAAGTGTGATACCAAGTTGGTGGATCACAAATAGATTTCCACCTTGTAGTTTTAAACTACTGAAAGAACTTAAATAAGTTTCAGTATGTTTTTTAAGGGTTGGTTTGTATTGTTTTGTGCATGGCAATACAGTACCATATCTTATAGAATCATAGAATATCCTGAGTTGGAAGGGACCCTTAAGGATCATCAAGTCCAACTCTTGACACCGCACAGGTCTACCCAAAAGTTCAGACCATGTGACTAAGTGCACAGTCCAATCTCTTCTTAAACTCAGTCAGGCTCGGTGCAGTGACCACTTCCCTGGGGAGCCTGTTCCAGTGTGCAACCACTCTCTCTGTGAAGAACCCCCTCCTGATGTCAAGCCTAAACTTCCCCTGCCTCAGCTTAACCCCGTTCCCGCGGGTCCTGTCGCTGGTGTTAATGGAGAAAAGGTCTCCTGCCTCTCGACACCCCCTTACGAGGAAGTTGTAGACTGCGATGAGGTCTCCCCTCAGCCTCCTCTTCTCCAGGCTGAACAGGCCCAGTGCCCTCAGCCGTTCCTCGTACGTCTTCCCCTCCAGGCCTTTCACCATCTTCGTAGCCCTCCTCTGGACACTCTCCAACAGTTTCATGTCCTTTTTATACTGTGGTGCCCAGAACTGCACACAGTACTCGAGGTGAGGCCACACCAGCGCAGAGTAGAGCGGGACAATCACCTCCCTCGACCTACTAGCGATGCCGTGCTTGATGCACCCCAGGACACGGTTGGCCCTCCTGGCTGCCAGGGCACACTGCTGGCTCATATTCAACTTGCTGTCTACCAGGACCCCCAGATCCCTCTCTTCTAGGCTGCTCTCCAGCGTCTCATCTTGGTATAGTATCTTACTATGTATGTGTTTTAGAATCAAATTCACGAATATGTGGCCTTTGCCTGTTCATTCAGGAGGAGTATATTTTGGGAGTACACATATTTCAGCTTAGAATATTTTCTCTAGTCTTGTCATGCTTGCTTCCTCGGTGCATAAAAATACAGATACACGATCAGTTACTGATCACTCCCTTTTATTTACCATGGTAGAATGAACAGTGAGAGCTTTAAAACCCAAATATCTTGCACTCATTTAATTTGCTTCTAATATAGAGTTTTGATTGTAGATATTTTTTAAAAATAAATTTCTGTCAGATTGTACAGCCTTCTTTTTTACTTTTCCCTCCCCATTCTGAAAAAAATGACATTAATGGAATACTTCATTGTATACCCTTCTGATGCTCACATTAGATATTTATCCCTTTCAAATGTTTAAGTGATAATGAATTTTTCATCAGCACCTAAATTTATGTTGATATTTAACTATCCAGATCTGACAGACGTTAAAGTTAATGACAACCTCCTAAAGATCCTACTGAAATGCAATTTCAGCTTTAGGGTGAAGATACTCCCTCTGGCACTTATTTTATCTGCGCTAAAGGCATCTGTGATCTGGCAAATGATCTTCCCTTTTTGTGTCTTGAAACTCTGTGTACATGTGTGTGGAGGGAATCTCTCTTTATGATTATATACTATTGTGTTTGTGATGAGTGAAGAATTATCTTCATGTTCTCTAGGAATTCTGTATTCCTCATAGTTCTAGGAACTTTTCATTACATATCTGCTCTCCTCTTTTCCTATGCAAGATCAGCTCTTACAAAAATCTTACAAAAAGATGGAACAATTTTTATCCCTCGGGTCCACCAGAAGTTTCATTTTTGCATATACGAAAGGGTTTATGTTTTTCCCTCCATTCATTTTTAACTCACGAGGTAAATAGAAGGTGATATCTAATTTTTATTCCTCAACAGTTTCAGTTTATTAATTTGTGGATTCAATTTGAGATAATGAGCAAATCTAATACCCTCAGGGCTGATTGGTGGCTACAGGTTTTAGGATAAGTATTTCCATACTTTGCCTGTGCTCACATACCAGAGATTTCACAAATGGGTGTCACATTTTTTAGTATTGTTTCAGGTCACCAGCACTTGAGAGTACTAGAATTGTCAAGAAAAATTATCACGATGATGCATTTGAGAAGCTAGGATCTTGCGCTGAGTCAAAAAAAATACATTGAAATCATCTTGTGATTGTATGTAGGAAGACTAACTTAAAAGGTGGAGTTGCAGTGTTGGAACCTTGGTTCACTAGCAATACACAGCCAGCATTCCAGACTAGAATGTACTTCCTGTGTGAAAATAAGTACCCAGAACTTGAATCTTGTAAAGGAACATCCCTCAATTAAGCTTTTCTTGTGTGCCAGTCAGTCTAGCAAATGGTCATGTTTATCCTGTTTCTTACAGGCAAAGAGTTGAGCTGCTGCAATTACTGCTTTCATAAGTAGGGCCTAGGATTGTTATCCTCAGTGAGGGGAAGCCTTGTAAACAGCGTAACACTAGGCTGAATCTATGCGCTGCAGCTATGTTATGTACTTTTTTCCCGTGAATCCAAGGTTTTAAAATCTTAATTTGTCTTAATATATTTAATTTCTTCTGGTTTAAAAAAATACCAAGAACTTTATCAGAAAAACAGCATGGAACAGAAATGAGAGGAGAGCTGAATTGTTAACACACATAATTTAGCAAATATCACTTACATTTATAAATCATATAATTTCTTTATTTTCTGTATCCTAGGATACCAGATGGTCCCATTGATCAGGGACCAGCTGCAGGAAAGGTACATGCTTTAGAGGAGCAACTTTTAAAGGCCAAAGAACAGATAGAAAACTATAAGAAGCGGCCAGGAGATGGTTGGTAGATACATTTTCTTTTACTTCTCAAACTAGTTTTGGCATTCCATATCACTAATGTATTTATTTAAAAAAAAAAAAAAAAAAAAAAAAAAACCTACAAGTGCTGATGCTGCTATGTTTTTTTTTTGTTGTTGTTGTTTTTTTTTTAATTTTAATAGGGGGCCTTGGAAAAGACCATGAAATACTGAGGAGAAGGATTGAAAATGGGGCTAAAGAACTTTGGTTTTTCCTCCAGAGTGAATTAAAGAAGTTAAAAAAACTAGAAGGAAGTGAACTGCAAAGACGCATTGATGAATTTCTGTCTGATCTGGGTCATCAGGAAAGGTATTTGTATTAGTTGCTTTTCCATTTATATTGGAAAGACTGTGGATTGATTTAAGTAAGTAAAATACTGATGTACTGCTTTAAAAATTTCTTAGATAAATTACTGGTGTGATAGTACTGGCTAACATAGCATGTCTGAAACATGAAAATAGAATTATAATTTTATTTAATGGGATATAAATTATATATTCAGGTTATGTCACTGTAGCTTAGAATATGACCCTTTAACTTGATATTTGGTTTTTAATTGGAAGACTTGTGTCTCAGAATGCCAGTTGTAGTTTTTCAATTGCATCTATCTATATGTGTACATGTTTGTGCATTTGAACATACAACAAAACCATGAGAAAATCTTCAAAATATTTCTTTTTAATATTATAAAAATCATATCATGGAGTGTCTGATCATAAATACTAGAATATAAGTTCAATTGATTGTGGGGATATTATATAATTAATGTAAAATTTTGTAAGATTTTAATTTCAGGACTAATTGTCATTCTGAAAATTCACTTTTCCCCCTAGTTCAAACTTAGCAGAGAATATATCAAATGGAAATTACCTTTACTTAAGTTTTCATTATTATGTTGGAATTATATTTTCAGTTGTTGTTGATCTTCTGGCCTCTGCATTGTTGAAATACCTTTTGTTGAAATATCATTATTGAAATACCTAAAACATTCAGTGCAAGTCTTATTCACGCTCAACAAAATTATTTCAAGTAGTGTCAAAAATTCAGTAAAGCCTATTATATTTAAAATGTTATGATGCCAACAGGATTTCAGTGGCAATTTCTGTCTTGTTAGTAAACAGTCAAAAGAAAATGTTGGAGTTAACTAAATATACTACCTTAAACAAGTATCTCTCCCCCCAAATCTGAGAGATCTGCATGTTTGAACATTGGTAGTAAAGAATGAGCCTTTAAAAATATTAGTGTAGTAAAAGGAAAACCTGGTAAGAAATTTTTGGAAGTCATGTAAACAATATTTTAAAAAAAATAATTTAAAAATATGAGTTTGATCATTAGTGTGGGCAAAGACTTCAGTCTATTTAGTTTTGTAATTTAATCTTTCAAACCCCAGAATGTCACAGATTGATGGAGTTTAAAGTGAGAAGGGGCCATTCAATTATCTACAGTTATTATCTGTATAAAATAGGCCATTATGTTTCATCTAATTATTTCTCTGCTGAGTGCAATAATGCATGTTTGACTGAAGTAGTGCTTGGCCAAACAGAATTTTCTGAAAGACCTCAGATCTTCAATTGAACAGTCAACCAACAGAGAAGCTGCCACTTCCCTATGGTTTCAATAGTTATTTCTACTCAGAAATGTTTGCTTGCCGCCAGAGAAGTTATTTTCTCTTAGGTTAGTGTGTTGCAGGTCGTTGATTTTTGACATATCATTTAGACTGTGTGTGCTGAAACTGGAGCACATTGTGTTGTGGCAAACTTATTGATATCCATCATGGGGACCAAATCACTTCTGTACACATTTATCGATGTGTTTATATACTCCAGATTACATTAGGTAGTAGAGACAGTGGAATCTCGAATATTGTTTTAATGCCAAATATTTTTATGTCCCTAACTCCCAGGATGAATCTTTCTCTTACTCCTTTCCTTCCAGCACCAATGACTATTCGTTCATTAAGGCCAACTTGCAAGTTATCTGTATTTCTGTTTGACAGCCTTATTTCGTATCTGTCTTTATTTAAGGATGAGATGAAACTCCTGGTAGAAACACATGCTTCTTTGCACCAAATATTAAAATTGTACATTGTAGACCTCTCAAAGTTGTAAGTCCCACTGCAGAAGTCTGTGGTACTTGAAGAAGTGTGTATTCATTGTATGATACAATGAATAACGGCTGTGCTTTTTTTTTTTTTTTTTTTTAACAATTTTCTTGTTGAGTAAGACTAGTCTTTACATGGTGTTTATCAAAAGAAGAACGTCATGGAGTCTGTTGAGTCCTAGAAGCAGATCTTTGTAGACTTTCCTGTGTAGTGAAGTCCCCAAAGAATTCTGATGTTTTTAAAGTGAAAACCAAACAGCCAGAAACTGTTTTAAAGATAAATAAATAAAGTGTAGATTATTTTTTTTGAAATATGGAAATTCAAAGCAGCTGTGTAAGAGAAAATATACAAAAATGTCCCTACAGTATTCAGTCTGTGTACCTGGTGTATTTGCAACATTGGCTTCGTGTAGAGAAAAGATCTTGTGTTGCAGAATGCACCTCTTGGTTGCCTCTATTCCTTAGAAAGTTTGTTCTTTCACCTTTGAAGGCTGCCTGTCCTGACTGACATTTTAGTGTCAGTCTTTCCTAAGTTGCAGGAAGATTCCTAACTCCTTGTGTGCACATCCTTCGGCCTGTGAAGCAATGCTCTTTATGGGATGTCCTTTTTCCTTAGGATGCGCTGTAGCTACCCAGTCTCTTTTTCCCCACACACAGTACATATGATCTTTTTCCTGAAAAGGAACATAAATTTACAACAAGCAAATCAGCTGCTGTCACTCACTCTGAGAATCACTGGAATTTGTCTGTTTTGGTAATTGCTGATTGAAAACATTGTTGCCTATATATCTGAGATAAGTGAAATACTGTATGTTAAGCTGGTATTACTATATTTATATATATACATAAATTTACTTATATATTTTGTTACATATAATCTAATTTGGGTTAGAAAGTTTAGGATTATGTTTAAGTACTTAGGGCAGTTTCTAGTGTCTTCATTATGAGGGAAAGCGGATACAGGGGTGGGAATTCATGCAGTGACAAGATAGTTATCTAAGCAAAGCAGATGATTTTTCTTGTTGCTTGTGAGGAAAACTTGTTGTGTCATTAAAAATTTGCTTGTTTTTAGAGATGATAGGCTTAAAGAATGTTTCTGTGTCTCCAGCTAAGTAGTTCTTCGGTAACCTTTTGTAGCAAATGGTCTGTTGCTAAAAAGATAGCACTTCTACTGTCTGATACCCTAAATGCTATTTCTTGGCTCTACCCTAGGGGTTGTGTAGATTTTCTCACTAAGGGTGCCAGTCGTGATAGATGTTTTCGTCTAGTATTTCACTACTTAGTCTGTTTAAGACTTTGTTACATAGCCCAGTGCAGAGTTTCCTCCATTAGAATATGTAATTATATTATTGTAGTTGCCATAGAGAAGAAGGTCTTTGAGAGTAGCTTCATCTTAACAGTGGAAAGACTATTTGATGTAGAGTTAACAAAAAAGAACAGATTTATCTACTAGTCGTCATGCCTGTATCCTATGTTGGTTTTCTATTGTTTGCCAAGTGGCTGTTAATATGTTTCATTCCTTCTCATCCTGTTGAACAGTTGTCATCGTTGTATTTGTGGTAGCTGGCCGAGGTTTGATGCATAGTGTTGGGCATATTTTCACATTATTTCAGTTTAGTGGAACATCTAACGTCTTTTTTCCTCTGAGTTTTTATTTATTGATGTACAGTGTCAAGGATATTTTTACGTGATTTTGTCATGTGGCTAGAATAAATGTCTAGACTTTAAAAACGTGTTAAAGATGCCCTTCCACCCACTCTCTGCCTTTTTGTGTGTGTGACAATCAAATGCAGATGAAATACAGAGACAGGTTCTTTATTCCACTCTGCTTTCTAGGAGCAAAATGCTTTTAGAGCAGCTCCAAGATTTAGTTTATGGTATGAAACAAAAATAGCAACAACCAGTTGATATTGTTGGTTAGTAGCACAATGAAAGACTAAATTTGACTTAATAATTATCTACAAGTCCAATATCTGAAATTACTTCTTTCTGCCATTTTGCCACCCACAATATCCTCTAATAAAACTATTCAGGCTCATCTTTTGTCTGCACTTAGCTATCTCAGGCGAAGTGATCGCCAGTCCATCTGTTTTGGATCTCTATATGGAGCCCAGCCTTGGTTTTTGATATTTGTCCATGTCTTTTATAAATCTGTATTGTTAAGCTATCGTGGTGGTTTGCTGCATGGAAAAGAATGTAGCAGAAGTAAACCTAAAGAATGCACATTTCCTAGCAAGAGCAATCAAAGAAAGGAGGTCTCAATGACTGTGTGTTAAATCTGTAGTAACCTATCATCATGTCTGTGTTATAACACGTGAATTTCTCTATTCCTGGTTTACTTCAGACTTTTACAGAGTAAATATTTTTTAAAAAAAGGATTGTGGGTACTTTCGGAAACCTCTTGCATGAATTTATAAGACTAAGTTTCATGGTCTCAAGACAGTATTGACTGCCTGTTGGTCACCATATTGTGACTACATTCAAAGAGCATCTTCTCTAGTATCCACAAGAATGATTCAGGATGTTTTTTCAAGCCCATCACCTGTTTAATGCTATAATTACTTATTGTTATGGAACATACGTTAAATGGAGGTCAAAGTCTTTCTTGGTTGCTGTTTGGTTTGTAGGGTAGGAGGTGGCATGAAGAAACAGCTTTTGAGGCTATCGTTGAAATAACTGTTTCATTTTTCTTTGATCTCATCCAATCCTTCAGATGTTATGATTGTTTCCTATTTTCTCAAGATTATTTCCCATTGTTGTTTATAGGTCAATAATGACGGACTTGTACTACCTCAGTCAAACAGACGGAGCAGGAGATTGGCGGGAAAAAGAGGCCAAAGATCTAACAGATCTGGTACAGAGGAGAATAACTTACCTACAGGTAGGAACAATACAGCTTTTAAATCAAGGGAGATGTTACAAAAAATTTGATAGAACACTTAACTGTATCTTTGTAACAGAATAATTACATGATAGTTTTAAGTGAATGTTTATATATGAATGAATTGAATACAATAGAAATAAGAACATCTGTTTTGAGAATTATTTTATGCATGTGTGGAATAGTAGTATTTCAGACAAGAAAGGATAATAAGAAACAGCTATTTACAGTTCTATTTGTAACTGGGCAGAAGTATATCTGTGCTGTGTTTTTTTTTTTTTTTTTTTTTTTTCCCTGTATCCATGGTTTCCACTTGGTTGTACTTTTCTGTTTGGATTCTTTACTTTATTACAAAAGTTAAATCTTTGCTTTGTATCTACATCTGTTAGAGTATAAGAATGTATATATGTTCATAGTGTTCAAAATAAAACATGAAAGTCTTCATATGAAAATTCTGTGCAAGCAGCCCATTCTGAGGAATGAGTACACAAAATTGAAGTTCTTGTATGGAATGCTGTACAGTCTGTTTCAAAAATTGTTTGAGATTTCTCACCAGTACTCATAATATTTGAGCTCATAAAGCCTTTTTGATGTATATATATGCCTTGTATTTGTCCATAATATTTAGACAAAACTTAAATGCTTACATTATTTTCTAGTGAAATTGAAATAAAATTACCTATAAAGAGCTGAAAGCCCAATTAGATCCTCCTAAAATTTCTTCAGGTATGTACAGTATATAACAAAGGGCTTTCCTCCATATAGAGGTGACTTATTTAATAAAAAAGTAAAAACAGTACTAAGAAACCAATGCCAATTCACAACACATGCAGAATACTAAGTAACATTTTGTATTTGTAGCAAAACTAGTAAAAGATTTTAAGAAAGTACATTATGTCACCAAGTACTTCTGAGAAGGCTAAGTGTCTTTATCTCATTACATTGAGAAGAAAACCTGATAATCACAATGAGTAGGTGATTTATAGAAAGTTGTGGCATTAGGTTCAGAATTTAAATTGGGTCTAATATACTTGGCTCAATTTCCATCGTACAAGCTGTTTTCATTTCTCTGTTTCTTTTACAAATTAGTTAAAAAGGAATCAATACTAATATTTCTCACATGGGAAGAACTGAAGTGAACAGTTTTTCATATTTGTTCATGTATTTAAAATACAAAATTCAGCATTATGGGTTCATCCTGTAGCAGAGCATATAATAAAGCATATAATAAATAGCATATAATAAAGTGTTTTCCTTCTTCTCTCATGTTTTTTCTTCAGTTTCTATGTTACAGAAGGAATTATGCTGTTTTTTGTTTTTTATTAACTCATGATTGCTAGATGATAGAGATTAAGAACATTGTATTGAAGCTGTACGTCAGATCCAAATTTTATGCATCTGTTTTATGTGGAAGGATCTAGAAAGGGCATGTGTTTTCTTAATACTTGTCTTTGAGATTTAAATTGAAAATGGCAGTACGTGTTTTCCAAAAAATGTAGCTATGGCTTTAATAAAGGTTGATATTTTTAGCAAATCAACAGGTCATTAAAAATATCACTATTTTTGTGCTTAGATAATAAGCAGCAACACATTAAAACAATTTAAATGGATATTTTATGATCAGGTATTAATACCCTGTTTTTTTTTTTTTTTGTATTTGTCTTTTAGTTTAGAATTAAATACATTTTAGCTGTATTGAATACTCAGAGTTTCTTGTACTAAAACATGAAATAGAAATACACAATAAGCCTTCTCTCACTAAACTATTATTTCTTTCATATACTATGTTTCTTTTATACATCTCTTTTTCAAGGTAAACATACCTTAACTTTTCAGTCACCCTTCATGTGTGAGAATTTTTAATACCTTTAATTTTTCTTCCTGATGTTTCTCCTTTTAGAAATGAGCATTCAGTAGTGGACAATAGCATCGCTTTATAGAATATCACCAAAATATGCTTTTTCTTACTTCTTTTATACAGTCTAAGGTATTCCTTAGCTAATAATAGATCTCCATTGACCTTATGTCAAGGAGGAGCTGTTGCAAATGATGACCAAGATTTTTAATCCAGCTGAATTTGAAACTTTTTTTTTTTTCAGTTCCACTGTGCTTTTTTCTGCTAACTTTGGTGAATCTCTTCTGGAATTCATGACAGTCTTCTCTAGACTTAAACAATTTAAAATTTTATTGATACTTAGCTGCTTTGCCTTTTGTAAATTTTTCTGTTTTGTGTATGAAAGCACAAAAAGTATATTAAAGTTCCGCTAAGACAACTAGAGGCCATTTCTCTGTTTATTTACCTTTTTTTTTTTCCCGTAGTCTGTTCTTGATCTTTAACAAGACTTTGGCCCTTACTCCAAGCCTACTTTTCTTTGAAATTTGGTTGCTAAAAAACAAGCAAAACATAAAAACACAAGCACACACACACAAACACCACCACCAAAACCAGAAAAATTACAGTGTAGCAAGAAACTTTGGATAGAATTGTTTAGTGCCTAAATGTGTTTATGGATGGTAATTTACCTCCAGGTCTATACTGCTACCATATAAAAGATTCAAGCTCTAAGGCATGGCAATTCTGGATGTGTGCAATATTGCCCAGACTTAGGAGTGGAAATCTAGCCTACTCTTCAAAGCTACAAAATAGAGTTTCTTATGACCAGTTACAGTCTGAAGTGGGTCATTCTCATATATAATTACTATCATTTCTCTTTGCCTTTTTATCTTTTTTCCTCTGACTGAAAGAAGAAATTTAAAAAAATCTGAAGGTGAAAACTCTTGCCTACATGCCTATACACTAAGCTGGACATAAGCTTTTGGAGCTCTTCTAAAGCTTAAAATATCTCCTGTCTTGACTGATTGATGACCCAAAACTGGAATGTCCCTGTGACTATGTTTTGAAGACTAATTGATGTGTTTTCTAGTAGTTATGTTTAAAAATATATTGGTGGATTTCAGGATTTTGAAGAGAGTAGTGCTGACTGTGAGTAAGCAATGTAAAGCTATCCATGGTCTGAAACTACAGATATGCATCTCTATTCATAAAATAACCATGTACAAAAAAAATCAACAAACAACGACCTTCCCAACTCCATACCAAAAACTCTGATGTGGAAATTCCAAGTAATTTTTTGGGGGGAGGGGTTGAAGGGGGGCAGTGAAGAATAATAGTACTGCATGGTTTCTTGCTGGGACATGTTGAACCATGATAGCTGCATTATTTTGGGATGTCTCCCTGGGAGATCATTCAGCTGAATGATTGTGAATAGTGATGACTGCTACTTCATTTGGATGGTATTACCATAAATTTGATTTAATGAGGCTACATTTAGCTTGTTCCCTGTAGTTAGAGAAACACTTAAAAGGCTTGGAGTTTACGTTTAAGCAGAAGACTGTATATTCAGAGATGAGTCTGAAGAGAAGTCTGATGTTTAAATTGCCAGACAAGGGCTCCAATAGTAGTGTAGTATAGTATTCTCTTCAAGAAGTAGGATAGAGTGAGCAAGCGATAAAAAAGGGGGTGGTTTGCTTTCTTGCTCTTTCCTTTTTTGTTTTATGTATTTTAGCGATTTTATGATTCACCTTGCCATATTCCAATAGCAGAATATTTTTTGCTTCCAATTAAAAAAAAGAAAAGAAAAGCAAAACTGGCATTTTGTTCAAATTTGGAGGTTAAAAATATTAGCCAGGTAAAAAATGTTATTGAAGTAGTCAATAACATCATAGTCTGCCATAGTCATACTACTTAGTTGGGGTGGTGTATGTATACATAAGAGACTTTGTTCAAAGGTGTCTGGATTTACCAGTATTGTTGTTGATTTAATCTGTAATTTTCTGGTGTTTTTTTGTTTTTTTTTTCTGTCTTAAGAAAGTGTATTAAATTTTCTCTCTTCTCAACCCTCCCCTCATTAAAGTTAATAATAGGTGTTTTTAATAAAAGCAATCATGGTAAAATAACAGCAACAAAAAGGCTCAGGGCACTCTGCATATGTACAAAAGGATGTACCCTTCACAACTGTCAGTCTTGTAGTTGTCTTTAATAGTAGACGAGGTTGTCAAGTTTATCTGGTTAACATTCCATCATTTGACCTACATATAATCATTTAATTTGAAACGAGTCAGTGCTACTAGTGATCAACAGAACTGAAAGGAGATGATGACAGTTGTGTTTGTATCTAAGGGGACATCACTGAACAGAAACCGAACAGATTCTGTCTCAGATTCAGGTTTACAGTCACATTTGTATGTGATTATATTTGTAATATGACTTTTTGTTGAGTGAGCGGTCAGTGGGTTATTTTGATTGCACATCTCTGGCACTTATTAACATTTTTTTTGTAAACAGTTTCATTGTGTATTGAACCATCTTTACTGTTTGATATTGCAAGCTCATCTTGTTTTTTCAGTTCTTCTCCCATCTTTGTCAGATCATTGAATTAATTGCACAGCAATGGAAGAGTGGACTTGATTCCTTCCCTATAAAACTAGAAAAGAAAACAAAACAAAACTTAAGCAAGTGAATGAATCCAAGCATTTTAAAAGTTAATCTTTGGGGGCAAAATAGAAAGATTTAGAAGTAAAACAAAAGAATTAAAGAGGAAAAGCAGATGGCAAACCAATTTTTCTGACTTTTTGTAAAGGTATAGAAAGGAATTCATTTTTTCTATCATTTCCATACTTTAAAGAAAATGTAAAAATGATTTGAGTATTTCCTGAGACATGTCTTGTGTCATCTTCATTAGCTTTTTAGTAAATTCCGTATCTGTAAGTATGGTATTAGGGTAATAACCTGTTTACAAAGTGCGATCACTGCTCATATCTACACAAAGTTTTCTTCTAGAATTTGTATATAGTGGACTGAGGAGCTTCATGTGTAGCCCACCTGCATGCCGCAGTGTTTTTCTAGTGAAGTGTGTTTATTGTAGGAGTGTTAAGCGTGAGTTAGAGAAATTAACATTAGAGGCAGATAAGGCTCCCTCAGTTCCCTACGACACACATGGTAGTAATAACATGTAAGATCAAATTCATACTGTTTCTCATTAGGAAAGGAAGAAAATTTTCTTCCAGCAGCTGAAAGAAACTTCTGTCATCCCCCCCAATACTGAAGGGGAGCTAGTATGAAAAGGCCTCATTACCCATTAAAAATACCATCAGAAAGAAAGGGGAATAGCAGATGGTGTGAATTGCATTTGTGGTAACTAGGATGAGGAAGACCTTTCCTTGACATCATTCTCTCAAAAACTGGGATTTTCCACAAACTCTGGGTGGGACTGTCTCCTCCATGAGCATTAAGCAATAAAGTATGTATTGAAAGTATAAAAATCAACAGCTTTTTTAATTAACATTATTTTGTTTGAGGTTACCTTGTGATTTGTAGCAGACTGCTCGGCTACTCCAGTCTTAACTGTCCTGATTCATTAGATGATAATGCATTTCTCTAAACACTTAACATTTACAAACAAAACAGTCGTTTTTCTTAATAAAATGTGTGTTAAATAGCAGGATTTTTTTTTTTTTTGGTGCTTGTTTGTCATATATTTTGGTGGCTAACTGCCCACTTGAAAACAGTGGATGGTCATGAGGCATTTAAGCATTACTTCTGACATCTTTCCCATCTGATCCTGATGGCTCTGTGAATATGCTGATTAAAAGACCCTTGGAGAAGGAGGCTATCTGAGCACCAAGAGAAGTGGGAGATGGGAAATAGTACTAAAACTATTTTTACTCTAGTCAAACAATGACAGGGAACATTCCCAGACACTGGAACATAATATTCTATACTCTTAAATAATTAGAACAGCTCCTGGCATGCTTTTGACTCATACGAAGTAGTTTTCTCCCAAACAATTATTTGGCTGTGCTTCAGAGTTAGCACAAGACACTTTTTATAAATCTGTGTGTGACTACCCTCTTCTAAGAGATTTAGAGAGTTCAATAACATGGGTGCCGTATATTCTATGCCAGCCAGAGTAACTGTCAAGCACATTTGATTTCCCAGTATAGGTATAGCCTATGTTAATGTGTTTCAGATTATCATGTTTCTAACAGTTTTGACTTTGTTTGATTTTTGCTGCAACTATTGTATGCTAATAATCTGAATGGAAAAATAGCAGAAAATCTAGTTTTGGAGCCACACGTTTCATGAAGAAAGTACTGTTGTGTTTCACTATCTTTCAGTGGTTTACAAATTTAGTGGACCGTGGTTTTGTTTTATTCAAGAGTCACTCCATGGGAATAAGAAACAATAATTGAAATCATGGCACGAGTAATTTGTTTGAGTGCATTATTTAGTCTTTTTATTTATTTAGAATATATGTGACTAGAAATATGGTCTGTTCTCATCATTCTTGCTGGTGGTTCCACATAAAATATTGCTGTTTGTTTAAGGGAAAAGTAAGTACCCACTCAGTAGCGGGTATTTCCCACTGTAGGTATAATCTCCCTCCAAACATTTTCCATGTTTTCACTTTTTTTTTTTTTTAACACCGTTTTACATTAATACTTTCCAGGATTTCAGTCTTTCTTTCTCCCTCTATCTTTTTGGTTTTAATTAGAGCTAGAAAATTGAGAAAAAGATGTTCCATTTTAAATCATTTATTTAAGATAGCTGGTTTTAATACCATGAGCATTGTAAACACTTTGAGACTAACAGATGCAGAAGAATCTCACACTATTAGGTAATAATCCAGTCATGGTATTTCTTACTGGATAAGAAAACTGTAGATTACAGTCATCTGCACTGAATTATGAGTTATGTACAAGAGGGAAGGCAGTCATCAGTGCATATACACATATACAATTGACTTAATACCACCGAGTAACAGGATCTTGGTGTTATCACAGGTAATTCTATGAAAATATCATTTCCATGCTCAACAGTATTTAACAGTGCATCTACATTATGGATGTACTGTGCAGTTCTAGCCCCTTAGTATCAGGAATGATATAATAAAACTAGAAAATCTGAAGAGGAAAGAAACATGGATGATCTAATATATGAAACAGGCAAATCTGAGAGCTAAGACTAATAGGTGAAGATTTCAGTCAAAGAAAACTGAGAAGAGCATGTAGACACACAGAGGTCTACAAAATCTTGATTACTATGGAGAAAGTGAGTAGGGAACCAGAGTCTGGTCTTTTCAGAAGACATACTACGGTTAAAATTAATAAGACTTAAATGTTCAGAGCAGTCAGTCATAATAGTGTGGAATCTGCTTCAGTTTCCTTATTCTTCTTGTAAAGATGCATAGTGTCAGCATTTCTCTGGTGAACCATAGATTCTAAAAATAACTTGTAAATAATTTTATTTAGAGGCTTATGGTTCCTGTTTGGTATATCTCAGCTAAAGTATTTTTTTAAATGGATGTAGAGGAGCCATTTTAAATAAGTCTTATGAAGAGAAAGTAGCTACCTAAGTCAGTCATTTAAAAGAAGGTATTCAAGGTGCCTTGAAACAGGCAAACCAATGAACATTAACTGAATCCAAGAATAAACACCACTCTGCGCACTAATGCAGTTTTGTAGATCTGCGATGTAATAGGCGATTTCCCAGCTGCTGTAAAAAGATGTCAGCCAGACTTCCGTATCTCATTTCTACTTCTACGGCCTGTGTACCTCACTGCAAAGTTCGTTAAGTACTAAGAAAAAAGTAGGGTGTTAGATTTCTCTAGAGGAAACCTGGATGTACTACTTGCCTTGTAACCTAGACAGGCAAGGTAATTTGCAGCCTAAAGTACTGAACAACTTCTTAGGGGAAGAAGGAGCTGGAAACTGCCAATGCTTAAAAGGTAGAAAATAATTCAATAATGCCTTATTTGGGTGAGTTCAGCTTTATCCATTTAGTGGATGCCTTCACCACCATCTGTGATGTTTTTTTTTTCTTAAAATGAAAAACTGAAATGCTGAAGTAACACAGTGTTTTTTGTTTGTTGATTTTCAGATCAGAGCTGTTCTCCTGTTGTTTACACATGTGAATCCACAAGTTTGTTTTTTCATTAAGTATTTTAGGACTTAGACTATTCAGATTATGTAAAGAACTTAGTTCTTCAGAAGGTGTTTGCTGGATTTTTAAAAGACCTGATTTGTTCAAAGCTTGAATTATTGAAAATTTCATTTAAAGTCAGTTAGATGTGACAGACTTTATGTTCGTGCTTAAATATCAGTATTCTGACAGTTTAGCTGAACTTTACATCCTAAGGATTTTATAAAAAGCTTTATGGAATGCAGAACTATGTCTAGAGTCAAGTATGAATGTATACAGCAAACTGCTGTGTTTTACAGAAAGAAAAAAATAGGTAGATTATATATTTTCATTCACATACCTAAAAATATTTAATGGTTGGTGTTTGGTATTTACGTCCTACTCATATATGCCTCCTTTGTTGTGGTTTCTTGGGTTATAGAAGTATAATAGTACCTTATTTTATAGGTAGTACTTTTATCAATCTGTTCTGCTATGTGTTTTACGTTCTGTATATGGTGTGTAGTGAGTTAATCTGTGAAGTAGTTCATTAGTAAGTGTTCTATTCTGTAGACAGGTGAAAAATTTCTAGTTTTTTTTAGAAGTTCTGCATAGTCACTGAAAAAGAACTAATAAACTTGGAAAAACACCAAAGGAAAATTAAGAAAGTGCATTACAAGCCTGAGAATCATGTTAGCTAAATGTGAACTCTGAGTACAAATGTTACGTTCTTCAAACAGATTTACAAATGTGAAAATAATTTAAAATCTTGAAGGTATTCTATTTTACATTAGGATAGTGAAGTATGCTCAGTAACTGTTCGCGTTCACTGTGAAGAATCCACATAAAATTTTAATGGAGCTGAAGCTTGCTCATTCATTTTAATGAGATGTATTATAGCAGGATGACTTGTGTGATTTATGACATTTGACAGTTTTTCATAAAAAAAAAGTATGTATGCCTTTGTGTATATCTTCTCTTCAGCTTTACTTTTTCATCCATACTTACAGAACCCAAAGGACTGCAGCAAAGCTAAGAAACTTGTGTGTAATATCAACAAAGGCTGCGGCTATGGTTGTCAACTTCATCATGTAGTCTACTGCTTCATGATCGCTTATGGCACTCAGCGAACACTCATTTTAGAGTCTCAGAATTGGCGCTATGCTACTGGTGGTTGGGAAACTGTATTTAGGCCTGTAAGTGAGACATGTACTGACAGATCCGGTACCACCACTGGACACTGGTCAGGTAAGACTTAACACCAAAAATTTCTCATTAGTTTTTTGTTTGTTTGTTTGTTTTTACAGCTTCTCTCGTTTACAATTATTTTATACTTTTTTCTTTATTGTGACATGGAACATAACAACTCTGATTGCAACTGCATACATAAGCATCTTTTAAAATTTATTTATTCAATGTATTGAAAAAATAATATACTTACTAAGAGGACTCTAGTGCTTTGGCAGAGATTTTTTCTTAATTCAAATTTTAGATTTGAAATATAATCCTTCAGGAGTCTGCATCTGTGTTTTGGGCCAGATATTAGTCCAATTTTTGTGGAGAGAGAATAGTAAATAGAGTCTATTGCTGGTAAACTTTAAGATAGCATGTTTGAAATAAAAAGTGAAATAAATATAATAAAAAATAAAAAAGATAATGGTAATCCAATAGGCATTCACACACACCCACACACACCTCAGATTGAAATAACTTCTAATATAAACTAAACTGACTTGAATTTCAAGTTGTAAAAGCAGTGGCAATGTTAAAGACCGTTCTATTTCAGACATAGAATCATGAAACAGTTTGGGTTGGAAAGGACCTTAAAGATCATGTAGTTCCAGCTCTTCTGCCATGGGCAGGGACACATTCCGCTAGACCAGGCTGTTCAAAGCCCCATCCAACCTGGCTTTAAACACTTCCAGGGATGGGGCATCCACAACTTCTCTGAGCATACTGTTCCAGTGCCTCATCACCTTCTGCGCAAAGAATTAACACCTAACATCTAGTCTAAATCTCCCATCTTTGAGTTTAAAACTGTTCCCCCTTGGCCTAACTGCCTGTATAAAGAATTTCTCTACATCTTTTTTATAAGCCCTCTTTAAGTACTGAAATGCTTCAATGATATCTTCCCAGAGCCTTCTCTTCTCTGCTCTGGACATCCCCGCATCCCTCGGTCTTATTTCATAGGAAAGGTGCTCCAGCCCTCTGATTATCTTCAAAGCCCTCCTTTGGACCCACTCTAAGAGGTCCTCATCCTTCTTGTGTTGGGGGCTCAGACCTGGATGTAGTACCCAAAGTGGAGCCTCATGAGGGCAACGTAGATGGTGACAATCTGGCTGTGCCTCTGTTGATGCAGCCCCGGATGCAGTTGGCCTTCTGGGCTACAAGCCCTTGCTGGTGGCTCATGTTGAGCTTTTCATCCATAAGAACTCACAAGCTTGTCCAGGTCCCTCTGGATGGCATCTCTTCTTTTTGTTCTGTCAACTGCACCACTCAGGTTGGTGTCATCTTCAAACTTGCTGAGAGTGCACTCGATCCAATGTCTATATCATTGACAAAGATATTTAATTGTACCAGTCCCAAGGCAGTCCCCTGAGGGACACTACTCGTCCCATGTCTCCACCTGGACATAGAGCTATTGACTACCACTCTGTGTGTGGCCTTCAAGCCAATTCCTTATCTACTGAATGGTCCACCTTTCAAATCCATATTTCTCCAGTTTGGAGATCAATGTCGTATGACTGTGTTGAAGGTCTTACAGAAGCTGAGGTAAATGACATCAGTCATTCTTCCCTTGTCAGCTGATTCAGTCACTCCATCATAGAAGGCCACCAGATTGGTCAGGCACTAGTTCCCTTGGTGAAGCTGTGCTGGCTGTCTCGGATCACCTCCTTGTCTTGCGTATGCCTTGACATTGCTTCCAGGAGGATCTTTTTCATAATCTTCCCAGGCACAGAGGTGAAGCACATTGGTCTGTAGTTCCCCAGGTCCTCCCTTCAACCCTATTCAAAAATGGGGTTGATGTTTCCTTTTCCAGTCACTGGAGACTTCACCTGACTTCCAAGACTTTTCAAACATGATGGAGGGTGGCTTGGCAATTTCATCAGAGAGTTCCCTCAGGACCCTGGTATGCATGTCGTTGGGCCCCATGGACTTGTACCTGATCAATTTCATCAGGTGATCTTGAACCTGATCTTTGATTACAGCGGAAGGGATTTAGCTCCTCAAGCCCTCACCTTGAGTCCAGGGACTCAAGAGACATCTTAGAGGTCTGAAATCAACATTTTTTAGTTTTGCAAAATGCAATTTACAGATTGGTGCTTAAACATACTTGTGTGTTTACACATTGAGATGGCATTTATACCTTAGGTCTGTTCTTCAAAGCTACAAGTTGCTAAAAAAAACTTTCGCTAAAAAATTCTAGTCAGAAATGAGATTTTTTTTTTTCTTCAGAAATTAGGTTTTAGAAATGGTTGAATGTTTTCTAAAAATAAATAGATTGAAATGGAAAATGGATATCGAAAATTTCAGCTGAAGTTTTACTCATGCTTGGCAAAGTAAGCAACTGAAACAGCCATCTGGACATGGTCTTGGGTAGCCTGCTCAGCATGACCCCAGAATTTAGTTACAGGCAGTTTTGTGAGCCTTGCATTTACTATAATAAGCTCTAAACCAGTGGAGCATTTATGCACACACGGCTTAAAAAGAATACATATTTTCACAAAAGTCTTGAAATAGATAATTATTTCCTGCAATATGGGCTCTTGCTGATGAAAGTACAAATAATGTTTGCTTTTAGCTCTCTACAGATATTTTTAAATTAGTCTCTACATCAGGATAACTTGTTTGAAGGATGAACATGATCTTGATATGATCAGATTTTTTTTTCTAATTAATGAATGCTAGTAGTTTGAATTTCAGTGCTCTAGAGAGAGAAAAATGTCAGCAAAGACAGACTCCTTCTATGATCCCTACTGTCTAGCCGCTAGCACTACAGAGTGTGTTAAATTCTAATTTTCTGAAATGGCGTGATCACTGAGGAAGAATGATACTGACAGTTTATCTGTTGTATTACTTCCAGTGTGGCTTCAGTATGAATCGGCAGAGAATACTTAATTGCCAGTAAATTTGAAAGATATTTTATCTTCTTAAGGTTTTCCGTGTTATCCTTGTCTCCCCAAATTTGTATAGATTTTACTCTCATTTTTCTTTTATCTCATCCTCTCAGTAAGTCTGAACTTCTTAACCAAAATTAAAAGGTTTGACTGCAGAACTGCACCTTTAACATCTTTTCCAATATATTCTGAAATCAGCATGGGATTTCCTAGATTTTTAATATAAATATATAAAATGCATTAAAATTTATAATTATTTACATCTATTGTAAACAATATACTCCTACATACCGTACATACAATGCTTTGTATACAAGATTTTAATAAAAGTTGTTTTTATCTCTATATATAAAATTATTCAAGTGAACACTTGTAACAGGATATCAGTGTAAATTACAGAAATAGGCCAAAAAGTCAGAAAATCATTTTAAAGAATTGCTTTCCTATAGTCTGCAGACAGTGCATAGAATGGTAATTTAGTAAATGGTGTTTCTTTCCTATAATGACAAAAATTGTTTAAATCTGTACATTTACCTTTCTTCTTATCAACTATATAGATTCTTCTTGACACTTATTTTAGTTGTATTATCAACATTGTGTTTTGAGGTTTCCAAAGTCTATCCTGGGCAAAACAATTTAGATAGTAATCTCTTCTACACAGAATTGTCTCATGGTCACTCGGTCCAACCCCCCTGCTAAAGCAAGGCCACCTACAGCAGGTTTCCCAGGGCCATGACCAGACAGCTTGTGAGTATCTCCAAGCATGGAGACCCCAGAGCTTCTTCGGGCAAGCTGTGCCTGTGTTCTGTCACATACACAGTAAAGAAGTGCTTCCTGATGTTCAGATGGAACCTCTTGTGTTAGTTTTTGCCCATTGCTTATTTTCCTGTCACTGTGCACCTCTGAAAAGTGCCTGGCTCCATCTTCATTTTCTTTACAGTCTCCCTCCCTTCAGGTATTTACATGCATTCCCACCTACACCCCCCCGCCCCAGTCATCTCTTCTCCAGGCCAAAAAGTCCCAGCTCTCTCAGCCTTTCCTCAAAGGAGAGGTGCTCCAGTCTCTTCATCATCTTCATGACCCTTCAGTGGAGACTTTCTTGTAAGTCCATGTCTCTCTTGTAAGACTAAAGATTAAGACTCTCTTGTAAGGATATTTTGAGCATGAATATTTTTAATTCCCAGGTCATAATGTTCTGTTATAATTGCAGCATACAAAAAAAAAAAAAAAAAAGTAGGCCTCATTTTTACTTGCTGATTTATGACAACTGGGCTGCATTCTCCAATAATACATTGAAGGAGGGCTATAAAATAACCAAGTTTTAAAAAATAGAGAAGGAACAATACACTAAATGGGAAAAGAAAAGAGATTAAGGACAGTTCAGTATACAGTTAGATGTCATATCTGCATATCTGCATTACATGGTAGACAATGACATTTACATGCTTAAATAACAGTATGCGCTCCCATAAAGTGCCAAGCCACTAAGATGAAAGATAGCTTGAAAAAGGAAACCTGAAACAAAGTTTCCTGTGGTTACATTTGAATATTGACTTTGCTGCTTCTAGCCTTGGTTTGATTAATGAATGTTTTTAAGGCAGGGCTGCCCAGAGGGCAAAAAATGGCGGAGCTATTCATGTTCAGTACACATCCTTGAGTACTTTGTACAGTTTGGGGCCCCTCAGAACAAGAAGGACACCGAGGCCCTGGAACGTGTCCAGAGCAGGGCTACGAAGCTGGTGAAGGGCCTGGACACAAGTCCTGTGAGGAGCGGCTGAGGGAACTGGGGGTGTTTGGTCTGGAGAAGAGGAGGCTCAGGGGAGACCTTATTGCTTTCTACAGCTACCTGAAACGAAAGTGTGGGGAGCTGGGGGTCCGCCTCTAGTGATAGGACTAGAGGGAATGGCCTCAAGTTGCACCAGGGGAGGTTTAGTTTGGGAATTAGGAGACATTTCTTCTCAGAAAGAGTGGTCAGGGATTGAAACAGGTTGCACAGGGAAGTAGTGGAGTCACCGTCCCTGGCAGTATTTTAAGGAAAGGTTAGGATTGGTGTTTAGGGACATGATTTAGTGAGTCACATTGGTAGTAGGGTGATGGTTGGACCCGAAGATTTTGGAGGTCTTTTCTAACCCTAATGATTTTATGATTCTCTATGATTTGGAGGTAATGTCAGCTTTCAAGTATTCACTGACCTATAATTTTAAAATATAAATTAACTAATATGTTTACATGTATAATTCAAGACAGAAGATACTGTGGTACACAAAATTAATTTTTAATTTATTAAAGCCAACCAGGCAACAGTAATCAAAAGAACGAAATGAAAATTGCAAACCCAAACCATAAAAAGTTATTCAGAATCTATTGCAATAAATAAAGAAACAAAAAAGTTTTATTCCATGAACTTGGGCTTCCTTGACAGTAACTTTCCTTGTACGTAAATCAGATTAATATTTGATATTAACCTAAAATACCTTTTTAACTTCCATACCTTCCATACCTTTTCTCCCATACCTTACTTGCAGAATCTTGCAAAATAAATTGATTCATGTCTATTCTAATTCTTATTACCTTTTTTTATACACCAACTTCCATTATTTACATTTTTATTTAATCAAATTAATCTTTGTTTTGTAGCATTCTGGAGACTGGTGATTTGAGAGAACAGAGCAGAACAGCAAACTGTCCTTTGTTTCAGTTGGATTAATGCAGAAATCAAGCTAGTTCTGTTTTTGTTTGTTTGTTTTGTTTTGTTTTTTGAAGGTGTTTTGTAAGATTTAACCAGCTGATTTTACAGGGAAGGAAAACACTTCACATATAGAGAGAAATGAGATGGAGGGAGAGAGAGATTGATCTGTGTTATTGAGCCTACTGTAAGAGATATATTGTCTTTGAGGTCACTTGAAATCTCTTAAGATGGTTAGAAATTCTGAAAAAAATCTTTTCTAATGGTTAAAAATTGATTTTTTTTAAAGTTGGGCTGCTTTGAAATCCACTTCTGATTAGAAGTCTGAGTCAAAAATTTTCAGAGTATGCAATACTCAGAAATAATGAAACTGATAGAGGTGAATTTGAAATCGTACATTTCAATGTGAAGATCAATAAATGTTTAAAGTAACGCCCAAGCAGGTGTAATGAGGCAAAAGTTTGAGTATATTTCAAAAAAAGTTACAGTCTTTCCTGGTAGAAATTATATATTGTGAGGGACAGGTAAAAGATTTTTGTTCTTTTCAATTTAACTATGTTTAAGCTAGTACTATCACCAGCAGTCCTGATAAAAGTACTGTTTTTCTTTTTCATTTTTGTCACTGAATCATATTAGGCATAGAATTTTTTTAATCGTTGCAAGTCAGTATTTAGTGCTGCTTTTTATGAAATGTGCATCAATTACAAAACATAACTTGATGCTTTCAGGATGTCATAGAAACTGAACACTGGGCTTTTTGTAGCTTTACATTAATTAAAAAAAGTAATTATGATTTGGTTATGAAGCATGAATAGAGAAATTCTTATTTTTTTTTCCATCCTAAGAACCAATTCTTCTCATTAACTTTTATTTTCATCCAGCAGTTTCTGTAAGCTCTTCTGATGTAAAACAAGCATAAACAAATGATCTTTAGGACATTGTTAAGAAAATAATTGAGAAAATAACTGTAGTATAATGGAACTCTGCTCCAATATCTATTTGTAGTAGAAAATGCTTCTGGTAAATATATTGGAGGATATTTTTTCCCCTTTGTCCTTCTTAAAGAAGGGTTTACATATATAGATCACCTGTTCATTGCAGCAGAAGTAAAGAGTCAAGGCTTCCTTTTAGCCCCCAAATAAGTTACACTGAAGCTCAAAAGATCATTATTTTTTATCAATTATATGTAAGTTCATGTTATAATCTTTTGCTTGATATGAAAATGTCTGTCAAAAACAAGAGAAAACAACAGCAATAACAAATGTTTAAATTTCATCTAAATATATATTTCATCTAAAGGATATTTTAGTTACTATAATACCCATGCTATTTCTTTTGGTTTGATGGGGAATGGTAAAAAAAAAAAAAGTGTAAAGAAACTAAATTTATTTAAGATAGGCTATTGTCTGAAAATTGGAAATTGGTGTCTTTATTATTGTTTCTGTTACAGACGCTCCTAAAAGCCTTGTTGTCAGGCAGATTTTCCAGCCTATTTTCCAGGCAGATAGTAAAATAGACTTCAAAATGTTGCAATCAAAATTGAGACCATTCAGATAGACACAGCTGAAAATATTAGTAGGGTGAGTAATTCTATACCTAGTGAAATCAACATGAAAACATTTAACTTGGCTTAATTTTTAAATATAGTATATGGCAACATTATTGATGGTTGTAGTCCCATACTGCTGTTTAGTAGATCGGCATTCATTGCAAACATTGCAGAGAAATGAAGATACTTGCAAAAGTGATTTCTATGCCTGGAGTGGAAGTAGGATCAAGTAGTTATATATAGAAACAGTTTTTGTAAAAGAACAGCATTGTTCTGTTCAGAGAACTGAGAGTAAGAACAAAACAGAAATATTTAGATGGACTTTCGCTTTGAAGGGACTCCAGGCAAAAGGAGTGGAAGTGCCACAGTCAGAAAATGCCTGCATGATATCACATAAACTTAAATGGTTTGAGTATCAACATATAGGTATTAGTTACCTCCTTAAACAAGTCATAATTAACTCAGTGTTACTCCATTTGTCCTTTAAATGTTATTCTACTATGTATTTATTGTCAACAGTAAATATATATATATGTTCTCTTCTGTTAAAAAAAGGTTAGGGCACTTCAAAGATGAACAAGACACTAAAAATTGAAGATTGTATATCATGCTGCTTCTGGCGTGAATTTCTTACCTCTGCTGGGAAGATGATACAGCAATAAATGTTGTCAGTGTCAGTTTTTTTAGATATGAACACAGTAAGAATATCAAGAATGAAATATATTCTTTAAGGAAGAAAAGATAAAAAGATGTTTTTAAAAATTAAATATTAGTATAAATACTCTCTTCAGTTGTTATAACCTGTACTAAAGTAACAGCACTTCACTATGTGGTATTTTTAAGCCCCAGCCATCTTTATTGCTGCAGTCTTCAGGCATTATTCAATATAATTTTTTAGGTTAAAATTCACTTTGTGTGGTTCTTTGCTTGGTATTCTGTCAGTCAAGGAAACCTTTTCAGACTGAGGATAGTTTTCCAACACATTTTTATGCACAACTTCGCAATTAGGATTACTCCGGCCTTAAAACCCCTGCTGTGTTTAAGATATTTGGCTTATATGGCTTGGTTTTTTGGTATACTACTTGTCAATATTTTTTAGATGCAGAGGAAGTTTAGCTGTAGGTACGACAACTAAGAGCAAAAAAGGATCAGAAGTAACTGGCCACTTCTCCAAGAGAAAACCATTCAAGAGAAATCATTTCAAGAGGAAAAGGTGCATTGATCTTCAACCTACATAGCAAGTACATTATTTTGTTAACATTTCATGTGAAACAGTATTCATTTAATATTCCTAGGGAAAAAAAACCACACAACTTTATTAGAATCTCATCATTTTGGTATTAAATATCTACTGGATACCATCTAACATGTTTTGAAGAGAAATCATTAGAATCTATTTTCCTTTATCTGCTATTGCATAGATCTCAAGACAAATCTCAAAAACATAGTTATTTTCTTTGCAAGTGCCCTCAACTGCTCTAAGAAGCAGTATTATTATAAAAGCTTCTAGTAGTGTGCAAATTAATGATACTTTGTTACTGTAGTAGTTGTGGAGAAAAATGTACTTAAATGTGAGTTATATTCCTTGTTATTGATTCTTCCATTACATTTTTCCCTTACTTTTTTTGGGAAATGCAAAATTCTGTCTTCAGACCACTTGAAAATAGGCATGCACTTTATGACTGAAGACCAGATAAATTTCCTTTTCCATTATTACAGAATTACCCTTTTTATTTTCCTCCCTTTTACGTTAGCACACTGTGGAAGTAGAATGTGTCCCCATTTCTATCAGTTTCTTTCAGCTACACTGTTGAGGTGAAGTGTGCCTCACTGCTATGAATTTCCAACAGTATAGCAGTTTTATTCTCTACTGTTTTATTTATGATCAACTAAAACATCTTTTTGTCTATGTGCACCTTGAGGGTTATGTTCCATCTGGACTTGCACATGAAGGCATTTTTACTAATTCATTGGAAGATATGCTCTCAGGGAGTGTTCCAAGTGTTTAAATGTAGGACAAAACAAGATTGTAAGCTGAAGTTATAAACCATTAGCTCAAAAAGGCAATAAATGTCTTTTCTAAATAGGGAGCGCTTAGCCGCTAGACACCCAGGCAGCCAACTCCAGATAGTAAATCCCATTTCACGACCTGTTGAAAACTTATAGGTCCCCTAAAATATAGGTTGTCTTGTTTTTTGCCTACGTAAAAAGGTTACAGACCTGTATGCATGTCCAGTTAACATATACATGACAGAGATCATTCCCTGCAGGTAAGTTCCTCCAGCAGTTAAAAGATTATTATAAAAGAAAGCTGTTTATCATCTATTCCAGAAAAGACAACCTAATATGCAAATTTGGAATATGCAAATATTTGGAAGTACTTTTGTTTATATAGTAATTAACATTAGACTCAATCATCTTCAGTGGAATTACTTCAAATGAAATCTGAAATTCGTTTTTCATCAATATTTCTCTAGAGATCTTTTATCTATGTTTTTCTAAGTCATTTAAGCTATCCCTAAGATCTTACTTTTTTTTTTGTCAGCTCTGTCAACTGTTTGGGTGAATGAATAAACTTGTATATAAAATGTCAAAACAACCTTTGCATTGTAAATATATATTTGCCTTTGCAAATACATATTTTTACCACATTTTCCAGTAGTCAGTGAGCTTGAACTCTTCTTGGATAGGTACCCTTTTCATATAGGCTGTTTAGAAGAAGTGGGACATGGTTCAAAAGCAGTTTGAATATATAAAGATAAAGGGAAAATAAATTACTCTTAAGCTTCTTGGGTTCTACTTAGTTTGATTGTCCACTGAAAATACCTTCACTCATTGGTATTTGAAGTCAATTTGTGGAATCACAGTCTTCATCTGTGAACTTTTCAGTTGTCATGCTGGGTATCTGAACAAGTGAGGAAGGGAAAATCTTTACCTTATTATATTCTCTCAAAGTGACACGGCAATGGCCAAAACAGCTTCTAATATGTAAGTGATAAGAATGATTTGAAAATATAGTTCCTGATAACGTAGTCCATCTGAGTTTATGGGAATGGAGGCCCTAAAGGCAATTAGTAGGTACTTCTGCTTTAGTTTGCTTGCTGTTTCAGAGGCAAAAATGGACATGCCCAGTTCATGTTTTCAGTAGGTCCAAGAGAGACAACATACAATATAATCTTGTTAGTTATTAGGACAGTAAGATCACTGCTTATGTTGTATTTTTAGTTATGTGTGGGATTTTCAAAGAACTGAAATGACATAGGAAAATAAATACTATTCCAAATCAATGAATGGAACTTGCGTTACAAGATGTACTGGTAGTTTAAGAGCTCTGGAAGTTAGTACTTTGCTGGAGCAGAAATAAGACAACCAGCAAAGATTTTCCTTTTGATAAGACTGATAAAACAGTATCCTTGGCTGAGTATTTTTTTAATCTGTTTCCTGAGAGAGCAAATGTTTTGTCATCATGCTGTACCTTCCAATTTGCTACTTTCTTCTTCTAATTTCCTATGACTTCTGAATATTGGACCAATTTTAGCTAAATTTGACAGAAAGCAATAGGTTTTGTTAAGATTCATTGAGGGTCTTCAAAATATGGGTATGTGCATGCAGCCACAGAAGCCAATATTCAGACCAACAAGCAAGTAAGAAGCAGGGACAGGCTGATCACGAATGTCACTTTTCAACAGGCAAGTAGTACAGAGGTTGGTAAGAGACATCAGAGCCCATGCGGGTAGTTGCAGCAGTTGTGCATAGAGAAGAGCAGGAAAAGCCTTGAGAGTTCTGGGTTGAAAAAAGTAATAAAACATATGTTGGTATATTTAAAAGCATTTGGGTTTATTCTCTATTGAAGCTATCAAGAATCAGCTACTTGGGATGACAAATAGCACAATGCTACCCATATGGCATGTAAATCCTGAAAAAAAAAAAAGGACTGTATTTTCAGTTTCTTTAAAACTGAATTGCACCAAATTTATTCAAGACCTGCATGCCTAGAAATGTTTGGTTAGCTAAAGAATTAATTTAGAAAATTGGTAAGTGGAATCCAATTTGAAAAAATTCTTATTAAAAATGAACAGTGCAAAATCTTAGGAATAAAGCAAATAAAAATACAACTTGTACTATGACAAAGTAGGATTCGTTATCTCGTTTTAATTCCACTTTATAATTCAAACATGGCACAAAGTTCTTAATAGATGACTCTCATAATAATGTTTGGAAATGTCCAAAAGAGAGTTGTAGGAGATGTAGTCTGCAGCATAAAACAGATAAAAGAAGGATGCTTTTCCTTTTCTTCTGAACTAGTTGATGATTCATAAATAGCAGAACACACCAGAACATTGCATATTTTTTATTAGATATGTTTTTGTCTGCTTTACAACATAAAACATTAAAATATCATTGAAGTTGATGAACCGTGAACCTGCTGTCTTTGCAGTACATTGCAGTAGCCTGTAAGACAATGAGGAGCCTTGTGAGAATTCAGCACAGTCCCTCTCACCATATTATCTTATGCTAATCTGAACAGCATTCCTAGCACTCTGACACCTCTTATATGATTGGATTTAGAATTGCTTCCTCAAAGTGAGGATTCAAATTGGCAGCAGGTCTTTCAGGTTGCTACTTAAGAAGAGCTGTGATTAGAGTCCTATGCAAGTTAATATCACCTCAAAGAAATCTTTATTATAAAAACAAAAGCAGTGAAGCTATTCCATTTTTATCAGAGTTTGGTTGATTTTGATTCTAGCAACACAAACTCAAATTAAATTGAAATTCTCATTTAAACAACATAAATGTCCTTAGCACAATGTTCACAGCACACTTTTAAGTGCTGCTTCTTGAACGACTACTGTGGAAGTAGATGATGAATTTTGAGATAATGGGAGAATGTATAAAGTGCTCAAACAGTCTTTTCTGTTAACAAATAATATTGATTGTTACTTTGAATAAGGACAACATTTTCCCATGGAAAGTAATTTACACCCAACAAAAATGTCCATCCAAATACAGCTCTGAGCCGGTATTCAGATGGAAGGAAGTGGGAATTTATGACAAGTTTTGAGCCAAACCAACATTTTTTAGTCGTCAAAGAAATTGGTATGAAATATTCAAAAGAATCTAAATGGGATTTAGGTTAGGAAAACTAATACTAAATCTGAAAAGCATACAGGCAGTAAGTTTATGTCAAATCACAAAAAGTCCTGTGAGCTATAAAGTAAGCAATTTAGGCACGTTGGGATGTTGTGGTGAAATGTTATGCTTCATATAACAAACACAGTGGATTTCAGTATTTAAAAAGTAATCAGTGGGACTCCTGCAAACTGAAACTGTGTATTACTGATCTGTTAGTTGTTAACATATCAAAAAATGGTGTAGAAGAACTAGATGGTGCAACTGGCATGAGTTCTTTAAAAAAAAAAAAATTCTTTACAACTCATAATCACAGAACAGCTGAGATTGGAAGGGACCTTTGAAAATTATCAAGTCCAACACCCCTGCCAAACAGGATCACCTAGAGCACGTTGCATAGGATGGTATCCAGGCAGGGTTTGAATATCTCCAGAGAAGAGGACTCCACAACCTCAAAGTCCTCAGTTTTCCTCCAGAGTATTATGTTATGATAAGAGTAATATATTGTAGTACTTTATGATTATTACAAAGACGTGTGATTTTTTGGTTATCCAGGAAAGGAAAAAATGATTAAGTCATAGAAATTTGGAGGATAATTATGTGGGTAAATACAAACTGAGAAATAGCACCTTGAATCACATGAAAATTAGATAAACTGTAATTAGAATTATAGGGGAAAATTTTGGCAGCTATAAAAGCAAAATGAATCACATTGTAAAAAGTAGCTAGAAGGACTACTGAAATGTAGGTGACCTATTAACAACTCCAGAGGTGTCTTCCAGCCTAAGTAATTCTATGATCCTGTGATTAAATGTCAAAGTTGGCCTTGAACTGAGCAGGATTGGACCGGATTGGCCTGTGATTGACATAATTCTGTGATTTGAACTAGCAACATGAGAAAAAGACAGATTATTAGCTTTTATGACACGATGCATTATTTAACTGATTTCAACTTGCAAGTAGAAGAATGAACATTTTAAGATTTAGAGAATGCATATCTAAAACTAGTGAAATCTTTGTTTAAATAGATCATTTTAATCCAACTTCACTGTTTTCAGAACAGCTACAATTTGTATCAATCAACAAGGCTTCTGAATGTTTTTTAATGTATGTGCTTACCTATTAATCCGAGTTTTGTTTATTTACTATATCATTAATGTTGAAGATAGGGTAAGACGAGCTCTAGATTTATAATAATCTTGCCTATTAGGGATCTTCCAACAAACATTGAAAGTTTTGTTTATTATGCTGCAGAAGCACCAGATTTAGCACTTCCATGGCTTTAGGCTAAATTTATTTATTGCAGCTTTCTGAAGATGTACTGCTGAACTATCATCTATCTAATTATAAGCAAACTCAAATGGTCAATATTTTTACTAAATGCTTTCCTGGAAGCATGATATAATACATATTAAAAATATGAATTGCCTTCTTGAATTAAGAAGTATCATCCATACCTGCAGTACATATTCTGTGGGAAATTAATCTAAAAGATGCCTTCATAGTGGTGTTATGCAGCACAGTGATGATTTATTAACATTTATAAAGACAATTTTTCCAAATTATTAAAAATGAATTGCAAGTATACCTAAGCATTACAAATAAGGCCCTTATTTAAATAAGTGTTTCTCAGAGAACTACTGCTGAATCTTGACTAGTTTTAGTAAGCCCTCTTGTATTAGTGTAATGTCCAGAAAATGTATGACTTAATCATTCAATTGTCTTATTTCTGGGACTTTGTCACAGATATACTGGAATGACTTTTAGTGCATACAAATGTTTTGTAACCTTAGCGATATCTAACTGTTCTTAAAATAATGAGACTCATTATCTTTGCACTGAATTGATTTTGTCAGCCAATAACTTTACTTGGTCATTTGCAGTTAAGTGAGTTTGATTTGCTTATATGTAAAACAGTTTTCTTTCCTGGATGGTGAGCACTTAAGCAGAGAACGAACCATCTAAAATGTCTGTATGTTCTGTTTTAGTTGGTATTTTAAAGATAACAAATTCTTATCTTTAGGTAAATCACATACTTTTATAGTGCTTGGATATTTTCCTTGATCTATTTAGTTTGCTACATACATTCATAGTTTAAGTTCGTCAAGACAAGCATTGTCTCTCTGTCAGTAGAATAGCTAATTCAGTGCTTCTAATGATGTCTGAAATGCTGAGATTTGCTATGTTAAAATGTATTCAAAAAGCTGAAGGTAAGCAAAAAATACTCATATAAAAAAGAGCAGTGCTATATAGTTGTTATTTTGTTAAACAGTTTCTTATGCCTAAAGGTATTTCTTTGTTGTTGTTGTTGTTTTCCCCCTGAAACTGATTTTAAGCATTTTAAATAACAACTTACACATCCAAGTAAGCCTTAGCACACAGTAATGCTGTAGTCACATATATAAATGAAACAAAAAGTATGACTATATGAACAGGAGTGTTACTTATATTTTATTTATTACCAGATGCTAGGAATTCAAAGACCTTCAACACTGTTCTATTGGGATAGATAGCTAGATACAGTTTATACGTAACTCTAGTCTGAAACTGTGTTTTTTTTTAATGTTGCTTTTGAAAAAATAGAGAAAGGGTTTGGTAGTCTTTTTGAAGCTGAAGCTACTGTTTAACTGATATGTTTGGGATGTTACAAGTCAATGGTAGAGCTTATTAATAAAGTAAACTACGCGACTCATCCTTGTATGTATTTTAAAACAGGAGAGGCTAATGATAAGGATGTTCAGGTGGTGGAACTCCCCATTGTTGACAGCTTGCACCCACGGCCACCTTATTTACCATTGGCTATCCCTGAAGACCTGGCTGATAGGCTAATTCGTGTACATGGGGATCCTGCAGTGTGGTGGGTCTCACAGTTTGTCAAATACTTGATTCGTCCACAGCCTTGGTTAGAAAAAGAAATAGAGGAAGCTACAAGGAAACTTGGTTTCAAACATCCAGTAATCGGGTGGGTATTATTTTCTGTTTAATTGCCTGTGCTTTGATATGTGCATATAGTTACTTCTCTTCATAAGGAATTGTTTTATGATGGTTGTCCAAGAGCCTCAAGTGTTTTGAGGGGACAGAGGGTACTTTCTAGATGAAGTAATTTTTTTTTTTTTTAACTGTGTGTAATATAAGTTGATCACAAGTATTTCTGCAAAGCATACTTCTAGACCTATAGTTGGAAAGCGATGTATAAAAGGAGATTCAATAGAAGGTTTGTTTAAGCATCCTTTGATATTTAGAAATGTAATACAGAGTTTTGTTCATGGAATTGCTTTATGGTTTGTATTGTAGATACTTTTTCATCTCTGTCTTCTTTTCAAGTGACCATAGCTTTTATGATTGAGGGAAAAAGGCTAAGCCTACATTTTACATGCCACCATACGCAACTAATTCCATTGTTGGCTGCACCTGAAAGTGGTATGTGCCTTTCCTGATAGTGTTTTAAGTGTTGTTAGCAGCAGCTATGGATTGGAAAGGACTGTAGGGGAAGATGTGGGGAGCAGAAAAGCACCTATGGTCAATAAAGAACAGCTTATGGAAGAGAGAGTTTACTGTCATGTAGCATGAAAAATTTTGCTAATGCTTACTTCATCATATTTTTCCTTCAATCCTTAATTTTTTTTTTTGGTAGGAGTTCTGTCTATCTATCTATCTTAATTTTTTTTGGTAGGAGTTCTATCTAAATATCTATCTTGTGTTTGACCATAGACCTGATAGGCTACTGGCAGATCTTGAAGACTTGTTAGGTTTCATGCATATGAGGAAGATATTTTAACTACCATCATTCAATCCCTGCCTTGTAGTCAGTGTCCCAATATACCCATGACACAAATATTCCAATTTTGATTATTACCTGTATTGAACATTTTTTATCTGACTGCACCTAGTAGCTTCAACACAAAAGGAATGCCCTGTATATTTTAATTAAGTCTTCTTCATTCTTTTCTTTCAGTTATCCTTTGCCATCTTTACAAGATAATTATGTTGCTTCCAAGAGGTGGCTGACAGTGAACTTTGTTAAAAATTCCAGATATGTTTCAGATTTTGTAGTTAATAATGCCTAAATTCTGCTTTTTTTCCAGTGTTCATGTTCGAAGGACAGACAAAGTAGGAACAGAAGCAGCATTTCATCCCATTGAAGAATATATGGTGCATGTTGAAGAGCGGTTTGAACTTCTTGCTCGCAGAATGCATGTTGATAAAAAAAGAGTGTATTTGGCTACAGATGACCCTTCATTGTTGCAAGAGGCCAAATCCAAGTAAGATAAATAATGTATATATTACAGTTTGTTCCTTCTGGTTACAATTACAATTTACAGTTTCTGGCTGTTGTCAGCACAGATCTTGGTATCATTATTTTTCATGTCTTTTATACAGTTAAGATTGCATTTCAGCTTCCAGAGTTTCTGATTTTTTTCTTAGAAATTCTTTTTTTGGATGATTTTTTTCCAAGTATGCTTAAATATAAAGCTTAATTCTAGACTTCACCTAGAATGACTATCTTAAAACAGCCCAATGGTCTAAAAGGGAAGTAAAAATAAAATACAATTTTAATATATTAATATAAATAATAAACACATCAAACTTTTAATAGAACATACATATTAAAAAGAAGCTGTTTTGGAATAAAGTTACAAACTAGTGAATGTATTAAGAAGTTTCATCTGTCCAAACAATACCTTTCTGTCAACAGTTGGTCTGTGAGTTGGACTCAATCAACCCTGTAGTTCCTTTCCAACTTGGGTTATTCCATGGTTCTAATTGCCAGATAAAATTTTAAAAGTTAATTGAAAAACTCCTCAAGACTCTTTGGAAAGGTCTCTGTGTTCGCCACCTATTATACATGTTGTTTTTTTTTCACGCTACCCATTGAATAAATGTAAAGTTTGTCCTTAAATGTATGTGGGTTTCTTGGTCTGTACAACTGTCTGGGTCCCTTTTTTGTTCTCTGTCCTCTTCTATCCCTTTAGAACATGGCCGTAAGACTTGTCGTTGGTATGTCACATCCCTGTCTATTGTAGCAGATTTAACTCTTTAAACTGGAAATGTATCCTATGCATCCCAACATGACCTATATTTTCCTGTACAAACTTAGCGTTAAGTTGCATGTTTTCCCAGGTGTTACTGAGATAGTGAAAACTACTGTTTAGTAAAAGAAAGCAGGTGGATATGGAAGAGTAATGTTCCTTGAGGTGTTCATGGCGTATAAACAATTTCACAAATGCTTATTGCTCTGGCTGTGGAAACTAGGATAAACTTCAGATCCATTGAGTTTAAACATATCTGTTATTGAGTACAGATTAACAAGATTAACATGTTTACCTTTTGAGTGCTATTTATTTGTCTGTCTACTAAATAGCACCAGCTTCTGTTTTCAAACTTTTTGTCTCTTGAGCAAAATAATGTGTTTTTTTTTTTTTTTTTTCCTTTAAGCCAGGAAATTAAAAATTTTAAAATTAAGATAACTTGAAAATGGCAGGTTTTGAACTGTTTTGTTCTTGTTAGACATGGTTGGAAAAAATATTTAAGATAACATAACTGGATTACTAATCTTCTTTAGCATATACAAGGTAAGCAGAAGATGTTATTTCGTAATAGAGGAATTATCTACAGCATTGCAAACCTGTGTATTTTAGATGTGCTATTTCTATTTTTCTTTCATTTCTAAAAAGGCAGCAGTTTAAAATCAATGGTGTTTTGAAAAACTTAAATGAACATGTACAACTCCACAAATGATGGCATTCTAATCCTTCCTTTTTTGCATATGTAGAAACAAGAACAGCAGCAGAAACAATTATGATAGGATAAAATTTAAAATACAAATTTGAACAGTGAAAAGACAGACAAGATTGAGGTTGTAATATTTAATGAATTACGTTTTCCTAAATAACTTTAATTACTGTTTGTAACATAACAAAACTCGATATTGCATTGACAGTTATGCATTTTTTTTTGTTGTTCAACTTTAAATTGTTAGCACTGTTTAGCTCTGTGAATAATAAGATGCACTGCCAATGCAATCATATTGTCCCAAGCACTCTGTACAAACATAACCTAATAGTAGAATTGTGACTTAGTAAAACAGTACTGAATTTTATTAAGTATTGCAGTTTTTATGGTAGTTCAAGGTACAATCTAAATAACATTTTTATTGAAATATGGATAGATATAGCCCATTAGTACAGCATTTCTTTTGTATTTGTTTAACAAGTCAGTCTGTAAATTGTGAAGTTGTTTTTTTTGTCTGTGTATGCTTGCTGAGGTTTCATTGCGATGTAGTTTACACTGAAATGTAATTTTCCAAGTTGCTTGCATACAAAGGCTGTTTGCAATAGAACAGAAGACATCTGAAACCTCCCAAAGGCAGGATCCAATTTGATACTTCGTTATTTAAGAATATCTAAACTCAGGTTAAGATCGAGCTTTGGGAATAATGAACCATTTTTTTTCCTTTACTTGGGAAGAAAGCTATGAATTACTTGATGCTTGACCAACAAAAAAAAAGTTCTACTCATGGTGCTTTGACTGAAACAACTGTCACACTGTACTTCAATTACTTATGGTGCATTTATTACTTGGTGCAGTAATATTGGTAAGTAGTAGAAATTCTCTTTACGTGAGAGTGATTGACCATCAAACAGTGTTGGCATTCAGTTAAAAATTTAGCTACTATACACATGAATAGGCATTTTCTTTCTATTAACGTAAGTATTTCAAAGTACTTTTAGTCACAAAAACAGTAATATTCTGACTTGCAGCCAGATGTCTGCCCACAGCAAGTACAGTAGTAAAGACAGTGGAGTCAGTACTATTGGTTTGTAGGAGTTGAGTGTTTTTTGTGTTGTTGTTTTGTGTGTGTGTGTCTTGATTTCCCAAAAAATCCCCAAACACCCAGCCAACAACAACAAAAAAAACAAAACAAAAAAAGCAAAACACCATGACACAGAACAACATATTTAAAGAGAAGCCGTAATGATTATGGGATTAAATACTCTAAATAAGCAGAGGTCATGATATTTCTCATGGATAGTGATATGTTAGGGATGCTGTAAATTGTTTGTTCTTTGGCTGATCTAAAAGTTTTCAAATATAAACTGTTTAATTTTCTATGCATTTCTAGTCTATATTATTATTGACAACATCTTCTCTCTTCAAGGTAGTGTGTTCAAAATAGTGCAGCTGAACATGCCTATAAAATAATAAGGAATATTCAATATCTTTCTGGTTTATATAAGAAACTGTTTACATCTCCTTCTCATCCAAATAAGTGCTAAAATACAGCAAATTAAATTATTTTCTTCTGGCTGTTTACCTGTAATGTCACCTGTATTTTGTTTTTTCAGTTTTGCAGTAATTTCCATCTTTAGTGAGTTTTTTCCGCTCTTACGAAAGCTTTATTTTTACTCTGTTTTGTTGCTGCTTTACTTCAAAAATAGCAAGTTAAATGTCTTTTCTCCTTGTATAATATCTGTAGCCTAGCTGTTGCAACCCCATGCCCTCTCCCCTCACGCCCAAGTCGCACTACATCCAGTATGTAGAAGTTAGCAGTGCTTCAGAGTTCTTATATATTTGTTCAACAGCTTGTACATATTCCAATTATTTTTAGGGCAAGACCTGGACAAACACATTCTTTTTTATCCATCTGTTCACACGCATGCATATGCATACATGCTCAAACTGTCTTTTTGGAGGGAAAAAAACGCATTGTCTGTTCTGGATATATCTTCAGTCCTAGCAATTTGAGAAAAGGACCCTTAGACTTACCTTGGTTTGCACCTATTTGCACAGTTCAGCAGTAAGCTGTATTTACAGAACTAGTTGACCAGCTTCTGAAACCAATGGCAACTTGAAATGCTCGGATAAAACTGCTTGATTTGTATAGTTAACTGAGGCTGGTAGTTGCAGGAAGGAATTACTTTAATCAATGTCTTTCCCAACCTCCTCTGATTTCTTCTTTTTTTTTTTTTTTTTTTACTAGAAAAAATGTCCTGTCTGGACTGTATATAGCTATCAAGAATCTGTTAGGTGGCTTTAGAGGAATTACATATGATTTTTAGATATGAAGAAGAGATATACCAACCCGAACCATTTAATGGTTTCAAATAGGCAATATGTATCATTGCCTCACCACTGCCATAGTAAAGAATTTCTTCCTCATATTTGTATCTACCCTCTTTTAGATTAAAACAATTTTTCCTTGTCGTATCACTATGCTACCTGATAAAGGAGCCCTCCTCCAGGGAGGGGAAACTATATTTTGGGAGGGAAACTATATTATGGGTGGGATTATTTTGTGCATCCTGCTTTTATTCTGTTGTCAGAAGTACAAGACAGCGGATGATTTTTTTTAAACAGGATCAAATGTGATACTTTTTTTTTTTTCCAAGTTAATTATTTGTTAAGTTGCTGGACTGACATCTTGCTAGTAAGAAATACGTTGTTCAAGAAATAAATTTATTGTAGATACATTAATTTTTAGAGCAGGTATTTCTCTTGGGAAGATAAAATTCTATTAAAGTTACTATAAAGATAAATTCAAATTACTCCTCAAATTATTTCATCTTAGATATGAAAGCTTTGCACAAACCTTTTTGATTGCCCCTTTCAATTAATTTCCTGATTTGATAGTCATAGCCAGTTAATGTTTGGTGGAAAGGCCTACTATATTTACCTGTTCAACTTTTGAAAACAGTTTTCCCATAGTTTGAGCATGAAAATGGAATAGATTAGGCATATTTGTACAAGAGGCTGTCATAATTATGTCTACCATGTGTCCAGAGTCTGCATGTTACACTGAAGTGTATAAATGTGTGTTAACTTTGGTAACATTTCAAGAACTCTGAGTGTAAACCTCCTTATTCTGAGAAATGTTCAGCACAGTTCTGTCAGGCTTTGAAAAATCTTAGAAGTCTTAAGTTATGGTTGCTCTATCACTGGGGCCTCTTCTGTATTCTGATTATTAGACACTTTAATAACTATTAATTCTTACAAATGTAGTATTAGCTACCTTACTATCTTAAGTAATATATTGCTTTTTAATTGCTACAAAGTGATAAATTTGAAAAGTACATCTTATTTAATTTTTTTTATAATCAGCCCTGTAGTCGAAACATGTAGTTGGTAGGTTAGTCATGCAATTTGCACTTCATGATTGAAATAAATTTGTGCAACAGCAGAGTAATTATAATCTTTGTTACATCTAAGTGGAATCTTTCATGTAGAACTTACTTTTGGTGACTGACTGAGTTAAAATTTAATTAGTCCACACTACTTTACACTGTTTTAATTCAGTTCCACGGTAAAGATAGAAAACATTCTGAGAAAGACTGTTCTTTTTCAGTATTTTCAAAATGGACTTTATTTCTTTCAAAGTCATTGTTAAATATTAGACACACATTTTACTTTTTAAAACCTTATATAAAAGTATTTTTACTTAAAGTATTACTAATTTGTTTAATATTTCAAGAAAGGTGTATTAATATGAAGGTTTACGTTTCTTATATTTCCTTTTGACTAGTAAAGTATAAAATCTGTACTCCGGACAGCCTTAACTATGAAACACAATTTATTGTTTAGTTTAGATTCATTTATTTAATATGTCCTTTTGGAGGTGACTGATTTCCTTGCACAGTATTGTAATCAGTATCTAATAGAAAGTATATTAATAAATAAAAATGTAGTTTAGCAAAGATTGCCCTATATTTCATTTAGTAGAAGAAAAAGCTAAATTATCTCAGTATATTTTGTGTAAAATCAATACGATTAACAGAATACAGCATATACTTGTGGATATTTTTACACTTTTTTTTGCAGACTTTTATCTCAGACTTCCAGTGCATTTTTATTTAATTTTCTGGATAAATAGAGGGTATGCACAGAGGTGGCAGTAATATAGTAGAGCATAAAACACAGACTCACTTAAAACAGATTAACAACCTTATCTTGCAGCAGTTATGATACTTATTAACAACAAGAACAAAAAAAAATAAAATAAAACACTTCTGTTAACAGTGTATTATATTTTCACAGGTATCCAAATTATGAATTTATCAGTGATAACTCCATATCTTGGTCAGCAGGACTTCATAATCGATACACTGAAAACTCCCTAAGAGGCGTTATTCTGGATATCCACTTTTTGTCGCAAGCAGACTTCCTTGTCTGTACATTTTCATCCCAGGTAAACTGCAATACAGATACAGTGTAGGTTATATATACCACTTCTAAATCCTAATTTTCTTCACGCTTGTTATCTTGTTCTCAGTGATCTCTTATGAAAATTTCATGGCAGTGTTAAAGACTTTTTATACTATGTGAACATTTAGATGACTGTAAGCACTGGTTGATTACTCCTCTTCAATTGAAATTATTAAATTATTGGCTTTAATAAGGCATTTGAATGAAGTTTAATTTTTTTAAAAAACAAACAAACAAACACAACAAAACAAACAAAAAACAACAATAATAAAGCACCAAATACCAGAGAAAGCATATTTTCTGTCAGGCATGGTGATACACCTACTTCAGTTATGGCAAAATATCTTTGAAATCAAAGAGTGAACATTTTAAATCTACCTTCATCATATATGCTCCTAGATAGCACTCTGGTTAGGAAAGCATTCTGCTATAGATGGTGATAGATTGTGATTGCATACAATTGTACCATTATATGGAAGTGGGCACAAAACTGAAAATTAAAAATCACTTCAAAACAAAACTTTCTGTAGCCTCAAATGTAAATTGTCTTCTGCGCTGTAATGAAAGTTAGATAACAAACATATTAATGCTAAGATGTGATCAGTAGAGCAATATGTTGATCTTGACAGCCAAAATTCTTAATTGCATTACTATGGCAAGAAGAGAGTAAAACCAGAAAAGAAATAGAAAAGCCCCCCTCAGTCATGCTTATGGAGACATTTTTTTCACTGTTCACCACACCCTGCAAAGAAAATAGCTTTTTGTATCATATTTAGAAGGTTACTGATGTAAGCTACTTCAGGGCAAGACATGAATAAGCTCCAAAGTAAAAATTCTCATTAAGAAAATCCTATAAGGAGCCATCCAATTCTATAAAAATGTTTGGTTCAGGTGAAGTATTTCCACTGAATGCATATCAGTGTAAGAGGTGATTGTCAACTAAGACGTGGGGCTATATATGTCTTAAATGCTGTATATGCTTTGGTATATAGATAGCTCATATTCTGAAGGAAGAATTATGTGCTCTTGGATAAAACCTTTACTTAATACGAAATCTAAAACAGTCTCTGCTATTCCTACGTTCAGATAGCAGTTTTAAAAAGTGGAAAACTTTTACTTCAAATGAAACACTGTCTATAAACATAGAAGAAACATGTCTACGTATTGGTACAAATCGACACTACATTGTAATTGATTTGTCACTCATGGGATCTTTCCTAAAGAAGAATGTACACTAAACCACATCAGTATAGTTAAAGTGATCGGGATTGATGGGGACCTCTGGAGGTCATCTGGTTTTGTAACCCGATGTTGAGGGTACCATAGGGGTACGCAGTATCCTTGAGTGCCATCCTCATTCTCCATCTCCCTGCATTTAACAGTAGACACATTTGTTGGATGACACATGTGGTTTTCCAGAAATGCAGAAAAGTCTAGTAAAGCCCAGGAAATCCTGTATTAGACTGTAACTCTCAATAACTAGAACTGTGAATTGGGGCCAACCATTTCTGTCATTTATTCTATGCAATTTCTTCTGCTTTAAAAATTCAAACTCTTCAAAAATCATTTTGCACCAATTTTCCTGGATGTGCACAAATACAGTCCAGCATTGGACTGGTGTTGGTGTGTGTCCAAAATGTTGCCATCTACAGTATTTTCTTATATTGTGCTTTTCTAAGATCTGTTGGATTTTTTTTATATACATATATTTTTGCTGTTGAGCAAAAGTTAGTTTAGTTCTGTGGAACTAAAGCTTGATCCATAACATTTTATCTACTGTCACTCTCCTTGCATCGGTGAAATAAACAGTTTGGTAGTCACTTTGGCTTGAATGTAAGCAAAATCATGCTAATAATGACTGTCCTGTATCCAATCTGTATGTAAAGAAAATAAAGATGAGAACATAGTCTAATTTATTTCCAATGTGATGTTGGAATGTCTAGTCTATGCTAACTTTTTTCCATTTTCTATTCTGGGGTGGAGGGAAGAGTCACAGTCTTCAATATAGAGGCATTAATAGAAAATTACAGTATACTAAAATAGGATTAAACCCTTTAGGAAGTCTCCTGTATTGATTCTTATTTGTGCTACCAAAACTAAATGAATACTGATATAAACTAAAGAATAGAGGTTCCATTAAAGTATTGTTGTTAAAGAAATTAGGCCTGTCAAGTGATGTAGAATTCAGGGAAATAACCTACCTTGGCACTGTTACAGCAATATCGCACTAATTGAAATGTATAAAAAAGCCACGTGGCAGTAACACACACAAATCATAACACAGCTGCAGAATTAAGATTGCGCATTAAAACAAATAGCTTCTTTGTCTCTTCAGTCTTCATTTAGATGGAACTGTAGCTCTGTCTGCCTGGCTTATTTTTCCTGATAATCTCTTTTCCTTCCAGGGCTTATTAGTCTTTGTGTTTTGCATTGTACATATAAGTATATGGGCTGCAAAACAAGTAAATCTATGAATAAAAATAGGAGGCTGGCTTACTGAGCTTTAACTCTATTTCTGCATGTGGATTCTTTGTGTACTACCATCAACAGCTTCCAGCTTAGTTATCTAGGTTCAGGGCTGCAAAGGAAGTAATTGCTGAGAAGAAACGTTGCATGTTTTGTCAGGTATGCAGGACACTTACACTGACTAAAAAGCACTTACACTGAAAAGATTTAGAATCTTTCACAGTGTGTGTGTGTTTTCTCATCATGGGGTGCATACACATGCAGAGAACAAAACATCAAAAACAACTACAGAAGCTATAAAATAACCTCTTATCAGAGTAATAGTATTCAAATTTGTTTCTATATTATGGGGTATAACAAGTACTTCAAAATAATTAACTTTGGATGATCTTATGAAAGCTACTTCTAAAAAGTTATTTCAAAGATCGGATGAAGAGGGATAAAAGCAAAATCCTATTCACCTTATCTTCAGATGGAGAAAAGAAAAAGGAAAAAAGGCTTTACTATATTTATAGATTGGAAGTTAAGAAAAAGTTCAAATTATTCTTCCCATTGAAGAAGTCTACAGTACTGTTAGTTTATCGGGTTTTATATTAAACTAAATAAGGTTTAATTACACAAAATTAAAGAAAGGTATAATCTAGATTAAAAGTCAGATCACAGTGATCAAATCAGACATCTGATGAAGAGCTTTCTGACCAATGTTGCTGTAAAGGGCTTCATTTAATGTAGTGGCAGTCTTCTATGTTTCCGGCAACTCTGAGATACACAACCTGATTCTGATGTTTGGAGATGTTTTCAGTCTGAAGAAAATTCCCTTCGTAAGATGTTACATAAGTGAACTTCAAAATGCATCTGCCACCTTACCAACGTCATCGTCTTTCTGGAATTGTTTCATTTAGCTCTCTTCCAAGTTGCCAGCAGTCATAACTTTACCGTTATTCTAAATGCTAACAGCATTTTAAAGCCATGGGCTCCTGGAACTGTTTGTGAGAATTGGAGTTTCCTTAAAGAAACAAACAACTCTCCGCTAAATGTAAAGCTCCATTACTGCAGAGTACATTTTGAAAATGCAAGTGCTAAAGGTTCAACAAGAAGCAAAATAAGCTTTTTTATTGCTGGTAGAAAAGGAAAACAAATTTGCTTTTACATTTGGCTATGCATCATTCATTTTAAAAGACAGAATGACTAGTGTTCATATGAATGTTCTCAATTTTTACAGGAAATGTAGACCATTGTAAGTATTTATTTATTTGCTAAATCTGATCTCAAAATTGCATGCCTCTTGTTATCAAATACATGGTATTTTCAATTATCTTTTTTTTTTTTAAAGACACTGAACATTCCAAATTTTATCTTCCTTTTGTGAAATTTAGTTGTTACACATTGATTACTGGCTTCTGTGATACACTGTAGTCACACACACAATATTTATGACTTCTCTTCTGTTTTTATTTCCAAGGTTTGTCGAGTTGCCTATGAAATTATGCAGACATTGCATCCAGATGCTTCAGCATATTTCCACTCACTGGACGATATCTACTACTTTGGGGGACAGAACGCCCACAACCAGATTGCTATTTATGCTCATCATCCACGAACTGCTGATGAAATTCCTATGGAACCTGGAGATATAATTGGAGTAGCTGGAAATCACTGGGATGGTTATTCAAAAGGCATCAATAGGAAATTAGGAAGAACAGGCCTGTACCCGTCTTACAAAGTTAAGGAAAAGATTGAGACAGTCAAATACCCTACGTACCCAGAGGCTGACAAATAGAATAAAAAGAAGACATTCGGCACTGATTCTCACTTCTAATTGGTTCAAACCAGTCAACATACTAACTAATGGTTTATATGGGATTTGAATTTGCATTTTAACATGCAGTTAAAATCAAAGCCTTTGGTAATGAAACTGGAAAAGAAGGCTGAGAACAAATGGATGGGCTATTATCTGAACTTCTAAACATTTTTTGTTATATGCACTCTCACACATGCACACACAAAACCACATACAGCAGGAAAACTGTTGTTTTATACCTTTTGTCTCTTTTCAAGATTTGTCCCAGTCAGTAGTCTTACGTGAGCTTTGGGCTCTTTCCTCTGCCATTAATTGACAATAATGCTCAGACTTATAACACTGCCACATCGTGTAATTTGAGTGACATGAACATATTTTGTATGTGCAAAATTTAAAACATGGTGCCTATATTTGAAAGATTTGTGACCTTTTTAAAAGAGCCATGCCTATTTCACTAATGGGCAAAAGTCAATCTTCAACTGGTGTTACCGTGACCATTGAATTTGCTTCAGATTCAAATTTCAGACTAGGTTTCTTTACAAGTTTATTTTTAGCATTCCATTGATTACTTCTCATCATTAATAAAATAAAGGATACATCCAACAATAAAATAGTCACTGTCTGTTAGGAATTTTTGTAAAACAATGCCATAAACAAATTCTTTAGTACTGAATGTTTTTGGACATTGCCTTTGATTTAAAAATAAAAAATGAAAAAAAAAAACAGAGAAGGAAAAAGTAGCTGAGCTGGAGTTTCATCAAATGTTTAAGTATGCATGTAATACAACAACAGCTAGTGGTACTGCGGTTGTCAATGGGTTTCAGCAGGATAATTTCAGTGGTTCATTGTCTTACATCTACTCTCTAGGATTGTTCTTTTACCCTCTCTGTTTTTCTTCTGATTTTTTTTCAGGGTACTATAGATAGCTATGTATCATTTTGGCATTGAATCTAGTTGCTTTTAAGCAAAACTGTTCCAAGTTCCCCTATTTATAGATTCAGTAGATGCCATTTTCACTGGATTACTACTCAAAAAATCCAACAATTTACCCAGAAAATAGTAGATTCCAATAAAATATAAACAAAGATATATTTTTTTTTGCATGACATTAAATTGTTAGTAATTCTTAGTGTTTTGAAATCTGTTGCTAGTCTGCTCTTTATTAAGAAGAGAGAATAAAAAAAGAAAACAATTTTACAAACAAATTTGCAGATTTGAAGGCTTTGTATGTATGTGTATGTATATAAATGTACAAGCTGTTAAGAGAGTATTTCCAAATAGAAATAATATTAATGGCATTTTACAGGTTGTAGTGCAATCAGATCTGGAATACTGGAAGTGCAACAATATATTTACTGAATAGGCACTGAAAAAAATGCCACGCTTTAAAAAATGTGTCTGATTGACCTTAAGCAAAAGTTTAAAAGGTATTTAATTATATTTATGAATAGATAAAGGACAATTTTGACACAATAACAAGCAGATGCACTTGACCATGAATAAATTTTAGGCTGAAAAGAAGGAAATCCCTGGAGGTGTGAACTTTTGCTATAGTTTTCTAATTGAAATAGTAGTGAGTTAGGCAGAATTTGATTGGTATATAATGGAATTAACCAATTAGTTCTCTGTGATATTATTTTCAGGACAGATCCTGTAGAACCCTTCCAGTTGTGTGTTCCTCAAGTGAAAGACTATTGTGTGTCTTGAAAAAGAACAAAATCAAAGTTGAAAACTGCTATCAAGAAAAAGATAAGTTACCTGTTGCTAGTATTAAATAGAAATTTTAGTAAAAATGAGAATAGATAATGAATTTTTTAAAGACAGATTGAAGAATAAAGGCAAATGAAAGAGTGGGCAAGAAATGCTAAAGTTGATTTTTTTTTTGTGACTGAAGCTGACTAGAGTTAACTACTATTTCTGTATTTTGGAACTACTGAGGAAGCTGTTTGATGTTAGTTTCTTATCTAAGTGATTCTGACATTTTTTCCACTAGCTTAAGCCAAACTTGTGTTTTTTTAGAGGCACAACTGTAAGCTAATTTACAACTTTATTTTCCTTAAATTTGAATGGTACATATAAATACATTGTTACTTTTCTTTTTAGCTTGAAAAAAAATCTAAAACCAAAAACATTTATTCCTCAATGATTACATAAAAATATTTTATCTTTGGGAAATCTAATTTTTAATTATTTCCACACAAATATTACATTATATATTTCATGGTTTTAGATTTTGAAAGTGTTTTATTTTGAAGCTCTTTAATTACAGCTTCAGACATCATAATTCCCAGCTCATTTCTTTGACAGTAATGCAGAAGTAGTATTCATAAATGAATTAACATACGAAAAAATCCTCTCTAGTCAGGTACGTCAATTGAAAATATCACTAAAAAATATAAATAGCAGAACATCTAAGGTGAGCCCAGAGGCAAGAGCAGATCTTCTGATGTAATAACCAGAGAAATGAAAACACTGATGTTGTAGAGGAACCACCCAAATTAATTTGTCAATCACTCAGCTAACTGTGAAGGTGACAAATTATTGGCAAGGTACCTATGTGTCCTTACATATTCTAAATATATAGTGAATAATTATCTCATCGTCTTGAGAAAATGATAGTGAAATAGTATGAAATTATAAAATTACTGTTAAGAAATGTATTAACGTAGATACAGTGACCTTATTCCCCTGGGTTGTATGACTCTCTAGTGCTTACAATGCAGTACTTCTCAGAGGAAGAAACTTAGCAATAGGCTGCTTGCTAGATGCTTCTGTCTCTAGAGATGTTTCCTTTAAGACAACTGGTTAGTTATGTCTTGGAATCCTGGGACCGTGGGACATTAAAAGTGAACTTGATTCTCAGTGACACTGAGATTGAGGTAATATGAAAGGATCCATGGGTAAATGAAAATGAGACCTCAAAATTTTTATTGTAGCTCACTGAAAAATGAAATAGCAGGAAATATATATATATATAATTCTTAAATACCTGAAAGAAGACTGAATTTTTGAAAGTTGTAAACTCATTAAGATACCAGCCAGAATGGTTGCAAGCAAGCATTTACACATCTTGTTTGTTCTGTTCACTTTGTAGCTCTGCAGCAATCCAGTCATGTAATTTTTATCTCATATCAAACCACCAAGTCTGACATCCATAGAGGACAGCCCTTTTACTCTCTTAAGTGAGCTAATGTCTAATTAAATTTTTCTTCTTTAAGAAGCATTTGTGCATGTGTGAGTGTGTGCGTGTTGTGTTCATAAAAAAAAAAAAAAAGCAAAAAACCAGCAAACAGTATTGTTTCCTTCTTTGCTCTTTTACATTATCATTCTCACATTCTTTGTAATAACTTATTTTCTAGATGAATGTAAACTGAAAATTCTAAATGCTTCTCACTAGCTGACCTAACAAATCTCTTCTGAGTAATTCAGTTAACTAGTCTTCTGTGACCTTGGTACACCTGGAGACTGGGGTCATCATCAGTTTGCTGCGACAATTACACCACCCTGAATTCTGTTCTTGATTTTCAATCAAGTCTACAGTCAGATGCATGGGATTCACAAACCTCCTCTACTAACATGCTGTTCTGGTGAATTGCAAAGTGTTTTGGATTTGTTCTTGAAGGGTGATGTTTTATTTCAAAATTTTAAAATATTTATCTTCTGAGAAATATGTTGTCTACCCCTTCTATCATGGAATTTTTAGGAAACTTGCAATTTCCCAAAAGATTTATCTTCTTTATTAATTTTTCAGAAAAGAGAAATGATATCTTTTTTTTTTTTTATGGAGAGATTCATAATCTAAAAATTTTCTCTGGAACTGAAACATGTTTAATTTTCAAGAGAGGATTTTGTTTCTTTGGTTTGCAATTAAAAAGTGTGGGTCTCAGCTTCTGAGCTAGGAACATAACAGAATATAAAATAGAAATTTTTCTTTACAAATTCTCCTTGATAAGGGGAGGAAGATATTCCTTTATGTCAATGGGGTAACATCTGCCATTTCAAACTTCTTCAAATCAATGAATTGAACTTTTGTTTTTCCAGGTCATAAGATTCTTTGCAATGTAATCTCTCGAGTGTTTGAAGAATCCAGGTAAAAAGCATTTAGGGAATTCTCCTTTCTTTAGGGAAGGAGAGAGTCTAATAAGAAGGCATGATATTATACTTCTAAGTTGCTGTATTAGTTTAATAAAACCACAGTATACAAATAAACATTTCAGTTCTGGGTTAAGGACCTCTGCCAGCAGAATCATTCTGCTCCTTGCCAGAAATACTTAAAATTTGCAATCCTTTTTTTTGATTTTGCCTAATACAACTCCCAGTTATGTTTATAAACATTGTGGTAGTCATACTCTGGTCTTTGGCTGCTACTGTATTACATTTTTGTTCCTTATTGGGGCTGATGGAGGCTTTGGGGAAGGCTGCCAAAGGGCATGAACTTTATTTGGTTCACTTATTGTGTTGAATTCAAACTGCATTTCTAACTCACAAAAATTCCATTTGCCTAAAGCACCACTAGAGTTCTCTTTGCAGACTGCAGACTTACGTTAAGGTCCCCTATATGTGTCTACAAGTTTTTGGGGAGAAAGACTGAAGCAAAAATAGTTATGTATAAATGCCAACTATAAACAGGCTGGGCTAGACTTCATAGCATTCTGTTCATTTCTAAAAGGCATGAAATATGACATTGCTTGAGATGAGTGAGAAGATGGTATAAAATTCCCAAGCCCGCAAAATAGTTGCTAGTGTCTGCCTGCATCACTGGTTGCATTCACTGTGTATGAGATTATTTCAGAATCAAAGTATATGAGGCAGAGGTCTTTTAGCATTACTACAGAAACCTGATGATCCTTTCCACAATGTGTTTGCAATAAAAAGTTCTGGTCTTTGCCACCTTTGGTACTGTGTACAAATACTTAACAATGCTGATGCTGTTTGCATTTAGTAGAACTTTTATTTTGCATGTTTATTTCCTTTGACTTAACTTACTTGTCAGCAGAATCCTATTGCCACTTCACTTGAAGCAACGTTGGATTAATACAAAGGCATGCCAATAATTTGCACAAAAATGTCTTTACCATTGCTTAAAATTAACTCCGTGTGCTTAGGCTTACTCCTAAGAAGACACTGCTGAGGGAAGGAGGCATCTCTGCTGTCCATGTTATATAATTGCTGTAACATACAAGTTTTACTTTCAATTTTGCATGGTTTTTCCTCTTTCTACAGATTAAGAATATTATTTATAAATTTAGTTATGAAGGGTTATCCTGAACACACTGCGACGAAGTCCCAACTATCCTGTACTTTCTTGAAGAAGAACTTTACCCCATTTCCTCTAATTGTCCTAAAAACATCTACCAGTCCCAGCATTTTCATAGAATCTTCTTGATTGATGTTTTCTGAAGACTGTGACATTTTTATGCTCTTCCATTAGCCCTGCTGCTTGCCTGCATCTGAGCCTGGTCAGATGTTTGTATGAACATTTTTCAAAGCTTTCTGCTTAGTGGCTTTTGACTTCTTTGCTAATAGTTAGTGATCATTACTGGACCAGAAAAGCAAGGGACATCAAAAAATATTTTTCATAAAGATGTAAATGTATATTTCTTGCAGTGTTTGTTTTTGTCTTTTTTTTTGTTTTTGTTTTCTTACAAGATGCATTTTCCTATTTTCCTGAAATGGTATATTCAAGGAATCAAAGAGAAAACACCATAATCAGATGTAAGCATTCTAAATATTTATTAGTTATAAGGTGTAGAAGTTCCTTGTTTAATAAGATTTGCTACTCACACCATGGCAAACTTCTTGACCAGATGAAATATGTCTTCTCATAGCATTCCCCATCCTTGTAGTTTTCCTGTTCTCTTTCCTTGGCATATTTTTTTTTTTGGCTATAAAGAGCTGCGCAATTCTCAATGACTCAACTGCAAGTAGAGCCACAAGAATATTGCATATTTAGCTGTGAGAATGCACTGAATGTGGAAACTGCTCTCCAGTTCAGTTGTCTACAAAAGATCTGTTTCAAAGCCTAGTGTGTTTGCTAATATCTTTCCAAACAGTAGCAACCTGGAGGAATAGAAGGAGACCAAAAAGCAGGACACCCTACTTCCTTCTTCATGGATGAGAAGGAATCTGGCATCTGTTATGTCCAACTGAGACTGACTAGGAACTGACTAGTTGATGGCAGGAGGTTTGCCTCACTGCTTCAGCTTGTTGCTGCAGAACGATCTTTGTTGAATTTATAATTTTAAATCTGTGGTCACTTTGTAACTTGTATAAAACCTACTTGATTTCACTTAAGAATAAAATTGTTATACTAAAGGAGTAAGTTCAGATTTGTGGAATTAAGCTGCCAAACAACATGTCTCCTTGCTTCAGATGGAGTTCATTTTGCACTGAAGTTTTTTATAATGATTTTTTGCTTATATTTCAATTATTCAGTAAAGGTAAACAAATCCTGTTAGGCTGGCTTGACCATTTTTTAAGCTGGGTGCCACTAGATATTGTACAGAGGATTAATGAACCTTTGCATAATAGATTGAGGACTGATGGGTTCCTCTGCTTAGTGTTTCTTTTGCTTATATAAGACAAAGAATGTTTTCTAAATGGAAAAGAAATTTTATGTACAGGATGTATCTACCTGTTCAGAATGTGTTTCTTTGAAGCTGCTAGTGTGTTATGACTGCTTTTTATTATGCCAATTCATATTATTAACTTATATTCTTATGCTTCTGAGTGTGTTGCTCATTCCTTTTGTCCAGTGATTAGGTTAGAGGGTTTATGATCCATTGTTCGATTTGATTTTGTAGTGATTGCTTTTATTTCTGTTGCATCAATATTTTGTTTAGATGTTTATATTGATTGTTTAAATATCAGATGTCAGATTCAGGAACGTAGTCTTAGCTCCTTCCTGGAGCTAAGGTGATATTTGTTACTGTTAGCGTATTTATATGTTAGGTTCTGTAACAGGACAAAGGTTTAAGGAATTGCCTTGTGTACTTTGCTCTCATTCCTTCTCTTGGGTCTTAGAAACTTACTGTATGCTGTGAATGTATTTCAGCGTGAACTGAAATAGATTAATTTATGCCAATGCTGATTGTATTGATGTATGTTAGTGAGAGCTTTGAAAGTCAACATGGAAGTATACCCTTCATTTCTGTGCTTTTAAAATTGTATATAAGAGAGTCAGAGTCAGAACCAATGGAATACTAGGCTTTTGTCACATTTTGTTGAACTGGCTAGAGCTTACTCATGCCCTTTTTTGTTCTCAAGTTAACATGTTGCATTAATTTTCTGTGGAGAGACAAATGCTTACACCATTGCAGACAGCTGTGCCTAATAGGAAGGGATAAAATCTGTTGAAAAGTCTAGAAGAAACCTCTGGAAGATGAAGAGGATCATAGAATGATTTGGGTTGGAAGGGACTTTTAATGATCACTTAGTTGCAGCCCCCTGCAGAGACACCTTCCACTGGATGTGACAAAAGTAATGGTTGGCTTGACATGAAGGTGTCTTAGCTTTATCTGCTGGTGATGTTATCTGGAGATCTTGTTCATATCTTCCTGGTCTGTCCCTTCAGGATTCATTTAAAAGACACTCTTTATTCCATCATGACTTCAGTTTCAGAACATACTGTTCTTTCCTGACAAGATCCAGGCTGTCAATGCATGTGCTCTGCTCTACTACCTCTACAGTGAACCAGTCTAGATTTTCCAAGTGCATTGCTGCTATGCTTAGTTGATTTTGATCTCCCATGAAAGTCTCCCTTGAAGCCTTTTTCTTCTGATAAAGACATACACGACTTAAAAAACATCTTGCTGATTCAAGTCTCATATTTTAATTCTGAGGTACCTGTAGTTTGCCTTGCTGACCTAGAAAACCACAACGTAGCTTTTTTCTTCTTTTCTGTGGCAAGTAGTAAGATCTATCGCCAACAATTTGGAGTTCTTGGCACTGAAAGTAAGTTTACAGTCTCTGCAGGTTATTTCTGGCTGTTTTTGCTCTCTGAGAGATTGGTGACCCCTTTGACAGTGGACATATGTAGTACTCAAAAAGTAGTTTGAGCTAATTCTATGTAATATGCTTTTTCCTACAAACATTATCACTCTTTTCCCAAGTTGATTTTATCCAGCTTTACTTTGCTTTAAATTTTATCTTACAGTTGCAGAAGTACAGGGCAATAATGTTGTCTGTGCTTAAAAGGCAGTTGCAAATGAGTTTTCTAAGCAGGCTGTTAGTACAAGGAACAACAATGTTCATTCATCTCTTCATTTATGCAATTTCTTCCACAGCAACTTCTCTAGCAGTGGTGCCAACTTGATTTCTTTGTTTCCAACTGATTTCTTCCCTGTCTCTGTCTTACACATAGAATGCTCTTCTACTCTGTTCATTCAAATCTCTAAAAATAAAACAACCTTGCATATGTATAAAAAATGAAAATAGAACTAAAGGCAATTAAATTATCAATGCACCTGCTTTTTCACCAAATTTTATCTTTTATATATCACATTTTAAATTTTAATCTCTCAGAAGCAAAAAAAAAAAAAAGAAATATTTTGCTATTGCTTAGAAGTCAGCAATTCTTCATTCTGAAACAATAAATAATAGACAAAAAGGCTTACAGAAGGAGGGAAACATTTCCAAAAGCAGTAGATTCTTATACAAACATATTAAAAAAAAAATCCCATTAAAGTCCTAAAAGTAGAACTGCATGAAAGATTACTCTGAATGCCAGAGTAAGAAATAAACAGGATTATAATTTTTCCTGGTTTTCCCCTGTTGTTTTATCTAGCTTGTCTGAGTTGCTTCTTATCTCTGAGGAATCAGCATTAATTTTCATCTGCTGAACTGAATAGACTCTTCGATATGCAGACTACATATCAAACAACTATATGAACTTTTATCTCAAGATATTTTTAATCATTATAGAAAACGAGCCTGTTGATGTTCTGTTATTGCATTTAATATTTTTGCATCTTGAGGTTTTCAGATCATTACTTTTGTGTGGTATATAACATGAGTGATAGAGCTTTAAGTATATCTACCTGGAAAGAGAGTAGGATCAGCTGTCTATGCATAAGGCAATAGATTGATATGTCATGCTAATTAATCATTTTAATTTCACTTACAGGATGTGCAAGGTGTATCACTGTTCACTGCATAGCAGTAGGGCTAAAGAATAATTTGTGAAATCATTGTCCATTTAACTGTCACGCCATTATTAATGAAAAGTAACTATGAGTAGCAACAGGTTTCCCTCTTGTCTTAGTTTGATGTCTGTCACTTGTTTATCATGTCACAGACTAAATGACCAAATAAATAAATAAATAATAAAATCAATTATTACAGAAAGGTTCAAAGCATAGTTTAGTCTTATCTAGCAGCCACACAAGTTGCCCTGGGGAAACGTGGGGGAAACAATCCCCCAAAATAGACAAAAAGCATCATACTGAGTTAAGAAAAAAGTTGCTGCTCTGCAGTCTGCAAAATGTCTGTCTAAGGAATATTTAGGTTTCAAAGTGTACATCAGGACAGTACGTTGTGTTGTGCCCATTTATTACTATATGTTTGAGGATCTATTAATTTTATGCTACTCTGATCTTCAGTTTTTTCATAATTCTTAACAATTAACATTTCAGAATCTCTTAATATTATTATATAATTATTATAATATTATTTAGAATTCCCTAAAATTATTATTATGTACAGTAATGTAACCAGTCTGGCAAACATGAGTTTTCCAAATTTCCAAATGCTTTTTCTTTCTATATACAGTAATATTAATGCTCTGAAATCTATGCATGCATCATCGGTTTACAATGTCACTATTGAAGTTAAGTATCTCTAGCATTTTTGCAATTGCAGTAGACATTTTTCCAGGAAGCACAAATGGAAATTGCCTAGATCAGTGATGATGATTTTCAGCAGTAGTATGACTTTGCTAAGTATCCGTTTGCACTGAAAGAAGACAAACCTTTTTTTTCAAAGATGATTGGAATCTGTTTTCATGAGGATGCCTTTTTGATTCCAAAGTCAGGTGTGTTGATGTATGCATTCCTTACAGTTCTCTGTTTCTGAGACTACTCAAAAAATTAGTAAAGCACTGTTTGTTCTGGTAATCTGCATATAGACAGGACAAGCTCAGTTCCCAGGGCTGTTCAGATTTGCTGCCAGTTTCCTTCCCGTATCCTTTGAGTGTTTTTTTTTGACTGAAGACATAGCATTAGTTTCATATTCTAACCTTTTTCATCTGTATGTAGTAACATTGCTTTTATATGCATTGCTGACTGAGACAGGCCATACTCAATAAAAGGTTAGTCTGAATATACCAGGAACAAATCTACAAAAAAAAAAAAAAAAAAAAAAAAAAAAAAAAACTTAAATATGTAAGTAGACATGAAAAGAATCTTTATTATTACTGTTATAATTTTAAATTATTACAGCTACTGCTGGTGATGGCTGTAGTTTTCTTTGCAAGCTTTGGGCCTTTCCTGGAACTTACTTGGTATGCACTTGCCAGCAATTAGAGTCTTTTGTCCTTTACAAGGCAGTATCCTTTGTCTTTATAGTCTTTCATGAAATTTCTAAAAGAATTTGAACTTTGCCATGTGTTTTATGCATGTATTGTCTTTCTTAATTCTTTTTATCTGTATGATTTTAAGACTTAAATGGCTAGAATAGATATCTGAAAATTTTGTTATCAGACTCCCAATACACTTGTGTATATATTCTGTGTTTCATCATTACAAGGTTGCCATTAAGTCATAACTAAAGCCCCTAAAAACAGTGACAAATGTACATAGTGGTCATAATCTTCAGTTGGTTTTGAATTAAACTATTCAAAATTTGTCTCTTGTGAGAGGCTGACAAGTTCTGTAGTATGCACCAGAAATTTTCAAAGTATGTATCCCAGATGTGCAGTAGAGCGTAATCCTATGAATGGTCAGAAATACCAATGCTGAATATAATCACACCATGTTCAAATATTTTCACCAATTTCACTTATTGATGCATACAAGAAAGTAACATAGACTTCTGTATAGACCAAAAGCATTTGGAACAACTATTGTTCTGGGTATGCCTTCTAGTTTGTTATTCCTTCAGTCAGTACTAAAAAGGACTGATTTCTTATCTCATTTCTTAGTCATATATTGGTTGAGAGAAAATGACAATTAATTAGGAATGACCACTTTAAGAAAGAGAAAAGTTAATTGGCTCTATCTAACACCTTTACCTTTGTAACAGGCTGTTCCTATATGTATTCCACTTTTATCCAGCTTTCCCCTTAGCTTTAGATTTCTGTGTACCTCATGAAGTCTGTAATGGAGAACAAATAAGAGTTGTATGTTTCCTTTACACTCGCTGTGCATAAATGGCAGAAGTATATTTATGAACTGAAGGGTCTCAATTCTCTGACTTTAGGTGCAGGAATGCATGCCCAGCCCCAGTCATTGCTCATGCGGCAATACACCTGGAAAACATAAGCTTCCATAGAGGTATGTGGTTGGTTGTTTTGTTTTGTTTTGTTTTGTTTTAATTATTAAGGTTCTGATATTGAGAGAGTTATGCACCTTCTTTTCTTTTAGTAGCTGTCTTAACGTGTATATTCTACTCTTCAATGTGTGGTCAGTGTTATGGATGTTTTAGTTATCAGCTACGACACTTTTGGACTGCAGCAGCTCTTACGGTTGCTATATTTGAGAGTTTAGGGCGAGAGAAGCAAACGTGTCCTCTGTCAGTTCTTTTCCTCACAATATAGGTTAGCAGTGCTTTTCACCAAATACATAGCTCCCAAATTCAGTTACCTTTTTTTTTTTTTTTTTTTTTAATGCATCACTGACTTTAGCGTTATTTATCCATCTTTGCTAGTTCTAGAAATCCCATGTATATATGATTCTGTCTGTTTTATACGTAGGCTATTTTGGGAGAATGTTGTTAGAGGAGACTGACTGAACTGCTTTTAAGAGAAACCTTGACTCATTCATCTTAGGATTTGTTCCCTTATTGTCCAGGTATTCACAAACAATGGTGACCGCTTCAGATGTCTATGTCTATATGACAGTGTAAATAATGGATGCTCATTAGCCCTGATCCTTTTGGTTCCAAGATCCCTGTAGTTTTCTGTTTTGATCTTGCTGGATCTTGGGAACTGCTCAATTATTTGCTTAAAAAGCAATATTATTTCTCCCTCTTTATTAAAGTAGAAGTAATGCTATTACAAGGTGCCATGGACACCTGAAGTACAGGTCTCAAGATTTTGGACTAGATATAAAGTTTAGTTTCAGTCATTGCTTAGACTAATCACAGTGATTCTACTACTACAGCAGTATCAGTGAGGAGCTCGCTGTAGCTGTTACTGCAATACGGTCTTATCACTGAGTGAAGTCACAGAATTTTTCTCTGGCTCAGCAGGATAAACAATGCATATTAGAGTGACTCAAGCCATTATCGCTTTGAGAATTTAACCACTTGGATGTAAAAATGAGTTTAATCTTTATCCAAGTTTGTGGAAGATGTTCTAAATGCAACTCAGCTGGCAGTTCGCTTCGTTGTACGATAAAACCCTCACATCCAGCACCAATCCATATATTCTTGTGTTTTAAGAGGAAAAACAAGGTACATGTTTTTTGTATGGTTAAATGAGTAACTTGTGCATCCGTGATTCTAGCATTGATCTCATGATGGAAAACTATGTTCAGATAATATATCTTTACTTCTTAGTTGAAATCGAGCCCTGTACTTAATGCAGGCCTTGGGTTTTGCATACTTAATTAAGAGGTGTACAGTAAATATCTGGTGTTCTGTAGAATCACTCAACTGAAGAAAGGGGTCAATCACTTAACTATCTGTACTTTTTAAGCACAAAGACATTGTGCATCAAACTTTGGTGACTGGGAGCAAATGTGGCTGAAGTAACCTGTAAATTTATTGTGAATAAAGCTGTCTAAAATATATTGTCATTTATGACATGGAATATATATAACCTGTATATATGCTGAGCTGTTCCTCTTGGTAAATAGGGTTCCAACCATCTATTACAGCTTGTTAACTTCTTTCATCAGTTTATCACACACTCATATTCAGATTGATTCACCGCTTTTCCAGTATCATTTACTCAACTGTATTATCATTTGTGCATACTGTGGTTCTCTGTTTCTCTGTTTTCAGGATCCCTATTGGTCTCTAGAAATTGACACTGATAAGGCTATAACTGCTAGGAAATTAGCTTAATTTGAGCATATATTTTATGAACGGAGGCTAATACTAATTGACCTAAGTGTTACTCACTAAAAAAAAAGCCATCAGGTGACGATTTCTGTTTGCCTTAGCCCTGGCATCATTCAGGTTAGAGCAGTGGAAGACTGGCTCTTAGCTTCCAACCTGCTCGTGTGTAATACAAGCCTTAAAATATGTGAAACTCAAGTCTGAGTTCATACTGTTTCACCACTTAATGACATTAACAGTTGTAAAAGTTTTCAATTAACAAAAATGTTAATATTTTTTAAGTTTAGTCATGTACATTTTATCTATTTTTAATCTAAATAATTCACCAATTCTTATAAAAGTGAGGTAGCATTTATAAATTAGAAATGAGAATAGGAAGTCTGGGCTGAATTGCATATCTCAAATAATAGCCAAGAAAAAGCAGAAAGTGTTTTAACTACTCTGGTACATTTGCATCCTGATTTCATGGAAAATTAAACAAGTCAAAAAAAAAAAGAAAAAAGAGGAGGAAGAACTATGAAATGTGAATATAAACCCTCTTTTAGGTAAAAAGTGTTGCTGTTGGTCCTTGATACTTATTTTGAGATGGCTTGATGTGGCTCACGTCATTTAGTTTGAAAGAGAAATTTATGTTTCAGCTTCAAAGAAGTGTTCACTGTTTTACTGTATTAGCACATTCTTCCTTGTCAGTAAAAGCACACACAGTTATTCCCATGTCAGTGCATATTAACCCCCTTGTTGCAGTATGGTTCCCCACAGCATCACAGCTCAGAGAAACAGGTGTTTGACTAATGTTCAGTGAAGATGAAAACATCCTCTGACAGATGTTCAGCGGAAAAAAAACTTTATTGCTGAGTAATTACAAATTAACTGAGTTTTGCTTTAATTGTCCAAAAGTGTCATAAGATGGTAAAGCTATAAGAAAAGTCCTGATTGTCATGCTTGTCTGTATCTCAATGGTCCACTGTCTATACTTAAGTGCAATATAGTTGGACATATTTCAGATAGTTTCAATACACCATTGAGGATAACAGCAGTGATCTAACCATAGTAACCTCATAACCTAATTAGGCCTTCATTCAGCTTAACCCTAGATTAAATGTATCTGTCCAACATTGAAGTCATAATTGTAATGCGCTTGATACATTCAAGATCTGCCTAGTTGTTCTTTTGAGAACACTATTGAAGACTAGGACTAGTGTGAGACACTTTTCATTTTTAAACTCTTAATGGCTATCAAACATAAGAAAAGCTTTCTGGACCATCCAAAATCTCATAGTGTTTAAACACTCATTAAATATGCTTATCATCTAGAATGGGGAGCCTTATTGAAGTCAGTTCAGAATTTTAGCCATTTCTGCTGGCAAGCTATTATATTCTGGAAAGGACAGGTTATTTGCATACCAAAACCACAGGGAAAGTTTTTGTTTATTTATTTTTATTTATTTTTTTCACTAGAAAGGAAAATAACATCTTAGCAGATGAACTCAGCAAACAGCATTGTGTCCTGTGAAGGAATCCTAAGTGAATATTCTGCTCCAAAAGTGGAAAATTACCCAACTCTATTTGTGACAACTGCCTCCATATCAAATAAATTGTAAAGGTGGAGTTAAGGCTATTTAGTTGATGCTTTAATTTGGATTGAGCAGAATCTTCTTCCACATTTGTACTTCATTCTAGAACAGGATTTTTTTCTTAAAGCTGGATGGACATTGCAAAACTGATAGTAGTGGAAGAAAGGTTAAGATACTACTTTAATTATTGAGACTGGTACATGAAGCTGATTATACGCTGGAATAGGATGAAAGGATTATTTTTATCTAGTGACTTTTCATAAATAAAACTGCAGTCAAAACTAAGTGTAGAGTATAGAAAGCCACCTACTCCATGTTTTGAGTATGAAGGAAAAAAAATAAACAGTTTTTGTTTTAAAGTAAAAAGATTTTCTTCCCTAACCAAGAGATGCATATTGAAGCTTATTGAAGTGTGGGTATAAGAGAGACCTTAACAATCTTGAAGGTCTTCAGAAACAGGCTGGGAAGGCTGCTAACAGTTGTCGAGAACAATGGCAGTGGCTTTAAATTTACATTTAAAATAAAGCAAAAAAGGGGCAATAAACTAAGTGGAACATTGCTCTGTGTTTAAAATATCTGTCCTAAGGGAAGAGGCAATATGGATAAAATAACAGTGTTAGGTCAGAGGTTGGACTAGATGATCTTGGAGGCCTCTTCCAACCTAGATAATTCTGTGATTCTGTGATTGTATAATATTTTTCTAGGAAAAAGAGTCACAGTTGAGTTGGAAGGTTTACTGCTTTCCAGAAGGAAAGTAGTCTAGACATATGTTGACCTGAGCTAGTGAGTACATGATTCTATATAGCTTATTTGCTACGTTTTCAGTATTAGAACTGTATAGAATATTTTCAAAGAGCAGTGTGATAATGTAGGAAGAGGAAGATACAGCCTCAGGAAAACCTGTTGGGTTCATAGAAAAGTTGAGACAGGAAAGGAAATCCTGAGAATTAAGATAAAAGAAACAAAAGTGAGCACTTAAAGAAAAAGCTGTGATCTAGGGTCATGTACTATTGTGAACATTTGCAAGTAATCAGACCTTAGATAAAATAAATATCAGGAGCTTAAATTTTTAATGAATATAAATAATAAATGCTGGTAGTTTGAAACGGTAGAAATTTACTGAAAAATTAAACGTGGTCACATAAGCTGTAATTTTTCTATGTTATTCATTAACAACTTTATTCAGTGAAACACTTGCAGCAGCATAGTCATTTTTTTTTTCTAATGATCCACAGCTTCAAATCACAGAGGACTGAGGCTGCAACTTTCAGGCAGGAGAATTCTCAGAAGGCAGGTGTGGTCACCAGGTCACCAGTGAGTGTTGGTGTCTAGCACTTTAATCTTCCAATTCAGTTGTTGAGATTAGTGTTGTTGAATAGAGAGTGTGAGCAGTGGCTAAGTGGTCATGATTCCTAATATTTACCTACTTGATCATGCTGAACCCACTAGTAATAATGAAAGATTCCTGTGAAATGCCTGATGGAATCTAAGCAAAGAAAACATAGTAGGGAGAGGCTTAGTAGACAATGCTATTTACACTAATTTAGGCAAATTTGCATTTGTTTCTGATTCTGAAACATGCTGTGAAGGTTGACTGGATGCATACTTTTTTTTTCTTTCTGTAATACAGCTCAGAATGTGGGTAATGCACATTGTCATATGTAGGTATTACACCTTCTGATACATCAGTGAGTGAAGTCCTGGCTTTATTAACAGCAACAGGAATATGTTGAATGAAGTTAGGTTTTCATGTAAGCTTTTTTTCTGTATGTTCTTTCACCTGCTTTTTTGGGGAAAAAGTAGGGATTTTCTGTTGTGTATCCCACTGAAAGTGTTAAAGGTACTTGCAAGGTTGCTTCTGATGTTAAATGCAGACAAACCTTTCCAGATAAATACCTCTAAGTAAAATCAAATATAATTTACTTTTCTTTACTAAGAATCTTGTAATCAAAGGTAATAAATAAGATTAGATCCCTTATGCTTGTATAGGAGCTAAAATGCTGAACATGTGCAGCTCTTCTGCTATTTTGCACATATAAGACAGTCCCAGCAGTGATTTTCAGCTGTACTGAAATGCTTTTCCTACCCTTAATTTGAGAATGGGAGTGCTTCATGCATTAGATTGATTTGAGAAGAAAGCTGTTGTTGTTGTTCTTATTTTAGTTTTCTTGAATTCCTGTTAATTTGCCATTCTTGAGATTAAGCATTAAGATATTAACCTTTGGTTTTATAATTCCCCTGATTTTTGTATCCATAGCTTAATGAATAGCTGTCCTCTGAGCAAATGTCACTTTCATCAGTGCTATTTAGACTGACTGCAACTACCTTGTTTTTCAGGCTTGGAGGATGTAAAGCATCTGTAGTAGCCACCTAACAGGAGACAGTTTGTTCTGTCTGTATCAGAGTTGATCCTCTTGCATCTGAGACACTAATAAATGTGAAAATTTAATGAAGTGTAGAAAGAAGAGCAGTACTATAAACATAATTATAGCTAACTGTGCCTGATACATCTTCTCTGTTTCTGTTACAAATCCATTCATTTTTTTTTTCCCAAAGTCAACTAGAAATTGTCAGTGAATTAAAAAAAGAATTAAAAAAGTACGTTGTTGATTTCAACAGTCTGGAACTTAAACAAAAGCTCTCGTAAATACTCAAGATAGTGTGATAGTGCCAAAATATTTCTGACCTATTAAAGTTTATTGTCTTGAAAGTTAGTGATATTCTGTTTTTGTTACAAATCTTTCCCCTTTCAGTGTTTGTAATGTAAATGTTTTCTGAGTCACGTAGTTTACAAAATTAGAGATTGCATGATACAGAAAGGACCTTGAAACTGTACACAGATATTTAATACCTTGTATTTATTCCCCATTCTGCATGTGTTTGTGTACGGGTTAACTCTCTCAGTACTTTCAATAAGAGTTAAATTTAGGACTTTATCTTTTCAGATGCCCTTTCAAATGTGTGAGGCTAAGTAGATATGCCAATCAGCACAATGTCTGTACCAACCCCATTAAGAAGGCAAGATGTGCAATTTGTTCTTTAAATGAAACGGTGAAAGATGTCCCTCCAGAATGCACCATAAACACTTTATACACCTTTATTCCAATTCCATTGTCATTTTCAGATCCTTGTATGGTTCACAGGGCTGCATAATGAATACCTGTCCAATAGGACTTTAATTGATGGGACAGAGATCAAGTACATCTTCTGACTACTGCTACCAGAGTCATACAGAAAGGAGCTATTTTGGAGGGCTTTTAGTGTTCTCTATGTGAGAGGAGAAGATTAAGAAGTCACATATATGCCTAACATTTCATGTCAAATAAACAAAGATACGTAGATGAGAGTTTTTCAAGATTAAGTTATCTGAGAGTAAGGTAATGGGTATGTTTTTTCCAGAGCTCCTTTTCTATGGGCTTCCTAGGGCATATTTTTAGATTGAACATAAAAGATAACATTTGGCCATTATTTTTTTTTTTCCCCAAGAAAGATCAGATAATATGAATATTACCAAAGAGAGAAAGCTAAAATGATGGAGCTGAGACAGATGTGCCTATATGAGATGTGAATGGGAAGGAACCTGTACCTGATAATGCAGTTTGAACTACAGAAAGCAAGACAATGGATGATGGAGGTAAGTCTATACGTCAAATTGTGTGTACTTTGTGAAGCTATGAGAGTAAGCACTCTCTCAGTAATGCTTTTTTTGTTGTTGTTGTTGCTGTTTTAATCCCCTAATTTCCAAAGCAAATTTTGACTGAGCAGCTGATTGAGTGTTACTTAGTTTGAATGTCTCATTGATAAACAAATCCTTCCAGGTGGCTAAGAGCTGCTTGCTCAGAACTGTCAGCCAATAGCTTTAGCTTAACAAGATTAGATAGGATACAGTGCTTTGCTAGCAGTATCGGGAAATTAGGTATTGGGAAGTGAAGATCTTTTGAAACTTTTACTTTCTACTGCATAGAGGAATGGAAGCAAGAAAATCAAGTGTTCTCCTAATTCAGTCTTCAGATCATATATTGAAACAAAACAAAATCATTCCCTGATTTTTTTTGTTGAACACAGTAAATCTGAAGCAGAGGAAAAAGAGGAGAACTCTAGAAATAAGTTTCTTCAAATTTGATCATAAAGAATATGGAGAGGAAGGACAGAAGTAGTATCAGTTGTCATAGTTGCTAGGATACATCTGCCTGAGATCCTGAAAGGCTGTCAGGTTGGGTAGGTTACGTGCTGTTTCATTTAGCTGTGTCTAGACATTAGCAAAGTTAAAAACAACACAGTTCTACACAATAAACATTCTGTCTGTCCGGGTCTGGCCTGACAAACTTCTGTTAAGTAAGCACAAAGTTTGTTTGCTGTTTCATTTATGAAGAAGGACAAAACTCGTTTAGAAGATAGACAGCAAAGACTCAGATGTAGCTAAATAGTTCCTCAAAATCTACAAAGAAAGCAGAAGAGAATTCATGGTCCATTTGTTTTGTTGGTTTTAATTTACAGTGAATTGACAGAATACTTTTGTCCTGCAGTGCATCTGTTAAAGAAAAAATAATTGAAGAGTAAATGAAATAGATCATCAAAACCCTTCTTTCTGGTGTTTCTTCTTCGCAGATGTGCTAAATGATTATTCCTTTCTTCAGGTGATTCTCACACTATAAAAAGTGACCTGCTTTTTCTTTACTACATGAACTAGGCAAATCGCCCACTCACTAGCAGAAATAAAATAGATGTCGTCTCTGAAACATTGGAATTTGTCAGGGCTGTTTATCTGGTGCTTTATTTCTGTGTGCCATAGACATTTGAACTGGCACAGTTTTAGTGATTTCACATTTCTCCTTTCTTCGTAGCAAATACAATTTATATTGGAAATGAGCAGACATAGTGAGAATTAATACTGAGGCTTTATTAATCTTTAGGGTGATTATATCCAGGATTTTTTTTAACTAGTGCAACTGTAGGTTCTCTAATTGTAAGCATTGCAAGCTAATTAGAATTACATCAATAATTCTGCAGAGGGCAGAGGTTCTAATAAGGAAAATCATGGGACTGGAACATTTCTAAACAATGCTATTAAGGTTCTTCTGGCAGGACCCATTTAATGATACAGAAAGAGGACAAAAATAGATGTTACATTAGAGTCAGAGAAGTCCAAAGCTGGGCTATAAATAGCATATGTACTCCCCTGGAGATACTGTGGACAGATTCCTCTCTCCATCTCCCCTCCACTCTCAGTGATATTTCACTATTTTGAGATACTTTATTAAAGAAGCAACTGTGGAAATAAAAAATAACATTACTCTGAATATATTATCTGGAGTTTCAGCTGAGGGAGCTAGCTTCTTTTTCTATCCAATTCAACCCTGTTTCTTGTTCATTATAACTTCGGAATTTGTAGGTGAATGAACATAGGCATAATAACTTAGTGGAGTTGGTTCATTTAAATTTTGAAATGTGTTGTTTGCTGTCCTCTAAAGATCAAACAAATCTAATAACATGAGTCTGAGTGATGTCAAAATATGACTCTTGCATTGTTGAAGCTGGTTATTCTTTAAAAAATACACAAGGAAAAATAATTAGCCCATGTCGAGGGACTACCACAAAAATGTCCTTCAGTGAAAAATTACTTACACATTCAATAAGTCTTGAAAGGCATTATTAAAACATAATACAAGAATCTCTCAGAACACTGACACATGCCAGAGGGCAAAATAATGAGAGCTGGATAGCCACGTCACCTGCCTGATTTCTATACTGAGAATTTGCAGGAGTTTTAAGAAATTGCTGGATGAGTCAATAATTTTTCTTTGCCAGAGTTACAGAGTCTTGGAGTTTCTTTGACTTCCTGTTTGATATAAAGGGGAACAAGAGAAAAGCAGTCTTAGCTGCAGGGACATTTGTACCACTTCTGGCTGTAATACCAATATAGTTGTAACATGTGTCACCTGATACGGTAATTATGTGTATCTCTAAGAGGAGGTGCTTGGTTTGCTGTAGAGTATTGTGGATTCATATTCATGGTTGTTTAGAGTCAGAAAGATTATAATGGAAAATTACGATTAATTAAAAATTGATGTAACATGATCAAAACTGATACATCTCACTATTTTTCAGAGCTCATAAATAATTAATATACACATACTTGTTTAAAGAGGCACACTAATAAAGAATTTCCTCTGCTGTGGTTGTTTTTTATCGCAATACACTCGATTTTAACAATAAGAAGAGAAGACTAAATAGCCTGCAGGTTTCAGTGATGCTTATTTTTAAACTTCAGATGTGTCTCAGGTACAATGCTATGAAAATATTATTTTTTCCCTCTGAGAATCACTCTGTTCTCTTTTTTTTTTTTTTTTTTTTTTTTTTTTTTTCTTTTCATTTGCTCAGCTGTTCTTAGCTCTGGGCTTGATGGAAGGGTTCCTTTACTTCTCTTCTAATTATTGACTAATGCAAACTGGTCACAATCCATAGTAAAGAAAGATTCCTTTGGAGCTGCTTGTCAGACCATCAAACTCAGCTATCATCATTTGCAATGCAAGCTGCAGGCTGGCTCAGTATCATCATATGGCTGTCATGTTAAAAGTTTGTTTGATGCAGCACCTGAATTTTAGGTGACTTTTCTCCCAACTTTTCCCACCTAAAAGCTTATCACTTATAGCTGGTCATGGAAATGTTTTGACAAACCAGCAGCTAAAATCTGTCTAGTGCTTGAGTGTTGATAGGGTTGTTACTGTAAGAGGAATGGCATTAGCTACCTGGGCCTTATCTAACTGATGTGGTGATTATCAGGTGATAGAGGTGAGCACACTTTTAAGTAGAAATATTTAGGGAGAGACAGGCAATGAAACCACTCTAGTAGTTAAAGAGACTTCTCAGAGTATGTTATGGCAGTTTAAAGTGCTGAGAATGGCAAATAAGAAATATTTAATCAGCTGTCTAGAGTTCTGTCCCTCATTTCTTCTGACTCACACATGTTACTATGATGGTTTATTGAATATTCTGTATCTGAGGAGAGTCATAACCTGTGTCCTACTACGCAAATAATTTTACTGAAAAAGAAAAAAAAAAAGTAGCTGGAAAAAAGTACTGTCCTAGTCATCTGTCTCAGTAGAGGAAATACAGGATAGTCTCCCTTCTCGATTCAAGATGCAGTTCCCCTTTGCATCTGCATTATTGGCATATTCCCATACCTTTATTTTCGAACAGAAAGTTGACACCATCAGCAATTTCCTCATATTCGAGACTTGCAGATCATTTGCTGGAGCTATTACTTTGCTGGCATTTTTGAATGGCCTTGCTTTTCCCCTGTCCACTGGGGTTGTATTGTGAATCCTCTCCATGGAATTTCCTTCATGAGTACTGTCAGCCACCTTTTTATTTTACTACTGCTACTTCTTCTTTCTTTTTTTTTTTTTTTCTTTTTTCCTTTCTTTTTAAAAAAAGAGTGAAAGAAAATCCAGATGCCCACAGTTGATGAAAAAGTTTTGGTTGATTGCTAACGCTTTGATTGGATTGTTTGCTGAAGACATTGCAGATGCCAGTAACATGACCGATAACAGAAGTTGCTATCCCTTTGTAGTTCAGTTCTGTTGTGTGAAATCAGGGTATGGTTCCCTAGGAAAAAGGGAAGGTTCCATCTGGAAAGAGATTTAAACTCATGCAACTGTAGATACAGATTTTAGGCCAACCTGATCAAATAGCTCATTGTTACCAGAGGCTGGAGTAGAGTGTGCCTAAGGTTTAGGCTTCTAATTTAAGGACTATTTAGGTATACCCTCATCTACAACTTCCAAAGAAATAGAACTGGCATCCTCATCCCAACTCCTCCAAAGCAACGGTATCTTCCATTGTATTTGGGAGCAGAACTCATGACAGGTTTCCTCCCAGGCTTCCTCCGGTTCCTCAATCTATCCTTCTGTCCTGCTGTCTCTCCTTCTCACATCCCCATCACACAACGGACAGGTGACATGACAGCCACCCTACAACTGCAGTTCAGGTGATGGGTGCAGATTTGGCTATGTGACAAGACCATTTGTTTGTCAGACCGTGTCACGGGGACATTCTCAATGCACCACTACATGTTTGCCTGTTATATGATTAGCATAGTATATTCTCCATCGTACTATCAGTGTGGAACATGATAATATTTCTAGAGTTACTGTGGTGTAACATTGCTTTTGTAAGGGGATGCACGGGGATGTCCAGGCCCCATTACTTCCATCAAAGCCTATATGACTTGCTTGCTCCAAAAATAACTCACGCTATTGTAGAATATTAGGTCTGCAGAAACTGTTTTCTTTGTGTATTTACTAGGAGGTCTGAAGGAACTGGCTTAGGGAGAGCAAATTTATTACTGCATCTAGTTCAGTTCTTGCCTACAGAGCTTGTCTCAGGTCAATGCATACACAAATTAAAATTCCCAGATGTGACAGATGGTATTTGTTTTGGGTGAGTGTTCTCAGTTGCATGCTGTATCCCTTCAAGAAGTAATCATAAAAGGAGAGCCCTTGGAAATGACAGCAGGGGGGTGGGTGTATCTTTGGGGAGCTACAGGGCCTGTTTTGGGGAGCTGGTTCCAGGGCTGTAAGGTATGGCAGGAGGAGGGTCCCAGTGTGGGCCTGGAAGGCTGCAGCCTGCAGGGATGTGAGACTGCTCAGAGGAGCAGCCAGCAGGTCTCTGAGATAACAGAATGAACTTCCTTGGGATCAGAGAAGACTGGCAAAGTTCAACGCAGTTCAGAAAGTTACTTAGTTATCCAAAGCTATGCCTACGAGCAAGGATCTGTCTGTAGGGACACCATGGGCAGAGGGGAGAGTTGTTTATGAAACTGTTTTATTTTCTATTTGTCTGATGTATTCACTTTGAATTTTTTTTTACACGTTGAAAACTGGGTTACTTGTATTTTAGAAGTAGTTATAAAACCTGTTCCTTTTTCAGTTTAAGTCTTTTGTCTCTTAGATTATCTTGCTGTAGAAAAAGGTCTAGAGTGATTCAGGTCAAAGCTCTAGCCAAGCTTTGCTGAATGTTTATTATCTTCAGAGTTCCTGTCTGTAAAGGACACCCTCAGCTGAACATTGGTGTGGCTTGCTGGTGGTTTTGGCATTACAGTATAACTGACAGTAATTTCCTGAAAGTGAAATGTTAGTGCTTCCTTCTATACCAACATTGCATCTTATTTCAATAGCCTCTACAGAAAATGTTTTTTTTTTCTTTTCTGGCATCCCTGTTTTTCTTAGCTACTCTTCTACTTACATGCTTAACTCTGTAAAGTGTGTGATGACTCAGCTGGTTTGAAACATGTAGTTCTTTTCTTTATGGTGCAAATAGGAAGAAACCTAAGGAACAAAGTTGAGTTTGACTGATTGTGGGCAGCAGGGCCCTTCCTCTGCTTCAAAAAGCTTGCCAGGATGTGTAGATTGCAAGAGGAAATATGGTCTAGTGTCGTAAGGGTAGGTTTCTCAGCCATGTATAGGACTAGAGAAGTCTTCATGTTGTCACTTAGGACTATAGTGATTTTTTCCCCAGCTCATTCCAGTTCTTGTTGCTCAGCTCTGAGTTTTCACACTCGCACTAGTTTCATTCACAGAAGTGCACAATTGCACACAGGTGAGACAATCTGCATGAAAAACTCGTAGTTTTTTTAGATCATAACATTATTTAGGGCTGTAGGGAATGCGGGGATGGTTGCTTGTTATGCAGCAGTACATCTTATCAGCAGGTGCCCTTACCTTGTTCAGCAAACAATAGTTTTATTCCTTTGATGACAGGTGGTCTCAAAACTACAAGTGCTCAGTGCATCTGGTCCTAGTGCTTGGGAATTGCATCAGCATAAAGACTGCCATTTCTAAGTACTAACAAATAAAAAAAAATAGCAGGAGAATCCTTCATGCCCTGACAGCTTTCAAGTCATGTACTATTCCTGAGCTCCTGGGCTCATTGTGCAGTGAGCCAGTTAGTGTTTGCTGTTCTCTACAAAACTCCCTTCATAGGACCTTTCAAAAAGGTTCTTCCTCACCTATAAGCATGTATTTACAGGGCTTTTCTCATCTAAAGAAAATATGGCAGAAAGATAAAGAATTAAAACTATAAACCCTCATAATAAAGAAACAAAAGGCAGTGAGTAAATCATCAGTGTTGTTTATTGATTCAGAGAGGTGGGAAAAAAATAAGAGAGTATTTCACAGTCATTGTCAGCCTTAAGGTTGACAAGCCGTAAGCCAGGGATGTAAAAGGCACATCCAAATATTATGACCATGATTTCCAATCCAAGAAGGACCTGGAAGATGTTACAAGGACATGACAACTGCTGTCCTTGTTCGTCATGGCCAGACTACTTGGTGCTTGTGAATATGAAAGAATGAGCTTAAAAGAATGAGTTAAATCTATGAGAGAATGACTGTGAGTGAGTGAAATGAGTTTTGACTGAAATAATTTTTTTTCCTTCCTTTTCGGTTTCTCACTGAGTTTATTCATACTAGTTGCCCAACACCAGCACCAAAAGTTAAATTCAGAAGCATAAAACCATGTTTACACTGTATTAGTAACACTGATGTTATGACATTTAGGGGAGGCAGGGAAAGATGCTCATAATATTTGGTATTTGTAATGCAAAGCTTAAGAATGAAGAAGGGGGAGGACATCATTATCAGTCCTTTCCTTGACATGTTAGTAGGCAGTTAAGGACGTCCTGTCACAATTCATTTAACGTTAAAAATATATATTCTGTTGAGAGGTGGCTGCTTCTATTAACAGCAATTACAGTCAAGGAAGTTCATTTCTCAGAAGCAGTGCTGCATTTCCGAAAGTGCATTGCTTACAGTTAAATGTATTGGTTGTGTAGCATTTGATTCTCATTGTTTGGTGTGTTTCTCAGCTTCAGCATAGTATTAGACTGAAGTGTAGAATCCATAGTACTCATTTTGGGTTAAATACTAGTATAAATTAGATCTGTTCAGCTGTAGCCTTAGATTTTTCTTGCTGCTAAGCATTTGTTGAGGCTCTAAGTGTGTGTTTGTGTGTAGAAAAGGAGACATACCCACATTCACAAACTGAAACAAGGAAGAGACAGAGAAATGGGATCTTGGAGTGGAAAACACAAACATCTAGATCCCTGGGCTGATGAATTTCCCCTAAGCATGGTGGGAAGGACACTGTTGTGGTGCTCAGCACTGGGTTTATGAAATGCTCTGTGCTCTTCACAGTGTCACAGACCCCTCTGTGCCAATGGGAATTTTGCCTGCTATGAGCCATTAATACTGAGGTCACCATCTGCTTGTTTCTGCTTCTCGGTAAAGGCAAGGACTGTCTTTTTTCACATTAAGTGGATCTGCAGCCAGTGTTTTCTTTTTTGTTGTTTTAATATCTTTATTAAAGAAAAAGGGCCTGTATCAAATAAATAATTTGATAATAATTATCCTAGAGTCTTTGTGCCCATTAGTGGTCCAGGAAAAGCTGTCAGGTTTTGTAATCCTGAAACCAGTAGTGTTTGTACTATGGAGTCTGTTGCATTTGAAAAGGTGACAGCCCAAAGTCTTCCTGTGTATTACAGCTCTGTGAATGTGCTGATGTATTTTTCCACAAGACAGTATTGCCCTTAAAACATTAGTCACTGGCACTCACCATCTTCTGTAACACAGGGGGCATAATGCTGCTGACTGGTACAGGGAAGACAAACACACATTATACACTCATTTGTACTCTCTTCGCATAGATTTAAAACGTAACCATTTTTCTTTTATAAAAGTTCAATCTTGTTTGTCCAGGAGCACTAACTATAAAAGATGCAAAGCAATTGGCAATGCATTTGGCTGAGTCAAAAAACATCAGTGACTGTCATCAGCTCAAAGAGACATACAGATCTATTCAATGCAGAACCAAGCACTCTTCAAATGGATATTAACCAGGAGTGCTTGCAATGTGAAATGCTGGACAGTCCTGACACTTATTCCAGGAAGGCGTTAGCAAAATTGTACCTCACAGCACAAAACCAAACCAGTATTTCTGACTAGCATGCAGGAGATCTTGATTCGTATTGCCAGTTGCAAAAATTCAAGATTCATCAAAATATCAACATCTTTGTGTGCTCCATCAACCCTTTGAATCTTTTGAGATGCCTGCTATTTATAATGCATCTTAGTCATTAGATTGTGGAGGCTGCATTCTAATGACTTTTAAAGTTGGAGAGTCAATGGAAATATCACAATTAACATGATAATACTTATTTTAAAACTAACCTTCTGTCAACAAAAAGCCGCTTAGAGCTGCTAGTTTTGCTTGTTGGCTGTCATGCCTCTTGTCCCAGGGGAAACCATCTCTGGCTGATTGTGCTGTGCTGTCACACTGACAGCTCTTTGCTGCAGGGAATCTCACATATTTTCCCCAGGTAGAGACAGCAATATGATGTCACTTAAGCTGTTTTGGGGAGCAGACACAGTAAGACAGGCAAACCAAAAAATGCAAATGCACAGAAGTGGAACTATATGGCTCACAGTACTACCAAGTAGCTCTGAGATGCTTTATTCTATTCCTGGCTCAGTCATTGTCTTATGCCATTGTGCACTACTAAATTAACCTTGTTCAGTGACTGCAGCACCATTTATAAAATGGGAATGATAATGCTTAGCACCACAAAGGGGCAGTGTAATTCTTTGCTAATTAATATTTATAAAGTGCCAGATTCTCCATTGCTCTGCACCTTTGCAGTCATTTACGTCTGTGCAAAATGAGGACAAAGTGGCTGAAAAATGCTGCTGCATTTCATACCCACTCCATGCTAGTGTGAAGGGCTGTGCAAGGATTACAGCAGTGGAGAGTCTCTCAAATAATTTTCAAGATACTTTTGCCTGTAGGCATGGATTTGTTAATTCAAGAGTTGAAGCATCTGTAATAGGTATTTCCAAATGTCCCCTCCTCAGACTATGACACACAAAATGTTAGTGTGATGTTAGTTAAGATGGAAACTTCAGGACACATACTACTTCACAGCAAGCTACTTGTTTGCATGTTCTTAGGTCCTAAGGTAGCTTAAAAACGATAAAAACCTTATTTACTGTGGAGGTGTAAAAATTCATACTTCAGCATAACTTTGTTTTTTTAACTCCTTGGTACCTTCAGATATTTTGATAAGGTTAGTGATCACGTAAATGCATACTTCTCTTGTTGCAATATTGTAGCAAGAGTTTTAGGGATGATAACACAGGAGTCCAATGTTCCAAAAGTAGTCAAAACTTTTGGGTTTTGATCCTTTACTGTGTTTCTTTGTTATAAAAGAAGCCTATGCAAGTGAGGATGCCAGGAATATTTACCTTCTGGAAATCTTTTAGCTGTCCCTGACAAGTTAATAGAATCAATACTTGATCATTCTCTGTTAGGCAGCCTAGAAGACAGCAAGACAAGCTGCCATCTTAATTAATTGACAAAAATGAATAAAGAAAACAGGTAACAGTAAACTCATGAAGTTACCACAGCGAGGTGTCTTTTTTGTCATTTGGTGACATCTTCGCAGACCCGTTTTGGCAGGCTGACTCTAATAAATGCTGGTTTGCTATGCCTAGCCTAGCTTTTCTTGCAGCCAAACATAAAACTTCTCTTGAAATCTTACTACATGACATATTCTAGGCCATAAGGGAATGAGCAAGGAGTGTCAGTAGTTTTGGATACAGGAAAACAAAGTTTGTTATTTACTAGCTTATGTAGCTAGTTCTTGTAGGCTGAAGGGAATAGGTGACTGCAGTTTTATTCCTACTCAGTTCAGATCTCATTTGCAAAACTGTGGAAAGAAGAGATTTTGTTCACTTTTTGTCTGCTTGTCCTTCTCAGCACTTTGTTTTCCATGCAGCAGTGGCCAGAATCATGTATGTGTTAATCACAAAATTGCTTTCGTGCACATTCTTAATGCCTCTTTGATTATGGGCCTGTCACCAAAAGCCTAGCTGTTCAGAATACTTTCTGATTAATCATGCTCTTCTCATCAGACACTTCACTTGTAGAGTATCAGATAATGATCTTCCTCACTGAGAGTTAAAGGTTTCCCAATAAATAGAAACTGTGACTGTTGGGAACCCAGACAGTGTGGTGTCCGTTAATTAAAGTGATGGGAAACTATTCAGTGAGGGGTTTGTCTCTAGAAGATTATCACATCAAAATACTCTTTCTGGTTCCAAGCAAGAAAATGCAAGAAAAACACCAGATGAGGTGAGACAAAGTAAGCATAAGCATGATCAGGAAGTATGAGCTGCTATTAAATAAATGCCCTACCTTGCAGGCTTTGTAATGCAGGCTTCCATCTGCTGTTTCTGCATGAAAAGAAATGTGTTTTCTTTTGACATCTGTTCTGTGTTTGTGTTTGCTCGTGGAATGCGTCATCTGACTGAAATAATCCACTCCCCCTGTCATAAAGATGAGAACAGAGGCCTGCATCCTATTCCATCTATCTTGTGGAGCCCCAGCAGTTACGTGCTATAAAACTTGTTCCTTGTCCTGTCTAGAGCTCAAGAAACAGGATTTCTGTGGCTTGTCTATAGACACTCTCATACAGTTTGAAGCCATGGGTAGTAGGCATTTTTTATTACAGGTAAAGATTAACCAGTTAGAACATAGCACATAACTCTCTCGATATCCTTTAGTTAATAAATAAATGAATAAAATTCCAGAAGGGCAAATTGAGTGGACTCATGGGGCAGGGAGCAAAGAGCAAAAATCTGTCTGCTACATAAATATTCGGAAGATTCAGATCCTTGTGTTGATTCCCCCAGCCTTGATATTTAGCCTCTGCAGGAATATCTACTTGATTTGCAAAGCTGCAAGATACAGGGACATAAATCTGAGAACTCCAATTCCAGTGATGTGTTGATGAACATATTAAACATTGTAGATAGGATTATTATGTATGCATGTTATAGATATATTTGAAAGGCTACAGATCAGTGATCAACATAGTGATCCATCAGTGATCTGTCAATATAAATAATGGTATCAGTTAGTGTACGACAGACTTATACCAGGGAAGGTCTTTAGGTCTTGAACAAAGTGAGATTACCATGATTTTCCTCATCAAAATGAGAGCTTATCCTAGTGACGAAATTACTGTGATTTAGCAAGTTACTGCATAGTGCTTGACTTGCAGTATTGTTTATGAGTTCATGCTTAGCCTGTGGCAAACAAAAAGGAAATTTAATTTTATTTAGTCAGCAATAAAGGAATCTTAAACTGAATCAGATTTCGCTCATAGTGAGAGGAGAATAAATGTAAATGCGCACAGTGTGGTTCAGTTGAGTCACAGTAACCTGTTAGACCACATCAAGGTGATTATATACATTAGTCCTTATTCTGCTCCAAAGTGCAGACCACACAGAGAACAGAGAAGCAGTGTATTACTGTATCTGATATAAAACCATTGAATTTCAGGATACTGCTGCTTAGTTTCTGCTTTTCCAGTGACTTGAAACATAGTAAGAAAAAAATCATTCGAGACTCTGCACCTTAGCTTCTCCAAATGTTGTCAGTGGATAACTCTCAGCTGCCCTGGTAAGACATCTTTATATCCTCTGATTAAAGGTCAAATTTAAAGATTTGCCTTCTATAAAGACAAATTCACTCAGTCTTTGTTATGGATCAGATTTTTTTTCTTTGAATAGGTCCCTTAACTGAGAAAAATCCTCAGTGTTATTAAGTAACTGACTAAAACTAAAATGCATCTTAAGTGTGGCTAAAACCAGATACACCTTTAATCAGATGAATGAAACTTGTCTGAGGGTAAATATGACCCCTATATGACAAGTTAGTGTGAGACTTACACACCAGTTTAACTCCATTGAGATTTATTTTTTGCAGCACAGTGACTTCCTGGAACCATGGCTAATCATTTCATTTGCGTTTCCTTGACCAGAGTTAAAATTCACAAGGATGGTAGCCTGTTCGGCTCTAGACACAATGATAATAATCCAGTCAAAACTAATATTCCTTCACAATAAACTAGATAACAGGATTGTCAGGCACAGATGCTTCTCTCTAATCCTTTAGGGGCCACGGGGGAGAAATCATGCATGCAATTTGTTTCTGTTCTCATAGGGCATTTAGAAGGAAAACTGGGCGTTTTTTTTAAATGCACACCCTGTAACATGTTTCTTGAGAGATGGAAGGATACAGATCTGCACCTAGCAGCTGGAGAAGGAAATGGTAATTCTGTGATGTCTTTTATTCTTTGGCAGTTGGTTGCAGTCCTCTGACTTCTGTACAGATGAACTTTCCACTTGGTAGTGAGCTCTTCTTGTGGACTCTTGGCCCTGGATTTGTCCTGGAATGTAGCAACATCTAGCATGGTCACTGAATACCTTGGAGGTAGGAAGAGAGACTTTGAATGTGGTTATCTTGTGGAGGCAGAGAGCAGAACAGGGCACATGCACATGTGCAGTAAGATTGTCATCTGAAATGAAAGAGGCACAATGAAATGAAAACTGAGGGGAAAAGGTTTAATTTAGGAGTTATCTTTGGAACTTTAACCAAGTAATTTATTTTCCTGTTAAATGTCTCCAAGTTTCAATACAGTTTTTGTAAGTTGGAATTTACTGTTTAAATTACACTTACACATTTGAACACATTTTAAATCCATTCATTAAAGTCTTTAAATGTACAATTGAAATTACTTTAATCTGAAACATAGCCTTAACAGAACCATTATTTAGCAAGTCTCTGCAGTCTGCCCAGATCTGCTGAAACAAGGAAAATATTATTTCAGCTGCTTTATTTGAGGAAAGAATGGCCTGAGTATGTTTCCCAAACTTTAAGAAATTGAGAGAATTTGGAATTGGAGGTAAAAGTAGATGAGTTCCTACAAGCCTCTTGGGGGACATTCAGACTCTTTATTGAGTCTCTCATTATCCCACAATGAGCTGTTTAAGGAGTTAAACTGGTTAGAAAAAGAATGGAGAGATCAGATTTCCTCTTCAGAAAGTATCTGAATTTTACAAAAAGGGTACCTGAATGATTCCACCTACTTCATTCACCTTACTTCTGAAAACCAGAGTAGCTTCCATCTGTTCATTGAGCTTCCTCACTGAGGTGCTTTACACTAGTTTCCTCTAAGACAAATTACCCGTGGATAAGGTTAACTCCAGAAGTTACTTTTCCTCTTCCTTGAGGTTCTTTTTTCAAACTATTACTACTTTTATTGTTTTTATTTTTAATGCCTTTTCAGACAGTCCCTTTCCTTTCCCCATCTTTTTTATTTCCTCTCTTCTCCTTTGTGTCAGTTTTCTTTTTCTGTGAAGCAGCGGAGCTTGCAGATTTTCCTTGCTTTATTTCTTGTATAAATACAGTATCTTTTTAGCAGCTGATGTAGTTTGCTTTAAAGAAAAATTTTCATGAGCGTAAATGATCACATTATTCCCCTCCCCAGATGTGTAGGTACAGCATAAAAGTCAGTAAGCATTGCTTTAACAATGAGCATTCTTTTGTGTACTCCTTAAGGCAGCTGCTTCAAGATTTTCATCTGCACCTGACCATGCAGTTCTGGGTTTTACTTTGGTACCCAGTTGTCTTTGGTGGCAGACTGTTAACATTTCCTCTTGTAAAAATGGGTTCAAAAGTATAATAGTCCTAAAAGTGGCATTTGGCATTTCAAACCTAATGGTCCATCCCAAAGGGGAGTAAGAAATCAAGGACTACTGTGTGGATAGAAAGTCGCTATTAGCATGATCTTAAGGTTGGAAATTAATTATCACCTTTAACTCTGTTGCATCTCGCATGTAAACTCATTAACAAAAATGATCTAAGAGCATTTAAGTCAGTGCTGCATGTGTAAGGATCACAGATGAAAAGAAAGTCAAACTCTATGTCCTCTTCATACTCCCTTTATTCACTGTTTACTTTCTCCTCTGATTTTTTTCTGACTTTTAATTCTCCAGTATCACTTAAATGAAATCATAAATGACTTGACTTCATTTTTCTCATTTATTCATTCATCAAGTAAAGTGTGAGGGGTTAGGAAGTGTATGTTCTGTCATTCACTGCACTTGAAAGCAGGGGTAATCTGAACTTCTCACTGTGGGAAGCCAGCAGAAAGGTCATAGACCTTGCTGCTTCCTCTTATGGCAGTTGGGAGGATGGAGGCAGATGGCTAGATTTGTTGATTTTTCTAGTGGAACAACTCATTGTCCATTTAATTATTTGTCCTTCTTTCTGTAAAACAGGGAATGTCTGCAGTGAACATTTTCCATATTGCACCGAAACTGAATTTCAGTCAGAATGACCTGGAAAGAAGAACTCAGGATGGGGTCACAGACATCAGAGTCTGTGAGTGCTGTTCCTTACTTTGCTGCAGACACCTTAGATAAGCATTAACAACCCATGAGTTTTCTTTAGAATTTGTACTTGTAAAATATTTAACCCACAAATAAAATACAAGATTTAATGCATTTATCTTCAGCAGTACTAAGTACGTTGTGAACAGGAGGTACTAGAAAAATGCAAGGTATTAATTCTTGTGACATTTTAAAAAGATGAAACTGGATGATAAATTTTTTCTTCTTTGTTGAAGTTTTATGTGCACTTAATTTTATCACTAATTATTTTCTAGTCAAAACCAGTACTTGTACCTTTAAAAAGAAAAACTAAAAAAAAAAAATTATGACCCAGAACTTCCCCAGAACAGTTTAGACTTCTCTTTTCTGATCTGAGATGAATAATGAAGTTCTGTATGGTAATGTGCGGTATTGTTGTTGTAGACTGCAGTGTATATTGGTTGTTTCACCTGTCTGTTGGGAAGCCTAGGAATGATCGATCACTGCAGACCTGACTGTGCTTTTCCATGACTGGGTTCTTCATGCCTGCCTGCCTTTAGGTATCTTATGCATGCTAGCAAACACAGAACACAGCAGTTCTCTCTTTGCTATGTTCATAGATTGGCTTGGTCACAGAATCCACAGTGATGGCTCTGAGTAGCTCAGTGGCTTTTCAAAGATTAGAGTGATCTGTGATGAGCAGTACAAGATGGTGATGAAAGAACGGATAGCTGGTAATTTTGGTGAATCTCTGTAAGCATTTGCTATATATCTTTTTTTAGTGTATCTGATTACCCATTTTATTATTGATATAGACACAGCTATGATTTGCATTTTCTGGGAGAGTAAAATGTGTAAATGAGTAAATGCTATAAATTATTCATTACAAGTGTATTTCAATCAGAACGGGAGATAATAAATGACAAGAAAAATAGTAGTAAAGGCAATGAAACCTGTGTTAGAGACCTTTATTCCTAAGGTGCTGGCAGTCCTAAGAGATTGCCCCAAGTTGTCCACAAATGTATTCTGCTTCCCTTTATTAGAAAAAAGCATTCCCATTAGGCAGTGCATTTTATTGATATCTGATGGAGCAACTTAAGTAAGGTTTAAGCAGAATTGGCACTTTATGAGTGGTACAGAGTTGCACTAATGGGTAACCACATTACCACTGGTTTGTTTTTTCACCTCTAAATCTTGCTGAATAAACTCATTACTCCAATCAAAATGGGATCTTAATTTTGGCAGGACTTATTCACATCATAACCACTTAGGGGCTTATTTAAATACAAAATATATTTAAAATATATTTATAAGTAACCATGGAGGGTTTTGTTTGTTTGTTTGTTTGTTTTATGTTAAAGTTGAAAAGTCTTGGCTATGTTTCAGCAAGCATCTTAATGCAGGGGGTTTGTTCTGTCTGTGAGCCTATGGCTGCCATTGCTAATACTTAATTAACATTCTAATATCTTAACCAGCGTGGGGTTAAAGTCATGCTGTACAATAATCTCTGGCATTGCCTGTTACCTTTTATAATACAAAAAATACTAATCCCAGAATTCAAACACTGCAAAGCTGGAAAAAGTAGTGTTTTGCTCCCCGAAGCTCAAATACAGCAATTATACACAAAATTTACTGAAGATACCAAGAGAAAAAGGACACTTTGGAGACAAGGATAGATCCATCCTTTTTCTGACCTTGGAATACGAGTATCTTACTGATCTATCAGAGAAACTCATTCCTAGTGCCGGGTCCTGTTTTTCCAGAATTTTATCAGTGTAGTGCATGGAACAGGATTTGGGAAGATAATTCACTTTTGTTTGTAATATTGTAGGGACAACTCAGAATGCAAGGCAGCAGAGGAGGCCTCTAGACCAATCTCCTGCTCAGAGCAGGGTCAGCTATGGGGTTGCTAAGCTGAGTCTTGAAAACTGCAAAGGATGGAGACGGCACAGCCGCTCTGGGCAGCTTGTTCTGCTGCCTGACTGCCCTCACAGAAAAAGGTTTCTCCTAATATCCAGTCTGAACCTCTTGTCCCAGTTTACGCCCATTGCACCATGCAGCGCTGTGAGGAGTCTGCTTGTCCTTCCTGTAAGTTCCTGTAGGTGCAGGCAGGCTGTCACTAGGTCTCCTGAAAGCCAATCTCTCCTCTTCTCCAGCTGAACGAGCCCAGCTCGCTCACCCTCTCCTCACAGGACGAGTGCTGCGGTCCCCGACAGTGTTGGCAGCCCTTCGCTGAATGTTATTTTTCCCATTCTGTGGAACTACAGCTGGAATCAGCACTGTAGATGTGCTCTAACGTGCGTAACAGAGGCAGATAATCTCTTCCTTTGATCCTGCACTGCTGTTAGCACAGCCCAGGGGTGCTGTTGGCTTTCTTTGCTGCCAGGGCACACTTAAGCGTGGCGTCCACCAAGGTTCCCTGGACCTGTTCAGCACAGCTGCTTTCCTGCTTACCAGGAGGCAATACTGGAAAGGTCAGAACAGAAAATGAAGACATGAAATATTTTATTCCAATCTCCAAACAGGACATTTTGACATATTTTTTGTTCCTTCTATTTTCTTTGAACAATGAAAACCCAATTACATCGATCTAATTTTGCAAAGAGCTAGGGTTATGACAGAATTGAACATCATTCTGACTGCATTTCTTAAATCAGTTGTAACTACTAACCTGTTCTTCTGCTCAGGAAGGTCTTCTTTCAAAAGGTTTAAATAATATTATTGCATTTATTCAGTTGAGTTTGATTGATATCAGTTATATTTCTCATATTTTATTGAGAAATTCTGGAAGAGGAAAATATAATACGTAAATTGCCTGTGCTGGAAGATAAAAGGCAAGACAAGGAAAAGTGAAGTAAAAATAGTATCTATCAGAAGTCTAGTAGTTATTCTTTGGCAACTGACTTGCAAAACAGGCAGAATTTGTATATATAAATCATACTGGTAAATAAATGAAGCACTTATGCAAGCATTTTGTGCAGGACTCTGTAGACTTCATAGCTTGTTGTTTTGCCGTTTGTAATGAAAAAGGACAACAGATTGGAAGAAGCCAGCATTAAACCATAAATTAATGAACCGTAATGTCTTTAAATCCCATTGTGAGCTAATGTTAGATTGTCATTGGTTAAATGCTTTCAAGGACTGATATTAATAACACTCCAAAGCAAGAGATGTCAGTTCCCTAATGGAATGGGGCCATTCAAGCAATATATTTGAAGACCGGTCGGCAAACTAGCAAGAGCAAAATGTATGCATGGAGACAAGGGAAAAGGAAAATCAGAGGATCAACATTTAATCCATCCATTTTAGATTGTCAGAGATCAGAGGAATAAACAGTTTTTCACAAGAACAGTTTGTCCTGCTGGGCTTGTATGATGCTGCAGTTCCAGGAAAAAAAAAAAAAAAAAAAGAAACGGGAAGAATATTACTACAATGCTGCTCTGAGAAGGAAATAAAAGAAAAGAAATTTCCTTCTCCCTAATTGCAAAACAGAAGTTGCTACAATATCTTTGTCTTCCAGTTTTATGCTAACATTCATCCCACGGGGATTTAAAAGATTTTCTCACTAAACTCACTTCACTCCCCATCCTTACAGATGGACATCCATTTCTGCTATGTTCCACAGCAGTTGTTTAAAAAATAGAGATTGGAAATAAAGAAGAAACAACTCTTCAAATGAAAATACAGGGGTATGGTAGTTGAATGTGATGAGTTTAGCCAGTTCCTGGAATAATAACCAGATTTTTTTTCTGGAAAAGTAATAAGATTGTACTGAAAGCCATATGCTACTCTGTCTGTATAATTTCAGAGTATTTCTCTTTCATCTCGAGGAGGTAAAATTACATTTGGGGCAGAACTCTGGTCAACAGAGGTACAGCCTCTTTCTCTATCTTTCTACTGTTATGATCCATAAGTGCTTAAATGTTCTTTTAGGCCAGAAACCATTTTCTCTGAGCTAAGTTAGCCATGATAAAAAACAAGATCAGTGTGGGGTCAGACAATATGGTGCATTGAGGAAGCTGTGAGGTAGTTTTGAAGGACAAATAGGGTGCTGGAGGCTTTAGTATTGCTTGAAAGGAGTGAAGCTGACTTTTATTAATTCTCAGAAGGTGTGGGGAAGGCTGAGCTGAGGGAATGTTTGGTTTTTATACTCAGGGAACTATTGGAAGCTCTGTTTCTGGGTACTGAAATTGCTCACGTATTTATCACAGGCACTGGCATAGCGTGTACCCGGGAAACATCTTGACATCTGTTGTTACAAAAAAAGGATACTTTTGTGAGACAGGAATGAAGAAAATGCTTCTATTTTAATTTGAGCTGTGAATATTACAGTGTGAGTGTTCCAGTGTTAACCAAGCGTGTGCATGCAGTTGCTGTCTGAGTATTGCAGTTGTTAAAAAAAAAAAAAAAAAAAACACACACAAAAAAACAGACCAAACCAAAGTCCTGTTTTGACAGTGTTTTCCACATCACAGGGCTTCATTGCTGATTCATACTTGGCCTAGGAACACACAGCACTACAACTGTTGTGAAACCAGAGTGTCACATCTTTTCACTACTGCAAGAGAGGATCAGCAGGTAATGCCATTCTGGTGAGGTGTAAGTAGATTTACAATCCCCATAATCAAGTTGGGCTGTTGTTGTGGTTTAACCCGGCCGGCAGCTAAACACCACACAGCCGTTCGCTCACCCTCCCCCCTCCCTCTCTGGGATGGGGGAGAGAAACGGAAAATTGAAGCTTGTGGGTTGAGATAAAGACAGTTTATTTAAGAGAGAAAATAATAATAATAATAATAATAATAATAGTAATATGTACAAACAAGTGATGCACAATGCAATTGCTCACCACCCGCTGACCGATACCCAGCCCAACCCCGAGCAGCCGGCCCCCCACCCTGGCTAGCCACCCCTATATATTGTTCAGCATGACATCAGATGGTATGGAATACCCCTTTGGCCAGTTTGGGTCAGCTGTCCTGGGGCTGTCCCCTCCCAGCTCTTGCTGCCCCCCCAGCCTGCCCGCTGGCAGGACAGAGCGAGGAGCTGAAAAGTCCTTGGCTTAGTGTAAGCACTGCTCTGCAGCAATTAAAACACCAGCATGTTATCAGCACTCTTCTCATCCCAATCCAAAACATAGTACCTCACCAGCCATTAGGAGGAAAAACAACTCTGTCCCAACTGAAACCAGGACAGCTGTGTAGATGAATCCTTTGGAAGCTGTTTTATGTGTGCCAAGGAACACTCCCTCCTCTAGCACACTGTATGACTTGGATGGTTTTGGCTGAGCCTTTGTCCTGGTTTCAAGGTCACTTTATAATACGGAGTTGATTACATGATTATTCTGCCTTTATTAATACATTGATGTCAGATTTCTTTCTTTGAAAAGAGAAAAACACCCTGTGTATCCACAGCGATCTATTCTAAACCAAACAGTAAATTTACAATAGCCAAAAAGGTAATAGAGTGAATGCACAGTGGGGTCTTGTTCCAGTTAAAGTTCTGAGAGAGATGGGTGCTCCTTTCAGATGATTTTATTTGTTAAATGTAATCACATGAAGTAGTCCAGTCCCCACAAATTTTTATGAGGTGATATTATGACCCATAAAAGGACTATATTGCTCTTTATCTTTATTAGTCTTTACATGAAAGTTTGCCCCTTTCTTTTAGAAGGTAGCATTTTTATTTTGTTAGAAGGTAGCATATTAAACAGGTTGCTTGAAAGCGATGGAACAGTGAATTTTTATTTTTGGTTTAACCCAGAACACATTGTATGCTTTTGGAGAAATGCTGAATGTTTCTTGGTAAATCCAGGTTCAAAATAAAATAAAATAAAGGCTAGTAGGAGCAGTGGATGGGCCATACAGTGTAACTGGTGATAGAGGTTCATCACGTGAACGTGACTTTCTGAAGGCTTTGCTGTTTTAATGATACTGTCCTGTTTGAGAAAATACTGAGTAAGGACTGCTGCAAGGTTGCACTTCTTACATCTTTCTCTGTGAAGAAAAAGCTCAGTAGTTTCAGCATTCCTGGATGCAGTTTGCTTGGATTTCAGTCATGGAAGAATTGTGCTTTATCGTGGTGACAGCAGAAGCTCCAATGCTGTGCCAGGCATCAGTGCAGAAGGTGGCATGTGGTGGTGACAGCCAAGAGGAAAAGGGGACAGCATGGATTAACACTGGTTTTAGGCACTTTTGTGTTTTTTTTGCATGGTGCTTTAAACAGTTTGAAAATTGGTAGTGGTAGTTTGTTTGGAGCCCACCACTGGGGCTCTCTGTAAGGCAGGAGATGTTATTCAGGTCTTCTGCCTGTGTGTGTGGTAAGGACTCCAAGCCCTTTTTAGAAAGACAGAAAGCAGAAATTGTGTAGCAGATGTGTTATTGCTGGCACAACTTTGGGAGTGACAGAGAACACTCCTGTTTCTCCTTTTTCACTTACCACATGGACTATCAGGGAAGCAGTGAAGAAAAACAGTTACTTCTGTTTCCCATACTTCAAGTTCCTTTGTGTACAGAGGGAAAAGAAAATTGAAAGAGCTAGCATGCCAAACAGGAACAGAGAACAAAGCTGAGTAGCAAGGAAGGCCAAATGCCAGTTGATGACTGGGGACACTGAAATGCCCTAAAAGGCATGATTTGGGGTGGCCAGCCCATGCTTTACCCTTAGGAAGCGAGAAAGATTAGTATAGCTGAAGTGTATTTACTGAGATTCCTTTCATCCTGTCTGCAAAATCCACAAATAGTCCCTATTCTATAACAAATTCAGTCCCCAAATCCAAATCTGTCTTGCTCTGCATCCCTTCAGATCTGTTATTTCTTTAATCAGGGTTTGCTGTCTTTGTCTCTTTCTTGGACCTGATGGGCAGAGTGATGTCTGTGTCTTCTAACACAGGGTCTGGATGGTGCAGGTGAAAGGCTCATAGGAACCGTCCTTGCTCATGTAAGGGGAGAAGTTGGGAGTGAACCAGAACTGGCCTGATGTGTTGCACCTCTCTGCTTCCTCCAGCCCTTCCTCCTGGAGAAATGGCGTGACTCCAAGGAGGAGCTCTTTTCCCCCCTTTGGGGAGGACACTTAGTCAGAAGTAGCTTCTCAAAGGAAAACTGGAATTCATACAAGGACTGGAGAGCCACTTAGCCAGCTGCAACCACAGTCGTGTGACTAGGGAACAGCACAGGCAACACTAATGAGCAAGATGCTGCCAACTGTTACTTCATCTGCCTTGAGAGTTTGGGAGTAAAGAAACAGAGAGAAGAAAGTGCAGCCAAAGGCACTTAAATATCATTAGAGTTATGTAAATCGTTAAAAAGACAGAACTGAAGTGTTATTTCCCTCCTGAGGTGTTCTGGGGATAGCTGAAAGGGGAGAGGGATGTCTTGAACAAAGATGAATTAAGTTTTTCTACAATGTGAGATGTCATGGGTAGACAGGAAATAACCTCTTATTAATGTTTCGTTCTTCCAAGTTGATAAATATAAATATATAATATAATCCTTTAAGAACAGTGTTTTCAGAGGGTTCATACTTGGCTTTAACGTTTTAACCGTGATGAATGTTAGGCCCTGAAACAAAAAGAAATACATTGTGTGGAATTTTTGCTTGTTACTTGCCCAAAGTGATTAAAGTGGTTTACTTTTAACTGCACATTGCTTGTATTATTTTGGGTTGTAAATAAGCACATCAGAATTCAGAATAACTAAAAAATGCAGAGCTACTAAAGACTGCAGAACAGAAGGGCATTACACCTGTAGCTTTAAACATTGGGAAGATACTCTCTACAAATGTGTCTGCTAGCAAGGATGGTGTTCAGCTGGGGTACAGAAGGCAGGTGCAAAGCAGCCTGCCTTGTGCAGCTGGGCTGTAGCAGGCACATGTGAGTGGTGAGAGCGACAGTTCATCTGCTGAGTGCTCGCTGTTCACCAGCGTTTCAGTCAGATGAAGATGGTGCTACTGCACTTGCAATTGTGTGCCTCCAAATGTCTTTGCACAGAGATTTGAAATTGGGAAGAGCTGAGTGGTGGTAGTATATGGATAACTTATCAGGAAAGTGTGGTCAGATTACTAAATAATTCTTTGTTGCACATTTCAAAGGATGGGCAGTAGCGTGCCATAAAACTCTACGTCAGTATTTCCCACATTAGAGTTCAGCTTGTATCTCTTCCCAGTCATTATATGGAAAAACAAATCTGTGTATGGCACTAAGGATGGAGATGTTAGCATGTGGAGATGTGACTTCCTGCATGTAACCAGCTCAGTGCAAAGAGGGAGGTGTGCTATGATCAAAGCTCTCAGTGTTATGCAGAGATGCAACAGATGAAGAGGTGGGAAGTTTACCTAAGGGCTAGGGAGCATGCAGCCAGGAGCAGTGCTGATTTTTGTGGGGAAAAAAAAAGCGTGTACAGAGGAGTTGGCAGCTAGCTGAAGATAGAAAGGAGCCTGGGTCCAGCAAGTACATGGAAACATTTTTGCCTGCAAAATCCTGCCACACAGAGATAACCAAGCAGCTGGCTGTGGCTGCAAAGAATTCTGTCTGGGATTACTTTGCCTCTCAGAGGCAATTTACATCCTGCCCTGTGTGCCTAAACCAACTAATGTGAAGCTTCACCTTACAGGCTTCAGTGCATTGCAGACATACCCTGATTCGCAAAGCACAGAGTCTGAGGCTGATGAAGGTTATTATTGTTGATACATCTGAGCATTTGTTACAGGTAGCAGCTTCGGCATAATTTTTGGGTAAGCTCCTGCAGTGGCAGCATGAAAACTCTTCACATCAAAGTGAAGGGAGGGATTCAGAAACTGTTCCTGAGAAAAAAAAAAAAAAAAAAAATCTTGTTATATCAAATAAGGTTGTCTTAACAATGTGTCTTGGTCCTAGGAATGTGCAATTGTTTTTGCTTTCCTGAGGAGGCCTTAGATTTCAAACATTTGGAATGGGATGTGCTGCATGAGCTAGTTCAGGGGTGTGCTGTCAGCCCCAAGATATTCAGCTCAGATGTGCAGTTAAGGAGAAAAGTGTTAGGGGGACTGGCTGGAGTTTTCTGGATTTGTCTGAATGGGAAGAGCGGCAAGCCAGAGTGTAGGAGCTGCAGTTCCCGAAAGAATTCTTTTTTGGAGACAACTTTTGGGTGTATTTTAGCAGCTAGTTTTACTTGAACAGTGAACGCCCTCACCAGTGCAGCCATTATGAATGTGTAAGAGCAAGAACTTGGACGGATGCACTGCAGCATTGTAGCCTACCTGGTGCTTTTGAAATAACCATTTTCCTCAAGCAAGTACTGCCCACTGGACCCAATCAAAGTAGGATTTCTCAGCCTTTTTCAAGAAGGGAATAATTAAATCTGGAATGGCTTAAGTATAAAGTCATTAGGAATTAGTAAATGTTCCAAGTATGAAAAAAACACCTGAATATTGAGAATTTTTATGACCAAATGAAGGGCTTTTTGCTTTTTATCACATTACAGATATTACATACCACTGTGGTTTAACCAGGCAGGCAGCTAAGCCCCACGTAGCTAGCTATTCACTCACTCCACCCCTTGCAGTTGGATGGGAGAGAGAATCAGAAAAAAAAAAAAAAAAAAAAAAAAAAGGAGTAAAACTCATGGGCTCAGATAAAGACATTTGAATAGGATGGAAAATGAAGAGAAAATAATTATAGCAAAATAATATACAAAACAGGTGACGCACAGTGCAATTCCTCACCACCGGCCCGCTGGCAGGCAAATGCCCAGCCAGACCCAAGCTGCAGCCCCCACCCCTGCCAGCTCACCAAGTTTCATTGTTCAGCAGGATGCCGCATGCTGTGGGACATCCTTTCGGCCAGTTTGGGCCAGCTGTCCTGGTTCTGTCCTTTTCTAGCTCCTGGTGCTGGCAGGACGGTGCGAGAAGCTGAGAAGTCCTTGGCGCTGTGTAAGAACTGCTCAGCAGCGACTGAAACATTGGTGTATTATCAGCAGTGTTCTCATCCTAAAGCCAAAACAGCACCACACCAGCTACTAGGAAGAAAATTTAACTCTATCCCAGCAAAAACCAGGACATGTATACCCCATGGTGTCTTCTGAGAACCTGCTGCTCTAGGGGGAGCAGTAATGTGGCACAGGTGTGATAAGTTGTTACTAAGTGCTTCAGAATTAGCTAGTCTGCTTTGCCCACCAGCTCTGAGGGGACACTGCTGGAAAGATCATATTTATTAAACTTTAGGTTTTACTATGATAAATAGTCCTAGCTAGTTCATTAAGTTGTACGAGTTTCTCAGAGCTGTTACTCACCATTAAAACAAAATCCACAATAAGGAGCACTGCCTGTCAGCATTCAGAGGAGGAAGGATGGAAATACAGTTTGAAAGGAAAAACTGCTGTGTTTTAACTTTACAGTAAGATGCTGCTTTGATGATACTGCAGCAAGACTGTGTTTTCCAGACGTATCTGAAAGGTGTCTTTAAACGTTAGCAATAAGAAACTGTATAGGTACCTGCTAATTGGGCCACTTCCCTTGAGAGGCTTTTGACATCAGTTGTAGGTGAAATTAAGTCATACTTTCATAATGCTATTTTATTCATAAGTCTTAGGTGAACGATATACATAAGTGAATTACGCTTTTAGACATGCAGAAGAAAAGATGAGCAATGGGATGCACTTTCAGGAAACCTGAGACTTGTGCTGAAAAGATTCAAAATGATTCCCAGCTGAGACGAACCTCACCTGAAGAGCTGCAGCCCTGCTGAGGTCAGCAGTAAGAAGGGGACTAGAGTCTTCACATCAAACAGGCAAGAAATGGGTAACCTGACTGAGCCTGGACTCAAGCATAAATTAGAAAATAAGAGCAGCTGCTGCTTTCAGAATCAAAGTATGATAAAAGGCAGGGATTTCCAGCTTACAGCGAGTTTGGGACTCAGTGAGGTCCACAGACCGTAACACACAGTGGGGGGGAAATCTTGTGGCCTAAAACAGCAGCAGCTGCTGTATCACAGGCTTAGTGATTTCCTACACCTGTGTAAGGCAGCTGTTTGGGAACCAGAGCGGTTCATTGTGCTCTCCAGAACTGCAGCAGGTCCCACTGAGTTCCTGCAGGCATTGTAAATGGTGATTTTCCACTCTGAGAAGACAGCATGTCTGTTTCAAAATCAAGAAGGTGATACTGTATGCTGCTATACCTTCACGCTGCCTGGGGGAGCAGGGGAAGAGAAGCCAGCTGGTTGTGCTCCTGCCTCAGAGGAGGGTGTTATGTAGTTCTCAGGGTTAGAAAACTCTGAGCTGTTCATGCTAGTGCTCTCTGTGGTGCAAAAATTCCCTAGATCTCCCACCAGTCAGCATGTGACAGGGCCTAGAAACAAATGCTGAGGCATAAACAGCCCAATTTCTTATTCCCAGGTGCTAGAGATAGTCAACTGCCTCTCCATAGAGTTTTTGTAAAGTAATTATACTGCTCCAGTAGGTTTGTATAGCCTCTTTGCAGAGATGTAAATGTTTATCTGGAGTATAAAACCACGGAGACTCAGAATGTACATCTCAATCTCAGTTTTTCCACAGCTACATCTGGGAAAGGAGAGGGTTGGTCACCACACAGACACGCTGTGTATCATCCATCAAACACACTAGCCTTGGCTATATTCACATGAAATAAAACTGCTGCTAATTGCCTGCAAGTGTGCGACTTTGCCCTTATGAGCCATATAAAACCATGGAGATTTGGTTCATAAGATCTCAACTTGCTTTCACATCTTTTATTGAAGCAGCTAATATTTAATGAGGCTTCAGAAACATTTGAGCAATTCTCCTGGTGCTTGAGGACCTAAAACAAGTCCTGACTATGTGATCTCAGTTTTATGCTGCTGTGTTTGGTCAGCTTTTTAAGCTCCTTTTGCTGAGAATAACCATCAGTTCCTTGATTCCTCTTTGAGTTTATTTCATCTATCTTCCTCACAGTGCCCTGTAAGAACACTGACCTCGTGGCACTATTGGTAAGTCTTCGGCTCAACTTGGAATGTACAATTTGCATAAGGTAAGTAAAAAATATCTCATACGCTACTTGGAAATATTGCCTAGAAATTAAAGTAGGATAATGTAGAAAGATGTTGCTTAACAAAAAAAAATAATAATAATAAAACAAAACAAACAAAAAAGCAATACATATTTAAATTGCGAGAAACTTTCCTCTAGGGGCCCCAAAAACACAAACCTACAAATACTCACTCTCAGACCAATATCAGAAAAAGGAAAATTTGAATAATACAGCATGTGTCTTGTGGAGACAGCGAGGTCACAGACCCAAATGATGCAGTTTGGCTAAGATGGGGTGGTGGAGTGTTGTATTCAGCCCTCAGGTGTAAAGAATAAATCCCCATCTCAGCAAGTGGACAGCTATCCCTAAAACAATTGAAAACGAGAGCCTGCTGTTTTATGTCTGACATGGACCTCACATTGCTTACACCTGGCCATTATGCTTATCTCATTTGTTTTTCTTTGCCTTCTTCAGTTCAAGCAACTGGTAATACATGAGCTGTGTTAGCATGCTGAAGTTAACTCTGAGAAAGGACTGTTAATCCATTCTAGCTCAATCACGTAGCAGCTGCAACTTAGCTGGGCTGTATTTGAGGTATGGTGTTTCTTTACTATTTTCATGTTTTATTTAGATAGCTACTTTCTTTGTCAGTATATTCTTTTAATGAAAGTTCCCCTTCTCTTGATCCTGTGAGTGCCTTGATGTGCTCTGCCTCCTGAGACAGGCAATTCTATGGCGATGTACTGAAGTGGAAGGAGTGCTATTTCTGAATTCTTGTCTCTCTTTTAAACACTAAAAATTTTCTAATGTGTTGTGGCTGTTTTGCACAGCTGTTGTGATGCATAAGCTTGGTTTAAATGTGTGTCTTGTGGCTACTTGGCATTACAGGAATGTACAGAACCATTGAAGTTTCTCTTCTGATAGACCTAGTATGTGCCTTCTGGTGAATCAGTATTTCCTACAGTGTGCTGCGTTGTTCTGACCTTGAATTTTTATAGGCTTGTCTTCCAAGACAGCTTTTTCTGCCTTGGTCAAGAAGTTTACATTTTCTATTTAAAAAGATGCACATACGAAGCTGTGAAAGACCTAGAAGTCTTGGCTGTCTTTAGGCTCAGTTGCAAGTTTGATACTTCAGTGGGGCCTGAGAGTGAACCCTAAACTCACTCCTTAATTATTCTAAAATGCAAAGCTTGGGGTTTCATGTCCATTTTCTCCTCACTGTTCTTCTTTCTTCTTTTTCCCACATTATTTCTTAAATTAATTTCCTTAAAATAGTGCTTCTGTCTATATTTTTCACTTGCTTATGCCCAACACCAATTTTAGGCATAGGCCTGAAACCACCCTCGAGGGTGGCTGCCTGCTTGGCTTTATGCTAGTGCTGGGATTGGTGGCAGTGGCTGCTCATGAGAGGTGTTGGGATATTTAGGGTGACAGCAACAGTTGGATGAATAAAGCAAGAGAATGGGAAATCTTGCATTTGCTCCTCTCAAATGTTTACTTCAGCTCTTCATTACCAGTTTTGCTGTGCCTGCTTTCTCGTCCTCTAGTGTTTCTTAGCTTCCTAAGAATACTCAAGTCATTTTTGTTTATGGGCTCTTCTATACTAATGGCCTAGGCTAATTTTACAGGAATTTAGGAAAAGCCCACTTCCTTTTGGATCTGTAAGACAGATCCAACAGACATTCAGCTTTTTAGAGACCTATCGATCGATTTAGACTCCCATCAACTAAAATACTGCCAGTGGGAGTCCTCACTGCAGGATGCTCCAGTGTCTAAAGACATTTTAGGTGATTATGTGTCCTAAGACCTTCTTAATGCTTCTGCACTGTTCTGCTGTTTTTTGTTTGCTTTGTTTTTCATAATAGCAGCAAGTGAGGAGAAGCCTTTAAGTGGTCTTTGGTGCCTGCTTTTTGTTTGGATATTCATAAAGCTGAAATGTAAACAAAAATGCTGCTACTTGCCTTGCTTTTATTAAATTCTAGGCTGCCCATATAAAACAAGATTGTTCATGCTGAGCTTGTAGGTTAACTAATAGCCTCTGGGCCGTGCTTTGGGCTTGTCTGCCTTCTGCACCGTTATTACTTTGGTCTTGTTGAGCGCATTTTGCCCTTGGTTATACTCATTTTGGTTGCCGCAATAGTAAAAAGAATGAGTTTCTCTCAAGACGGCTGGAAAAGATTGCAGAGATGTTTGTTTAAAGATTTAACATGGGTCAATAGGAAATGCATTTGTCTCCTGGTAAATTTATTATGAGGCCACAGCACCGGTAAGTTGCATTATCCCAAAGACCACGGCTTGAACAGACTACTGTCTTCTGGATAGTTTTATAAGGGATTCTGGCTTCAAAGCTCCAGTGCCTCAGTGAGGTGTAAAGCCCCGTAGCAAAATTTATGCAAGTTTATTTTTTCCTTACATCAAATACACTTGAAACAGCTACCACTGTGCACTTAACAGCAACAGAATGCTTTCAACTTGTATAGAGCTTGCTGGGCAAAACCAGCTTCTAAAAGCAGTTGTGTTAGAAGTGGGGATACGTTTTATCCAGAAGAACCCTAAATACAGCAGTAAAAAATACACAAAAACAAGTGAATCAAAGGTAGTGTAACAAATCGTTAGCATAATCATCTGTTGACACGGTTTTTCAAAGTAATGAAGTATCTCTTAACACAGGCAGCTTCATCTAGTTCATGTGTCCCTCTGAAAGTCAGCCTAGGCTGAGGCTCTTAGCTTATGAGCGCACCTCCAAAGCTAGGCTTCTACCAATATGCTTACGCTGCAGCCAGAGCTGGTGTTAAATCAGTTGCAGCTGCCACTTCACTTTGTGAAGGATTTATTCAGCTTCTTATGTTATGTTTGCAGTCCATGCTGTCCTATATGCATTGCTACCACTACCCAGTTGAGCTAATTAAAATCTGCATTGGGTCGCTCTGTAGACAGTATAAACCTCTCTCAGCAGAAGAATTATTACTTAGCACTTCAGAAACTCAGCCTACCTGCGCAGTGAGCTGCCTGTGAGATTAGGAAGCTGCCTAACTCTGCAGTCCTGTTCTTGAGGGTGTTGGACCCTGAGTTTATCAGTCCTTGTGATCTGTGCACTTATTAAAAAACAAAAAAGAAAAAAAAAATCTGCTTGCAAATGTTGACATTAGATAGGACACTTTAATTTGTGTGTGTAAATATGCTGTCGTTTCTGTTATACCCCCGAACTGTTGATTACATGTCGTTTTCAATGATCACACCCACTGAACTCTAGTGTGCAATAAATTACCTTCTGATCAAGATGGGTTTGTTTGCCAAATGTTGCAGGGAAGCAGCCTGGCAGAAATTTATACTCAGCTGAGAGGAAATGTCAGAGCTGACTATTTATGTGATAATTGCTGTACCAACAATATGCTTACAGCAGTAACCTTGCCTTATAGGATCACCACCGAACTACCTCAATTAAAAATAGAAAAGATTGGTGTAGACAGATCACATCAAGCAGCTCCCATTGTCTGTTGCAGCATTCCCCTGCCCTTCTCAAAATGGCTTATCCAGCCTACTGCTAAAGGAATCAAGAGATGCAGGATTTCACCGCGTCTCATCGGAGGTATTTACACAACTGAATACCACTCCTGCAGTGGTTTTCCTGGTGTTAACGTTACATTATTGTTTCACAAATTTTTGTATGTTTTAATATAAATTATGGCAATAATTGAAAAAAATGCAGAATCAATGGCTTTTTTAAAATAGTATAGAAAAGTGTAAAACTTTACTCACTCTCCGTAGGTTCTGATTTATTTTACTTTTTTTTTTTTTTAACCTAACACATACTATCAAACGTAAACTGTCACACCAGGACTTAACGTAAACCAGTGTTATCCCCTAAAATATCAGGAGATGAAAGCATAATGATTGTTAAAATTATTATTATTATTATTGGTATCTAGATGTGCAAATGTTTCAGACAGAAGCAAAGGCAATGTGACAATATCCATTGTATTTAAGTATAATGTCTTGTGTTGAAAAGAGCTGTGCCAAAGAGCAGGATTATTATTACTACTATGGCCATGAAGATTTTCTACAAAAATGGAGAATGGGGAGTGCATGTAGATTATCTAGCAATATGCAAGAATCAGTGCCACAGGGCCATATAATTCACAAAACAGAAGTTTCTTTACCACATCCACAATTGTGTAGTCTGAATGTTTCTGTTTATTAGTACAGTAAATAGAAGAAAACTTCTATTTTACATTGATATCACTATTGAGTGTTGAGCTAAAGGAACCCGTGTGTACGCTTTTAATATGTGTACATGTGGCACACTGAGTACAGCATCGTCAATTTGTGCTGTAGTCACTGTCAGTTCAGATCATCTTTCCAAACAGCTCATTGTGAACTTAGTGGGACGAATGAGTGAACGCAGTCTGAAGAGATGGGAGTTATGTGTCTTCAAAGCAATGCGTGACCTGTTGCAATGTTACTGTTTGTGGGTTTGGGGCTTTCTGTTTGGTTGGTAGGTTTGTGTGTATGTTGTTGCTTTTTCTTGTGCATGTGTTTAGTTTTTTGTTTGCTTTGGAATGAACAGAAGCTTTAGTTATGTTACTGTGAGAGTCCACTGAACTATCTGGCCAAAGCCTCCTGAAGGTTCTATTGGATGCTTTAAAAATATCATTCAGGTGATAGGAGTATGGATAGTCTTTTTTTCTTTTCCCTTTAATCACACCCAACTCTCTTCTCAAATGTTCTTCCTTGTGTAGCTTTTGCCCTCTGCAGGAACAAAGCAAATGCAAGATTGTGTGTTGCTACAGCAGGATTAGAAATGTGTGCTTGTTCTTGCTTTCTTAACGGGTGAAATCAGATTCAATTAAAGTTTGTGCTCTTTTATCTAGACAGCATAAAATTAATATCTGCTGTGTGCCTGGTTGCTCTCTTCTGGCTGGAGGGCTGATATCTAGTTACAACCTTAGTGCTTGTGCCAAGTGCTAGAAACCCTTAGGTTGCTCTTGTGGTTGCAGACAGTGAAATATTTGGAACAAGAAGTCCTGTGTGATGACCATTAGGTGATGACAGTCATCTTTATGTTCAGTAGTTTACGTTTGTAGGTGCTTTCAAAACTATGTAAAGGCTCCCTAGCTGGTGCCATCTGCTCTGAGTTTTATTTTAGCCAGAGGGAACCGCTGCCATGTGTGTGGCAACGTGGTATGCGTGCCACAAACTGCGAGATGAGCAGAGCGGCTGCTCCAGCCATTTAGAAGCTACTGATTCTTGCTCTTAATGAATTGCAAACAGCAACTCAAATACTTGATTAAAAATGTATCCTACGGTGCTTAGGGCTTGCATTTAAAGCTTGCTTTGTCCAGTGAGAGCAGTCTGATAGAGAATTAAATGTATTGTTTGTGTATGTGTGTGTTGTTTTTTTAATTATTATTTTTATTGTTGTAAGATGGCCATTTAAGAGGAAACTAGTTTGGAAAATTCTAGTGGAGCCCATTTTTGGCAATGGATGGTGTAGGGGTGCCTCTATAATGCTACCTATGGGGCAACGACATGTATTGGGCTTGTGTTATTGCTGTGCTTGTCTCTGCTTCTGTGCAGCTCTGACAGCTGTTTCACTGTTTAACCCTTAGCCTATTTTCAGCTGTACCCAGCAACTTCTAGGGCTCTCCACTGTAGCTAACTCCTTTGTTCATGTCCTCCCCTCACGTACAGCTTTTCTCTCCTTGATCTTTCCTTCATTTCTCTTCTCCACCTTCTCCTTCTGTTTGCTAGGCTGTGTGAAGTTCTCCATAAGTGAATGCTGAGATACGTCGCTTGCTTGTCAGAAAAATCTGTAGTCCCAGCTCTTCCTTTTTGTGTGTCATTGGTGTACACACAGTTGTTTTGCTTTGCATCTGGTTTCTGAGGCAGAAGTTTCATCTCTCAGGTAAACTGTGCTCGCAAAGATGGAGAAGCTTAGCCATAGCACTTCTAGAAATTGTCCTTTCAAATCCCTCTGTGGAGAAGAGGAGGGGGAGAAATCAATAAGTTTGCTGGGGTGGGAAACACTCTACATAATCTTGCAAAATCCTATAAACCACTGAGAGCTTCCAAGGCAATTCTCCGGGAATCATCTGGGCTCCTCAGTAAAGAATAGGCCACGAGAGAGGCCAGATTACCCTTCAGGTAAATAATCCTGGAGCTGGGAAGCAGATGAATTTCTGTATTTTTCACCTAGAGTTAAACATTTTAAAGTGACTTGGATGGTAGAAACAGTAGACTTGCTGCATGGTAACAACGTTCTGTTTCACAAATGTATAGCAACAGTCTGGTTAAAGAACACTGAGGGTGTGTGGCCAAACCCTTGACAGGTATTTCCATACAGAAGAGTGGCTGCACAACCTCACTTGACCTGTAAGTGTATTCACAATGTGATCCTTAATTGTATGTCTTGTAACATTGTTCCTCTGTAGGGTATTGCATTAGGCTGTGCACAACAGGTATCTAAAATAGGGATACTATATTATTGGGGGCATAATAAATGCTGGTTGCTATAGCAAACAGCCAGAATATACGTAGGAATAAGGATGTTCAGAAACTGTCCTGCGCAACTACAGTCAACTGCTGTCTCTGTCATACAAAGCCTTTCACTTAGACCATGCTTCTTCGGAGGTGATTACTAGTTTCGTGTGTGTCTGTGTGTGGTAAGCACCTAAAGGAAAATAAGGAGCCCTGGGGTTTGACTTGCAGAAGTACAAACTATTTAGAGATGTGTTTGGAATCTAGGAGAACTATACATAGATAAACAATCACAGAATTGGAGGAAAAAAAGAACATCTATTCTGACTTGCACCATGCGGCATTATTGACTATGCCTTTATCAGCCACAGAGATGTTTGTCTAATTCGTTCTTCAGATCTTCCAAGCAATCTATTGCAGTGTTTATCTATAAAAAAGATTTACCAAGTATTTTACCATTCTTCTTGCAGTAATGGATAGGGCAAGAAAATTGGGTTAAGCTGTCATTGAGAGGGTAACAACAACAAAAAGGCAGTCTTTTACCTACTTGAAAAGTTTTGGCTTTCCCTCAGTCACCATAGAAGACTGTATGGTACTTACCTGTCCAGTCTGCTTTTTTGCTGATGGTGTTTTCACTGTCTCTCATTTCTCTCACCTGGATGCTCTTTGACTAGATTTTGTCACTCCTGAAGTGCCTTCCCCCAAACTGCTAGCAATATTCCAGATGAGGCTTTTATCAGTAGTGCTCAGTGCAATAGAAAGATAACTTCATGTATCTCGCAGCCTGTTTGCAGTATGATGCAGGAAAGCAGGAATTTGCACTCCTATCTCACCTTGGATTTTAGTAGGCACAGAACAGCTTTGTCACTGGTCTTGTTTTTAGAAATGGGTGAAACAATGTGGTTGTAGCTTTCCAAAATAATTCAGATTGAGGGGGGAAAATGCTTCAAGCCAAAGGGTTGGAATCTGGAGATTGCAGTCAATAGGAAAGCTCAGGTCATCTTGAATAACCTAAACTCTATCTATAATAAATCTACATGTAATCCAAGTGTCTTTGCAGGCCTTCAGGCAGATTTTCAGTCAGGATAATATCATTACTTTCCCAGCGAAAGCCTAAATGTCTCTTTGGAATACAGGTGTTCAGAACCTGGGCACTATGTCATGAACTTCACCAGCCAGTAACTTCCATGGGAACCTGCTTTAGTGCTCAAAGTAAAACAGCTTGCCTAGTGAATTGCCCTCCCCATGTCTTGTACCACAGGGGCATGTGTGTTTGGTTTGGTTTTATTCTGTGTGTGCTGACTAAATCAAAACTCTCCTCATACTGAATTCAATGGTGATAAAGATACAACCTGCTTTAGCTGTTTTCAACATAGTGAAGATTTATGAATAGTTTTTTAATAGAAAATAAACTTTTAAGTGGTGAGTCGTCAGTATAAACACATCAAATATATCCAATATCTGCTTCCCATATTCCAAAAAGCATTTGACTATTACAGAAAACCAATACTTGACTCAGAGGCTCAGTAATTCATTTACAAAGCAATGCCTGCTGTCAGCTGTTTCCAACACAGGTTTCTGGATTTGTGCTGACAGGCCATGCAGGGGGTGCACTACGCTCCTCAACCCCTCATCAAGAATTTACAAGACTCCTTGTAATACTTTATTCCATGGTAAAACTTTGTTTAATTCTTGCTGTCTACTTCTGAGATTATTTACTCAGAGGTGGTGTAAGAAATGGACTTTTTAAAAATGTTATCCACAATTTCTGGTGTACAATTTGTATTAAACCCCATCAAGTGAAACAGTATTAGTTCAGGGGTCTGGATAGGTTTTGAAAGTGGTTAGGCACTATCAAGCCTTGTTGCTGTCAGACTCATTAACAACAGAACTATAAGCTGCTAGAGGAAAATGTTACTTTATTGTTATGGCATGATCAATGTCAAGAGAAATAAGATTTAAGCTTTGAAAAACCGTAGCAGGGACAAATTAAAGACATGGTCTAAAAGGTATCTTACTGCCTCATTCAGGGTCTTTCTCAGACCCAGGTATCAAGATTGACTGGATTCAAATAATATAAAGCTTAAAATTTCCTCTGATAAGTATGTTAGACTTCTCAGTGATGTTTCTGACATCCAGGACCGTGAATGTTATAGAACCAGATAAAATTCAAGTGGAAGGCTGAGAAGATCCCTTGTTATGGAAACACTTGGTGGTTTCATGCAGGAGATCAGATCTGCGTTCAGCATTACTGAATTCTGCAAACATTTGGTAGAATGCTTCTTACAGAAAATATCCTCCATCTTGCCAGGTAAATGGAACATTCTTCTTTTAATTATCTCTCATCCATCTTGGGTTGTTGTCATTGATGTGACTGAGCAGAAACCATTTATCATGGTTCTTAATGATTTTTCATTAACCAATTAAGTCAGTGAGGCTGGGAAAGAGTTTCAAGATAGCCCCAGTACTTAGGGAAGGCATGCTGAAGTTCTTAGTTTTGTAAATAACTACTGTAAATGCTGTTTCCTGTATTTCTTTTGTTTGTTCACTCACATCCCTGGAACAACAGGAGTCGTTCACATGTTTTAAGGAGATTGCAAGCATGCATTTTGTAAAATGAAGGATGATTTTACTTTGTGACAAATACTGGTATTTGTCTCTTAACTGCTCCTGGGAAACTGCTGCCTCAGATCATATTCAGTTGCCTGCATACTCTAGGCCTGGTTCTATCTGAAAACTCCTGAGGAGAATTGCTGTATTCACAGTCAATCCAATTTGGAAACAGCACAGTGGGGAGCATCAGCATCTCTACTGTGTCTGGATTGTTTTGACAAAAGCATGTAAAGCTTTCACTTGATCTGCTTTCTGGAAGTTGAAGTGAATTGGACTGTTCTGATATTCTCTTAACCTGTTGCTTTGTGATGGAAGAGATCCTGTGAAATAGAAAATCTTCCCTTAGTGCACTTCTTGTAACAAGCGGACTTGAGCAGGGTTGTATATTCATATCCACTCAACTTCTGTTTTCAGTACTGCTGATCTCAGCCTTAGCTTGTGGCACACTGAGGGTAATTTGTTCAGTCCTAGCGAAGTTACTAAAATACGAATTTTGTAAAAACAGCCAACAGCAGGACTACGGGATTCTTTGGCTGCTTTAAACATTATCCAAATGTTTTTATCTTGCAACTGATATCCAAAAGACAGTCATATTTTAGGCTTGTCCATAGCTAACTCTGTAGCCGCCTTATTGTTGCAGCTACAGACTCAAAAGTACATCGAGTCTGATAGATGGCTCTCTCCTAATTGAAGGTAAATACCTCTGCGTACCTGTAAAACAAGTGCACCTTGAAAGATACTCCAGCCTTGCTAACACAGGAGTGGCGCCCATGTTAAGAAAAACAAAGAAAAGTAATTTTGAAGTCCAACACAATGCTAAAAAAACAAACTCCCCATAGAAGTAACTTTGATTCCCTTCTCCCCTCCTATTGCCCTCTACAACAGCAGCACCAATTCAGCAGTATGTGAGTGGGAATTCCTACATGTGAGCGTTACACAGTCGTGTAGTTTGGAGTCTAAACAGAGGACCACTGGACAGGATATATTTTATGTTTTGGAAACTGTAGTCTAAGCTAACAGGCTGGAGCAAAGCTGAAGTGAATGATATCAAGGTAAAGAGGATGCATTTGTGAAGAATGAAAAACTGTCTAATCAGATTGAAAGAAACTTTGTACCCTGTTTTGCATACAGTTAGTAGGATGTAGTCCTATGCCTCACTGTATTGGTACGTCATTGTACTGTGCGGGGGTTGCTATTGTTAAGAGCAGAGTGGGAAAGGGCAAAAAGACTCTGGTCTTTGGAAATAAGTCACAGAGGTCGTCCCCAGGAAGGAGAACAGACCTGGCGTGACAGCTTCTCTGCTGTCTCTCAACCTCGTAAATCAAAGCAGTTCTGTTGCTGTGGTGAAGAAAACAAAATGACAACTTCCCTGTGCACTGATGCTTTCTGGTGATATAATGGTGCCTGCCTGCGTGCTGACGCCGGCCATGAGGACCTTTATTCAGATTAAAGGATTATTGAGTGGTGCACAGTTCAGCTCAGGATATTGAGAATGAAACATGTCTTGAAGCTCCTTACTAAGTTGTGGACACATGAGCTTCTTCCTGTTGTTCGTGGTGCTGTCTGATTTTCCTTCCAAAGGATAATCTGGTGCTATTTATGTAGGTTGCAACTGGATTTCAGTCAAGAAGGCAAGCTTTAGAAGTTGAGAGGCTGTAATGTATTAACAGTGTATGTGGCAATGATATATTCTGGTGAGTGAGGTCCTGTAGCTTCATTGTTATTAACTGGAACTAGTTGAAAGATTGATTCATTTTCCTGGGGAGCGGGAAAATTGTATTAAATTTTCATAAAGTTTTAAAAAATTAATATTTTTAACTCTTGTCCATGTTTGAAATGTAAACTGAATAACAAACACTTGTTATTTTATGGAGTTATACCTCAGCCCCAGAAGGTGCTCCTGGCTATGAATTCTCCCTTTTATCTCGCACTTGCTCAGGAGGGAAGGGGAATAGGGAATACTTTGAGAGGTGTCTGGACAGCAGAGGAGAACCAGAGCCCTGTGATGGCCAAAGTCATTTGTTACTGAGGCAGCATGTTCAAATAACACAGAATAATATTGAATTTGTCCAAAACTGAATAGCGGATTCTACATGAGAAAAATCCAAGTGTTTTTGTTTTGCATCAGCTTGGCTCAGATTATGGTATTGTGTTTAGGCTTTAACAAAGGAAAGTTGTAGATCTGTGTACCTTTCAAAATGTTTCCCCAGAAGATTTCCCTTAAGTAATAGGATTTTCTACTGAAAAAATGCTTCTGTCACTCAAATCTAGCATCTCTCAGGGCCCTGTGAAAATGCTCCAGTTGTGCAAGTCCCTAAGATGTACATGGTCCTAAGTTCTTTAGTCCTGAGCTCTAAATATATAAACAAATAAGGGGTAGGGACTCAAGGTACCATTGGAATGAAATGGGTCTGGTATTGGTCTGGCACATCTTTGTCAGATAAATCACATTTATTTGAAGTTTCAGGTTTTGTTAGCAAACTTCTACACTTGATGGCAAAGCTTTTGGGACCCAAACCCTGAACTCGCTAAGGCTTCCCCACAAGTAGCACAGATGGCAATACCAGAGGCAGACCAAGTCTGAGCGCCTCTGATACAAGATTCTTGGATGACAAGTAATTTAGAAAGGTCTGTGCCTGGAGCTGTAGGTCAGGCCATCCCATGCAGGGGCTAGTTCTTAGTGCCCCAAACAGCTATGCACCACAATAGATGTGTCCGCAGAGCTGAACGAAGGCTGAAGGGCAGCATAGAGGAACCAGCTGAGTTGCTCTTCTGGTGCTGGAATGAACTGGCCTTATGGCAACCTATGAATGGTAATGCTGCCTAGAAGGCTAAAACTGCAACTATTTTATTTTGATGTGGCTGAGTAAATAGATTGTGGAAGGCATCTGTTTTGGAAATGCATTTGGCACAATAACATTTACACGACTCTTACAGCAAATATCGCTGTGACATTTACTGGTTTGGGTTTTTGTTTTTTTTGTCTGTTTGTTTGTTCATTGTTTTCTAAAACCTGTATCCTTACATAACCTTGTTTGAGGTTGGGAGATCAGCTGGTTTATACTGGCTCATACTTTCTTTTCCTCCTTTGAGCACAGGCTTTATTATTATTACAACAGTGTTACAGAGATGTATGGCATTTTGCACACTCTTCCAGATCTTTACTCAAAGAGTTTTATAATTCTATCCCTGATCTTACTTCAAATTTTTCCAAGATTCATCCTTTTGGTTTTGTAGAGCTATAGCAAAGTAAGTAAAGTGCCCTAAGTTTTTAGATTTAAGTAAATATAGTAAAACATGAAAAACAAGAGTAGCATAACCTCTCCCTCCCTTCCCATTTGCCCCTCACCCTGCAAAAAAAAGGACCAGAAGAAAACCTCTGCTGAATTTCTGGACCTTGCCAGTGTTCCTCAAGCTTCTGGGAAAGCTCTGCTGTGGCAGTGTATAGGATTGTGACGGTAATGTTCAGACTTCCCTGAGCCAGGGGAACCAAACTTTCCATTGGCCCAGGTTGCGATGGAGCCAGCCAGGTCAGTACTCGTGGCTTCCAGCACTTGCCACTGAAAAGTGAGTTTTTATAGCATCATTAATAAGTGTGCGTATATAGTCCCTGTTGATGAGACTTGGGCAGATTTTTGTGAGAATTAGCTTTATTTTTCCACATAAAGATAGAAAGTGACTTATTTATTCTAAGATTACAATACTGACAACTTGCTTGATTTACCTTTACATCATGAATATTTTAAAATTATTTAAATAGATCATTTAGTGTGGTATGTGCCGCAACTCTGAACGTTGGTGATCCATGTGGAAACCTTTGTATATCGGTTTTCACAAATGAATAATTGAATGCTCACACAGCACCTTCACAGTGGTCTTGACATACGTGCAGATGTTTGGACTTGGAGATTCTATGGCGCTGCAAAGAACCACTGATGCTCTTTGACACTGGCAGTGATATACACTAAAACCTGTTGGATATAGCACTCAGCTGTATTTCCAAGTTTGAAATTTCCATTAGATGAAGCAGGAGACTGAATTCAAGAAAAGAAGGAACTGTTAAAAGGGAGCTGAGATGATTGGTTTCCATTCTTCTAAAATGTATGTTATACAGGAATACCTTTGTCATTCTATTTGTAAATAACAGCCGCCTACAGAATGCCTTTCCCTGCTTTCTTATTGTCTTTAGAGTTGCTGTTTTATTTCTTCTTTCACATCTTCTGGGCTGCTCTTTTCCAAGCTTTTCTGTTCAGTATTTACTGGACTGCATGCACTTACTTTCCCGTGCCCTTTTGTTAAAACAAAGCTATTCTCTGTGAGGTTCTGGTGTCATTGCTATTGAGAATAATCGTCAGAACAAGAGGAGAGCCTGTCCTTTCGATGTGTATTTCTAAGAGGTTTTGGTATAAGCAACCTTCTGACATCCTTAATGTTTCTCAGATCTTTAGAGCCTTTCTGTCTTTGCTGGTTTCATGCTTCCTATTAGTAATCGGGTGCTTTGTGCCATTGCTGAAGTACGTGTGACCTTCCTATGCTACCTTGATATCCTCTGTGCAGAAACTCTCCTGCAAAAAGCTGATATTCAAATAATCTGTAAGTGACAGTCATGACCACTTCTGTGCGTAACAGCAAAGTGAACCCTTCCGTTCACCTCTGTGTCCTTGCTATGGGCGTGAGCGTGCATGCTGCGTATTTCTTCAAACACGTTTGCCAGACTGTCATAATGATGGTAATTAGTCACTTTGTTTTTTGAGGGGTGGGCAATAGGTAGTTCAGTTCACACTTGTTTATATTAGGGTGGAGTGAGATGCAGTGAGGTAGAAAGACCTTCACCTTCCTTATGTTCTACAGGAGTCCGTTATGATCTAGTTCATGTATGATGCTTTCCTAGCTAACTTTCTGGCTGTCTGACTCCTAGCTGAAACTATGCTGAGGTTTCTGCATTCCCCGCTTCCTGAGAAGAGATGATGGTACAAGGTATCTGTACTGGACTATTCTTCACAGCAGTCTGTATGGTGCTGTTTTGGATTTGTGACAAAAGCAGTGTTAATCAAACACCAATGCTTCAGTTATTGTTGAACAGTGCTTAAACAGTGTCAAAGCTTTCTCACTTAGCTCTCCACCCCCAGTCCCTCCCCAAGGGAGTAGTCTGCCTTAACAGCACTGTAGGCAAACAACTGAATTCTAGGGGCCGCTTCTGCTGCCCCACACTCAAAATGCAGGTTTCTCTGTATCTTCTTCTCATCCTTTCATATAAACACAGTGGAGAGAGAAAGCTTTGTAAACTTGTGCTAATTTAAAGTATCTAATTTTTAATGTTATTCTCTTCCAGAGATTCATTCTCTTTACTTACTGTATCAATGAGTTTGTAGCTGTAAAAGCAACTGTTGCAATTATTATGCAGCAAAATAGAAAACTTAGAGAAAGGTATGTTGCAGCTCTGTCTACAAATGATGCCTCAATTCCTTAACCTTCTTTAAAAATTCATCACCTTCCAAAGCTGTTCCCCGACCCAAAGAGACCCAAAGCTAAAGAAATACGTATTTAATTTTTAAAGAAATCTATAGAGAATGGGGCCAGGATCAGCACGGGGCTTCTCAGCAGGGCAAGCAACTCTCAAGTTTGCTGTCCCAAGAGCAGCTGGGGAGTGGGCTGCTGAGACTGGCTGCAAGAGAGGCTGGGTAAAGCAAACAAACAACAACAACAACAAAGCAAAGCAAACCAACCAACCAACCAAAAAACCATCAAGGCACTAGAGATTTAGAAGGAACTAAATAAGACTTCTGAAAAGAATCTTTTTTCCCCTCTAGTAAAAGCAACACCAACAGTCTGCCAGTGTCACTCCGCTGCCTGAAAGCAAGTGCCTGTGTTGATGAGGGGTCAAACAGAATTCACTTCAGTCTGCTTCCCTTAGCTGTATTGGCTCTGAAATAGTATCAGAATAAAAAGCCAGTGGTAGCCTCTTTCCTTACTAAAATCAATAAGCCTAATAGTCACCACATAAAGAAAATGCATCTGTGGCTAAGCCTGTGCCCTCACAGAATCTCTTTACCTTGGAAACATTAGTGGATTTATTCATTATTTTGCAAGGTTGGTAAGAGGCTATAAGTTTTTTAATTTCTTGATGGGAGAAGCTAAGGCATAAACAGAGTATGAGATGCACCTCTCATGCTGCATTGTGAACTGAGACTTCTGGAATTTCTATTTTTACTTTCCTGTAGCATCTCTTGTTCCTGAAGGCCTGAAATAGGCACTGTCTCAATATATGCTGCATATGCTCATATACATGTCTCTATACGCTGCCAATAAAATCTGTTCTGAGAGCAGCGTACAGGCAACATGCAGTCAGGGAAGAGAATGAGAATTTTTTAAGCAAAGCTACTTTGTGTAAATCCTGTGGGACCTCTAACTTTTATTCATTCATTCACTGTTTCATTTTGATTCTTCCTTCCATTTGAAGCAGCCAAATGACACAACTGGAAATCCTGACACTGGTCACCAAAGCGAAATGGTGCTATGTACAAACCCGTAGGAATATCTGGGGATCGTGGATATTTGGGGTAACAGGACAGAGCCTGCCTGCCCAATTTGTACAGGAATCTGTCACCTAAAGTAACTGAGGTGGTTTATTAAATAATTATTTTGTGAGTCAAGTGAGTGCCGGTTACTAAATGGTCCTAGGACCAGCTGTGCTTCCTTGGGACTAAGGACCTGATTATAGTTAGGCTTGATGCTGGGACTTATCTGCAACTGTCTTCATGCTCATAAATCAGAGCTTCACTATACTTGTGTCCCTTCAATTCCCTTCTCTCCCATAGCAGATTTTTCATGTCAGTGCTGAGCTTTTCTCCCAGGCTCCCTCTCTCCTGCAAAGAACATTAATTTGTTAACTGTTATTAGAATGAATCTGCCCTAATGGACCTGTTCTGACCAATGTATTTGTGTTTGCTTCAAGCAGTTTCTGGTCTATTTTAATTACTCTTCTTTTGGTAATTACTGTCTCTGTCTTTATGCTTCTTTGTTCTTTCCCCATTTTGCTGATTCAAGCCTTTGAAAAGAGGTTTTTCAATTTCATAAGATCAGATAGAAGTCCTTCAACTCCTTGATGAATTGCAGTTTCTCTTACAGCAAAAATGTCCAGTAGCTCACAGGAAGGAGTATCCATCACTTCTATTTACAAAAGTTAGGCTTCTATCACTTTGATAGGGGACAGTAAGGACAGATAGCAGGAGCATCTCAGCAGACGCTTATCCTCAAGATCAAAGTCTAAATGACATGAAAGTATGTGTCATACATTTAAATCCTTTAATCCTTCAAAAAAAAAATGAAAAAACACCTGTGTAACCTCTCCTCCTCCCCCCCAAAAAAGGTTTACCATGCTAAAAATTCTAAAAATATTCTTACAAAATACAGGTGTTTGCTGTTCAGATCTAATTTAGGTTAAAAATTGAACAACAACAACATATAGATTGGACAAACTGTCAAAAACTGGACAAAATGTGGACAAGATTCCATTAATAACTTTAACTGATCTTCTATTGTCTATCTTTGTATGGTGAATTGTATATAAATATTTAATTATAATGTGCTTCTGAAAGTTTATGGTGTTGCCAGACTGTTGTCTGAGGGTATGATGCTATTCGGGGCATTTTTATGGGCAAGAAGAAAGAAACTACTGTTTGTTGTATGAAGATTGTGGTCAAAATGGATAAATGTTTGCAGGTACAGCCCTGAGGAGATTCATGTGGAGGATGCTGATGATATTTCCAGATTCACACAGAAGTAGAGCTTAGACAACTGTGGTGATAGAGATAAATGTTTTTTTTTGAGCCTTGTGTTTGGATGATATTATGACCTGTGATTATTACTATGACTTCTATTACTATTTCTTGTAGGAGCCTAAATAAAAAATATCAGTTCAGGAAAAAAAAATGTATAGCCCATTGAGCTGGGCATTTTAACGCTAGTGTTGAAATTAAAATACTGTAATTTGGAGTAGAGAAGTTGTGGGAAGACAGAAGACTTTGAATAATGCTTAAGTTTCTACTGCTGTCATTGGTAGTTATAAACCAGTGAGACCATGTAGTGAGTCAAAAACTGTTTGGCTTTTTTTTTAATTATTATTTTTATTTTAGGGATTAGGCTGAGCTTTGCATTGAGGACAGGTAACCTTGTATCTGGTCACTGAGATTTTTATTTTATCTTCCTTCTTTTTGTCAGCTACAGAGTACTGAGCTAGATAAACCAAAAGCTTGAGCAGGTATGGCAGGTAATAGCTTGCCAATAATGTTCTTGCTTGATCAGGATTGGCACGCTCTGTGCAATAGCATCCATTTCATGTTCTTTGGAATGTCTACACAGTGTAGACATTCAGAGTCCAGGGAAGGGCGATGAAGCTGGTGAGGGGCCTGGAGAACAAGTCCTACGAGGAGCGGCTGAGGGAGCTGGGCTTGTTCAGCCTGGAGAAAAGGAGGCTCAGGGGCGACCTTATCGCTCTCTACAGGTACCTCAAGGGAGGCTGTAGTGAGGTGGGGGTTGGCCTGTTCTCCCACGTGCCTGGTGACAGGACGAGGGGGAATGGGCTTAAGTTGCGCCAGGGGAGTTTTAGGTTGGATGTTAGGAAGAACTTCTTTACTGAAAGGGTTGTTAGGCACTGGAACAGGCTGCCCAGGGAGGTGGTGGAGTCACCATCCCTGGAAGTCTTTAAAAGACGTTTAGATGTAGAGCTTAGGGATATGGTTTAGTGGGGACTGTTAGTGTTAGGTTAGAGGTTGGACTCGATGATCTTGAGGTCTCTTCCAACCTAGAAATTCTGTGATTCTGTGTGGTTGGGTTTTCTTTGTTTACAACTTATTTTCTAACAATTTGCTCTTCGTTTTTTATTCAGCCAGAAAATTCTGGTTAAATGTTTAACCTAAACAGTATTGCTACACTGTCTTTTTTCAATTTGTTCAGATTTTTCACTTTGATTAATAATTTATCTCCAAATCCTGTGTAATGCGGATAGTAGACACTAGCAGCCACTGTGATTGCACTCATACTATTTCCACTCTTGCCCGTGTTGCATCATGTTTGAAGACTAGCCTTTTCTCTGGGTTACACCATTTCAGTGCTGAAGTGTTTGTGCTGCTGCTTTATTTTTTCTAAAGCCTTTTTGTACAGTCTTTCTTGTTCCCACATAAAGCTGATATCTGCCAGTTGTCTCAAAAACTAATTTTGTGGCAAGGAAAGATGTATGAGAACAGGTTATTTGCTTTCTTTGAGTCTTCAGTATTGTATCTGTTTATAGATGCATAATCTCTAGAGAGCTAGCAGCCGACCAAGACTTGCTAAGGGAACAGGCTAAATGGTTCTCCTCATTTAACTTGCAGCTTTTTGGATGTCAGAAAACATCACATTGAATTATATTTTGGTATTGTTTTTGTTTGGAAATGTTTCTAGATTTTTGATAATCCTTGCCATGTTTTTGTTATCAATACTTGTGTATTATGCTCATTCTCTTTATTAGGTTGTTGTTGTTGTTTCTTCCAGTAATGGGAGTTTTCCTGCAATCCCTCGGCTACAAACAATCATTCAAGTAGCTGATAGAGTTTCTATTGAAATGTCTGAGGTAGTCAGTACCATACCAGTGGCATTTATAACCTCTGATGTCCACTAAATGTGATTGCCAAGAGCCCCTGTTCATGAAACTCTGTGCCAAAATCCATTTAGCTGTTCTTTTAACAGCTCCAACTGAGAGAATGCAGTTTTGTTAAGCATAGCTAAGTAAAATCTCACTCCCCAACCTGCTGTAACTAGGTGGATTATTGGAAAAAGTATTTTTGTATGCTTAACACGTGGTAGTTTAAATGCGGGATTGTAAGGACTGAAAATGCTGACCGAAGTGGGAAGGAGAGCAGAGAGGTTGTGAGCAAATTGAAGCTGATAAAGAAATATAGGAACAGCAAGTGTCTGTCTGGCTTACGCAACACATATTTGGTCTTATTCAAATTATCATTAGAGACTGAGCGTTTGTAAGAAATTCTGTAAAAAGGTCCTTTGTGCTAAGCTACCATCCAGAATTTAAGACTCTCCTGTTTAATTGGATAAACTTTGTCTTTAATGAAGGCAGAATTTTTGTTTAGTTAACATTATGGGCCCCCACAGGAAGAGGTATAGAAAGTGGTGTGTATGTAATCTTTGTGGCCAGGTCTTAACGTGGTTGATAAACGCAGCAGGCAGGGGAGGCACAAAAGCTGTGGCCGTTGCCTCATGGATGTGCTTGAGGCAGACTAATAGGGGCCAAGGTGCATTTGGATCTGTAACACCCTTCCTGTTTTATTCTGCTCCTACTGCAGACCACGCTTGCTATAGTGCTCACGTTCTTTACACTTTAATGCATTTTTTTGTAATGTAAAACTTGTTCAGTGACCACACTGTCTTGGTCTGCTTATGTGCTTGTTGTGACATGCTAGATGTCAGTCCCAAGTACGTATACTGATCTCCTTGCATTCTTTCTGTTCAGTTGGATGTGTGGTTTTATTTGTTGTTTTGTTTATAGTGCAGAATGAGTTCCATAATGGTTAGTAGGTGTAGGCCTCATGTCACAGATTTGTCATAGCCATGAATACTTCAAAACGTACGAGTCATGGGTTTCTGTCAGTATTCATAAAAACTGGTGGTGCTTTATTTTTCCTGGCTCCTGATCCATTGAGAATAATTTGATCCTTTTTATGGTTTTCTTCATTTGGAGTTACAGTATTAATCAGGTATTAGTTGTCTCATATGCACTTGTCTGTTCTGCTGCTTTCCCACATTACGAATACTTGAATGCAAAATGATGTTGCTTTTCACCAGAGAACAAAATGTTGTTGCTTTATATGGCTTTTTCTTTTCTGGCTTGTTTCATTTAATATAGAAACAGAAGTCGTCTTTTGTATTACAGAAAGTTTTATTGCAGCTGTACAGTAATCGTGATGAAGTGCATATTTTTTATTATTAAAATTTCATTTTTTTTGAGTAAAATATATACCCACTCCTACCTGAGATTGGAGGACAGCCAGTACCTCTGAACAAAGACACTTAGTTCCTGGTATGGCACAGTGCTATGGAGAGACCTCAGCAGGCTTCCCACCACTGCAGAATGTAGAGAGAATAAAGTGTTTCCAGTACTGCCCCTCTGGACCCAAGGGCAGCTTTTGCTGAATTAGAATTTAGGACCAGCTATGTGAGAATTCATTTACTCAGTAAATTAAATGCTTTTATGTGAGCCTGGGTATATTTAGAGCTTGGTTAAGAGGCTCCCATAGTAGTCTGAATACTTTTTCCATCCCCCAACCTATCCCTATTGTCATTAATATCTATAAATCTTAATTGAAATTACAGAGCTGACAAAATGTGCTAGTCTGTAGTCAGCTGGGATGAGAAGTGACTCTGGTCCTGGGCCAGCAAAGGAATCAACACTATTTAACCAGTTCCAAGTGCAGAGGATCAGTGCTTTCATGTTAGAAAGAAGATGGTCATACCTCAGAGCGAGTTAAACATGAGTAAGGAGGAAAGAGGGGTAGAGATCCAATGCTCAGAACTGTATACACACTGTGCGTGGTTCTGAATATGTGTCCATCATAACAGGCCAGCTGCTTTTTATTTAAATCCTCACTTCTCCTGGCTGCATACTAGTTTGCAGAATTATCACTTGGAGAAGTTAGGAGCAGTGTATTCAATCACTGGTTGAACAGTATCAAAGTAGATACTAGGGAACTGCAGAAAATAGCTGCTGCTTATTGAATCGCAGTAATCTTAGAATAGAATTAATGGTATAGAATGCCGTTTCATTTTTTATTGACAAGTTTGGTGACTGAGGTGCCATGGCCAAGATTCAGATATCTCTGGAGGTGTGCATGCGTGTTTGGGGGTACAGCAGTCCTGTGACGAATGTCTTACCTTGACTGTTGTGGTTTTAGCTAACATTTTGGGTCAAGAATGCTTTTTTGGACTAATTCTCATCTGTCCCCTGGAGCTCAATTTAACTTTTACAGCAAATACCAACTCTGCTGTGCTTCCTGCTCGTGTTTGCTGTGTTTGCTGAGGCTTCTGGAGGTATTAAAAGCTGCAAATCTGAAAAATATGAAGGGTTGTTTCTCCTCCTTGAACTTTTACTGGGACACTGTGCAGGCTCCACTGACAGTGGGTGCCCTCTTCTTGCCCCTGGCTTTATCATGCACAGGGTATGTTTTATCTCCTCCCTCCCTGGTGTGTCTGAAGGCTTTTGCAAGCTGCTGCCCTCTTCCTGAGGAGAAAGGGCTCTAGGGAGAGACATGCTAGACTGATGAGGAGAGAGAAAGAAAGCTTTTAGATACTGTGTGTTCTGTCAAAGAAGGAAAAACAAAAAGAAGCTAAAATAAGCAGGAAGAGTCTCCACAGACTTGACAACTGAACTTTGGAATGAGCTGTGAAGTGCTTTTTAGCTGTTCTGTGCATTGGTGTTTAAGATGGCAACTGCTCTTGAAAGCTGTGCACTCTGCCTTACTGTTTCTTCTAGAGTTCACCCAGACCACTATGGAAAGCATGAGGGAAAAAAGCAGTACTCACCCTTTGCTTCAAGAAATTAGGGCACTCAGGCTTAATCAGCTTGGGTCTTCTCCTTCACAGTAGAGTGCCATTTATAAGCGAACATGCAAAAAATACCCTCTCAATCTTACACCTAGGTTGAGAAAGACTTGAAACAAATTTTCAGAATTTAAATGATCAGTCTCAAGGACTCTTGGAAAAAATATTATTGTATTTAGGTTGTCCTGGTGTATGAGTTTATAATTAAGTTCACTGAACTTAATTCATTTAATATTTTTTTTCTCCAACTCTGCCTTCTGATGCTTAACGATGAAAAGAGTTCCCATGTAGATTACAAATACACTACTGCAGCACGCTGCATGCCTTCTCTCACTTTTGCCAAGATCTTTTCCTTAGTCTTGAAATATGTTCTGTGTTTTATCTGGGCCTGACAGACTTTCCTTTTTTTTTTTTTAACCTTTTTATTATGAAAATGATTCACACCTAATGCAGCCCTAGATTCTGCTGCATTATAATTTTGTCTAATGCTTTAAAGAGGCAAGCTTCCATGCACCAAATCCACAAATGTAAGTACAGCTATTACAAAAGTGCACAGATTATTCTGTTTAGCTAAAAAGGAAAGAAAGGGTTTTTTTGGTTGTGGATTTTTTTTAATTTTTATTTTTAGGTCAGCATTTAACTGTAATCTTTGCTCCCCACCCACTTCTTTTTGTCCTTCAGAAAGAACAGTTATTCAGTTCTGGTTCAGTCAGGAGGTTTGTAATAATGGAAAAATATAGTTCCTTCTATGGTGAAGTGACCAGTTCCTTTCAGTAGGGATATCAACCCAAATGATGACTATGCACAAGAGTATTATGACCAACTTAGTAGTATAAGGATGCTAATAACTTTTTTTTTAATTATCAATCTCTAAACAGAACCAAAACCCAGAGCATGGAGGGTGTTTTACATACCACAGCACTAAAAGGTGAGGATCTTTGTATATGATATATGAGGTGTACTTAGAACTTCTGTGGGGTTTGATTTTCATTAAATCTAGTATGATGTATTTGGTGATTTTTGCATCCTAAATCAGGAGTTACTCATGCTGTAATTTGAAACTTTAACTCTTCTGTCAAATGTGACAGTATATAGATTTAGCCAGTGGTTTGGCAAATATTAGAAGTGTTCCTAGAATAAGAACTTTGAGGCTGAGAGTGGCAGTTGAATTACCCAGATTCAATGAGGTTAAGGAAGCTGAAGGAACTTTCTGACTCCTTTCTTGTAAGTGATTTTTGTAAAGAGATCTTTTTCCTCTGCCATGGCTATCCTTGATAGATCTGTTATAAAAGTTAAATCATTTATCAAAACTGCCACAGCTCCCATGACCCATAAAAGAAGGACTATCAGACCTTAATTGCAAGAGCTGTGTAATTTCAGAACTTCTCTTCTCTTGTTCACCTACTCTCTGACCTTTGTGTCAACTTCTAATTTCCTTCTGTAATTGACTCTGTTTCTAGTACAGCAAACTATGGCAGCAGACGCATCTTCCTAATACTGGGGAAGATGGAAATAACATTGTTGAATGTCTAGCAAATTTACTGATATCTATTTAAAATTCAAGCTTTTGAGGAAAAAAAAAAAAAAGTATTAGTCTTAACAAGTTTCAGCTGAAAAAAGGAATGAGTTTCCCTAAATCTTGAGGTTTTGGTTGTTTCTGTTTGTTTTTAATACATAGAGCACTAAGGACTTTGGCCCAAATTTGAAGATAATTGGAATTTTAGAACAGCCATTTGGCTCAAGACTTGCTCATTCCAGTCACAAGGAACACAGCTAATAAATTGAGACAGAGCCCGAAGAGCGGAATTGGAATAGGCTCTGAGTATATTGTGTTGGGAAAAATTCATATCCAAGATGTGTCTCTTGATGCAGTAAAAAAAAGCTTCTAGAGGGAGCTCTGCCTTGGTCTTACTGTAGAAACATAGGCAAAAGTGTACTTACTTTTTGAATTGGTTTCTATACTCTAAAATAAGTAGAACAAGAGTTAGCCTTCTTTTTAGGTTGCATTCAGCTTACTTTTTAGATTTATGCATACGAAGATCTGAAGTCACATTTAGTTCTTGTTCATTCTTTGTACTTCTCCCATTTGACTGATAAAATCGTAGAATGTTGTTGTACTCACAGCTAAAAACATGTCTTTTTGAGACTAAAGATCACTTAACAGCTATATCTTTTTCCAACAGGTCTATCCTCTTCTTGTAAGATGTGTATGTCAGATCAAAATATAGTAAAATACCTTCAAGTAGACTCCGTTAATGACTGGAAGTTTTCTTAAAAAATGGTAACCGGATGATTAAGAAAGGTAGGTATGTGATTAAAAGCCATGGGCTTGAAACTGTGATACTGCAGAGGAAAGGGTTTTATAACAGGTCTCCTTAGAAAAAAACTGACAGTTAAATATGAAAGGACTGAAAATCTGAGTATGAGGATGAATTGTAAGGTAAGAACTCCACAGGCTTTTTTAATCCTCCTTGAAGAGACTTGTTTCAGCACTGCCTTTCCCAACTTTTCCTGCATGTCACTGTACTTACTGACTGATACAGAAAATGGATTGGTTGTGTGTACTCATGAATGCCACTTACCTTACTGGTTAACCAGCATCACTAAGTCAGTAACTGTAAACACACACAAAAAAATGGACTTAAGTTCTAAGCTACTCCAGTTAGAAGTAATGTTTAAATAAATGAATTATCAGTTCATAAGACAATGCTGTTGACAATTATGGCAACTGGAAATGACTTTTTGTATATACCTAGCAGCTACAAAAAGAGAAAAAGATGGTTCATTCTTATGGAACTACAACTGAATGGGCCCAGTTTTACAGGACAGAAGAGGAAAGCATGATATCAGGTAAAGAACTTTTGAAACTTTTCACGTCCTACTTATGCCTGGGTTTAAGGAAACAACCCTAATATACTATGTTTGCTTTAGATATTGTACTGTTTTCTACTCCATAAACTTTTTCTGCTGGCTACATTTCCTGTCACTTATTTAAATGTTTAAGACTCTTGAGAGCAGATGGCCCAGCCTAGCTCTTTCCATGAGTGTTTGAATCATGAAGGAGATGTGCCTGTATAACCTATTCATAATTCAAGAACAAAATTAAAACCATAACTTCTGTTTTTATGTATAGATGTCAATAGAGACTGAATAGTCTGAATGGTGAGACTGAATAAATCGCACCCAACTCAGATCTTTTGCTTAACACAAACTCTGCCTCCACACCACCACCCCCAAAAACTTTTCTATGACTTGCTTCTCAATAGCCACAGAGAGTCCATCACGTTGTGTGTAGGAAAAAGTGGGAGCCTGTAAATACTATGTAGTCCTATGATACCCATCAAATTCAGGACTCCTTACCTTTTCTCGATTCACTCTGTCTTGTTTTAAAATGTGGCAACTGAAGAGGCAGCCCTTTGGACTGGGGAAAGAACAGGTTGTTTTCCAAAGTTTAGAAGGCTGATATATTATTTGTATCTGTCCCATGTTTAAGTTAGCTGGTTTGGTTTTAGCTAGGAACTGCCAAAACAAGCATGGGCCTCCACTTTTCTCTCTTTAGTAACTTTTCTTATGTTATTTTAACCTTTTCAGGCATGGGTGGGGGTATGCATCCATCTAAGAAACAAGTCTACTTATCCTACCTTCTATGCTTTCACTTCTCTTCCTTTCAAGGGGTTAGAGGTCAGCAGGCACCATCCAGTTGAAAACAACTGTTTTGAACAACAGCAACAGCTGAAGATCAAGTAACCATCACTGCTGAAACAGCTTCCTTCAGACTGATGTTGAAACTGCTACTTGTCATCAGCTAGATCACTTCAAAATACTCCTTGATCTATGAAGGTAAGTGAAAATACACATCTACAGAATTGTCTAGAATTTCACACGTCAGTGAATATTTTGCACTCCTCCGTGCCTCTCAAGACAGAGTTACTATCTCGGAGCATTTTAGGAAAGACCACATCAGAACAGTACTGAAAGAATAGAAACAATCCATGTAACTTGTCAATATAGTAAGCAGCAAAAACAAACCTTAGATGTTGCTTATGTGGCTACCAAAGAGTACATGAAGTTATGATTTAATAAGCAACAAAAAAGTGAGTATCTAAGCTAAAGCTGTCTTATCTAAGAAACCGGCCTGCATGATCTTTACTTTCCTTAGAACAAAACATACTAACAATTCAGTAACAGTGGGCTAATCAGACTATTAAAATTTTGCTAGAATTCAGTAATGGTACTTACTTTTTCTTGAGATTTTGTATGGGGATGGTGTACTTCTATATCTAAAACTGTTTGCCATTGATACCAACTTAATATAGGTAAGCATCTAGCATTTAGGAATACAGTCCATAGCTATGTCATTTACCATATATGCAGAGTGTTCTGAGACTGTACAGAATTAATTGATAACCTCACCTGAAGCAAGTGGCTCAGCCTTAGAGGTGTCTGCCTCTCTTCATGAATTCACTGAATGCTACAGGGCGTAGTGTAGATGAGACATTCAGCTTAAGAAACTGAAATTGCACAAGGTGACTTTGGATGTAGGAGCCTTAATTAAGGATGGTTTTGTCTAAGATAAAGAAGTCTCCTGGTATATATGGCATCAAGTGCCATTGTTAAAAGAATTATTTGGTGTCAAAATCAATGAAGACTTGAAAAAAGTCTAAGAGAAAGGAGCTGACTCTGAAATCATATACTAGATATAGAAGATGCAGCTTTATATACTTACTTTTACATCCTGAATCTTTGGTCCTTGTTTCCAGTCCTTTGGAGTACCTAGGGGAACCCAGAGATCTCTTCCTTTACAGCTAAATGTTTAAGTGATTAATTAGTGAAACTCCTAATTTCTCAAAAAGGCAAGGCTTCTTTAACTCTTTGGAAAAGGAGGCTTGGTCCTAAATGTTGCATCATCCACAGGATTACTTCTTCTTAATTTTTTAGAAGACATTGAAATAGGGAGAAAATAGGAGAGGCTTCAGTGTAGGTAGATCTGCTGCTTTTTTTATACATTATGGAGCTGCCTCCCCTAGTAAGTCAGAGCAGAATCCTTGTAAGGCTAGTGGCTCTTTGGAATCATAAAATGATTTTAATTCCAGTCTCTTCCTGGTCTTCCTCATTGGCTTTTCCCCCCAGCTACAACTAAAACATGATATTGAAGGCACTTCTGGAATTCAAAAGGAAAAGAATAATAGTCATTCATTTTCAAAAACAATGGCAGAGCTTTGTATGCCTGTCTTTTATGTGAAGTGTCTCAGATTTGTCCACTCCAAATTCAGAATGATTAAAGGTGAACCAGGTAGTGTGAAAGAATGATTCAAAGCAGTGGGCAGGCAAAGAGCTGTCTGACTTCTCTAACCTATATATTCCACTCATAGCAAATAACACAAGTTCTGTAAAGAAGCACTACACAACTATAGTGTTTTGTTGTGTGTTTTTTTTTTTTTTTTTTTTGAGCTCTCCAAATACCAAAGCTGTTCTAGTCTTTCATACTGTCCTCTACATTAGCTAGTTCTCAAGCAAGTATCTTCAAAAGCTCAGGTATGCTGTTGAGCAAAGACAAATAGGTTTAGCAGGTATAGTAGGAAAAAGAAATTTTGTATTATGCTTCTGAGTGAGTTCAAGATCTGTGTATTCCACATTTTGGAATATTTTATCTACAGCTATATTTGTCTACAGCTATACAAGTCACACTTCAATAGCATGGTGCTGAGAGAAACAGGTAAGAGACCAAGTTTTGATGCCTACTTTGTCTCCAAACAGGTGACAGGAGAAAAAGCATAGAAAAGAGAAGGTAGCAAGAAAATAATAGAAACATAAATAATAACTGTATTCTGCAAGTGTCATAAGAAAGCATCAGAAGCACTGGAACCCACCTGAGTGAGCTAGAAATGTGCATTCACATGCCAAGCTGTGAGTCAGGTGAGATACAGCTGAAGAAACAGATTTGGTAAAAGCTCAGATAGAAGGGGAGAAGTAATGCTAGCAATACAGAAATAGGATGCATGCTTTGTCCAATATAATAGTGTCTCTTTGGTCTAAATGAAAGGTAGAAATGATAATTGGATGTGGCTTGAGACATGCTGGGTAAGCCATGCAATGGGAAATAGCAGGAGAAATTAGTTTCTCCAGGGAACACATGATGTGCATTGGTCCAGCTAGATAGCCTTGATTCTTCCCTTACTTTCTTTCTCTGCTTATAGTGCAGCTGCTCCCAGCTGTCAAAGAAAATTGCATAATAATCTCTAGGCATATCACTGTAATTACTTCACGTTTATTGAGGGAAGTATGAACTGACAACCAGGGAGTAGGTTAAGGTTTCTTAAGCAGACAAGAGAAAACATTTCCTATTCAGCCTGGAAAGTGTTTTTGCTACTGCAACTAATGTCCAGTGCAGGATTAGTGTAGAGACTTCAAAGTGCTCTTTCTCTATGTATAAAGAAAACACTTACCTGACAATATTATCAGAAGATAAGCAGTGATCCAAAAGTGGCAATAACATTTGTCTGTTTTGCAGTTATAGGCTATAGCTTCATACACAGGCAAGGCATTGCATCTACCCCTTCTGTAGGGATGGAAAGCCACTGATATCAAGGGATTGAAAGAATAGTTATCCATTACCTCTGGTAGTTACACACAGAAACAATGTATTACTATTTTGTACTGCAGATTTAAAAAACATATATGAAAAGAAGACAGTCTAGTTTTAGTTAACCGAGTATCAATTTTTGTTGTTTTGGCTAAGTACTTAATTTCTCTTAGTCGGGGATTCTTTGTAAGAATTATTTATTCCTAAAAATCAGCGGTATAATTAACTGGGACTGACCATTGTGATAGACTGTGATAATTAAATCAACATAATCTAGAGAGCCCCTGCAAGAAAGTGACAGTTTTGATAGACAAAACAGCCTATCCAAGGCAGAACAGGTAAAGAACTTCTTCTTCGAAGACCACAATTTACTTTCTTCATCTGAGTGCTAAATTTCAGTAGACTTCTTTAAACCCTCATCCTTTTGTTCTTCTCTCATTATTTCCTGAAGAATTTTTAAGAACTCCCTTGGAAATATCATATCTAAACCCTTTTTAGATTAATAGCTTTTGTTTAAATAAACTTTCCCCTTTTCATTAAAATCACTTTGCTCTTGTTAATTAAAACCAACCTTTAGAGTATAATAGTGATTATGGGCTGATATTCTTCTCTGCATACTGAACTGGGACACCTACTCTAGTTCAGAGTGCTATAAAGACTGTTACGATTTAACTACAGTTTAAATGAGTTCTTAAGTCTTTTGAAATAGGGAGAACATTTTTTAAGTACAAGTTGCTAAACATTTTGCAGTAACTTCTGTGATACAGGCAGTAACTAAGGTGCTAGGGACTCATTTTCTCTACTCTGAGATATCATGCTCCAAAGAACTTGAATGAAATGTGAAACTGGTTGTAAAATCAGTCAAATGGCCCTGAAGGAAAATTTATTCTATTAATAGATGTGGCTGCCATACAAATAGATTACTTTCCCCTGTCAAGAAATTAACTTTCTAGTTAATACTGCTTCTGTGCAAAACCAAACTGTACAATCCTTGTAAAACTAGAATACTTCTTGTCAGGAAAAAAAAAGAGCTTGTTTTATGTAACACATAGAACTTACAATTACCTAGCTATACCAGGAAGTCTTGCTTCTGAACGTGGAAACAAGATGAATGCCATAAGTACTGTAACTCATGCTTTAACACAAAACCTTGCTGCTGACTTTCGTTAAGTGAGTGCATGGATGCCAGCAAGGCTTACAATACGTGGGGAGGGGGAAAAAAAATAACATCAAGCTCTTATGCTGAACCAAATAATAGAAATACATCTTTGGCTTTAGCTCTGTTTTCAGATTCACCCTGCATATAATCAGGGTCATCTTATCCCTAGCTGAGGTCTAAAGATACTGAATAGCAGAAGTAAAATGTTCGAAATAGAAGCTTTATTTCATATGCTTAAATTAAGAGCATGGAGAAAGACACTTGTTTGTATTATGGGCATGGCTAGAACATCAAGGTATTTCTGTTTAGGACAGATAATTAGTGGATGGTGCAAGTCTAATCAATAGAGACATTCCCAGTTCACATGAGTTAAGGATCCTGTTTGTTTAGTACAGATTTTTTTAGGCAGGTTTACCAGCTGAGGTAAGGGGAGGTTAAAAAAAGAGGGGAGGTAAAGGGGATCAGATCCTCACTGATAAAGTTGATAGTGTATCCACACGCGCTCTGACGTGGCAGGATGGCCTACGGCTAGGTATGGGAAGGAGTTTGGATAGATAACACTCTGTATTTCCCACTCCTTTTTCACATTTCTGTATTTTCTCTGCCCCCTGCCATTCTGGAAGGTCTCGAGCAATTGTCTGTTCTAGCAATTGTCTGTTCTGGCAATTAAAACAGTGGGGTGCAAGTGCTGTACCTCACTGACAGACTGAGTGGCCTTGAGCAAATGCCCTGGGGAACTCTCCAAAATGGCATCCTGTTGTGTTTGTCACTCTAATTAAATGCAAATGAAATAGACTACAAAGCACTAGGTCTCCAAAACAGCAAAGCTAGGAAAAAAACATGATGAAATGATCTGGGTAGTGGTCTGCAAGTATCAACCTTAAGCTATTATATTTTAAGGTGAGGGAAAGACTTCTGTTTTCTGCTCTGTATTCTCTGCTAGGAGTTTTTAAAGAAGAGATTAGCAGAAGGAAGTTGAGTCATGACATAATTGTTAGGAGGCAAAAGTGAGAGCAGTCTAAGGTGAAGACAATCATTCATTTCCCTCACAAGCCCTGTTTATACTGTTAAGACAACACTCCCACGCCCCCTGAAAAATAAAACAAACAAACCACCACATCTTGCTATTCATCTACCTTCTAGCAGCTGTGTTGCCCTGGCTTAAGAGTGTGTTGCTAGTTGCTGTTGCAAAGCAAACAGGGTCAGCCCCTGTACTGTACTCACAGTTACAATAGATGCCAAATGCTGTACAAGTATCAGATCTGTTTTCATTCAGGAAGTTTCCAGCTGTCACAGTTCCTAAAGGAAGAGTAGAAAACAAGACTGACTTTACAGCAATTAGATTTCCCCCTGCCATCCTTCCCCAGTTCTACTAGTGTTGAATCATACCCCCGCAAAATTTAGTGACTGATTTAGGGATCATAGTTTCTGAATGTTGGGAATTGGGCCCTGGTGCTGCTCCAGTTTCCCTGGGGCTGGAGCAAGCTTCTTACAGGAATTCTTCTGACATAGGGCTAATACCATGGGATCCATTTAAAATGCCTAAATAGTCATTTTCCATTCAAATTGCTAACTCCTCTTTTTTATTAGGTATATTTTCAAAGATAGCTTTGTGTATGACTCAACAATTCATCATTTTTAGTATAGGAAAGAACTTGTTAAAATACAGATACTTACAGCGGTAGTTTGCTCTTCAAAATGTGTTTGCAATATGTTCAGCTTCTTCACTGAGACTTTCTAGAAAGTGCAAATATAGACTCATTTATCACAATCTGAAATTCTAGTTGTTTCTTTAAATGCTGATTTTTGCAAAGGCTTTAATTCCCCATATGGAGGCACTAAGCACCAGCCCATTTTGTTCCTGGCAAAACTGGGGGAAAAGCTTATTTCAAATTTCTAATTAAAATTCTTTCTTGCTGCATAAGGAGCCCTGATGGGATTCCTCAGGGTAGTTGGATGGGTTTCTGATTGAATTACAACTGGCCTGATTGTGTGAATATTTCATTTAAATGTTCTGAACTGAAAACAGCAATTAGTGACAACCTGAATAATAAAAAGCACTATTTTACCTTCAATCCTCTTTTCTCCTACAGTTGATTCAAATTAGATGCTTAGTCACTGGAAAAACAACAACAAACAAACAAACCCAGAAACAAAAAATGAAGCAGGAGTCAGTGCCTGGAAAGCGAAGTCAACAGCCATCATCCATAAGCCAGAAGTACTGCAGTTGGAGGCGACGACTGTGTACATGACACCTTTGCTGCAGAGCTGCTATCGTGAAGCATGACTGTGCTCCTGATCTTTCATTTATCCAATAACCTGCACAAACTTTGGTTTTGATCCAATCTCACCTCAGGTAATTTCAGTCTACATTCTCATCTTGTATTTATTGATACTAACACTGAGTTATTTACTGTAGAATCATACTGCCCATAGGTACACTAGGACAAACTCAGTAAAAAAATTCTGAAACAAATATATTTGCCAAGCCATTTTTGGGTGAATTGCCCACACTTATAAATAGACATTTTGGCTAGGGCAATGAGACATGATCTGGCCGTATATAATTCCCTGGGTGGATTATAAATGCTTGCTAAAGCATACAATCACTTGAGCTGCTACACAATGTGCTACACAATGTGCTATTCTGGAGGAAATGCAAGAGTTGGAAAAGTGTTATAGCTAAACTAAATGCTGGGAGTTGACAGGACATGCAGTTTCTTTTGACTTGTTCTTGAAAACCACTACTGACAACTATGACAGGTTCTGTATCTGTAGTTGATTGATAGAACTTTTTCAAATGGAAGAAAATAATTTTAATCATTAGTGGAAAAGGTTATCATTAGTAGTAATCCACAATGTTAATCACAAGTTTAAATTGTCAATTTGATTATCATAATTGTAACAGCACAGTGACTAAATTGGAATCAGTTATTAGTGGGACTAATATGCTCCTATTACAGAGTTTTCAATGGCTATATCAATACCTACAGAACACAATAAAAACTGTCCTTGTGCTGTCACAGCAGATACAGCTCAAAATAAGCTAGAAGATCTATATTTGCTCAAAGAACAGAGCTAGTGGGAATTACAGGAAATAAACCCACAAATTATTTAGTCTTCTGCAATAGCGACAGTGAATTCACCTGTAGAATGGAGCCAGCACAAAGCATTGCACAAGTATTAGTGCTACAAGTCTGTGCTACAAAGATATGGGCTTATTCTGCTAACTGCAAACTGTTCTGGCCCTGTTTGTCCCTTGCCACCCATGAAGAACATCTTTCACTTTGTCTTACTTGTACGGTACTACCTCACAAACAGATTCTTCCACATAAAAATGAGCTTCCTCTTTACTTAAGTTCAAGTGTTTTTGAATTGTTTTTAACCTGAAATGTATCAAAATTGTATTTAATTATTTAAAGATACCATTCTTCTTTTGGAGCTTTCTTCTCAGTTGTAAAACTCTGCAAATTATAACAACAATTTATCATTAAAATTTGAAAAATATTCTGCATGTCTTCTTAAATTCATTTTTTTTTTCTACAGGATAAACTTTTATACACAAACGGTGTTTATAAAACATTTCCCCTCTTGTACAGCTTTTCATGCTTCTATCCTCACCGTAGGAACAGTTTCCTTAAATATATTCTGCCTGAATTTCTCATTCTAGTTTTATTTCCAAACAAATTCAAATTTGAAAGTAAAACACAGCTGAAAACAGTATGTTTTCACACTTAAAAATAATCTTAAGAAGTTCTCACAATAAACTTACAGGTTATGGTGAGGTGCAGCTGGAGTGCTATATCCAGTTCTGGGTGCCCCAACACAAAGATGTGGACAGAGGAGAGTGCTGCAAAGGGTCACTAAGATAATAAAGGTCACACAAGTTGAGGCTGAGGGAGCTGGGCCTGGTTATGCTGAAGACACAGCGTGAGGGGATCTTATTAATATGTATAAATACCTGATGGGAGGATGTAAAGACAATGGAGCCACACTCTTCTCAGTGGTGCCCAGTAGGAAGATGAGAGATGAAACAGGTAGGCCAAGAGAGCCTGTGGAGTCTTCATCCTTGGGGATACTCAAAACCCAATGACAGTCCTGCGCAACCTGCTGTAGCTGGCCCTGCTTCAGGAGCTGGGGTTGAACCAGATGATCTCCAGCGGTTCCTTCTACCCTCAATTAGTTTCTGATTCTGGGATACCTGCCAGATGGAAAGCATGCTGTGAATGGTCTTACACCAATATTCCATATTGTTGACACTTAAAACCCACTATTCCTTCGAAACCCCCCAAAAGGTACATCAAGTACAAGGAGAGGAGCAGGCAAGGTACAGAGGGCAGACAGATCATTGCCTCACTTTCCAAAAATCACCCTGACATCACTAACCAAACTGAGTTTTACTAGACTGTACATAGGCTCATAGATAAAGGGGCAAAATTCATCTTTAAATAGATGATGAAAAGCCTTGAACCTGCACTCTTAAATGTTATGAAACACTCTTCAGTGTGCCACACATTTTAGCCTTGCTACAGAACAGTTTTACAGAGTCTGTACCCACCATTCTGTTTCTGTTCCCCAAGATTTTAGATAAGACCTTAAAAACCCGCTGATCAACTGTGTAAGCCTACAGCCTTATATCCAGAGGAGACGGTTTAAAGATCTGCCAATTTTGTTTTTCATATGAAAAACATTTCCATCAATTTTATATTTAAGCTATTACAAAAAGAAGTTGAATTTTTGGAAACACAGCAGAAACTCTGACATTTTTTAAGATTAAAGCGTTTTGGTCCATAATGACATGTCTAAATTAAACTGATTTTAAAAGTAATATTTATAAGAGGTCAAATTAGGTTGACAAATTCTGATTTTAATTAAAACCAAAACAATTTGAGTTCCAAGTCCTCGTTTTTCCTACATAATCTCCATTTTACAGCAAGACTAAGCCACTTTGTTTTTTAATTGGAAGTCTAAGAAAATACCTTTTAGAAATAACAGAACTTCCCACTAAGCAAAAAGCATGTAGTTCAGTCCTATTTCTTTTATAACAAAAGCTGCTGCATTTATGACGTTAGATTGCTGATTTTAAAACCAACCTATAAATCATAATTTCAACAATTACCAAAAGTATCTTGCAAATGAGTACATACAGTTAGCTATTGTTTAAACCTGTATTTCTTGCACCACTCCATTTATTACAGTACTCTGTTTTGTAGTTGAATTTAGACTTCTCAGAATTACCAAATATGCAGGCCTTAGTTTACTCTAAAGTCTCTCCCATTTCACATGACCACAGTTCTTTCTATCTAGTAAGAGAGACTATCGCTACAAGAAAAAAATTATTTGTCTATACAGGCAGACTGCAGGTCACAGGTACAAAAGAAGCAAGCCTGAGAGCCTGCTTTGTCTCACATGCGTCAGGCACACATTTGATTAGATTTTAGATTGTAGCATTTTTATTTGTAGGAATGAGTCAGAGCCAGTTGGACAGCTGTATTTCCAGAGCCCAGTGGAAGTTCTAGTGCCAATACTTAATCAGACATGCTCTATTTATACATTGAAAAGATAGATTAAAACTAGGCAAAATGAATGTAAAAAAAAAAAAAAAATCACACTGATTATAACAACTTGTATAAGTAATTTTACACTACGTTTTTGTTCATTTGTTATAAGTAAGGGGATAGAAGAGTAGGTAATTTAAGAAGAAAAAAAGAAAAAGCGAAAAGGTCATCACACATTCTTCATTTCTTTGTTTCCCTAATATACAAAACTAGTCTTGTTAGAAGGAACATTTATATCAAACGCTGACCTCTCAAGGCTCCTGGAACGCAGTATAAACATTTTCAAAGTTTCTCATGCTCTGTTAGCTAGATTCAAACAGGGTCCCAGCCGTTCAAGTACCACTTTAAACACAAACCCACAGTTTAGATCCTCAAGTTCCCTTGCTCAGCTTCTGCTCTGGAGCTGTTTAAACTTGCGTGGCACTGTGTTTCACCACTAGGCAGGCACAGTGGGGACACGCAAAGCCCTGGTGGTGATTACACTGCTTGGTGTCTAGCACTGGGGCATCCTCTACACAAGGCACTAGCTTGAAGAATTACCCAATCAGATAATTATGGTTCAAATAGCCTAGCTATCTATGATTTCCCACAAAACACATGCTAGTGCAATAGGACTCTGGGTGAAGGGGTAAGATGATGTGCTATGGAGTGCACTCCATAAACATTTGACAAACCAACAATGCCAATAACCTTTCAAAGAAAGAACAATTGCAACAATTACCACTCAGGAGTTTTATGATTTTGAGGAGACTTGGTACATGCTCATAATGCCCTACAAGGCTGCACAAAGCAGTTTATTATTTGATAAATTCAGTGAGGACCCACAACCATACAATGACAGAGCAGTGACAGGAAAGAAAGAGTGCAGAGGTAAGGCATCACTGATTCTACATGCTGCAGAATCTGCAAGAATCAGATTTGCTTGAAGCCTTTTCAAAGCAGACTTCCTCAAGATATTTAATTTCCAAGCTATTTCAGATGTAGACATAGGACTGTAGAAGAGTATCCATTACCATATGTCCACAGAGTAACTCAAGACAAACCTATTCAGATTTGTGTACTTAGGAGCCCTCAGATATCCGTGATTCCTCCAGACATTATTTTAATTCAAACTGGTAGAGAAGATGAAGGCCTGATACAGTTCAATAATCCTTAGAGTTCATTTAATCAAATATGCTTTTTTTTTGAAAATATTACAGAAATTCCAGCAACAAATAAATATCCCATGCAATTACACATGGCACATAATGTTTATACACCATACAGGTACTGGTGTGCCCCATCATTCAAATGAAGACAAAACAGCTCTACCCCAGTTAGCGCACAGGGAATGAAAACACTAACGTTTTCTTCTTACTAAAACAAAAGAATCTCATAGTGCTTTGGAGCAGGGATATATTTGATTCCTTGGTTTCAGAAGGTAAGTCTGAAAATTACCTATTAGGATGCAAATCACCAAGTAAGCCTGGTAAACTGCATATACCTAAAAAAATCAGTTTGTGCCTAGTCAAATATGGATTTTATTATATTCTAGTTGATGTGTCTCATAATACTGTAGCTATAATACATTTGCCACAACTTATAATATAAATCAACTTTATGCATTTTCCCAAGCAGGAATCTTTTTTCCTTGTAATTAGTAACAAAACAATTGCTTTTTGCGGGTTAAATTGTATTTACATGGATTTCATTGTTTGACAAAGGAAAGCCTTTCAATTTCAACATCCATAACAGTACTTAATTTTAAAAATTCTTGTTCAGAACTGTGAGAGCTGAAAACAAGAAAAAAAAAACATGTTTACATGCTAGAATGTCTTTCCTAAAACTACAGATTTGATAATGTTTTTAGACAAGAGAAGTGAAATCATATCCCAAGGGCACATGAACTGGCGTTCAGTGTTTCCTTGAATTTTGGAAGACACAAACAATAGCAGATGATGATGCATGATACTTCTCAAATTATCCTAATGTTTAGATGATATTGGATTCTTTATTAATAGCTGTCACGTACCTCATATGCTTCAAATCTGCTGCTGTATGCAACAGTGAATGTTTCAGACAAGACTGCTTAAAACCTGGAGTCCATTCCATAAAAAAAAAAAAAACTAAACTTACTGAAAACCCACTGACAATCTAAAACAGCGTGACCTGCTCTTCTGACTGTGAGTAAATTGCCTTCTTAGTATGCTGTTGTGTGTTTTTTACTTCAAAAAAATGATTGGAGTGTTCCCAAATAGCTTTTCAATTATAACAGAATTCTTAGTCTAGTAGCTTAGAGACTGTAGGTTAAGAAAACACATTTATTACAGAAGACCTTGAATGCAGTAATTAAGTGGCACAAATGAATCATAACTAGATGAAATCTCAAATCAGATTGCATGCACACAGCTGTATTCCTGCTCCCATACACACAATACACACATCTCCATAACTGAGTAAATTTGCTCCATGCCACAGCAGCTCTCAGCAAGAGCACTTCTATAGAAATTATCTGGGAAAGCAATACCATGGAGTACACCCATTGTGGCCGTGTTTGCTTTGCACTTGCAAGATGCATGTCTTGGTGAGTGTGCCCACAAAGCACATCACCTGTGAAGTGCTGATGTGACCAGGAAAGCTGCATGGACCTGTGATTAGTGCAGCAGTCTCAGGAGTCCTGACCTCTACTGCCTGCTCTTTAATTAAGATTTATTATAGGAACTGTCAGAGCCAACCAGAAACAGGGTGCTCCTTTTTGCTGAGCATATTAATACACAGTAACTGAGGTCATTCCTGTATAAGAACACTCAGGAGAGAGCTAAACTGAATTCCCAAGGCTTTACATTTAAAACACACTAGACTCCCATTATAGATGATCATTTTGAAATATGTTTATGTTAGTTCAATTAGGTTAATTCAGGCTGGCTGCAATATTGTTATCTGCCAGTATGCTATAGCCACAAAATACTCAAATGAAAGTACAGCATATATAATCAAGGTCCTTCCCAAACACAGCCTATAGTTACAACCAAAGGATCGTTATCAGATTTCAAGCGAAGAACAAATAATAGGAACTCAGGGTATATTTTTTTCCAAACAAGAAGCAGAAGCATTAGGGTTCTGTTGCTGACACGGCTGTCACTTGCATACCACATTGCCAGTTTTCAACCAACAAAACACTGCACTAGCAACAGCTTACAGTACAGACTGGGCCATATTCTTTAAAATTAAACCCAAACATCCCTTTGTAGATATGCCCTGGAAAAGAATAGCACAGAGAAAGAGGACAAAGAACCATGGCTGCAAAGGGAGCACGCTGTTATGTTAGGTATCACAATAATTTTCTTTTTCACCAGTCTTGTATGTCCCCTATTTCATTCTTTTTGCTAGTGGTTACACAGCATGACACCAATTCAGAGCCTCACATCTTGCTGCCACGGTTCTGGCAGGAGTGCAAATTGCGTCACACTTCCCGACAAGCCTTGGCATTCTAAGAGCACATCTCCCCTCACAGGGGGCTTAGAAAATAAGGTGCCCTATCTTCAACTCGGTATTGAAATAGAGCATCTTCTTTCTCTATATAGGAAACATACATTCAAGCCCATATAGGAAATACATCAATTTATACACACACACACATATATAGGAAACATAAGTTCAATCCCAATTAAAGATATGAATCCAGTTCTCCATATGTACTCGTATGTACTCTAACCTCTAAGTTTCAGGATATTCAGTGACATCTCAACTCCACCTTTAGAAGTTCTTTCACTTGCCATAAAATACTGAAATGCAAACTGACAACAGTGTATTCTGAACAAGTCTTCCAACAATCATATGAGAGCAGTATTCTTGTCTTGCTGCATCTTGTGAACTCAAATGAGAGGCAGAAACCTAGTCACTTGACCATGAGACATTTTGGAGCAGGCTACCATCTCCTGAACAACACACCTATCTTTGTATGAAATTAAACAGAGAAAGAATTTTAGTTTTGGTCTCCCCCCAACCATACGTATGTTCTATGTATTGGCTGTTGAGTATAAGTAAGACACTGGTGCCCATCTTTCCTTTTTGAGGAGATCTAATTAACTAGGTTTACAGAATTAGTTTTGGAAGGAAATTCACAGCTGTGAAGTCAGATGGGAAATCTCTAAACCCTGAGGTTAGATTACTTCAAGAAAGCTTTGAAAGAAAGGTCACTTGTGAATTTTCTGGTTTGTGTGAATCCATCAGTATTCTGACTTCAAATATTAATGCCTTGAAAAGTTACCCAAGATATTAGCAGGCTTTCATTAAAAAAAAAGGTTGTGAAATATTATTCTGATGATAGAGCCATGCAAACCAAGTTTATTCCCCTCCTCCCCCCACAAAACAAACAGACAAAAGTTTTCAAACAAAATCTTCCCCCCCCCCCCCAACACTGAACATAATCTTGATTTGTAGCGATTTCATTTGGTGCAAGTTTAGTTACTTTCATTACTCAAAGATGCTCATCAAGCTAAGCAGCAAAAGAACATGGGAAGAAGTTAGTTTTGTAGTTACCTGACCCGAAGAACAACTAAACCTGACATCTTATGAACATCGTTTAAAGAATTTTCTGTTTGTTTAAGCGCAAAACCCTCAGTAAGCATAAGTGGGCATAGCTCACTGCAATGAATGCTCATTTGCATCATCTGAGACTACAGACTTCTGCATTTCTGAGCTCCACTGTTACCCGCAGGGTAGCTGCCCACCCTCCACCACGGAGGCTGCATTGCTCCAAGTGTCAGTTGAGACCCAATGAGATACATCCAGTCTCAACATGTTTAAAATCCAGCTTAATCTTAGAATGCAGATGGAGGATCAACCCAAAGCTTTATTTGCTTCTTTTAAATTCATTAGGGTACTTTGTAATTCCACCAACATTTGAACAATGCTAATATATAGAAAATACAGGGGCAAAAAAAAAAAAGTTTTCACTTTAGTTCTTCTGAGTAGTGCAGTGAGAATGAGGCCTTAAGCGAGAAACGCACATACAGATTTGTTTTATGCAGATTTAAGCCGCACTTTTTCATCTCTAATTTAACAAAGCTGATGACACCTGAAGAACAATGTTTCATATAAAATACTCAAAGCTTCCCAACCTGAGGAACTCCAAATGTCTAGATCTTGTCTAGCCCTTGGAGAAATGAACTCAGCGATTCTGCTAGTTTTCTGCATCTTCCACAAACACACTTGATAAGATCCTTTCTCCCCTCTTGAACAGAACATTTTCTATTACTACTGCTTGGATCTACAGCTAATATATACTGTGTCCCTCTCCTCTCTTAAAAGCATTAGGTTGTCTCAAGGAAACGATTAAATCATGTATATCAGTCACTCCAATGACCAGGGAGAAAACCATGCTTAACATATCCTTCTGCTGTAGCTCACGCAACATCCTCCCGTAGGCTTTTCTTGGATTATGAGATACGGCATGTGGCAGTGCCACTTCTGACAGCTTTTGGCAAGTTTAATCTATCCCTGCTGGTGACCCCTTTGCCTTCTTTTAGGTGGAACCTAGAGCTAGGACCAGGGAGGCCTCTTTTATTGTTTTGCTATGGGTAGTCAGCATTCATCAGGCGTATCTCTGTTTCCAGATTTCCCTCATTAAGACCACTTAATGCCTAAATTCAAAGACTAAAAGCTACTCCAAACTTATTAGCAGTTCTCCATAAATTGACACAAGGATTGAATGCTACTCAAGGGATTATACAGATATCTGCTATTAAAAAAAAATAAAGAAGAGTTAAATGAAGAGTAAAAGAGATACAAATGCAATTGATTCAGCAATGAAAGGCTGAAAATACAACTATTAAAGCAGCTAAGTAATGCAAATGCCTAAAAAGTATATTAGCAGACACTTTGATCTTTGAGCTTACTCTTACTGAAAGTTCACTATGTCAGAAGTATCATCTTCCCTTTTCTGAGTTAGAATTTTCTGTATCTAAACCGCATCTAAATAAGAAACTGCATAAGAAGTGTTCCTGGTAGCTGTTTTTCTTTTAAATAAAAGATAAAATACATGGGAAATATCTAACCTGATTATTATGCTGAGAGACAGGGAGAAAAGGACTGTGACAGAAAAGTTGGACTTGATGATCTTCTGAGGTTGCTTCCAACCTGGGCTGTTCTGTAATTGATTCCGTGAATCAAAAAGAGTATTAAACAGCACTGTGTGTACTCAGTGCTCACTTAAAACAGCAACAACAACACACAACTTACAGCACACGGAAGCCCTTCCAAAATCACTGTCAAAAAATCATCTGAAGACTTCATGACACTAGGATGGCAATCAAGATCTACTGACAGCAGTTCTTCCTGGTTGTGATGACCAAAGAAAAAATCCAGTGTAGGTCTGTACTCTATACACAAACTTTCACAGGGTATCTGCATGCAAGCTTTAACCATATCTCAAAACAAAAGATGTCTGCTGCTAACTTCTATGAGTTTTTAACCGTACACAATTAACCATAGACTTGCAGCTGAGTAATTTCTGGGATATATTGGTTGAGAAATCTCAAACTTTATATGCAAGTCTCAACAAGATAGGAAATTTTGCCAAGCTCACACTTTCTGATGATATTTTAGATTTTCTGATCCCAGAAAGAGTCAGGGTCTGCAGTCTGTAAGCGTAAGTAAAACTCTAAACTAATGGTGCTGGCACAGAAAGCACAGGACCACAAATCTCAAAAATAAGTTCATTCAAGATTTGTTTATCAAATTTGAGTCAAGCCCTTTACCTGAACTGGTTACTCAGTTTCAATTACCCTTTTGCAAGGTATTGCAATAAAATTTTCATTTCCCTATTAAAGCCCATTTCCATAACTGGCTGTAGATCTTGTTTATTAAAGAAAAAGGTATATAAACCCACACAAAAACATTGCTCAACCCCCTCATCTTTGTTTTATATAGAAAAATTAGAAGCGTGACTCAATACTTGTACTCTATGCAATTGCTAGGAGCGCTTTATATAAATCCTTTGAAACTACCAAATTGAAGCAAGCATTGAGCAAAACACAACACTCAAAATGGAAGGCTTTTTTTTTCTTAATTTGCCAATTAATAGGAAAACTGAATGGTAGGACTATTTTCAGCTTGTCTAGCAATATTTGCAATGATTTAAAAGTAAAAAGGAAAGGGAGGTGAAGCATGTGTTAGAGAGAGGCTGTAAGAATTAGAGCTATATTAGAGTCCTTCATCCAATTAAGCACATAACTTGGGGCTGCAGTTTTCATCTGGAGAAGTTGGTTTGTTTAATACCAAGAGATCAGAAAATGTTATTGTGAAGAGACCTCCCCCTCCCCAGTGCTATAGTGCTATAACACTGTATTCCCTGAGATACATACAGATCTGTATACTGAGATAGATTGTTTCTTCACCTCCAATTATTCAAAGCTGTATTCAAATAATCTATTTCCAGCATCAATTTTAATTCAGGCTGATGATGATACTCTCCCTGAGTTCTCTGACCTTTCCCTCCAGGAACATTTCCTTGTTATACCCTAGGGACTAAAAGGGACAGGCCATTACAGAGCTGGGACAAAGTGCTCCTTTAGAGCTTGGTGCCTGAATCAGCAGTATGCCAGCTTAACGAGCTGACACAAATTATTGTGCCTTTCTGGAAACAAGTGGCCTTCTTGTCTCAGGAGACCAATGTGAAATGACATATTGAGGCAGTACTGGCATTTCCATCATCACTGTTGCCAAGGCTTGAGCTTAAGAAGGACAAGGGTACAGCTGATCTAAACAGCACACAGCATCAGTACATAAAACCACGAGAAAATTGCCAGGTCATAGCAGTGAGACATCACTTTGACCCCCTGTGAGCCACAGGTTAAAATGACTAAAGGAAGTTTATAAGGAAAGCACATTTGTTACATAAGCCTTTATATGGGGCTCTGTCTCCTCTCTACACAGGGCTTGCTCCAAGAATAAAGCCCAGGAAACAAGCAAAGACCAGGAAACAAAAGAAGAAAAGCAGACAATTTCCCCATATTCACCCCACCTCCTCCATCACCTGCTTCTCTACCTATCTTGGTCCAGGTACGGTGTGCTACCAGAGAATGACACACAATACATTTCTGGGATGGTAGCCCTGTTAACACCAGAGTCTTTTGTCATTTCATCCCAGTGTCAAAAACTAACACTAGCCTACAGGATGCACCTTGTGCAGCATCCTATGGGTATCCTGTTGAGCACAAGCTGTTGCGCTTCAGTACCTATACACAGAAGAACACAACTTCAGTGCAACAGCTATATTAGGTATCAATGAGCTGCAGGTATTCAGATTACCCCAAGGGCCATGTGGGTGAGAGCCAGCTTCTTTGTGCCAAAAGGCTCTGTAAGGCAAAGAAGCTTAGCATACGAATAGGAAAACCTCAGTTGGCTTCATTTTGGTTTTATGCCAGTCTGCCTTTACTGGTAGGACAGAACATAAGACAGATGGAAGGAAGGAAGAGAAAATATAACATGACCTAGAATTTATACATCAGCTCCCGAATAGTTTTAAGGTTATTCTATTCCCCCTTTGCCCCATTCTCCCACATTACTTCATTCAGAGAAACATGTAACACCAGAACAGAGGGGTTCTGCCAGACAGCTTACTGTGCACAGCCAGATACTCTTTGACATCATAATATAAAAACAGTAAGAAAATCCCTGCAACCCCACAAACACCAATCAACCAAGGTGACTAGAGCAGGGAAACACTCTTACTGTAAAGAAATAGGCATTATGATTAGCTTTGAGCAAAGTCTCTGAGGCCTATAACAGGCACTGTACCCGCTGTGCAATGCTTACAATCCCAGATGCATCTTCAGTCTTTGCCTTCCTTGTTTTCAGTCATTCGGTGAGATATGAGCAAGGAGGCTGCTGAGAAATGGGACAACTGAACAATTTTTATTCATCAGCTCCCTGTATGGCCATTTCGGTTCTCAGTAGATGCTGCCAGCATCTACTAGTTACAGTCTGTTTTGGGTAAACATGGAAAAAAGACATTTTAGGAGTCTAATCTGAATTCAGCTCACAGCAGAAATGTATTTCTCTGCATGTTACTCTGGTTCATTCCAACATGGCAAGCTCTATTGAAAATGGCCACAGTCCTCCAGCTGCATTTTGCTCCTCCAAGGTCTCAGTGCTGACAGATTGTTCTGCACGGCTCTTGTTCTGTAGCTAGTGAGAAATTAGGCTTCTGCTATTTGCAAACAGTAAATTCATTCCTTGCTATTTCACTTGGTCCCTGCTGTCTCCTGTGTGGTGGTTCCCCAGCACTTATTGCAAAGTGTGAGACAGTAATTCTTCATTTAAAATTATGTTTATCTCACTCTAAGTGTGGTTGGTACTGTACTGCAAACACACACAGCACTTCACAGAACAAGGAAAGAATTGTCTGTTCTGTCTGGCACAGATCAAAAATTCGAAGCATGAGGAACAGAATAACAGTTGAAACAAGGGAAGCCGGAGCTGCACTTGATTTCGGTTCGGATTTTACTCATACCTGTAACCAAAGCTGGAATTCAGCTGTGCAAAGAAAGGATCTACTGCCACAGAACAACCGAGTAGTTTGTATCTGCACATCTTCTGGCTTTAAGAAAAGCTAACCAGGGTATTGGAGGCAGTCCAACTGAGCTACCTTGGCACCCTACACAGGCCAGCGTACACCGATCAACAGGCAGAGCACAGCAACAGACTAACACAGCCATGCTGCCAATATCTAACTAGCACTGGTAGCTCTGCTCGGCACCTCACTGTGTTCCATCAACATACTTGGCATGCTTCAGCCACAAAGTTTGATGCAGAACGGAATTAAAACCCAGGCATAGCCAAATCTAAGATGGTTGTACCAGTCCAGGACTAGCTCCACAGGGAAAGTGAGGCCAGCTATAGATCTGGTAATGCTGGTCAGAAAGCGTTTCCATAAAATGTTTCAAGAGAAGGCACTGACTCAGTTTGTCCTGTGGGAAAGGCTGAGTTTCAGCCTTCCCCCCGCCCTCCAATTTGCATCTTGAAAATGTTTCAAAGTCATCTAAACACTGTTTTGATGTTTTCAAAAATGAGGAATTATTCTTTGGTATAAAGTGATTGCTTTGAAATTGAAGCAGTTAAAGCTTAAATAAAATATTTAGCTTCAGCTGATACTCTGCTTTATATTTTTTTATACAAAAACTTCAAACGAGACAAAGTCTCAGTTTGATACAGGAATCTCTCAAATCTCTGGCTTTCTCATCCCATAATATCCAACCCAGTTCTGCTTGTCAGTAAAAAATAAAAATAATACAAAAAATCAGCCACAGCAGCATTGTTGCATCACTGTTACCTTGTGGAAGGATCCACACACGCCTGATACACAGAAGTAAACTGTGGCAAATGGAAGAAAGGCTTCTATTGCCCTGGTCTGATGAATACAACTTGAAAGATGAGTCTTAAAAAGCATCTTAAGGAGTGAAAAGTGGTGGTTACATGAAAAAAAATGCAGGGAATGAAAGGAGCAGATATATATTGGGAGAGTAGAAGGGTTGAAAACAGAGGAACACATTAAAGAAAGTTCAAGCTGAAGCTCTGTGTCATTGCCCAAGGTAAGAGCTATTCTGGTCTGTACAATGCTTAATAAAGGAAGATCTCATACCACAGGTTCATGCTTGACGTGCTGCAGGATTACAACAGCTTCATTTAACTTATTTCCTAGTCTGAATGATATTCAAAGGGAACATGTCTCACAAGAAAGAGTCCATATATCCAAATATTATGCTTAGCAATTTTCTTCAGCCTTCAGTAAATTTAGCGCTGGGTAAAAAGTTGTCAAATGGATAGCCCTCAGAAATGAAGCCCTTAATTTATCCCAGAGGTAGATATGCCAGAGGTGGCATCATTGCAGACTTCCTACGTTGATTTGGTGGGCCAGATGGGGAATGTCTAGGGCTGAAGGAGTTCAGACCAAGGCCTTTCTCTTTTCTTCAGCACCTGCCAACAAAATGTCTGTTGAGCCTGCTTTTTGTTCTCAGGGAGATTCTTCACTAGGAACCGAACACGATTACCTCAGCTAATCTCTCACAGCCCTATCAGGCAGGAATGAATTTAAATGAATTGCTGGTCAACCCAGATGCAAACTGGTATGGGAACTCTAGTGCATTACTGGAGTTCACACTTCGACATGCACTGAGCTGCCCTGGAGGTAGCAGGGAAGAGATGGCCCTGCCTGGGCTCCTAACCACCAAGGGCAGCTGCTGCCTTCAATCCACCAACAGATTTCTAAGTCAAGCTGCGGAATCTGAGATGTGCTCCTGCCACTCCTCAGACATTGCATCCAAGCATTGGAAATTCTTCTACCTTACTCCATCTTCTGAGCCCTCAAAGGAACACTTAGTGACACATGTGCTCCTCAACACTCAAGACTGGAGATCATTCTTCTCCGAGGTTGACAAGTCTGGGCATGGTGTCAGATGTAGGAAGCAGCATACACAATATGATCAGCAGAGCTCCCACAAACCCCACGGCTAGCCAAGGTCACCAGTGAACACAGACAGAATAGGTTTGTGCATGCTCCCTTTGCTCTTGAAAGCCACACATGGTTTTCGGGATGAGCACTGAATGCTGCACGGGCAGTACTGCCATCTGTCAGTAGCCCTTTGGACAGTTTTCTTCTGTCTTTTCCCTCTTCAGTTTGAGCCACTCACTCAAACTGGCATGGAATACACTCATTTAAAGTTCTTGGTCATCTAAATATGCTTTGTCTTTCTCTTGCATTTAGGTATACACACCTCCAACTTGTTCACTTCCACATGTAACCTGACCAGTTATGTGTGGCAGAAATTGCAGAAGGGGCAGAAAGATTTTTACGGGGCCTTATACAGATCTCTCCCTGCAATGGCTTCTTGATGCTTGGTATTCTGAGAAGCCTAGCCTGGAAAAAATACACTAAAAACCACACTTTTTACATCCAAAGAAATTTTGCGTTAATCTTGCTTGCCTTAGTTCCCCAGATAAGCAGAGAAGCATTATCTCAGTTTTACAGATAGGATTTTAGGACAGTAAGTGTACCATTATTTTAAAATTACTTGGATCCTGTAGTGATTGGAGAGCGCTAAATGTACATAACCTAAACCAAACAAAACACACATACACATTTTATTTCCTATCTATTTCTTCCTTTCTCAACTTCTTTACAAAACTTTATTCTGGATTTATGGTGGTGATATTGACACACAAATCCACCACATCACGCTACTGGTGTTCAAGTACCTATGAGGAGTAGCAGTTAAGCAGTAAATATCTTGCCACTACTGTTTTGAGAAAAGCTCTCTTCCTCTCTTTCCCACAAGCAGGTAATGATAGGCAGTGGCTATGATGGAAAGGGCAAAGTTTATGGGCAATAGAAGCAAACAAAGACAAGCTTTTAGGCCCCAGATTCCTTCACCACTTGGCTATGACTTCCATTTTGTTTTCTAGGAGTATCTTGAAAGACAGCAAGCAGCAGATGGAAGTTATGCTTCAAGTTACCTGAGAGCTGACTTCCACAGCTCAATCAGCACAGCTCTGACTGGCCAGAGAATCCATGCTGATGTTTCAGCTCTGACTGGCCACCTTGAACTTGTAACAAGGTTTAACAAAAGCTCATGTCTTCCTCACCTCCAAAGAATTCCAGATTTTGCTTTTCAGATCTTACAGTTCATATGCAAGGCATCCTTGGACTAGAATTTCTCCCCTCTAATTGGCTGACCTTGTCTGACTGACGAGGATCTTGGAGCAGAACCACTGTGGTCATTTTGTGACCATTCAAAGCCGTATGTCACACCACACAACTCTCACCCCATCATAAACCTTTTATACCTATGTCACACCTCAGCTTCAGATCACACATTATGAAGTGACACTAATTCTTTGATCATTTGCTGTACCTGGAAGGAATTTTTCCTTCTGAGCCCAATACCATCATTAAGAAGGAAAGACACTTTATCTAGAGATCACACTGCAATTCTGTGAGGCTTTCATCTCCTGTCATGATGAGCTTAATCCTCACATTGGAGCGCAGAAGCTGTCTCCTCTGATGGAGGCAAACAATGGGAGATTGTGAAAGGATTCTGTCACTGATTGACTGCATATGCACAAGGGAATTATAAGCAGTCATTAAGATGCCAAAACAGGAAAAATGTATCATGAAAGATTCACACTAGTTTGTCAGGATTTTTTTACTTAGGATTTGAAACAGATCCTATTGTTTATTCCCAAATAAGGATACCACCATTTTGCCAGAGAATACCTCCTTTTACATGTGGACTTGCTATGTGTTTGGAGATTCTGTTGGATTTCTCCTGTTAAGCTACGTCAGCTAAGGACAGTGCTTTGATAAGAGACTTGCAGGAGGAAGGGGAAGAAAACAAAAAGTCAGGAGATAATGGGAGACATGCAAATGATTCAACACAGTATGTTTCAGTATGTTTCCTTTCCCCCCCCCCCCCTCAGTCTTGAAGCAACACCCAAGAGTACTATTTAGTCACACAGTTTACTAAGATCATATGTTGTTAAAAGACCCTATGACAGACCTCAAGATCTTGAATGCCAGCGATTTTCCATTCAGAGCTCATAATCATCTGGCCTAACAATTCTATGCAGTATCTTTGCAGGATTTTTAATCCTGATTTATACCTAAATTTGTGTAATGTTGCCATACACTACGATAAATTGGCTGTTCTTTGCAACTGCCCTATTTCAGTGGCTACAGAAGTGATCCCTCTGGAGCTATTGCATGAGAAGTACTGTATCTATCATATTTAGCTAACTCTACCTCCCTTCCAAACCACGATACCCAAGTGCCTCACTATCTTTGGTGCATTTTTCCTCATATTACTGCTTTGATTAGGGAGGTGTCATTATTCAAATGTACAGATTGGGACCTGAGATACAGAAAACTATGAATTATCTGTAGCCACAGGGACAGGGAGCTTGAATCAACGTTTTTAGTTCCCAGCAAAGTACCTCAACAATTCTTCCATGATTCACTAACAGTCAGCTAAGGATTTTATAATGATGTTGACTGCTAGAGCACTTGCATTCTGTCTTCATCTGCAGGGAACCTGAAGATCTCTGCTGCATTTGTTTTTGTGTGGAACAACTCAGTATGTCATGCATTCTCAAGAACTGTTATTTCTTCCCCAAATTGTTCAGGATATCTTGTGTTTGGAAATCTAATTGCAATTAACTGGCTACTCTTGGGATTGGACAGAAACAAGTAAAAGTATTGTAAACTCACTCAGAGAAGCTCTGACTCAGAATGGGGAGATAAATCTAGATCAGATAAATCTAGTCTATTGTGTTGCTTGCATTGGATTTAAAACAAACAAAATCTCCTGTGGTGTCCAAATTTCAGAGAAGAGTAAGCAGCAGAAAACCTCCTATCAGAACACCCTCACTCAGGTCACTGATTGTAAGGAGACAAGACAGCCAGACTGTAGGCAGTCTGAATTTCTCCGGGCTCTGGAGTTTAGATGTCACTAAGGTGGGACTGAAGGAAAGAAAGGAAAAAAAATGGCAAGGAAATAACTTGTGTTGGAAGCAATTGAGTCCCAGTGTCTCAGTGAAACTGGCTTTGAGATGATTATTTTTGAGAACTGCCTTGCATGCCTACACAATACAGTGCTCTGAATGCCAGATTTTTTTTTTTGGTAACAATGTCCAGAGCATAGCTTCCATCCATTGCACACACCACCTATTTCCCCAAAGGGTGTCCAAGACTGCATGCTCAGATACCATTCATAATGACTGCTAAGCTATGTAAACAGAATATTTGGGCGTAGATATAAAGGGATGCTGCCATATACACTTTCCAGGGCTGCGTGGCCACAACTAGTCTTGGGGCACAGCAGAACCCAAGCTGTCCCCTTGCCATGCTGCCTTTAAGTCCCTTCTCTTGACTATTCCTGTCTCCATCACAATGAAACAGAAATGAAATTAATGCATTGAGCCTAAATGGATTTACATAATTTGTTTTAGACATAGCATGTCATCTCCAGATGAAGGGAATAATGCAGAGAATACATCATTTGTTCTTCTTCCCCAGACAAAAGGTAGAGCTGAGCTAGAAAGATACAAAAGGCAGAGGAGACAGAGCAAAGTGGAGCGTACAAGCAAAACAAGCTGTTATCTGATAGTGTCTTCATAATTCTGAAAGCAAGCATTTACTGCAGACTTCTGGCACAAGCTGGATACCTGCTAGGAGTGGGCATGTTGAATTATTCATGCTTTTGGTTATAAATAATGCACTGCCTGCATATATCTAATTTAAATAGATCCATAAAGCCCAGTGGATTAGTCACTGCATGCTGCCTAAAAGTAATGGATCATCTAGCCAAAGTCTCCTGGCTCTTACCTGCCCTCAGAAAGCCTCTTTCAGAGGATAACATTTTAAAGAAATTTGCTCTTCTGTTTTTGTTGATACAGCGATAATATGTTAGAGCTGAAGAGACTCAAGTAGGAGTGCTGCACTGTACCAAGACACTGTCTGCTTGGAATCGTTCCTGCATAATTTTCCCATACGATCATATAGTAAGAACAGTGGTGTCATTACTACCAAGGAGACTGCACATCCCGTACTGCACACAGAGTAAAAAAGTTGGCAGCCCTACCAAGGAAGCAAACTGAGCCTTAGGACAGATGTTCTTAGGTATGATTTAAACAACAAAAATAAAGCATGCACTCAAACCTTAAGCACCACACTTCAATAACAGACTATCTCTTTTGCTTCTGTGTACATGAATTTTGTACATCAGTATCCACCTCCTGAATCTCCACTGTGACCAGCAGACATAATGGGATAGCTGTAGCCTAACAACCCTTTTGTCCTCAAGTCTTAATGTAGGCTAGAAACAAGCATGATTTTTCATTTTGGGGCATCCCAGAAATAATCCAAGGAGATTTTGTACTTCTGAGATAACAATGACATTTGAGGCTGACTGCCAGTTTTACCAGCCCCTCTGGGAAGGACCTTCACATTTTGATGGACCAAGAAAGCAAACAACAGCCAAATGAGCTTGTTTTACGTGAGTTCCATTGTGGGATCCTGAGGAGTTCTATCGGACACCACAAATGCCCAGTATAAGTTCTGTTCTGGGATGGACAATCATAAGAGTTTTTGAACTGCCCTACCCCCAAATCCATGCCAGCCCCAGTGCTGATGTGGCAATGTTCAGCCACGACACCCTTTCACAGAGCACCAAAAAGCAGGCCATTTGCAGCACTGCTTTTAAAAGCAGCCAGGGAGTGCCCATCTCCTCAACCACAGACCTGGCCCTTGGTTCTAAACAACGTGTGGTGAAGGTCTCACCCGGTCTTTTTCCCACCAGTCAGAAGATAAATATTTTGATGAAATCAAAGTTCTTATTGAACTGAACAGTTTTACTGAAATCAAGTGTTCAGACAGAAGTCCCCAGTATTTCCTCCCTCCCACAAGTCATTTTTTCCCCTTTTGAGCTTAACAACAATGAAAAAGAATTGTAGCAAAGGGCGAGAAATGTCATTTTAGCTTATTTTGTCACAATTTTTCTTTTAGTTAATGATTTCAGCACAGAATAGGACATATGACATTACAGAAGTCATGTCTTGTTAAGCATTACTGACATGGTGATTACACGGCAGCTTAAATATTCTTCTTTTCTTAATCCATAAAGGCAAGTGCTATTTAGTGTTGAAAATCTTTTTGCATTTCACATTCAAGCATTCCCTGTTTATAAGATGAGAAATTAGATTTGTTCAGCTGCAACAAGGAGAGAAAACAGCACTGTGGGCTGCATTCAAAGAGTATTGCCAGGAGGTTGAGAAAGGTGATCCCCTCTACTCAGCACTGGTAAGGCCACAGCTGGAGCGCTGTCTCCAGTTCGGGTGCTCTGACACAGAACAGACAGGGAGTTCCTGCAGTGAGTCCAGCAAAGGGCTGCTAAGAGGACAAAGGGACTGGAGCTCTTTTCACACAAGGAAAGGCAGAAATAGGTGGGACTCCTCAGCCTAGAGAAAAGGTTCAGGGGAAATCTCATCAATGTGCGTAGAGGCCCGATGGGAGGATGTAAACTAAGATGGAGTCAAACTTGTATCAGTGGTACCATGTTGGAGTACCAGAGGCAATAATAATAATAATAATAATAATAATAATAATAATAAAGAACACAAATTGAAACACTGTAAATTCCACGTGAACACAGTAAAACAGTTTTTTAAACTGCAAAGACAGTCAAACACAAAACACATTGAAACAGATTGTCCAGGGAGGCTGCAAAGTATCCATTCTTGGAGCTACTCAAAACTTCAGTCTCCTGCCCCTTCCCTACAGCAGGATAGTTAATGCCTCCTGCAAGTTCCCAAGGCTACTTCTGGAAACAGGCAGAGCAGATTTGTGGCAACAAGGACAGGACCAACCAACTCTCCTCCACAACTATCAGCTGAACAGGATTCTTGGCTCTGCAGCTTGACTTGATTTCAGCTACAGCCCACGCAACCTAGCTCTTGAGAGACAAACCTGGAGACCTATTCCCAACAGCAACTTCACCGTTGATCTCCTTTTGCCAAGCAGCAGCAGTGCCTCTCGCAGCTCTCACCGTAAGCCAGAGACATGGAACAGTCGATCTCCATCCAACCACCATGTTCACGCGTGTTGAGTTCTGTGTGTTCACAGCAATCTGACAGTTAGAGACACAGTGGCATCAAGACAATTGGGGATCAATTTTCCCTGAAGGAAAAGGATGAGTTAAACCTTGTCGGCAGGCAGTGGATTAATTTCTTATTGAACCACCATTAGCTCTGTCTGCTCCTTTTGTTCCAGTCCTGAGAATCCTCAGCTGGCCTTTATCTGACTGGTCACACAGCACACCATGGGACAGTGTTTAGGAGACAGAGAGGAGAAAATCTTGTTTTACAGGCCTACACAAATGGTAAGATCAGCTTTAGAAGGATTATGCTACAGAATTCAACCAAAGGCATTTCTGTCCTCACAAAAAAAAAAAAAATAAAAAGTCAGACAAGATGCCCTAGAAGTAAGGCCATAGAGCTAAATGGAGGGGAAAAAAATTAAAAATCAGTGCAGGCTTTAGAAATGAAAATAGCCTGCAGTAAGAGTCCTCTCCAAACAGAATAAAATAAGCCTCATTGTGAGAAGTAACTAAAAACCCCTACCAGCATCAAAGGTGTGACAGTAGAAGGGAATACTGAATATCAGGGATGAACGGAATTGTATTACCAAGTGAGCCCTTCCCATTCCAACAATGTCCAGAAGTACATTTAAATTAACACAACAGATTAGGCACTGGAAAATAGCATGGTGTACTACAGCCAATGCACAAAAGGAAATTATTTAAATGGAAAGTGATATTGCAAACTACTAACTCAGTAGTACCTAATCTCTGTTGTTACTACCTACTAACTAGGTAGTACTTACTTCTGTTTGTGTTTCAAAAGAGAACCAGTGAGAAACCTAACAAAAATTCTCATCATACCATGTCTCGCTTGTCATCTAGTTATTTTCTCCTGATAACTTCTGGACGTAAAGTTCTTCTCATCTTCCCCTTCCTATGTCCTCACAGAGAAAACCTAAAACCTATCCACGAAGAAATGGTTGGTGACCTGGTACGGCACTTGGATGTGCACAAGTCGATGGGGCCGGATGGGATCCACCCAAGGGTACTGAGAGAACTGGCAGAGGAGCTGGCCAAGCTGCTTACGATCATTTTTCAACAGTCCTGGCTATCGGGGGAGGTCCGAGCTGACTGGCGGCTAGCAAATGTGACGCCCATCTACAAGAAGGGCCGGAGGACTGACCCGGGAAACTACAGGCCTGTCAGTTTGACCTCAGTGCCAGGGAAGTTCATGGAGCAGATTATCTTGAGAGTCATCACGCAGCACTTGCAGGGCAAGCAGGCAATCAGGCCCAGTCAGCATGGGTTTATGAAAGGCAGGTCCTGCTTGATGAACCTGATCTCCTTCTATGACAAAGTGACGCGCTGGGTGGATGAGGGAAAGGCTGTGGATGTGGTCTACCTTGATTTCAGCAAGGCTTTTGACACCGTTTCCCACAGCATTCTCCTCAAGAAACTGGCTGCTCTTGGCTTGGACTGGCGCACGCTTCGTTGGGTTAGAAACTGGCTGGACAGCCGGGCCCAAAGAGTTGTGGTGAATGGAGTCAAATCCAGTTGGAGGCCGGTCACTAGTGGCGTTCCCCAGGGCTCGGTGCTGGGGCCGGTCCTCTTCAATATCTTCATTGATGATCTGGACGAGGGCATTGAGTGCACCCTCAGTAAGTTTGCAGATGACACCAAGTTAGGTGCGTGTGTCGATCTGCTCGAGGGTAGGAAGGCTCTGCAGGAGGATCTGGATAGGCTGCACTGATGGGCTGCGGTCAACTGCATGAAGTTCAACAAGGCCAAGTGCTGGGTCCTCCACGTGTGGCGCAATAACCCCAAGCAGAGCTACAGGCTGGGAGATGAGTGGTTGGAGAGCTGCCAGGCAGAGAAGGACCTGGCAGTGATGGTGGACAGTCGGCTGAATATGAGCCAGCAGTGTGCTCAGGTGGCCAAGAAGGCCAACAGCATCCTGGCTGTATCAGAAACAGTGTGACCAGCAGGGCTAGGGAGGTGATCGTCCCCCTGTACTCGGCTCTGGTGAGGCCGCACCTCAAGTACTGTGTTCAGTTTTGGACCCCTCGCTACAAGAAGGACATCGAGGTGCTTGAGCGAGTCCAGAGAAGGGCGACGAAGCTGGTGAGGGGCCTGGAGAACAAGTCCTATGAGGAGCGGCTGAGGGAGCTGGGCTTGTTCAGCCTGGAGAAGAGGAGGCTCAGGGGCAACCTTATCGCTCTCTACAGGTACCTTAAAGGAGGCTGTAGTGAGGTGGGGGTTGGCCTGTTCTCCCACGTGCCTGGTGACAGGACGAGGGGGAATGGGCTTAAGTTGTGCCAGGGGAGTTTTAGGTTGGATGTTGGAAGAACTTCTTTACCGAAAGGGTTGTTAGACATTGGAATGGGCTGCCCAGGGAAGTGGTGGAGTCACCATCTCTGGAGGTCTTTAAAAGACGTTTAGATGTAGAGCTTAGCGATATGGTTTAGTGGGGACTCTTAGCGTTAGGTTAGAGGTTGGACTTGATGATCTTAAGGTCTCTTCCAACCTAGAAATTCTGTGATTCTGTGTGATTCTGTGATTCTGTAAACCTCCTGGAACACTATCAGAAGTTGCACATTGCTGCTTGTTGCTTTTCAGCAATCCCAACATTCAGATTTCTGGATTTGATTTACTACTAACCCTCACTTTGTGAGTTTTCCAACTCCCATCTGGTAATGGGAATTTCAACATTTGCACATACCCACTCAATCCACTTTATTTAGCATGAGAATTCATCACATAGAGCTGAGAATTACATGTTGCAGTTGCTAGTTATGGAGTCAGTCCTGACACAATGATCAACAAGATCTCCAGAGATTTGTGTTGATTCTGCACAATTTTGAACTCTGTCTAGGATACCATGTCTGCCCCACAAGATTTGTGCTTTTTTGCATGAAACAAACAGACCTCCCCCTTCCTCGCCTCAGTAATTTTAGTGCAACATTTCTCTGCAGAAGAAACAGAAGCACTGAATAAGGACTTCAGAATTTATCCACCTGTTAGACTGGAGTACTAACCACTTACTCTCTTGTTCACATGTTCTGAAACACTATTTTCTCTTCTTGGAAAAAGTCATACAGTCTTTTACTCAATCCAAGTCAAGAGCTAGCAGGTGTCAGGAGCGAATTTGGAAGAGATTCCAGCAAGATTTATACCAAACACACTGCACATGTGGAGCATCCAGTCCACAGGAGAACAGGTGGCACGCTGAGAGGAGAGCTGACAGTGAGTTTGACTTGGAAAGAAAAGAAAAACTTGCCAGAGGCAAGATCATCATACCATCCTGCTGAAAACATCATATAATCCCCAAAGCATCCCTCTCTGTGTCCTAAGGGCTGTCAGTTCACAGATGACATCACTTTGGAAAATCTTCCTTATTAGAGATGAAAGTCCCCTCCAGGGCTTTTATGTGGGGAACTTGGAAGAAAAGATTTCCTGCTGGATTCCTTCCACAGCCCTCCCAGACTCCCACCGTGTTTATACATCACTGTTTTGTTTTTCCTCTCACCATCATACTCAACAAAAGTATGTATGTCTGCTAAAGATTTAGGCATAAATAGACACATGGATTCCCAGATCAACAACTTATTTTGGATCCAATTTATATTGACTAATAGCATTTCATCATCTCAACACAGTAAGTCTGGCTTTATTTTAGCTTCTCAAAAAAAACAAACCAAACCAACAACAAAAACCACTCCCACCCAAGACTACGAAAGTTCTCGGACTTCCTTAGTGGGAACCTACCCTGTTAATCCCATCACTTACTTGCATACACATTTTATGTTCTCATTTCCCCAGAGGATTTCAGCATGCTATGTTGAACTCAGCCAGCATCCAGGGTGTGAAATATTCCTTTACAAAGTACTCTTCTGTTATATTCTGCTTTTTGTAAGTCTCTGAGTTCCAGCAAACTGGGGATTATCATTTTGATCCACAAGACACTTGTGGGCGAACATCTGACAGCAGAACTCAATGTCTCTGAAATCAGCCACAGGTGTCCAAGCTACTACTTACACCTACCAGAAACATTAACCCCCTCCCTGCCCTCAATAAAACCCCAACCCAACCAGTATCTCCCACTTCCAAAAGAAACATTGCTAAAAGAAGATAGTGATCTTTTCCTCCCCCTCCTTTCACATCAAATTTTCTTCCCCTACTAGAAATGGGGTTAGTTTATCCAGTTCTTCACCCAGACTGGAAACATTAATAATACAGAATAAGATTCTCAATTGCCCGAAGCAATTTTATTTTCCACCAGCTGCCCACTAAATAGCAGTTAGGAGCTATTGCAGCAAATGGAGTGCTCCATGGCCTAGGGGGACACCGTGCCACATTCTCCTTCACAGTCACTGCTTTAGTTCCCCTGCAGATTATCTAAGTTATCTATAATACAGCCTTCTCCATTAGAGCTATATGAATGGAGCAGGACTATATGAATTTTTAACCTTTCTACAATGCATCACTAACTTGGTCACCAGCTCAACATATTCATTAATATTTCGAATATTCAGAAACAAATTTGTTGGTAGACGGTAACCCTATCTTAAAGATAAAATAAAAAAATTAAAAAAAAAATATAAACCAAAAGCCCATTCTCACAAATAAATCATAGAATTCAGGATGTTTTTGCCATATGAGGACTCTTCAACAAAACATTAAAAACAAAACCCAATCTCAAATGTGACAACAATTGTCTCTTCCTAACACTAAAGCAAAAGTCTCTTTTAAAAGTCCCTGATGAAAATTGTGTATTTTTCTAGGACATGTTTATTCAATGTAGATGAATTTTGAAACCAGTACAAATTTACATCAAGCACAAAACTCCAGAATAATGTTTTCTTTGACTTGTAAAAACACTTAGGTACGCACTTGGAAAAAGCCTGCACAAGAAGGATGGATTTTGTCTGAGCTGCAAGGGGACCAAGATGCTGGCACTTCAAACAAAGACTGTGAATGAACTTAGAATTGCTGAGTGACAAAAAGCCAGATGAGTGCAGAAGAATACTCAGTTCTGAATAATATTTCTTGGTATGCAAATATGAAAATTTATCATATCTTTATCATTTACATGAAGTTAAGTCAGAGAAGAAAAATCAAATCAGAAACAGAAAATAACTTCAATTTGTTAGAATTAGTGGACAACTACAGAAATACAACAGGCTTAGATCTATGTATCAGACAGATATCAGCCTGGACTCTGCACAGGGAAGTCTTGTCTTTCAAACTATTGGAAGAAACCAGAAAGAACAGCAAAATAGTTGATATATCCAAAAGGCTTTTTTGACAAACTTGCTCAACAAAGGCTTTTAAGAAAACTAAGCAGAAATGGGTTAAGAGACAAAGTGAAACTCATTTGTGTGAATACTTTTATCATTACATTACATATATACATGCTCAACAGGAGCTGTTCCCCACTCCCAGGGCACAACAGAAAAGTCAGCTCTCCAACATTGTAATTCCATCAAGGTTAGCAGTTAAACTAGTATAAAATTAATGAAATGGAGAAGAGAGTTTAGCCCCTACTATACATGAGTTACTTCATCCACCACAGTGAATTTATAATGCAGTCCTGCAGTTTAGTAGTGAAGAAAAGAACAACTACAGTTTATAAAGAATGAATTAGAGGAAGCAGAACAGTTTCATAAGCTGAAATTTGGCTACAAACACTGAAATAAGGATCCCTGTTCTTGGAAAAACAGCAATAACGCTCTTCACCAGTTCAAGGCATTGCCACTGCCAGGGCAGCTCAATAAATCTTGTTGGATTACATTTTCTTTATACATATTTTAAAAGATTTGTGTGTGTGCACATATGTGCATGTATATATGAAATAAAACAAAAACATTTATATATAAACTACATATAGATATATAAAATTTGTTTTTAAGTAACAGAAGCGTAAAAAATTATTATACAGGTACAAGGGGAGGGAAGAAATGTAAAAAGAAATATTTCCAGGGACAAAAAGGATATCATAACCTTTGAAAATTTGCTAAGGTTTAAGATTTGTCTACTTAGACACTGCTTTCTACCCCCATTTAATTAGATTTTAATTTTCTTTTTACATTCTTTTCCTCTACAGATTCTGAGAGGTAATTATTTCAGTATCAATTGATTTGGAGGAACAGTCCCAAATCAGAATTAAGCAGCTTATCGAAGTTTGTCTTGTCCCTGGTTAAACATTCCTACTGTGCAGCTGAGTAAGCTGCTTGCAGTAATAAAATCCAGCTGAAATAATGGAATTGTGCTTTTGAGCCCAGACTTGTCCTGGCTAAGGGGAGCTTCTCAAATGGTTCTCATCAATGTCAGAGATTTAGAGAAAGCCTTCCCAAATAATCAAGCAGAGGGAAAGAAAAAAAGTAAATGCTCAATCTCTTCCCTCAAATACTTCTTTCATGAAAATAAGAATATCAAATTCTTACATATTTCATAAGCAGCACACAAACAACAGCAAGTTTGTCTTCTGCTTATTTTGCAGTAGGAAATTAGGTTCAAAAACTAATGTGATCTTTACATCCCCCACACAAAATGCCCATAATCCGCAAAGAAAATTTCAAATGGGCAGCTTTTACTTTCACGTTTAACTAACCTCAGAAAGCTTAGCAAACCAGAAATATGGATTCTTAAATAAATCAATAAACAGAATAACAACAACAACAAATCAGTAAATTTTTTCAAAGGTTCTGTTGTAAATTATTTGCAAAAGTCAGAAAAAGATTGAGAAGTCACCAGTTCCAGAAATTTAGCTTTATGCTCCAGCTTTTCATCTCTTTTACCTTACAGTTGACCAAGAATGGTAAGGAAATAAATAAATAAATAAATAAATAAATAAATAGAAAACCACAAGTGTTACCAGACAATGAATTTTAACAACCAGTTATTAAATTAATTTTAAGTAGTGGCTGATTGTTAACAACTGTATACAAGCACAGAGGAAAATTCTTCAGTAATGCGATTTGCACAAGAGCTGCAGCAGCAGGCTGCTCTCAGTACCCCTGTCCTAACAAGTGGAAATGGCTGCTAAGACCAGAAGAGGCACAGCATATCGCAGGGTATGCAATTCACACCAGGCTTATAATCCATTCCTTTATACATACAATACATTTGTATATAGGAAGCTAATTTTAAGCACCTGCCTATTAGCAGAACTAAAAGAAACCATGTCCTGCACACACACAAGGAGTATTTTCTAACTGAGGGGTGAACAAAATCCCTTGCTCTATGGAGAATGAAGTTAGCAGGCAGCACTGCACAAATGGATTTTGGAAGCATCATTTCTACAACCCCGGCCAACACCCTACTGGGACGCTTATCAGACTCCAACAAAAGTCACCATTCTCTGGATATCTTGTGCCTCTAAACTGTGAGCAATGACCAGATTCCAATGGTGTCTCACAAGCTCTGCACTTCTAATCATGCTTTCAAGATTCAGATGTTCTCTTTCCTGAAAACCAGGAGTCTACAGTCTGGCAGTCCACATCCACACAACAGCACTATTCTTTCAAGGCCTTTTAAGGAGCAACTGCACGCTCCCCAAAATTATGCATTTCAGTGCTTCCCTTTTCACCAATTAAAAATGATGCAACAGGTAAAGTGAGAGTTGGAGAATATTCTCAGTGAGACTCATAAAACACATTATGCTACGCTCATGGGCACCACACAAGATATAATCAGCTCTAAGAAAATATCCAACCATAACTTCCTTTGATCATCTCTCTCTGCTTTAGTCAGTCCTTTCATTCCTTTAGGGCCTCCCTCATTTTTCTGTGAAAAGCCTTCTCATTTCTCTTGAAAGCCTATTATCAAAGGTGTCCTTCTATAAAGTTCCAGCCCCAATTAGCGAGCTTTCCTCCACACCTCCAGCTCAAGCCAGTCAATGTTTTTGTTTGGCTGCAGCCCACCTAAAACCCTAACTATTCCTTGGCTGCAACTAACTTGCAATTCAAAGACAGCTTGAAACGTGGAGTCTGCTCTCCTATCTCCACACTGTCCAGCAGGGAGAAACATCCAAACAGAAGCCAGGACAGTGTCATTTATAAATCAAATCAATATTCACAAGCAAAGTGGAGGTTGCAGACTGATAATATCTGTACAGTGTTTCAGACTAATTTCTTAGCTACCCACTTGAGATATAAACTGACCTTTAAACATTTCCAAAAATAGGATGGGATAATTCCCCTATATGTCACATGAAAAGCACTGTGCAAAGAAATCCATCTACAACACATAAGAAGCTGTTTCCTTCATCTTTTGAAAATCAGAGTGTGTCACATTTCTTGTTACTTCATACTTTTTTTCTGAGCTATATTTAGATGTAGATAGTTCTAAACACACTCTTCACTTCTTTAAATACTTGCTATGTTAGTCAGACCTACTGTTGCCTGTACTAAGCTTTCGTAGGACCACAGTTGGCTTGGAGAAAGGGTCAAGCAGTTCATCAAAAATAACTGCAAGTAAAGCCCCAATCGTACTACAAAAAAAATCCTTCATCCATATTCCTCCTTAGCCTAATTTCTCTTCAACCTAAAGCATACCTTCAAATTCCTGTGGTATCAAGGACTTTTGCTGTTGAATTAGAAACAGCTCCTGCTCAGAAGTGTTTATGCTAAGTAGGGGAAGACCTTGAATAGCCTGGGTCATCATTACTGCTCACAAGACTTTTTTTAAAAATAATTCTATATAAAGGGTAGAAAGCAATAGTGAGATGAAAAGAATGGTGTTTAATAGAGAACTATGCAGCAATACTCCTGGATTCTTGAAGTAACACAGCATTCACATGTTAAATTTAAGTTTTCATACACACACACACACACACACAAGAAAAAACATCTGCCATCTTAGCTGGAGATGGTCACAAGCATAACTGTGTCTTTGGTTGTTGTTTTGTTGTTGTTTGTTTTAAAAGGCTACTAGTGAACATAGGTTGTATTTGTATCTTGCATAACTGGTAACAAATTCACCCCCTCAGCCCTCTTCCTCTTTGTCTTTTATTCACATCCACCTTTCCTTTTATCTCACGGTTAGACTGAAGTTTTCTGGCAGGGGACATTTCTTTATTTTAGAGCTGGTTAGCGATTTGTTGAGCAACTGTCTTTACTAAAGCTTTTTAGTTATTACTACAATACAAGCACACAAAAAGAGCATTCAGACTTCCACTAGACTAGCCACACACAAGTCTTTTTTTTTTCCAAGAAAAAGAAGGCATTTTTAGCTTACATCTAATCATTTCACATACAGTGCAACTACCAGGTACGCCCTATATTAAGGGTAATCATGATGTGTTTACTGAGGAATGTCCTAGGCTTTATAACATCTGATTGGATAATAATCCAGCTGGGGAACATCTTATGAAGCATTTTCTGATTGAAACTATACTTTTTCCTAAGCAATTGCCAAGACCACATGAGAGGCAACAAGCAGCTTTCAGTACAAAATCACTTTGAATTATCCATAGCCCGCATGCTCTAAATTGGATTGCTGCTCAGTCATACTAGGTGGGTAAAGGAAGGTAATGAAGAAACAACTCACAGTTTTAGGCTCCAGGAACAGCTCACATAGGCTTCCTTCATCCAGAACTCCAAAAAAAACAAAAGGTTGATTTCCCTGAATACTAACAGAAGCTTGCTGTAAAACCTGTTTCTTCTCTGGGGCCATTGCTGAGGAAGTAATAAGCTACACCTGCATCCATCTCAGTTGCTGAGGCCCCATTTGCCTTTTCTAAGAGATTCTAGCAGCACCTGCTTGTCCTCTAAGGAAAAAGCATTTAACTTTTAACCTCTGTATAGTCGACCACAGTGAAATACTGTTCAGTTAGGCTGAGCTGGATCTAAGTGTCAAAAAACTTTACTGAGACTGGTCTCAGCTCCTGGGAACAGTACTTGTAGTCCAACGTGTCACTGCAAGGTGCTCCATTTCAGCCATAAATATGCCACTGACAAGCTGCTCCCCCCAGCAGTGACGTGAATCCAAACAGGGTTTTGTTTTATTATTATTATTATTATTTTTCCTCATGGAAACAACGCTTGTGCCATTAAGCTGTGAGGGGCCTTTGTCCAATGACTTTGGAACCCACTGGCTGATTTCAACCAAATTTAAAAGATTAGGTGACTCAAAGGTAATTAGGCTCCTAAAAATGTCAAGAAAGTATTAAAAGACTGACAGAAAAGCTGCAAAGTGACCTCTTATTAGACACCAGGCAGTCCACCTAGGACAGAAACTTCATTAACAACCACAGTAGCTGTTGCTTACAGCCTCTTACAGATCAAACTGCATTTACCACAGGGTATTAACTTACAGGAAATCTAGCTTCCATAGCTCTGGGATGCCATGACCTAAGGTTTTCTCCAAAACTTTTACTAAAAAACTTCTGAACTTCAGAATCATAACAAATATGCTTTTCTGTATTTAACCAGGTAAACCAACAGTTTCTTTTGTAAACTTTTAAAAAACAAACATATGAAAGAAGTCTTCTGTAGGCTTTTGAAACCAGCAGTTAAACAGAAACAATTGCTTTCATCACATCATTAGCATTTAATTTGTTGGGCCTTTCACTTACGTTACAGAATAGTTCTTGTGTTTCAAAAACACTGACAGAAGGATTTGAGAGAACCCCTGTACGCTGTATATGCAGTATTTTATCTATGATCAATAATAACTGTCCCACTGCTTCCTTTAATTTGCTAGGTCTTCAAGAAATTAAGGTCCCTTTGAGTTAAGGTTCCTTTGAGAAGAGATCTTATTTACCTAGTTCTCTCTTTTTGCTTGTTAATTCTCAGTAATTCTGGTAAAGCTGAGTTACATCCATTTATCAATAAGTTCACATCACTCTCGTGGTTCAGCTTTCTGACTAACACAAGTGCAGCTTCTACACAAGATGCATTGACTCACAAAGACAGCTATGTGAAGTGGTATATATAGTGTTTGCAACCAGACTGTACTAACATACAAAGGCTACATGCTGGGTGTTTGAGGAAAGACTGTGATTGAACTTATAGAATTTTTGTAAAAGAAACAGCAGTAGTTAAATTTAGGATTAAATACTTTAAGCTGTACAATAACTGAAAAGTATCTTAGACATTCCACACAAAGGATCACATTTCTATGTCTTGTTTCTAACTTGAAACAAATTCCTTTTAGGTCAGTACAAGTTAAGAACATGGCTCATGCTGAAAACTGTTCATCAGCTCAGCTTGGTTGTTCACTGAAAGCAGGTCAAAGACAGGATATATCAGCACATCGATCGTATATGGATAAACACAAAATGCACAGTCTGACCCCCAGTGCCATTTTCTCTGACCTCAGCCAAGCAGCAATGCATTTCAAAACTCTTACAGGAGTTTTGTGTTGTACCAGTCAATTTCTGCAGTTGAAGACTGAACATTTGTGCAAGAGAAGCAACTAATGCTTCTTATTATCCTAAGAGGTTTTGCCCTACATCCCACTCTCTCTTTGAGATTGACTTGAGAGGAGCAGGTCAATCTAATTCTTGCACTGTCAGGAAAACAGTCATAAAAACATGAGTAATACAATGCAAGTAACATATCAGAATGACAGGACTGCTTGTTGTATAAAGCCCTGAAAATCCTCTGCTACCTTATTAGAAAGCGGTGCTGGAACACTCACTGGAGATGATCACATGACTCAATGAGATAGCTGTGCATTTATGAACTCATCATCAGAAATTCATCATGAGTAACAAATATTATAAACTGCAAGATGTCAACAGTTAAAAGTAATAAATATTTATAAGAATTTTAAAACTATCAGACATTTGGTGTTCCATCTGGATTAAAGTTACTAAAATCCTGCATTTTGAAGAAGAATGAAGAACCATAGAGATTCAGGATTCCATTGTCTCTTAATATAAGACTGAAAGCAGTATCCTGTAGTTGTTCCAACACAGAAATAGGAACTTGGAAGGTGGATGCATTTTTAAAAAATGCTGAAATACAATGTTTCCAACTTAAGGTGTTCTTTTGTTTTTGTCACACACAGGGACAGAATGATTGGCTGGAGTCCCCAGATTCTCTACCTCTAAGGCAACAGACTCTCAGACCATTGCCTGCTTATTGGAGGAGCTTTCTGACCAGGACTTGGCTGGATTTGGACCTCAGATCTTTTTAACTCCACATTCTTAATTGGGTATTTTGGAAATACCTTACTCATCTGTTTCCAACTGATTTGTATGCCTTGGAGCTGCAGACCCTGGAAAGTTCATCCAACACCTTCAAAAGTGTTCAAAAAGCTTCAAATGTTAGCTCTGCAGAACAGAATTTGGAAACTGAGTCCCGGTGCGTATGGATTGTGTAAAACAGGATGTCAGCAGCCTGCTAGGAATCAAGGTGTGTTTCCACACTGGAAACACTAGTCAAAATGTTTTATTGAAATTGTTTTATTTGAAATATTTCATATCCAATAAAGATTTCAACAAAATGCTGCTGAAAATTTTCCAGTCAATTGTATTCCTGAACTCTCCTGTCAAGCACTAAAACAAAAAGCGAAAGAAGAATGGTCTTCCTACCTCTTGATTCTCATGCTGCCACCATAAAAATGTTGAAGTGCTGCATCTTCTGAGCACTTCTCTGTAGTATGAAATATTCCATTCTGTGGTTGAAGTAATTCAAATACAGAATAATTAAAAGATTTCCCAAGGTGATAACATTTTGTCAGAAAACTAAAAAAGAAAGTGAACATACATAGTGGTTAATTCTGCTATCAGAGACACACACACAAAAAAAAAAAAAAAAAAAAAAGAAAAGAAAAAGAAAAAGAAAAAAAGCTTGAGGAAATGAAGAAAATTCATCTGCCTCTTCAAAAGTAAAGTGGACTCAGAAAAGCTAAGATAAGTTTGTGGCTGTATTTAATAACATGCAATGGATATAAAATGATCATTAAGGAAAAAAAAAAAAAAAGTGTTTTTAACTGATATGTTCCTGGACTGATCTGTCCAAATTTGACAAAAACAATAGAATCATTCCTTTAGTGCACACCTATCATCTATATGATTTGACTTATGGAAGGTGACATCCATGAGGAATCCATACTACATTCATTGGAGTTGATGTAACAGATGGAAACATAGCTAGAAAGATGCACTCTGAAACTCAATATGCTATTTTAACAAATTACTTTCAGATCTAAAATGCTTGGACAAAACACTGAAATTGCATCCCAGAGATCCCTCTGGAAACCCTGAAGACTTATCAAAGGAAGGTGTTAGTAGGTAGTACTGTGTTATCTGAAATACAATTAAACTAAAAAAATGTACTATCTGAGCACTTAAAGTACCGTTGTAAAGTATACTGAAACTTTTTATTGGTTTTGCAAGATACAAGTGTAGTCGTTGCCAAAATCAAAAATAAAATCATTAATTGGTAAGCAATAAATCAGCATTCTGGTTACACTGCATAACACCACAGACTTGTAGATATTTGTCTTTTTATGTAAGCAATGACACTTTATTTTAGATTATACGGTTAATTTTTCATGAATGGCAAATGCTTTACTCTTTTGTAACCATTTTAAGAAGTTCCCACTCTCTTCTTCACCCCTACTATTTTGTGTCCCACAATTAATTGGCATTTGTATAAATGAAGGGGAGGATGCTCCATGTAGAAGGCAAGAAAATTGGCTTTGGGGAGGAGGAGAGCAGGAGATGACAAAGCAGGGAGGCAGAAGCAGTGGCTGACTGAATAGAAAATTCCTCTGATGGAGCAATGCCATGTTAACCTGCAGTTTTGTTTCCATCTTCCTACACGTCTCTATCCTACTACCTACGATGAACACCAAGCAATTGTTTTGCATCTAGGTCTTTTTAAGGGGAATACAGGAAAATAATTATGTGTTTGTGTGTGTACTGTTTTCATATCTCTGGTCAATCAGGCAAGGCAAAGTTAAAAAAGCATTTTTTTTAAAAAAAGTATGGATTGAATTATAGCAACATATGCATATTTGTTCTTAACTTGCTTCATTCCTGATGCTCTGAAATAAACGTTAATTCTGTAAGCTGCCGGGAATGTAGATATGGGTATCTATTTTGAGCTAAAACTTCTGTTCAAGACCTGTACATTACAGATTAGATCCATATCTCTCAAGTGAATCCAGTGAATCAGGTGAAGGGGTTAAGACAACAGAGAAAACACTCCAATCAGCTTGTTGATGAAAGGAGTCTGTGCTCAACTTTATGCACATGTTCAAAACAAATGAAACACTGAGAAACATCAATTCAGCCAAACACGTAAGCAAATGAATGACCTCAATCAACTGAATGAATGTTCCCATCAGGATCGATCAACTGGCCTGTGCTATTGTCACAAAGTACACTAGCATAAATATCCCTGCTGAAAAACAGAAGGCAGTACTAGAAAACAAAACACCAAACAAAAAGTTTAAGCTACACACCTAAAAAGTAAGAAAGAAGTGAAAATAATAACCTTGATGCAAGGTGAGGCAAGTATGAGTCAGAGCAGACAGCACAGGGGATGGAGACATTCAGACATTAAAATTCCAGCAGTTTGTGCAATAGCTAGGACACATAATTCCTGTTTCTTTATTCTTAGAACATTGAGTGATCTGAAAACACGGTGCTCTTTTAATAAACAGGAATGATGGTAAACCTATGCTTAGATCCTTTTTCTGTAAGTAATTCACACTCCAGAGCAAGGAATGAGCTTAGGACTTCCTTGGTAGTCTAAGGCTTTATGCCTAATCACCTCCTTGCAGTTGGCAGGGAGAACTGGGGACATGTCTAGGACACCTATTAGATGACCTGGGATTGCCACAACGGACTCTCAGAACTGTCCATTTAAGATGTGATGGTGCCATGGCTGTTCTAATCTGATTTTGGAGATATGCATAAAATAAGCTGCTGCCAGAATCAACACCTATTTCTTAGGTGCCTTGACCACTTTGCAGCGCTAATTGAGGATCAGGCCTGTCACTTTGAGGAACATGAAAAATACCTTGCCAGTGCCCTTTTAAAATGTCAAATTCTCACTTTGTTTTTTGCATATTCTTAAGTACTTTAAACTAAAATCGCCTTTGGTATCCTTTTCAGAGCAGCAGTCTCTCTGGGAACAGAGATTTTTTGTTTGACCTTTACATTTATCGTTAAAGAACATATTTTTATTCCTGACACTTGCTTGGAGAAGGTTTACAAAATTTGTCTCTTTCCATAGCTACACCGCACTTCCTCCTCTAGTGATCCTAGCACCTACACAAGTCTTCCGTGGGGTAAGTGCTGATACGGACCAGACCACTCCAGGGCAGTGGAACAAATTTAGGAACTGACAGTGCCATCTCCTGGTGGAAATACAAACTGCAACGGCAGACTGTCCAAGAAAACACAAAAATGTTTCCCTCGATGGGTAAAAACAGAACATTGAATGGTTAAGAATGCAGCTGGGGCAGGAGGGCAATGAATAATTACCAATCAGTAGCCTTTTTAAAGTGTTTAACAACAACTAGATTAATTTAAATGCAATTTAAATTAAATGTTTTTGTGAAAACAACCAAATAAAGAAAACTAGAAAGAAAAGGGGAAGAGAGATACTCTTATATTCTCCTCCCCTCTCCTCTAGCTCCTTTAGCACAGAACTGAATAGAACTCACTCAACATGAAGGATGCTGCAAATGGCCAGTACACCAGCTTCCTCACCAACTGGGCTTAAGCAGCAAACTCAGACCATCTGTTACGTCATTGTTAGATCCAATTTGACCATTACAAACAAGACTCAAGTAAGGAAATAGGCTACATCAGTGCTCACTTTCTGACTGTGCACAAAGCATTTCTACACGTAAGGGTAGCAGCAACTTATCCTGGAAGTTAAGGTATGCAGCAGTTACCACTGGGGCAGTTAGATGCCCAGAGGTCCAGATTACTGTCCAAAACAACAGGGTATGAGGACCACTAAATATTGTAATGTGCAGCTATATTGGAGAGAAAGTCTATGAACACACCCTGGAAATTTTCTATGGGAACCACATGAATTTTTATCATGTCATTAACCTGAAGCTTTAACCCTAATGCCTGGTTCCTGAAACATTCCTGGAGGAATACTGGGCAAAATTAGTGGAATTGTTACTAGCTAAAAAAAAAAAAAAAAAAAAAAAAAAAAAAATAGAAACTTTTTGGTTTTCAAGCAGCAAAATACATAGCCCAGCTGAAGATCGTCTCCTCAATGAATGTAAAGGCAGCTGTGGGGGAGCAGGTGTGAGAGTGTGTGGTTAACAGCCCATAGGTTAACCCTGGTACAACATAATCTCGGTGCTACACTACTTTCACCACTTCTGCTCTTAGTGATGAGAAGCTAGACTAGATCGCTGGAGTTGTGACAGCTGCCAATGAGAAGCATCCTGGGGCACAGTAGGCTGTGGTTTCACTATTTTTGTTTTCAGTGTTGGTTTGGGGTTTTGTTCCTTTATGTCTCTTTTCTTTTTTTCTTTTTTTTCTTTTTCCTAAAGATGCAGTGAAAGTTCCTACATTAAAACAACATCATTAAAATTTAAAACAAAGCTTGTCTTCTGAGAGTGAAGTATTGTGAATTTAACCTGTCCTCTTAAGTGAACCTTGTTAAGTCTTCAGCTGGCAAAGACTATGTGTTTTTTTTGGAGCCATTTATCTAATTTCTACTTTTTTTTTTTTTCTTTTATTTTTCTCGTAAGAAATTTCAGGCAAGCAAGTTCCCTGAAAGAGAGAAAGGTTGCCCAGGAGAAACAGAATAAATACCAAATAGTTATATAGAGTGACAATGACATTTGACTTTAGATTTTCTATGACAAAAATCAGATCCATTCAGCTATGAACTATCTCTCTTTGTCTTGACAAGCTGGGGAAAACATAATATCTTAGACCAAATGGCCTCAATTCCTCATCCTCTCCTTAAAACACTGATTTACATTTGATACATCTTAGAGGTTGAATGTTTTAAAGAGTGAATGTTAAAGAACTTAAGGTTTTGTTATTTTTGTTCCTATTTGTTCACAGTGAAATGTATGAAGTGCTGTTGAAACACGTGAATAAATGTAGTATTTTTTAAAGAACTTTGTTATTTGAGGAGACTGACAATAAAACTAATGAATAAATTGGGGACAGATAAAGAAGGGTGTGATATAGAAGAAGTGTGGTAGATACGACCACTGCTCTACTTTTGGTAACGCTACCTGTAATAACGCTGCCTTCCTAGGACAACTAGAACTTGTCCTACTTTTCCAAAATATTCTAGCATACCTCTGAGTACTACAGCTCCATTAGAATCGCAGGATTTGGCTCTGTAATTTATGTAATTAGGAAAGCACTCCCAGAAAACTGGGGTAATATGGAAAATAATGTTAATAACTTAACACCTCATGATCTCCAGAGTCAATTCTGAATGAATCCCTCTGGAGGAAGCACCTGAAATAACTTCTTTGAAATTAACCAGAAAGAAAAGCCAAGGTTCTGAACACACAGCAGAGCCCACTATGCTTTGCGAGTCTAGGAATATTAACTTAAGTGTCTGTTAGTTTTGCAGTAAAGCTGTTTAGTTTTCTCTGTGATTTCACAGCCTGATTCTTTTGTGTAACTATTTAAATATCACATGAAGACAATACTGGTGCTGAATACTGAGGCACTCACAGAGCTACAAGTATCAAAATTAAAGTAGCTTGTTCAATTTTCACTCATCACTTTGTATATTACTGTTGCTTTTAAGTTGTCACATACCAAATATTGTAATTTGCTGCTTAAAATTGATACATTTAAGAAGAATAATTTTCCTAGACCAGGAAAGAAAAATATTATTATTTATTTTTTTTTTACTTCTTTGTCACAGATAAAGTTCATAGAAATAGTTTTCTGAAACATCTTCAGTAAATATCTCAGCCATATCTTTCACCACCCTGTTCTCAAAGATGTTTCGGTATTTTACATCGAAGAGGTGTTAGTTTAAAAATACAAATAGAAGTTCAGCCACAGCTCAGAAATTCAAATCTGACCTTCTCTTGCTCCTGAGCAGTACATGCTACCCACTATGCCACACAGCTGTGCTACATTTTTCTTGCTCTCCTATGGTGATGAATCTAAGCAGTCTGCGTGTTAGCTTCAAAGTCACAAGGGTCACATAAATATCTGCAAGATAGGCAGACAATGATGCTTCTGGAATTTTTGAAAAATAAGGGGAAACAACAGAAAATAAACCAGCCCATCTACAATCTAAATGAAGGGTTGTTTTCCTTTTAGCACACACACACAAACCTCGCAAGGAGAACATTCTATCATTCTTGCTCTTCAAAAAATACCTCTGGGCCCTGTTATAACATGGAACTATCAGAAGCCCAAAATCCCAATTCACGCAGTTTATTACTGCAGTGTTTGGAAAGTTATTCCAATGAATCAGAGACAGGAGAAAAAAGAAAGAGATGGAGAGAGAGATCCCTGTTCATTCAAAGACTGTCCCACAGCTGCTTAAGGTTATAGGCTGATTCACTTGGCTTCTTCTGTTTTTTCACAGCTAACAGAGACCTTGGATGCTCTGAGACTCTCATATGCCAATCAAAACAAATTCTTAATAAACAAAGAAATCTTTCCTTTGAAATCTAGAGAGAATCATGCTGGAGAGCAGCAGGTAAGAAGTATTTTCCTTTCTGACAAAGCAGCAGCAACCCTCTTAAAAGAATTCAGGAAATATCAAAACGATCCTTTTCTCATGCTACAAACTGGATTTTTTCCCTCATTATCTTCACAGAGTGAGCTGTTTGTGAATAGCGGAAAAACAACTGTTTATTCATCCTTAGTAATGTGAAGTCAAGTGAAGTTTCTGCATCATGCCCACTCCAGGACTTGCCTCTGTGAAAGCAGGCTTCAAAGAACAATTGCTTCAGTTTTCACTCCTTCTAAGGCCTGGGGACATTCCACGTCTGATCACAGTGTAGCTTTATAAATCTTGAGTAACAGAGACAGTAAGCTGAGAGCAAGAATAGGTTTAATTTTCCTTTGGAAAATTTGGTTTTGCTATGAAGGCTCAACTTTTGAAACACAAAAGCGAAAGTGGTGATTTAGGCTTCTAGATGGTGTGAGAGTACCCACAGTGTTTTCAAAAACTATTGATAAATGATGAACCCTTCCCACTGGGCATGAAGGAGCTAGAGGAATGATTAATCTATCTCATCTCACATTTCTCTGTGCTTGCCTACTGCAGCAGTCTGTGATTACAGTCAATGCTTTCCATTGCAAAGTCTCTAGCAGACACTGTAAAATCTACTCACTTCAGATTGCAATAGACCAGGTCAAAATTCTGTATGTTACCCAAGCAGCTACTGTGATCCTCAGAGAGTTAGGGATACAAATGGCTCAGCCAGGAGAGATACTGTGCTCAATTTACAGCTATCCATTGACTGAGATCAATACCAAAGTCTGAGACACCTTGTTGCACGTTGATTATAAGGAGTTCCCTGCATCCCCCCAGAATTGGAACGGCTGTAAAAAACTGGGATTTATGGAAAAGCACACAGGAAAAGGGAGAGGGCACACCACTGCCCAAGGAGTCATAGACGAGGAGAGGTAGTGCATCCTTTGGATAAAGGGAATGAGGGAATTGTGGTAAGTAAAAATTGTAGACTGGCTGTGACAAAGGGGCCTGTAGGAAGAAATGTATTTACAGGAAAATCTTTTGGAAAGTCAAGACCCTCAGTCAGAATACAAATATCTTTTCTCCTCCTCATCTCCCTTTTTGTCTCTTAAAAGGTGCCCTCTATCTAAGGGTATTTGACAGAAAGCAGCTAGAATGAAGGACCAGACATCTACTAAAATGTTTCTGAAGCACTTCCAGTAGAAGTTAAAAAGCATCCACTTTCCTAGTTACTCTTTTCCCTAGCTTGGCTCACTGCTCAGCCTTTCAAACAGTAGTGTCTTGGGGCTACCAACAAACCCCGAGGCCAGCATCTGAGCATGGTGCCATATTATCATTTTACTGCTGAGAATGATGGCTGAGAAAAAAATACGCCTTTACCTTCTGGACTTGAATGTGCCCACAAGTATGAGACAACGTAGTCCTTGTTAGATAGCAGAACCAGATAAATTCTCACGTATGACTTCTCTGTGGTTCAAGAATTCCACTTAACTTCTAGCTCAGCACGTAATATAAAGTGTAAAGGACCATATTTCAGCATGTATGTGCTTGGCCCAGTGGATTCTCATGTGCACAGAATTGTGAATTGTACACAGCTATGAGTACTGCAAGAGATGAATGATCAAAACTTTTCCTGACCCTTAGCAGTCTCTTGTAAATTCCTATTACAGGCATTTGAGTCAAAACAAATAATTCATTTCTTCCACAGCTCCTCTGTCTCTCATGTGAAATTTCCATTTAAGTGGCTGGCGATTGTACATCCTATCAGTGCTGCTTGCAGGATGCCCTCTGATTTAAATAGGTTTGTGCCAGTTTTCTCTAGCCTTCTGTTTAAGCCAAAGGGCATGATAATGTATGTGGGTAAAACGTGCCTGGAAAGTGGGAATAAGAAAATCTCAGAGTTTGAATGTCCAGAATTGCTGTTTCCCCTTTGAGCAAACAATCAATTAAGTCCTTCACACTGCAGTTATCTTTTATTGTCTGCACATGTGTTTGACCTCAAATCCCTATTCAAGGATAAAAAGGGACATGATCTCACAGTGAGCCTCATACTTTTCAAATCTAGAAGGTGGTCACCGGGCAGGTGAATAATATTGATGCTGTAGCTCTGAATCACAATTTTTTTGATAGACGAAGTTTAGCACATATAGCATGTTTGTATATGTAAACACCTTTAGGTTCAGTTTCAGAAGAAAAGCATGACTGAAAATGTTACCTTTCTGCATGACCTCCAATGTGCCAAATCCCTGCTCCTCTCTGTATGATACAGCTACAGGGAGACCTGGGCCCAGAGGGAGACAGCCCAAATGAGAGTGAAGGAGAAAAAGACTGTATGAGAATAGATGAATTTGGACAGCAATCAAACTGGTGTGGTTTTTGTTTTGTTTTGTTCCCCTCTCCCCCTTTGTATTTTAATTACAGAGTTTTAAATATTCTCATTTCGGGGAGGAAATGTGCATGTCTGTGAGTATTTGATCTGTCACTGACTCTGTCTGTATCTGCAACCACATTACCATGGAGAGATTCTTGGCTTCTTTGGGAAGAGAAGAGGAGATGAAATGGGATACAATGTGCTGGAGTCTGGCACAAAGAACTGAATAGAATTGGCCAATAGCCCAATGTTTTCATTTCTTGCAGAAAGGCATTAAATGAGACACTGAATGCATTTAATAGGGCAGTTTTCTGATTAAATAAATAAATATAGCTGTACATGTGCTTTACATATTTACATACGTGTTTTGCCGTTCTTAAACACTTTTCTCATTCTTGATCTATTGGAATCTATTTAAAGTTTGTAATAATGTTGGAAACAAAAATGAAAGAGGAGAAAATTTATTTCAGGATTTATTTGATGAGGCTGACTTAAATAAATGCAGGGAGGAGGGTCAACAAATATTTCACTGAAATTTGTCTCCATTTACTAGAGGAGTGATGCTGAAGATGTCCATGTAATTACGTAGTGGGATAAATGGTCTTCTGCGGGCCCAAAAGAACATGTGTATATACGTATTTATACACCCACAAGAATTTGCCTTTCTGATCTTTTGTTTGCCTATTGACAGATCCTTTGCCTGTTCCATTCTTTCTGCAGTCCACACAAAATGCATTAAGGCATATGTTTTGGTTTTCCTGATATCTTTACACTGTTTGCTTACATGCAGAAACTGTTTGAGGAAAAAGAGTATAAGATGGGTAGACAGAATAGGGTTTCTGTGAGTGTGCTAAATTGGTCAGGTTTTAATTACCTCAAACTCTTATGCATGCTTACATAATATGTGTGCAACTTAATAAGTTTCTAAATTGCCCATGGAAATCTTCATTGAAACCATAGATGACTCTGGCAGCTCACTTGCCTGAGACATATATGCTGTAGATCAAGCAGTAGAGCATTATTGAAATTGTATTTTGCTCATCAGGAGGGCCAAAAAAGCTTTCAGTGTTTTAACAGCAAACTTCTCTACAAGGATTATTCTGCCATGTTAAAATGAATTTTCAACTTTCATTACTGTTTTCCTCTTTGCTAAAAATGCTGGTCACCCAGGGACAGGTTATCACATGAACACTTGATTTACTAAGTAAAGTGTAACCTCTGCAATCACAGACAGTTAAGGAAAGCCCTTGGTAAACAAGAGTTGCTGGAATGGCTACATCTCTAGCTTACTTCCATTTCCCTAGCAGTCTAAACTCTACATCTACCTAATGAATATCACTAGATTTGAGCTGCAGATCTCCCAGTCCAGCTACCTCTTCTCAGGTTCAACATTTGTTGTGTTTATTCTATTTTGTGCAGTTTGTGTCTTTTTGTCTACCAGTATCTTCTCTGTATTTAAATTGATTTTCTATGCCTATGTTATCTGCTGACACAATTCCTGTGGGGTCATTTCCATTCCTAATAAATTCAAGCAAAGGGGTTATAAAAGGCTACCAATTTAGAATGATGGCACTCACACCGATGTATTTTTTTCCAGATAGCGGTGACTGTCTAAGCTGCAGAGCAGAGAAAAATCAAATCCTCAGATTCTCAAGTCAGTATATTCAAGTGACCCCTGACTGCACTGTACTTCATAGTACTTCACTTGCTTTTGGCACTAGTGACATGTCTGCAGAACTTCTAATATCCTAATCCCACTGTATTCTCTACAGTTGATTTAATGAACCCCCACTGGTTACAGGAAGACTAGCACCAACACTGATTCACAGTAAAATTTAACATACCTAGGTTGAGCAGATGCTACCATTTCAGAACACATATATATCTATAGCTATAGCCAGGTGTGTGTGCATGGATGGCTACTTAAGTGAAAAATTTTGCTGGCTTCCCTGGAAAGGCTAGTTTTCGAAAAATTATAGCCTATTAGTTTTATCCAATGGTCTGCTGCTGTAGAATGCTTGAGTTAAAAAACAGCAGGCGTTTAGAGATAAAAATTATACTAATAGCAGAGGTTTACTGAGATCAGAAGCAAAGTCTCTGACTGCACCTAAGTGGGCACTGTATCTAACTTCAAAGAGCTGCAGAAATGGGCCATGAGGCATTAGACTGATGAAAAGTAGCAGCTTACTTCTGTGGGAGTACATCAGATTAGCTGAGCTGATTTCAGAACAACTCAAAATATACTTTAACGTTTCTCATTTGCTTATCTAAGAACTGGGACTGAGGGTACTTTTTGATGATTCCTGACAGGATATAACCGTTGTAACTCCCTGACCATTCATGTATCTGTATATTAGTTTCAGTTCAGGATTTACTCTTAGATGAGCTAAATATTCTCAGAGCTGGGACAGGAGAGAGCTCCTGCTCGGCATATACAGAACAAGCACTTGGGAAATCAAACTTCCCAGTCACAGCTGGCTAATATTTGTTGGGGAAGTAAACGGCAGCATTCCTTGGGGTCAGACCTGTCTTTCCTTAGCATATGGTATGTTTGTGGACCACCTTAGAGAACATGTTATTCCATGAGGTGCCATTCCAGGGTCTGATCTGTCACCTGCATAATGGCAGCACTCATGGCATCAAGAGGCAGCAAGACTAGGTAGTCAGTGCAAAGGAGAACTTGAGCCACAGCATCTCACAGAGAACACTACAGCACTCATGGTTTGAGGAGAAGGATGCAGTCCAAGGAAGCATCCAAAGCTGAGATGCAAAGGTTTGTTGACAGTTCAATTGCCATGGTGTTCTCATGTTGATATGTGACATCGATTCAAGCTTGCCATCCTAACAGGAAACTTCGACAGCAGGGATGCACGTCTGCCCTTATCTCTTGGCTAGGAACTGTGGGATACTCCACCACATTTATTTATCCTTGTTTATTCTTTTCTTTTCAATTAGCTACACTTAAGTCAATTGTAATCCTACAAAATGTGAGATTACCATGAGCAACATTGTTAGAACAATGAAAGGAAGCAAATAAGTGTTATAAACTCCACCCATGCTTATTTTACTACCAGTATGAGGTATTTCTTTTGAAGTAGACATTATTGTCATTATGCTTTTCCCGGATTATTTTAAGAGGGTTTTATTTTCCCACAAAATAACCATTTCACGTTCTCCATTGCTCAGCTACATGCTGTTATTATACAAGCTATAATCTTTTGGCTTTTCTTATGTAAATCCTTTGCACCTAAATAGTTCCAACATTTGTAGATGGTAGGTTAACCTATCTTCTTAAGATACAGGATTGGAAATGTTTTGCCTCTACATTTGTAATTTCAACAGCATTCCCACAAAGATCTGAGCTTTAGCTTTTGGTCAAGTTTGACTATAGGAGTGAGTTAGTGTTTAAAGGAATTATAAAATAGTTGCTCCCATCTTTGCCAGGTTCACCCATTTCATTTTGTACTTTTCTTGATACGCCTGAACAAAATCTTTCATCTCTAGCTTTCCAATGAATACTTAAAACTGCTCACATTCTGTATAACAAGGAATTGATCCTAAGGTACTGTAGCCATGCAGTAAATTGGTATTGATCATCTCCACATACACAAAGAGTGAAATTGCACAGGTATAAAATTCTCTCTCTCTCTCTTTTTAAAATGTATTTATTTCCTATTCTACTTTATACAAACACAAGATTATGTGAGGAGGGACTAGCTGAAATACTTAAGTTGCTCTTATCCTACCAATTAAAAACACTTGGTTTTTAAAACTGTAAAACCAAATTAGATGAACATTGTATGGGCTAAAACTTGACAATTTCTGACAAAAAATTAATAAAGAATAAGAAAGAATGGATAATAATAATACAGAACAACTTTAATTTTCCAACTTTAATGCAAACTGATATCCTTAAATGACTATAGAATCTTGAATGAGATAAATAACAGCAGAGGGAGAGGCACAGGCATGGAAAGTAAGATAAAATGATTGTGCCAAGGTACTCCCAACAAAGCCACAAGAACAGTGTCTCAGGAAGACCAACATCTGTATTGCTCTCATTTCCTTAAATCTTTAAAGCCATCAGTGCTCCTCAGACAGTTTGTGAGAACAGGAAGCAGTTCTTATCACATCCCACTATCTGGAGTGCCTTCATTTTTGCATAAATGGCATTTTTAATTGTATGGGATGAATTTCCTAAGATGCGGAGTACTGTCCTTAGTAATGCTTCACAGTCTGTAGCCATTCAGAGATGAAGTGACTATTAAATCAGTTGGTCATAGTGAACCAAAGCAGGCTGTTCTAGAGGTAATAGAGGAAAGGTTTAGAAGTTTCCAGTTTCTTCAGCTGTGCTGAATGTCAGCAAGACTTTTCAGATTCAAGCACCAGTAATTGCCTCTGCCCTTTTCAAACAAAACCGCTTACTTTTGATTTCAGCATTTACTGTGTATTTCCCGTACAGCTGTGCCCCATGTTAATACTGTCACTTTATCAGCTTCTCTCCAGCCTGTTCACCTCACCAGAGAGCATTGTTCTTTGCCGAACATCCCCTGATGCTTTGCCAAAGCCTAAATTTGAACAGCTCTAGTGAAGGGATTTTCCAATGCTTTCCCTAAGAGGTTGATAACACTGTAATTATTCTTTCTATTTGGCAAATAATTCTAGCTTTTCAGCCTTAGTTTCCCCTTTCTTTGTTTAATAGATACTTCCCTTCCTGTATTCACAACCAATACTTTTCATCTCTTTAATATTGCCCTTCCCGTATTTACATGCAGATTTTCTACTTCTGCTCCCTTCATTTGTAGTTATTTTATGCACACTTAATTCTTTTAACCTTTTCCTCATGAGTTTCCTCAGCTTCTGGTATGCCTTTAAAGTAGCTAAATACATTAGCTTCTCAAACAGGATGTACACACATCGCTGCTCATGGTGACTTTATTACGATTGCATAAAGGGCATTCCACTAAAGATGTATTCTGTTAAATAATTAAATGTTACCGGAAAAGCAGTTTCTTTCAACAAAACCTCCTACAATAGCATCATCAGGCATTTCTTTGTTCCCTCAAAAATCTCCTAAGGCACTTAAAGAGGAAAATTGCATTGAGCTAGGGATTAAAATCCTCATAGTGTCTTCATTACAAATTTAAAGACGGAAGAAGCAATAACATGATATTTCTGACACACATGATATTTATGTAGACTTTTCTTGAAGTACAGAATGGTTCAGTTACACATGAAAAATAATGGTGTAAAACAGTTCTTGGTTTAAAAGTTAATAAAGATCAAATAAAAAGCAGTTAAGCCATTTTAGGGCATGTATTATTACGATACTATTTATTTATTATTATTTTATTGTTACAGAAGTTTTTCATCTAAAAAACTAACCAGGTATTTCAAATGTCTACTGGAGAATTACTGTGATATATTTGGAAATTAATTCATTTTTAGTGGATTTTCTGAAAGTATGGAACAGAGGGATTTGAATGCTGTTTAAGTGGAAATCTCAAACCAGCCTTAACTATAAAGTTATGGCTCACATTTCTGTACTAGAAAAATAAGTTTGTGTGATTTATTGGATAGGTGAAATATTTAAATTTAATCTTCCCTTGGTGCAATAGTTGTGTGTGTGCTGCCTGGAGGTGCGAGTTCCTAAACACTAAAAGATGTAGTTAGATCTTTGCCCTCTTAAACAGACACTTCTGTAAGATATACTAACCTATTTTATCAGTCATAGGTACCCAGAGTAAAAGTAGCTGAAGCAGAAGACACAGGCTTTATCTTCCAGACTGGCATCTCTAAACTCCAACATTACAAAGGGCCCCTTCTCAAACCAGCTCCATGTCTGCAAACAGAGATTTCACTTAGCTAACAATTATTCACAAGTTGTTACAGAAATAGCCTTTTATCCCTTTTAGCTAACCTGAAAGTTGCCTTTTGAACCCCGCGGATTAATACTAGTTGCCTCTCAGAATGCTAATACAGATGATAGCATTGAACAAGTGTTCAAAACACGTTTACATGATCCCAAGTTTTAGTAGACTGCAGAAAGTGCTCCAAGAGATCCTGCTTTTCCTGAAGAAGCTAAGGGTGAATGTAAGGAGGTTATTGTACAGTGTCCCATAGAAAGGCGAGGCAGATGTGCTCCTATCATATACCACTTCACAAGGTCCGAGAGTCAAAATATCAGCACCACACTGGAGGTGTTACAACAACAGAAGCTACTTGAACCAATGAGAGGTGTTGCTTTCAGAAGCAGTAGGGGTATCAGCAAATGGAGAAGCACCTCATCAACTCCTGTCTATACAGTGCTGACATTTTGCTTTGCATTTTTTTTGCTTCTCTGAGACTCTTTATAGCCAATTCCCAGCTCTAAATGTCTTCAAACCATGCTATTGCTCATTCAGTCAAAATCTCTGCTAACACAGTGTTACTAGGATGTTACTAGGAGGAGATGTTACTGATGTTACTAGGAGGAGAAAAGATACTTCTCTCATGCCATATATTTATTTAAACAAAACAAACAAACAAGGTGAGAAAATCTTGTAACTCTCGATGTAGAATGAATGAACATGACCATCTGGATCACACTGTGTCACAGACCAACTTCTGACAAGCTCTGCTAGAAGAATCTCTGCCTGCCATCTTCCTCTTTTACTCTGCCTGCCCCAGCACATTAAACAACTTCCTCACTCTTTGATAGTAGAATAGCTGGCAAAGTTGCTTCACATTTGACCACGTCCCTTGGTACAGTGTAGAAGCTTTTATTGCTTACACTTGTCTCCTCTCCCTCTATAACCAAAGCTTAATCACTCTTAATTGAACTCAAGGCACCAAATATTCATCTGCTTTACACAGATCTAAGACTGTCTGAGGATCAAAGCCCTTCCTGATGGCAGTCACGCGAATCTGAGTGTGCTGTGTGACAGAGCTAACCAGCCATGGCTAAGCCAACTCTTTCTGAGCAGTGACAGCACACTGGTTGTAAACAGCCAAATAAACAGAGCAACAAAATATGAAATTAAACTTTACCCCCAAACTAAGGATAACTCTAGGAACTGCAGATGCTAAATGCTATTGCACATGCATGGTTATCCTTCTAATGAATCCTTTCAGTGGATTTTATACCTTACTTACCTTCTGTTGAAAATGAATACAATAAAATATTCAGGAAGAACAAGAAAGCCCCATTAACACTGCTTTTGAAAGCTTTCTGTATATTCTCACGTTTTCATTATCACTGCATAAATCTAGTAACACATTATTATTGGCTTTTGATACTTGAATAAAATCTATTATTTCAGTCTGAGGAGAAATAAATGATACATTAGGAATTAAGACAAAGCTAGCTTCTATGCAAAACAACAGAAATCTTGATTTAGAGAAGTCCAGTGTTTAACAGTGCATTACAATGGCAATACATGCTCTTCATAAAAAGAGGAATCACCTCTAATAAAGGATTAAGACATTTATCCCACTCCATCATTATTTATGTAAGACCTCTAAGTCAAAACATAAGTGACTTTTGCTGTGTAACTTAAAATTTCACTTCCTTTATTTCTAATTCATCTTTGCTCCCTTTTGACAAAATGTCATTCATTACTGGAATTGGTCTGCTTAAATACTGTAGAGAATTGTTTTTTCTTACTCGTAAGTAAAGAACATTGGATTTTAGTGATGAAGAGAGTTAATTCACATCTATATGCCCAAGACAACGATTCCCTGTCAATATCATACAGTGTTTCTACAAACACATAAACAAAAAGAATGCCCTGAACAGTCAGGCACTTTCCTTGTGCTGAAAATAACTACTGTATTTCAGAAGCCTTACTGATACATGAAACACATACTCTTTGAATATCTAAAAATTATCCTGTGGCAAATATGAGTCAATACAATGAATAATATATTCTTTGGCTAACTGCTGTAACCTCTTTAGTGGCTGGTGGGAAAAAAAAAAAAAAAAAGTATTCTTTTGATACTCAGATCATGACTTTGAAACATCATAAAGGGCAAAAAGGTTTGGGCTGATAGTTCCGTCTGCCATTAAACAACTCTGAAGAGAAAATGGGACTGTAGCATGTCCCAGACCTGATGAGAATATGCGTGGCCAGCACCAACAAGGGCAGTGTCAATCCTAGCCAGGAGGGCTTACCTCATTGCCGGGAGAGGACTGAGTGTTGCATCTGCCCCCAAGGGCAACATGGCCTGCACAGGTGCAGCACAGTCAGTTCATTCTGACAGGAGCAGCCTGCATGCAGACACCATCACTCTTCCAGGTACTGCAATTCCTCACTTTCTGCATGATGGGTTGTTCATCCTCATCTGAGGAAGGGAGGATGAAGTCCCTGAGAGATAACCTGGCCAGAAGTGAGTGCTGCCAGTACTGGAGGTACTCATCCAACCTCCCCCTTCCAAAAGGGATTCTAGGATGAATGCTGCCAAAGTAATTTTTCTGGTGGGCCATGGATGGAATATTCTAGTTCTAACATGTTTCAGGTGCCTAATTCTTACAGATTATATATGAGCTTTTATGCATAGATGACTATGGAATTTTATGCAAGGCTTGAAGCAACAGACAATCTCCTGCCAGTCATTTCAGGGCGCACTGATTTGCAAGTGAAAAAATCAAATTTGGAAAATGGAGAACAAATACTCTGGATATAAAGGAGCAGGAAGAAGAGGAGAGAAGACAGAAGGAAAAAGAAAATGGAGGGAGGAGGGGGGAGGGGAATTTTTGCTAGGAAAAAAAAAAAAAACACAACTTGCATTACCTTTTTTATTGAAAACAAGAGCAAGTGCTTCTAGCATGGGGTGACTCTTCTGCGTGTTCCCACTCTAGATTCCACACAACCTTCACAGACAAATGTGTTCTCTGATATTTTTTTCATTCTGCTTTCCGTCTTTGGAACTGGCCCAATTTCTGATTAAGTCAATGGATATGCACCCATTAACTTTTTAAATTTAGAATCAACCTCGTTGTGCCTAGGTATGCATTTTAGTGGTGACATACATCAGGTCACTTACAGCTTGTTACTGCACCTGTTTGGGAAATGTGATTCATACTAACCCTGCAAAAACGCACACCTTGCAGTGACAAATACTTTTCTAGTGTAACCTTGCTTTGACTTAGCTATTAATTACACTGCATATAGTGTTGTTGTTAATTAATCTGTTAATTGTTCAGTTTGACACATAACACAAACTAAATCACAACTATATAAAGACCAAACATTTAATCTAATAGCATATTTCATATAAAAATATTTAACCTGCTTTTACAAAATTTCTGCTTTCACTAAAGAAGAAATATATGTATATATAAATCCACACCAAAACATTCAAGGACTACGATGTAAAAATGTTTTGAAGCATCCCTGTAAATCAGAAGCATTCTGTTTTCCAGTGTGACTTGAAGCAGTTTGCTTTTCTATGACATTTGGGAATCTAAGTGTCCAAGTCTCATTTAAAAATGGGACTAGAATACTATTGGAGTCTTTACTTTTTGCCCAATACTTTGCGGTCTGATACATTTATAGTATTGTTGAGTCGGGAAAACTTTTCAGCCTACGGAATGTGTTAGTATCACAGACATCTCCAGTTACTCTTTCCTATTACAAGCTTGATGGACATCTGGAATTTTTTCTTACATCTTCCTTCAGGTATCTGCAAACCTCTTTTGAGGATAACGGAATTCAGGAAGCATTTTGATGAACACTTTAGTTCTCCTTGTATGCCTAGTAATAAATGTATAAAAAAAGGAGTGCTATCAATAAACAGATATGTTACTCATTGAACTCATGCCATGGATCAGAATTCTAGGGCAAACACCCAGCCACATGACAAAAACCAGTATCAGCTGACTCTGGTGCTTTCTGATATGCTACCAGCCAGAAGGCATTATTTTTCTCTGGGAGACATTTCAGTTCCAGTAAATATTCATTGACTGTTAATTTTCTGAGTAGCTCTGTTGCTACTATAAATTTTCCTAGTTTGTGTAAGTCAGCAAAAAGCCATGAAAACTAGCTCTTAATGTCCCACATGGACAGCTTAAGTCAGCACTGCAGTTACCTCTACAGAAAACCAAAATGACACTGAATGAACTAAGATAAATTCTGAAGGAAAATTAGGGATGAGAAAGAAAGAAGAAAAGCTTTTCCTACACTGATGTTTGTCTTATTTTATTATGCCTTGTTTTCTGGAATCTACAGCTCTCATTCTCCATTTGGCTTGCAGGCATATAACTCTGATTTTAACAGAAGCTAGACACTAATTACTTTTGAGAACTGGGCCTTAAACTTTTTGGATTAGGCACAATCATTATATATATATATATAATATATTTAATGTCCAGACTGTCTGGATGACTGAGGCCCCTGGTCATCATGATGATTTTAAATTCTAAATCCACTGTTACAGTTAATGGCAAGGAGACAGAAATTGAGACAAAAATAACAAATGGAAAAAATAATAATCTTGTGCAGATGCTGCTGATAGAACTGCTTCAGAAGTACTCCACTTCCTTGTGCGTGCCCTCTCCAATTTGTTATTTCCTTCATCTGCTCTAGGCATTTATTTCTAACAAAGCATATTGCAGAATACAGTGGGAGCTGGATATTAAGATTCACAAATGTCATGTTTAGCTAGAGTCCTGCCTCTGACTTGATGATTGAGTCTGGTAAATCACTTCACTCTAAATACTCATTTCATCCATTTGTATAATAGATTATAACTAAACCTGGACCAGAACTTCACCACCTGCCAGCATCACTTCAAGAGCTTCACTTCAAGAGATACTTAACAAATACTGAAGAGGTGCAGCTGTGATTGTGTGTGATACTTTATGGGAGATATTTTCTTCTACATCTTCCTGTTATTTCTAGAGATCTTGAGAAAGGTGAAATATGTGCCATAAATTTTATATTGAAGAGAGAGAGGGAACTGTGATACATTCTGGGAATGATCAGGATTAAAATTGGCCATTGTGCTGCTTATAAGAACAGGTGCTAAAATGAAGTTGCCAAAGCATATTATCAGGGCATTTGGTGGTCAGCAGCTGTTGCAATTTGCTGTGTCCTACAGTTTATTGCTCACAATCATTAAGTGCCCCAGGGACACTATGGCACAGGTCAGGGCTATGATGATAGATCAGATTGGATTGATGATCGATTCTGGTGGACTATTCCACTTTCTATTCATCATGACCTCAAGAATTTGAAAGCACTAATGAAGTTATTTCTCACAAGGGTACAATATTACTGACACCACTTTTTAAAGAGGATGAAACTCATACTGGCAGTCAACATAGGGTGTTTAGTGATAGAGCAAGGGGAAACTTTTGAATCTAATCTGATTTTATACCCAAAAGAAGCAAATTTGGGTGGCCTGACATATATAATAAAAGAATATTCATTTTGTCAAATAGTTAGAATTTCAGGGAATGGGGAGTTGTTTAGAAAAAAATCCTACCAATTGGTATTCTAGTCAACTGCAGAATTATTTTAAAATTAATGCTTTGCTTTGAAATGAAGTTCAATTTAATTTTTAGAAAATAAATATAAATAGTCATATTTTAATAGTAGAATATAAATACAGTTGGGATTTTTTAAAAACAAAATCCGCACAGATGTATTTGCAATGGTGCTGAAAATGAACACAGATCAAAGAAATCTCATTTACAACTTGGACCTTCTCTGCTGCCAGCAAAAAGTTCAACTAAACGACTACAGGAATGTTACATTTCTTTCAGAAACGAATAAGATGTATAGATTGAGTATTTATAAACAAGGTCTTTGAATCTTAATGGAAAGATCAACAAAAAGGTGACAGACTTCAGCCACCAGCATTGCCCTTTCTGGAGAGATGATTCTTCATTCATTTCAGTCTGCATTTGGTTGTTCATCCACTATGTGAGCAAAATCCTCAGTCTTCTCCTGTCTTTTTTGATTCCTGATTATCTGGGATGCATGACTTATCTCCATGGCCTCCTTTGGTTAATACAAAAGAATATTATCCTATGAAAGCATCCTCTAAGCTTTCCAAAAAAACAAAACAAAACAAAACAAAACAAAAAACACAACATCCAGTGACATTTCTAGAAAAGGAAGTAGTCTGAGGCTGGGGAATCCACAAGTCTCAATGCACTTTCAGAACAGGAGATTCTCATTTCAGAGGATGACTCAGTGCTGAACACAGAGTGAGAAGAATCACGAAGGATCAGCTCACATGCACCTTTCTTAAAACTTTCAGTGAAAATGGTAGATATAAACCATATTTCCCATTGATGAAAATAAATGCTGCCACTTGCTTTCTGGTAAAATCGAACAGAAAATATTTTGGTAGCATGAAGCTCCCACTTAGGTTTTATAGACTTTAGGACTCACTTAGGGAATCTAGGACTTAATGAATATAGGAGCCAATATGACAAATATTCATATTTTCTGTTCCATTAAGAGAAACATGTACAAATAATTATTTTTTAAATTATCATAAATTTAGTCCAATCTTTTAGACAGTTAAGAACGTCAAAGCGAGGCTGCAAGCAGACTTCACAAAATCTAGGATGACCAAAGCTTTTAAAATCTATTGTGTTAGAAGAACATGACACGTGATTCTACTGGCTAGAAGAACAAAATGAAATATGAAAATGAAGATACCACAAAGTTAAACTGAAAAAGATCTAGGATAGCAGTATTCACTCCAAATCTGAAGGATCATTTTGAAGGATCACTTGTACTTTGTCAAAAGGAAAATTCCCTTTACCTAAAATAGGTTACTTTCTTACGCAAAGATTCCCTACTGTGTTCTGGTGCTCTGGTTTATCTGTTTCTTCTCCCCACTGTGAAGTAAGCCAAGAAAACAAATAACAACCCTTGCACAATAGAAGCCAAATTAAATGATTTGCCACGTGGTGCTTGATAATTAACTAAATAAGATTCCCTGATATAAGCAAATGTAAGTTATTTTTATGGCTACAATAAGATGTGAATCTTAAGCAACACAAGAACATAAATCTCACTAGAAGACATTATAGTAAAAATCAAACAAGATTCTGAGTAGAGAGAAGGCTTTATTGAATGCTATAAAACTTCTTCAGATGCCAGTGGAAAAAAAATATGATAATAAAATCAGCTTCAGTTTAACGGCTTGGTAAATGAAGAGAACATTATGTGGAGTCCTGCTGGGTGCTTACAGTCCACCTCATTATTGCAATCACAGAGTGTTTCCTCTAAAAGTCTCACTTTGAACTGTATACCTTGGGGGCCACTCCTCTCTCCCCACTGACAGGGGTTCTGTTGGACAGGGCATCCTTTCAAGTAAGTACAGCTCTGGGGAGCTAAAACCTGGTGCAGTCAAAGGCTGCAGGCCTTACACAGGTGTGTAGCTGTTACACCAGGGAGATGCCTCAGGGCAGCACACACAGCAGGTTTAGTCTGTCAGCAAAACGCCCCGTAAGATGCCGGCTTGTATACTGACGAAGGCCTCCATGCAGGGAAAAATTGAAAATAACATGGTGTCAATTCTTTCCTGACATACAGGCTGTCAGGGTGCTACAAATTGCAGTCTTCTAATCCTGAGCCTTGCGTTGGAGAAAAAGCCCAAGAAGAAAGATTTTGGTCAGGATGTAAGCGTATCATTAGATTACTGTATGGGGGCAAAATTGTCGATTCAAAAGCAGGAATTACTTTAGAATATCTAAAACTAATGGAGTTAATAGAAAAGCACACTGAAAACACTCGCTGAATTTGTCTTTATTTCACATAACTCTCCTACACGTTAGTCAGTTTATTATACAAACATCTTTAATGTGAAATAGTCTAAAATATAAAGGAGTTGCCAGAACTTGGAAAAAGCTGGAACACGTTTTTCCAATTCCAATTATCCATTTCCTATTTCCAGGTAAAACAGCAGCTTCAAGCTCTCATGCTTTTTTTTTTTTTTTTTTTTTTTTTTTTTTTTTTTTTGAGAAAGCCATTAGATATTTCATATATATGGTGAAATTAATCAGGGCAGTACCTGAAAAAATACTGCTTCAGATTAAGAGTGGTGCATGAGAAGGAGCTGAAAGTTTTTGAACCTAGAGCTAGCTGTTCAGGATACAATAACAGAACGAAATTAGAACATGCCGTAAGACACATACTGTGTTATGTCTGATCAGCACTTTTCTTTTTGGCTAAACTAGCAATTTCCTCTCCAAAATATGACTCTCCAAATGGGGTGGGAGGTCTTCACAGCATTCACAGGGTCTGCAAAATTTACATTTAAAGCAAGAAATTTAAACGCAATTTGCACATCACCATACTAACACCAGCTCACAGGTAATTTAAGAAGGGTATGAAACTGGAGGTTTCTTCCAGCTCATCTTTATTTGAGCTGATAGGAAATGTGAAGCACATAGGCATGAACACATTGTTAAAAAAAAAAAAAAAGCAGATAGATGAATATAGCCTAGAACCAATTTGTTTCTTCAGAGCAACAGAACTAGATAGTGAACGTCAACCCTATTAAAAATCTTAAAACATATTTGTGTGGGCAAGGCTGTGGGTCATGTGCATTTGAGGCACTGATGCATTAAATGAAGTGTTGCCTTAATGTGCTATCAGCACCATCTCCTATGTTGTGTGAATTCCACATGAAGTAGGGGAATAGCTTTATGCCTACTATTTTCTTGTCTCTGTGCTTACAGCATCTTCACACTGAGGAATTAATGATGGTGTTGTTTGTTCAGCAGCGCAGAATGGGAACTAATCTGACAGCTTATGTCACAACTGCAGTTTGTAATGAAATTATTAAAGAGAGGGACAGGTCTAAAGGGTAAGCTTCAAATATTACAGATTGAGGGGGAGAAAGAAGGATGGGAGCAATATAGATCACTGTGTACTGGAGCAAAGTGAGAAATGAAGAGATAAATACATTGTTTGAAACAGGCGGAAAGAGCAGAGTCAGCTTCTAATTTTGCAGGATATTTTGTGAACTACTGTGAAATAGTCATTCTGGCTATTTTCCCTTCTCCTCACCAGGCATGCTTATCCACACCAAACTATGCATTGCCCTACATATGTATTATGCCCCCAACCCTGTGCTTATTTAAGGATTTGTTTCTAACCACCCTGCCTAGACAGCCCAAAAGTGAAATCCGAATGAACAGCTGGGAAGTTTTTTCGTATTATGATCTACTAGCAATAGGGTTAAGTACATCTGTGTGGTAAGCGAGCAGGGGTGAGTGGAATGAGAGGTCAGCAGGGTGTGTAGGGTGGAGTGCAAGCTTGCATTGCAACAGATTGCTGACAGGTTACACTAGCAACAGCCAACTGATTAAACGAGTGTATTGCTAACGTCTGCCTTCAGTCACACATTGGGAGGCGGGGGACAGATGGACAGCAAGTCCTGCCCATTCTTGAATTTCTTCTCTAATTGGAAACAAGCAAATTGGACCAGAACTCCTGATAGCACGTCAAGTGGGGTTAGCTGGTATTGTCAGCACCATATTTTAGAATTCTTTGAACTTGACGTTTCCAAATTATAACAGCAGAACAATGTAAGGTAATCTTTATATCTCATTTTAGAGAAAGCTGCATCTCAGCTTGCTAGAAGTACCTAACAAAAGTAAAAGCTAAGGTTGCGAATGCATTTTGAGTGTTGATAAGGCCTGAATACATCATAATTAGGCAGTGAATTGTGAATCAGCCAACTTTCACAATGCAATGCAACTAAATTAATCTAAGATTTAGGGATGGACACTACTCTATGACACATGAAACAAATTTGATATACATTAGAAAAATAAGCAGGTTTTGATTTGTCCCATTTTTATAAGTGAAGGAGCCAAATGAATTAAAAGTAGAATAGATGAGTTGGTGCTTTAGAACAAATAGTCCAAGAGTTAAAATTCTCATGAGGAACACGAACAACACAGACTTAATTCTCTTGTCCAGGAATTCTGAGAAAGTTTTAGCCGAGGCTTCCCACTTCCTAGTGAGGCATCTGGTCTGCCAGTCTCTTTAGCATTTTGCAAATTTCTCTCTGAATTTCCCACTGAATATGGTAAAAACAATTCCTGCTTACAGAATAACAATGTGTTCATTGTGTCAGTGAGTGAGAATGAAAACGGCTTGAAGTGCCAATGGTTGGTATACACACTAGGGATGTACACAACTAGGCTGAAGCTCTGCTCCATTTTATTCTAGAACAAAACTAATTCATCAGAAAAACTGAACAAGCTGAAAATAAGAATTTCTCACACATATAGCTGACATCCCTCCTATAAATCAAAAAGAAGACATTTGAATTCAGCTCTTCTGTATCTTAAGGTAAAGTACAGGGGCATAAATACAAAAAGTACGGTGATTTACACAAGTTTTCTGGATGATTTATTCATCACAGCTCTAGTGGACAAACAAGGCAAAAAAGAACCCAAAAGCAATGATTCAGCTAGCATATAGGTGCCTAAATATATCTTTGGAAATAGCTCTTGTTTTCCTTATTAATCAATGTGAAAAACTGAAAGGACTATTTTGGAAATATTAGAATGTTTTGCTTTGATTTTTCTGGAGTTTTTTTTCTCCCCCCGCCTAAACATTTCACTGTATGTGACCTTTTCCTAGAGGTATGTCAAATTTAATGCTCTGGAAAAATTCCAGTGGTTAGTAAGTAAGTTTGAATGACTAATAGGTTCACAAAGTATTACCTCATTTTGGCATCCTATGACAGGAGAACTAAATGTGTTTCGTATAAATAAAGTGAAAGGAAGTCTACTTAGCGTCAGCAACAGCAAATCATCATGCAGCTTAATTTCAGCCTGTAGCACTCTGTACCATTCAGAATCATATATTTAAGTATTTGCCTGAGACATCGCTACATTTCTATTTGTAAAGCACCAAGATTTGTATTCAACAACATTTTAAAGCCTCAGAGCACTGACAGTTCAGAACAACTATAAAAAAAGTTCAATGCTGGTGACTCTGGGAAGCAGGGGTGCTATATAGATATACATTCCTACATATATTCTATCTAATTTAATATATTACATATATATATTTACTTGTGATTAAAAACATGATGGACTTTTCAGCTTCTCACACTGCCCTGCCAGTGAGCAGCCTAGGAGTGCACCAGGAGACGGGAGGGGGCACAGCCAGGACAGGCAACCCAAACTGACCAAAGAGGTATTTCATGCCATATGGCATTGTGCCCAGCAATAAAAGCTGAAGTAAAGAAGGAGGAAGGGGGGTGGATGTTTGAGTGATGGTGTTTGTCTTCCCAAGAAACTGCGTGATGAGCCCCGCTTTCCTCAAACTGGCTGAACAACTGCCTGCTGTTGGGACATAGTGAATGAATTCCATGTGTGCACAGCTTTTACATTACCTAATAACCTGTCTTTATCTAAATCCATGAATCCCCACACTTTTACCTTTCTAATTCTCTCCCCCATCCCACCTGGGCAGAGTGAGCGAGCAGCTGTATAGTATTAGCTGCCTGCTGAGTTAAACCACAACACCAGAGTATTTTTAATTTAGTATTTCCTTGATACTGTTCCATTTTTAGCACTTCTGCCTGTTCTGCCACACTACAGATATATTACATACTGACATTTCATTCTAAATTTCAGTCAGCTTTAAATTAATCAGAAATATTGAAAAAGCTGATCTTTTGTGGCTGTCTGGAAAGAATATAAGAGAAAGTCTGAAAGTTGGTTTTGTAACTTTTTAGTGAAATATTCTTGTCTAAAAATGTTAATTCATTAAAACAAACTTTTCAATGATACACATGAGTTTTAATGAATCCTTCAATAAAGGCCCTTCAGCTCTAGTTTGGGATTTAGGCTGTGATAGACAGAGCCATCTCGATTCCCTACATTATTTCTTGCATAATTCAGAATTCTCACATAACTGGTGAATGTTCTAATCAATCCATTCCTGGCTGTTCTGGAAAATGCACTTTCTTATTATTGAAACATCACAATATGTTTCTCTATATGCAGAATGGGAAAATCCTCAAAACCTCCATTTCACAGGAAGAGAGACAAAACGTTCTGCAAATCTGCTCTGCATCAATACATTTGATAAGTAGGAAATATGAGGGCCTTGAGGGAGGGGCAGGGAGGAGACACCTCTCTTGAACAGCGTTAGCTTATGTTTTACCCCAGGGTAATTCCAAAAACAAGAAGTTCCTTTGGCCGCTAAGTCCTCAACCACTAGAGGACTGCATGTATTATCCTCATGAATTTCAGGTTGTGCTTCTGCTTATATTTCAGTTATGAGTTCATATAATGTGAGGCTTATAGGCTACCACCACCATTTTTTCTCTACCAGACTAGATACAAACTAACATTTTTTATCCCACTGTAACACTGTTCACTATTATTTAAAAAAAAAAAAGAAAAAAGAAAATGAAAAGAAAAAAAGAAGAAGAAAAAAAAGTTTAAACTGAAGAAATACTTGGAAAGCCATTTCTGGTGGTTCACTTTCCAGTTAGGAATCCTACAGAAATTCTCAGCAGCTCTGTAATACATAGCCTTTCAAAGAAGACTGCAATTCAGCTGCAAACTCCTCAACAGCCACCCTAGGATCTTACTTCTAGTTCGTTTCTGTCAGGCCATTCAAACAAGTCCATCCCAGAAGCCCCTTGCCCTCTCCAGGCACGTAGGTATGGGTACACAGGCCAGGCCGAGGGAGAGCCATTTGTCCCCACCTGTTGCTGGAATCCAAGTGCATGCTATTTAGCTACTTCAACAATTCTTTGTGTGCAAGTATCAAAAACAACTAGAAAGCGACTGTTCATCACTTGCAATTCTCTTTTCTTTTCCTAGCAAGGGAAACTGCATGTGTAGTACTCCATTGGAAAGGCAGGTGGACCAATGCATACTGCTTCTTAAGCTCAGTTAATAGACAGAAATTCAATATAGCTTTTTGACTGCCCATAATTCCACTTCATGAGACTAGTCCATATTGAAAATACTTGTGATCCTACAATTTTTAACTTATGAAAACAGATATTGAAGAAGTCAAATTCTGCTCTGTATTCCTCACCCCGCATGTCAATGAATGACAAAATAATGACCACATTCGTACAGAAATATAGGTATAAAATTGTTTTAAGAGTCTAAATTGAGGCACCAATGAACACTTCATCTATATAACTATTCTAGGATAAATTGGGTCTAATTTCCTTGATATTCACGAGAGGCCTTAAACTGAGGCAGACAGGATTTTGAAGATACTTCTTCATCTGTCATTTGGGTTTTTAATATTAGACGGAATTAGCTTTTAATGAAAACATTCAGTGAGATATTTCTTCTATCCAGGGAAGGCATTCTCAGACTGTGCTTGACAATGAGGGGGCAAAATCTGATCTAACCTCTGGAAGCCAGGAGTAATCATCTTTAATTGACTGGCATTTACTCCAATGTGAAATGGGGATAAATGTGACAGAAATCTTATTAAATTGGTTTAGGCCAAAACCATTAACCAGTGTGAATGAAAATGAAGTGCATAAGAAACAGAGGCAGAATAAAAATTTCACTTGGGGACAAAGTGGACATCTCCACCTAGGTCTTATTAATTTAAAGCAATAATTAAAAAGTCTGCATAAAACAACAAAAAAAAAAATGTGGAAAAAACATTAGGAATGAATGGCATGAATCAGAAATTGGTTTATGCAGACTGAATACTATTTTCCTATGAGCCAACTGGAAAATAAGAAAAAATTACACTAAAACAATGCTTGTATTTCATGGTTAATGAAGATACCACTGAACTGCTTTGTAGGCCAGAAAGCCTTGCAACAGAAGCTGCAGTCTTCACTTTCAAATTCTTTACCTGCAAGGAAAATTTGGTACACAATCCATGCTTTTAAGCTGAATATTCTGTTTGTAGAAAAGTGGTGACGAAGTTTTGGGAAGATAAAATACCGTTTCCAATGAAAGCTAGGTTCTGTGACTAAATTTCAGCAAATTTCAAAACAGACACAGTAAAGCTAAGCTTTTTTGGTGTTGTTGTTGTTCTTTGTTCTTAGTGACACAATTCAAAAGCCTGTCATGTTTCCAGAAGAAATATGTACTATATTGAAGCACTGATACCAAAGATTAACTCACAAGCCAGTGAGAGCTGACTGTGAAACAAAAACACACTAAGGTGATGTAATCAGATTTTTGTGTCCAAACTTATTTTAAATCATACTTTTCCATAAATAAAAAATGAATAACACTCAGTTCTGTAATCAGGTGAGAAATACACTTAGTGCTAAAACTGGAATTCCAGATGCCTACTGAATTTCACTGGCTTTTTGGAAGCCTCCTCAAATTGTATGACTGTAGAAACAAAACTAACTTTAATCATTTTTAATGAAGAAAACCAAAAAGCAACAACTATGGAGCACTCTATGCAGCAGGATGGATTTGAGACTTATTTCATCTTTGAAGAGTATGAAGCTATATTTCAAAAAAAGACAAAGTGCATTACATATCAATATCCATGATTTTTTGGCTCTTATAAAACATGGTCCTCGCTTAAATAAATGAAAGTACTTCATCTATATGATTGGGAAACTTAGTTCAATCTTATTAACATGATTGATTTCAGGACTGCATTTTGATACATGCATTCTTCAGCAAAAAGTTTTTCAGCTGTAAGACTTCCAGTCAGGTTTCCTGTATGACAGCCAGTACAGCTCCAAGAACTGCCCTGCATTCCTCTACATCTGTCTTTGGCTTGTAGGTGGTTTTTTGTTTGTTTGTTTGATTGGTTTCTGTGGGACAAATTACATGACTAACATCAGCATACTAAAGTCAAGATTGGAGAAAAGGGGTGTTGTTCAGTTCCCTTTCTTGTCTTACAAGCTAACCTACAGTTTCAGTTGCTAGAGAATAATACAGTTAATTGTCATCCAAAGAGACCACTTATTTCTTGATTTTAGCCAATGGATTGTGAATGTGAAAGACTCACACCTAATGCCAATTTTGATACATACTCAAAACTGATGAGCTGGTATTAATATCTAATCAGAAATGGGTACTTGAACTGATGAAAATTTAGGTATAACTTCTGATTGCTTTTTTTTCTGGTATTTGAACAAGTAGAGTTCTGCTATTATGCACTTAGAGGACAGAGGGTGCGGACACAGTGCATATAATTTGTTTATGTCCAGTACAATGCCTGAAGAGGATGACAAAGTATATAAATTAGATATATACATGATTATCTGCAGTTTTTTCATTCCTGTGTCTTTACGTTGTCTTGTGGCTATAGGTTATCATTAAGCAGGCAGCTACTTGCCAAAGACAGTGACATTTACGCCCTCAAACCTCTATGTGTTAAAAAAAAAAAAAAAAAAAAAAAAAAAGGATTTAATTGTGCTTATGGCAAGCCTGTAACTGGCAGCTCAGCCACACCAAGCTCATACAGAACAAAGACTTGCTAGATTTTTTTTTCTTAACATGCACATTACCAACATTCAATCCTTAGAAGAAAACCTGAAGGCCGTTCTGTCTCAGATTAAGGTATGGGAATAGCATAAAATGCAATTAGTATTACTATCAGTGGATCTTCTTGCATAGAAAGATGAATATAAAGTCCTCATTATTGAACTATGCCTTAAATAACTCTAAGATGAAAACTGTTCTCTGGGAAATACTTATAAAATTAAGTATCTCAAATCACATCACTTTGATTAAAACCAGATCAGAAATTATAGATTCTAGAGTTCATTTACATTTAGTAGAGCCAGTAGCAATGCCCCTATTATGTTTATCACATTAGTCCAACTATTTCACTGTGATTACCTTTCACCATCAGTGCCAGTGATGAAGAACTCATCTCTACTTAAACAGGAAGTCAGCAGTAGACAAATCAGGGGCTAAAACACATGAATTCCTACCCAGCTAGGAACCTGACTCAGTTTGAATATTTTGGTGGTAGGAAACTGGCTAGAGCCTGAAGAAAGAAACAGAAATTGAGCACTTATGCTAAAAAAAGCAATGCAAGGATGAGTCAATATTACACCAGCCACTATTCAGACTATAAGGAAAAATTTCTTTATCATGAGAGTTGTCAAACACTGAAACAGGCTTCCTGCAGAGGTGGTTTATACCCCAGGCCTGTTGGTGTTCAAGACACATTTGGCAATGCCCTCAATAACATGCTTTGACTTTTGGTTAGCCCTGAAGAGGTAAGGCAGTTGGACTTGATCTCTGAACTACTTTATTCTATTCTAATTACTCAGTACCTTGCTTGTCCTGAAGCACAATTTGAGCCTCCTGAATGCTCCAAGGTTTTAAAGAGACCAGCTGGTATTTTGGAAAGTTTCACTCCACTGAGATTTCCAGACAAATCAGGGCCCACACCTTCAGTTAAACTCAAGAACATAGTTAACCAGTTTTTATACAAACTAATTCACTGATGTCTTCTAGCTGCCCAAGATTTTGCTTGTAGGCATTTGTAGAGTCCTTGAAACAATTTTCAGAGTGTTCATTCCTTGATGCTTCTCTCAGGGCAAAAGTTCTTCCACCTGCTTCTTCAAAAGGCTCTGTTTCTTCAGGCAATATCCAGGAATTATTTAGAAAACCTCAAGCCTGACACAGTAGTTAGTGTTATGGAAATGAAACAGTGCTCTCATTCCTCACTTCCCTTCACAAGAATGATTTGAAGGCAGGAAAACATGTTTATAGTGAATGACTTCCGGAGTACAAATTTGCTTAGTATAAGGGGTGTGTGTGTTATACAGATAACCAGAGCAAACTGACAAGAAATTTGCACAATAATTAGAGATCATCATAAAATTATTTAATCAAACTGAAGAGTGCTATGTGAATAAAATCCAGTAATTAGCAATGAAACCAGAAAAAAGAGGTTGGAAAGAAGATGGCATTTTGTCTTAATGGTAACTATCTGAGCACTGATGTAGTTCAGTTCAGGTTGTGCCTATTTCCAGTAGCTGAATTTGATTGTATGTCCAAGAGAGATTCTCCAGTTCAACTACATGTTTAAAAGGTTTAATTCAGACTCAAGCATGATTTTATGTCTAAAAGACAGACCATTTATAGGTAACAGTGCTTTCTTGCTCCAAAAATCTGACTAATTTCCCTAAAAGTTGGATGGATGCTGCTTCTATCCCATAGTTAAAGTTTCATTACCTTGATTAAAGAGAACCTAAATGAGTCCTTGAAATACCTTGCAAATACAAAGTGAACTTTGAAGCAATTTATCACCTTTTTTTCTGAACCTGCATTCCCCAGTATACCAGTGCTCTTACCACTAAACCTTTACTAATCAGAAAGTTCATCGCTGCATTCCATACAAGCTGAGTAAGTTAGGTCTTGAAGGCTTGCTTTTCATCTACCAAGGGAAAAAGTCCAGATGTTTTTAAGATGATAAGGTGTTTTTTATCATCTTTTGAATTAAGTTTGATTAAGGATCCAATAGGATGCATTAAAGACATGTAGATGGTCATCTCATTGAGTGGAGAACAGATAATAAACTGAAATTAATCTCATTTGCTATTTCAATATCCTTCAAATTACATCAAGACATCTGATATTCTTTGTTGCCTCAGATCTAAAGTTGCTTTAAGATGAAAGCTACCTGGAGTGGTCAGAGAGACTCCTTATCTGCTGTGTGCAAATTTTTAGAGAACCTTGGCCCATGTTTTTGCATAAACCTGGAGCTGAGTTATAAATAAGCTTTGCTGAATTTATGAATTTGAATGAAAACCACTAGAAACCCACTGGTGTCTAATGATTTCAACTTCAAACCAGAAAAAGCATATCAGTAGAGGCCAAATTCCTTTTAAATTCACTGGGATTGAGATAGCACCCCTTGTATTAATTTTCATCCTTAAATTCCTGCTATGAAGCACAGAGTGAACAAGCCCTAGAGAAGCCAAAGTCAATGAAGCCAAACACAACAATGTGAAAGAAAACTAGAATTTTTAGCTTCTTTGTGAATCTGCAGAAGTGTGATCTGTGATTCTTTCTAATTTAAGTGGAAAGAACACTTTTTTTTTTCCCTTGTGTTCAGGACAGACTAATCTCAAATGATGCATAAATATCTAAAAGTCTGGCTTCTTAATTAACCTTCATGCAAACTGTTTGTCTGTAACATCCCATGATTTCCCGCAGGCCAGAAATACAAGAACAGCACATTTTCTTTGCATTTCTAAACAGTGGAAGGAACATATTTTGTGAATCCTTCAGGGATTTGTACCAGGACCTGTTCCACTTGTTTGAAAATAATACGGGAATGGACTGAATGACACACTGATAAAATGTATTGATGACAAATTATTTAGTTAAAAACAAAACTGAGTACTAAGAATGGAAGAAAGATATGACTATACTGAGTGACTGGACCATATTAAATGTATATTAAATGTAATAAATGGAATGCAGTGCACTCTTGGGAAAAAAAAAAATCATACATGCACAATGTATTCTCCATTAGCTTCTCTGTGAATAGTACTTTGCCCATGCCATGTTGGCCTCACACTCAGCATTGACCAGGAAGACAAATAGAACTCTAGGATCTTTCAGGAAAAAAAGCTGCTAAAGACAAAAGTAGAAAGACCCTTTTTTGAACACATGCAAAGATGCATTTCTAAACTAGTTGTACTTTTCTGTCTTCTGTACTTTCCCAAATCCTCCCCCCACTTACAAGTGGAACTAAAAAGGAGATGGAAAAGGAGAGGAATGATCAATGATCTGGAATAGCTCACATATGGAGAAAAAAAAAATACTAGAACTCTTGGAAAAGACTCTCCTGATGAATGTGAAAGTAATGATATAGAAAAGAGTGGGATAAATGGTTTGTCACAGTTTTTCGTAATACAAGAACAAGATGGCAACAAATGAAATTATCTGGTAGCAGATCTAAGCAAGGGAAAGGACCTACTTTTTTCTTACCATGCAGAATCAAAGCATGAACCCACAGGTACAAGCTATCTTGAATGCCAGAAATAAAAAAATGTTTCAAACAGGTATTAGACAAGTTCATTAGAAAGTTCCAGTGAGGGCTATTAAAATTTATGCAGATTTACCCTCCAGCTAACACAATGCAGACTGCTGGAAGCTGACAGAATATCTCTCTGTATCCTCCTACAACTGTCTTGTTCCTATACTTCTTCCATAAGTGCTCTGTGCTGACCTTCACCATAAACTGGGTATTGAGCTAGATGTGTCTGCTCTGAACCAGAGTGGTAGTTCTTACATTCTTACAGGGGTAACAAGGCCTTGAGAACAACAGGACAAGACTGAGAAAAATCAAGGAAAAAATACTTCCACAGAGGCTCTGGAAAATTCCGCTAGAGAAGCCTGGGTGAAAGAGATTGCAAAGTGTTACTTAAATCATCATCAACTACAACCCCCCAGAAGCATGTGATAAAACACTGCAGACGGGAGATTCATGCTGTCTGTTCAATAGGCACTATGAGCACAGTGATAAATTTCCTAAAACCAAATAAGTTCAGAATTTCCTAAAACTGAAAATGTTTCTGAGGCAAGAATATTGTTTTTATTTTACACCTGAGAATGACATGACTCAAGGCAGCTTCTTCTGTTTCTCTTATCTCCACTTACACTCCACACCTTCAAGTTGCTTTTGGAATATATGTGCTTTTGCTCAGGCCTTTTTATTTTATTACCCTTGAGATCAGTTTTGAAGCACAGACTAAGAACAGATTCTCTCTTGCTTGTAATTTAGTCTTTCATTTGCATTTCTGTTAATTAGTGAGAAGTAAGGAAGTTCACAGTTCTAAAATAATTAACTGTTTTAGTGCAGACAAGTAGTACATCAAATCAGCAAGCTATGAGACTGCACTACAGTCTTAAGTGTTTGAATGGTGCAGAGGCCAAGAGGACACCAGTGAATCAGGTCCATTGTACCTGAGTCACACTGTCTGAACTATGTTCAAGGGCAAACTGGTGCCCAGTAACCTTATGGTTTTAGGACAAAACATCATTGTCCATCCATGATTTAGGATGGACAGTGAAAGAAGGAGCAAGAACTCTAACTGCATGGTGCAGATACTGCAAATCTGCCTTTTCCAAAAAGTCTAAATCTTTCGTGCACGTGCAGCATGGTTGATTTCTGCATTTGCTGTCTTCTCAATTAGTTTGATAGAAAATATAGGAACTATAGGTAAACTTTTGTTTTCTCCTCTCCATTCAGAGCCAGGCTAAATAGCTGTTATTTACCAAAAGACAGCAGGGACTGCAATTCTCATTGATCATCACACAGCAGAATACAAGGAGGGAATGACAGCTCCTCTGCCTGGCCAGCTTTAATATCTAGATAATGCCTGGCACAGGAGGAAGTGTGGGATCTGTACACATAGACACAGGAATAAGCATACAGAAGCTAGGAAGCATTGAAGATGGGGGCTTGGACCTTCTAACTTGTTCAAAAGTTACTGCAACAACAATTAATTTTCATGTGTTAAAAAAATCACACTACCAAAGAGAATGGCACGTGCTTTCCCAGAGCTGCATGTGGCAGGTTATCTGTCCTCTTTGCACGCTCTGTGAGCACTTGTACTCTCCATCAGGTAAAACAGGATAATGAAGACCAAGCAACTTATTCTCCCAGCATGATAAACTAGATAACCTATTTTAATGAACATATCATTTTTTCTCGAGAGGTATCTGCACCATATACCAATACCACAACTTTTACCTCTGGTTTTTGGAAGTAGGTTCACACTGCAGGATTTTAAACACAGATATTTATTGCATCACAGTGTATTACCAGAAATTTCTAAGAATATTTTAACTTTCATACAGTTTTGGGTAGAGTTAGTGCTAGTTCCTGCCACAAGACAAAGAAAACACTGGACTCAAAAAAGCCAGAGGCCAGATTGATAAAAATGGCTAGATGAGGCCAAGGACACTAAGTTTCAGTGCACTCAAATGTTGCCCTTAAAAAAATAGTGAAGATCCCTCAGCACTTACCAGCACTCATTAATAACAATAATAAAAAACGTGACCGAAACCCCACTTGTATATATCCAAGTCAGTTGATCTTGGTGGTCGTGGACACCTCTAAGACAATTTCTGATCATTAGAGTGCTACAGACTTGAACCTAGATTTTGTCTACAAGTTGCATGGAAGCTGTGGGCAGTGCTGCAATGCCTAAATAATTTATGCCATCTTTGTTTCAAAGAACATGTACAGTAGAAACACACTTTCCAGACAAGTACTTCTCCAGGGAAACCAGGTCTGAGGGGTCTAGCAGCCACACTTCCATTCTCCCTAGTTCTTACCCTTATCTCTTCAGCAGCAGCTTGCAGGGAATTATAACCTCTGAACTCAAGAGCCTATTACTACCATTTGGACTCTAATGTCTGGGAAATACCAACACTGAAATAACAGGCTGTATGTGGAACAGGCACAAGATGAATAGTACTCCAGAGCTGGTTTTGCTCCCCTATTACAGCCACATTAAAGTTCTACAGAGCTGTCACAAGTGCCCGCAGAAATTGCTTTTCTCCTTATTCAAAACACTTGGCCATTTATTCGCCAATTTCTGCTATTTACAAACAAGGAACATCACTGTTTTTATTTCTGACTTTGATAGGACCATAGATAAGTATCTCCAGCTATAACTTTTTTTTTTTTTTTTTCCCTCGTGGTTGCCTCGCTGAGAAAACATTACTTCACATGATTGTGCTGTGCATTCAACTGACTGACTATTCAGCTATAGTTTCCTCATATAACCTTTTTAGCTTAAATTAGTGATTAGTGAAAATTTGCCAGATTGTGGCTGAATACAGGACAGAGAAAAATTGGGTCCTGTAGTGGGAAGAATTCAGGCTTTTTCCATCCCAAGTCAGCAGCCCGACAGCATGATTCTCTATGTACAGATTAAAATCTATCCACAGCACATGCTGCCGTTCTCCCAAGCAAAGGGATAGGGTTTGTAGAATTGTTCAGGGAACACAAAAGGAATTGGATATATCATTATGGTGTGTTGAAAGGAATGCAGCACAGAGACCTGCAAGAAATCAACATCCATTAGCTCTGTGGATCACAGAACTACTTGCCACTCCACACTTCATTGTGACTTAACCTTACAGGTTAAAGTCCAAGGCATCTCTCTCCTCACCTGGCCCAGAAGGGTGACTTTCCACCTAGTGGTCTGTCCCCTGACTTTCTAATTTAGTTAGCCACTCTTGCCAACACCTTGCTGTTTTGGAAAAGTGATCAGAGAACACAGCAAATGCATTCACTGCTTTTCCAATAATTGTTGACATGCAGGCCATTAATAATTGGCTTGAAGGAGCTGATGGCCTGAGGCACAGCTCCAGTAATCAATAATCCTTGGAACACCCTGCACCAAGGTTATTTCTGCCCACAGAAATGAAATACGGGGTAGGAAGATCATTTATTTTGCCTATTCATAAAAACATTTACTTAGAGGTGTCTAAGAACTAAGCAATAAACGCTAAAGTCAGGATGTTAAAAACAAAGACAGCAAGATACAACAACATTCAAAAATAGAAGCAAATATTGCAAATAAGCACAGTCAGTTGCTGTCAGCTAATCTACTCCAAATAAAGAATGGATAGAACAAGAGTAGATATACAGGCAATGAAGGAGCCTTAACCATTACAACTAAAATTTCCTTGCTCCTGAAATATCTTGCAGTACACAGTAAAAACAGACAGCAACAGGCACTCATGAAGTCTGTTTTGGAGGTGATTTCATACCTGAAGGTTTGTAGCTGACAAAGATGTTCAACAGGCAAGGTAGATGAATATCAGGTATCCCTACTTAATCTCCAAAATCACATCAGATCCAGCTTAGCCTAAACCAGTGCAGGACAGGGACTAGATGCAGAGTGTTGAAGTATTATGAGTTATTCAGTTTGTGCTATTTGGTTCTTATGATGTTGAAGAATACTTGGAGGTATTTTAAGGTTTTTCTATCTATGAGTCCTCCCCAGCATGTCAGACGTTTCTAAAGGAAAGTGATTTGCAGCATAGTTATAACCAGGAGATAAATCAACACTGGGACTATGTTTTATTTCCTGACTGCCTGAGAGTTCAGGAAGTTTTACAGATTACATAAGTCGGGGATAAGCTAAATAAATTCTACATCAATACTTGTCACTACAGACATCAGCAATGCCAACCGCCAGGTACTTGCTTGTTCTGTTTGATTGTTCAGTTTCTTGTGTGCTGCCTTTTGAAGATATTTCTGCAGGGCCACTGTGGGAATGCTGGAGACTGGACATCATGTGTACATGTACAGTGCTATGCACACCCAGGTCAGTGTAGAGCTATGTTGACTGTGAGCAACCAGGCTGAAGTGGCCAGAATCAGATCTCCTGTGAAAAGGGGCCTATAGCTAAAGCAAACAGAGTACAAGGCCTGGAATTGCAGTCCTGCTCCTGAAAAGTAAAAAGCATTATTTGTATTAGTGACTACAGAAAAGGACACCCACTGTTCCATCAGAGCTGGCCACCAGTAGGCTGTGGTGTTGCATGGATCCATGAGCAGTTCCCATCAGAAATTAAAAGATTTTCATCTTCTATCAGTGAATTCATAAGACGCATCCCACAGCTTATGGGGAGTTTTAGAAAACAGTTTTGTCTCCCTGCATAAGCTGTTCCCCTGACAGATTATTGGAGGTTTCTCACATTCTTTTCTACTGTTCTATCATTTTACTAGTCATCTCGATCATGAACTTTGTCCATTCTTTTGTGGTGTGGACAGTTTGATAGAAGATCCACAGGAATTAGTTTGTACACCTGGGTTTCTAGCAATACCTTACCAATATATATATATATATATCTTTTGAAAGATATACTCTCAGCAGGTCCCAGGGCCTGTATCACAGCCTCCCTCTAATGGCCCAAAGAACAACCTGTTCTCCAATTACAGAGGGCACAACAGCAACAGCCCTTCAGACCCAGGCACCCAGTGCAGAAAAAAGGGTACGGTAGTACTTAAACTGCACTCTGTGCTGAAAAGTATCCATGTAAAAACGCCACTGTAGACTTCCTAGTTTATCACACTTCTTTGACTCCAGATGCACTCACTTTGGACCTAAAAGATTATCTTTCTTAACCTGCCTCTTTTACCAAGGCAATCTGCATCAGTCAGGACAAGGTTCATTCTTCATGCTCTGCACTACTAGTAGCAGTAAAGGGCATCATTGACCCAAGCAGGACAGTTTCAAACAGATTCAGCAACACATCTAGCATCCTGTCACATCAGAATTTATGCTCAGCTCTATCCGATCAGCCCAAATCCAGTGCTTCCAGAACTATTTGCCATAGAAGAAGTAGATTTTACATATTGTCACTGGTATTGCTTCTGCAGGGATAATGTGCAGGACTATATGCTTACTGCTAAAATCAACATATGAAACTTACTAAGAAAGGAAGCAGCTTTACCGGGCAAGAAGGTACTATTAAAACAGCCATTTTTCCGCCTTTTCTCACTTTCTATGAGCTCAGGCCCTAGGGCAAATCACTTCATGATGATGGTAAGTGAGCTGAAAGTGAATTTAAGTCAGCAGTAAAATGACAGGATAGGATTAAGAAAGAAGTAAGTGGTGATCTATCAAAAATGAAGTATTTTTGAGAAAATGTGTAATATGGACGCCAGAGGCTAGAGAGAAGGAAGTAATGGAAGAGGATGAAAAAATGGAAAACAACATGACAAACAAAGAAAGATGATGGAATCTAAAAGGGTTGGGATGATGAAAGAAAAAATAAGGAATAGCAAATCAACAGTAAAAACAAGGAATAGGAAGTTAACAATATAAGCAGAATAAAGAGCTCATTAGGAATCAAGAGAATCAAAGAGGCAACAGTGGTAAGGGGAATGAAAGCCACAGAAGATGAAGGTAACGCTGCCAGGGAAAAACAATTTAAGGAAAAAACAAAGCAAGAAGAAAACAGTTTTGTGTCACTGAAGCACGTGGAATCCCCATTCTCCAAAACTAATGAGGCCTGTCCTTGCTCATCTAAGGGAAAAGAAAAAAAAAAAAAAAGAGAAAGAAAAAAATAGAAAAAAAAAAAACCACACACACACACACAAAAAAGACTTTTTACTTCATTTTTGTTTCTTTGTTTCCTTTAAGGGGATAATTTTCCCACTGGTTATTCCAAAGGGCACTTGATTTTGGAAGTTCCAGCAAAGTAGTCATGTGGAGTCACATTTGTTTTGTCTTTGTTCTTTTCCTAGCTGACTCCTTCTGGGGGCAGCGTGTCATTTCTTCTTGACTGCCCACTATCCTCACTTCACTATGGTATCTCAGAAAGGCTGTCTGCTAACGTATGTTTTGTGCTGTAAAAGTCACTTAATCTCAATTCTACTTCTTTAAGTACATTATAATAATTTTCTGCTTTGTTGAAAGCTTTATCTATGTAAGTGAAGTGCTGGTATACCTTTGTCTTTGACACTTACCTTTTCATCCCAAATAATATTTTTATTCTTATACTTCATGCTCATAATCCATCTTCCCACTTATCTGAATTCAGTCCTCTCTGACTTTACACTTCAGTCATTGCAGCTGAAAGGACTAAACAAAGCATGATCTGACCTTACGTATGATCTCCCAGTGGAGCATTTTCATTGTACAAGGAAAGATTTAACTGTCTGGCTGCTGCTGTCACTCGTATCATTACATTGTGGTGATAATATCCTGAAGATCAGATGCAGAACATATTCTGCCTGGACTGTCTTACTCAGAGAACTTCCAAGTACTGGTCGACTCTACCTGGAAAGAGTTTTAATCCATGTATATCAAAGCTCCTCTGGCTGGTGCATAATATTATATTCTAATAATCTTAACTGCCGGCTAAGTTGTACTTAGAGGATTTCAGGCAATGCATACCGCTAAACTACAGTGGAACAATTTGAACATTTCATGAGAAGGTAAATGTTGCAGGCAAAAAATATTTAAATTGCAGGCAGCAGATAATTGGGGAGTGGAGGTGAGTATCCAAAAATGAACATTCAAACTCTCAAGCAGAAGCCGGCAACCTCCTAGCTGCAACTGGTATAGGCTGGATGTAAATTTTGATAACAGCTGGACTAAAGAAGCTGCACATTGTGAATCCTCAAATTAATAGAGAGACATGAAAGAAAACCACCACTTAGGAAGTTGATCAGATTTGTGCTTTTACACATGGACTATTTAGATTGAGTCCCCAAGAAGGAAGTTGATCAGATTTGTGCTTTTACACATGGACTATTTAGATTGAGTCCCCAAGAAGTAGTGGTCTCAGAAATAAGAAACAGGCCTGGAATTAAGAAAGTAATGTCTCTGCCTGGAGGAAAGGTCCTAGAAGTGGGGAAAAGATTCTGGAGATCAGGGAGATGCATGGAGACAAATGCTGGGGGATGCCAAAGGGCTAGTAATGCCAAAGTATGGTAGCAGCTGCCGAGCACAAACTGACATGACTTTCTGCTTGATCTTCATGGATCTGCAGTGATGTCCCTGACAAGAATGAAAGTGAAGCCCTAGTGAAAGTAGCACTGAGGATAAGAGTATGTGAGTGAGAGAAGGAGAGTAAAAGCTCTAAAATCACTGGTTCTTAAACAAGCACTGGAAACCAGAACTTTGTAGTAGGTATAAGTTCTGTTATTTATCTTTGATTTTATTTTTTGAACAAGAACCGAGTTGGAGAAAGGTAAGGCGGGAGACTGGAATACATCAGATTGTTGGTATGGGTTAGAGGAAAGCAGCTACTGTCCATATTCCCTTGCCCAATTAAACATTTTTCCCCAAATAGCATTTAAGTTCTGCTGCAGTGCTGTGTAATTGCACTTCTAAACATCAGGTTCCCTTTCCTCTCATTTCAGTTGTAGTGCAGAGCTGACATCCCTGCCCCAGTTTTCATACACTATCTTACATAACCTCATAAGAATTTAATCTGTGACATACACATCTTCCCATAATGTGTGTCAGTCTCACAGATCCTTTCTCAGGAAAGGCCATAAGGTTTCCCTGAAGCAGTATTTGAAGCACTAAGTAAGAAAAACTCCTCAGGTTAACAGATGTTAAAAAACAAATGAAAACCAACACACATTAAAAGGAAGAAACAAAGAGGGCCAGAAACAGAGACTGAAGGAAGAGAGACTATGTGAGACTGATATGAAATATTGATTATAGATGTTAAATACTTTAAAGCCTTATCTGTCTGAACAGTAGCCCACAGATGTACAGAAATGCCCTTTGATATCCTGGCACAAATGGGCAAGAAAGTGTACCTTAGTCTCCCTTTGCTCCCGAGGCTTTTTAACAGATGTAATGCTAATGAAATCAGTAGTTACTCCCCTCCAGTCATTGTACATTTCCAAACCAAAACGCAAGGCTGAGTAAGAACATCGTGCAGCCTTTGCAGCAGATTTAACCAATTTATACAAGGATAAATACATCAGATTTGTTAATACATATTGCTGTTTTACAGCACATCATCTCAATGGGCTCAGTATGGTTTATACAGGTTCAGTCCCACAAATGTCAATCTCAGCAAATCAAGTAAGAGGTAGATAATGACTATCTGCATCACACAGGTGATAAAGACAGAGTTTAATAACCTGGTGAAGGCTTTACAGAGAGTTAGTGAGATCAAGCAACCGAACTTGGCAGGCTGACTTTCTTCCCTTTAGCACCAGAGAACCAGTACACAGAGATTAAGAACTGCTCATCACTCACATTAAAAATGCCATACAGGACCTACTGCATTTCTGATGTTCTGCTTGTGTTCTACCTTTGTGGGAAGCTTTCAAATCTTTAGAAAGTTCCTGAACTGGTTTTAATTCCATGGCAGTGCCCTGTGCCTGGAGTGCAACTGTGGCAGTACAATCTGATTGTTTGCCTTTAAACTTTCTAATGCCTTATTGGGAATACATTTGAATCTTCTTAAACACATCCCATTTTCACTGGGCTGTTTACTCATATGGCTCCTTTGAAAATCATTTTACATACTTCACGTTTTAGAATTTCTAACAGCATGTGGTTAAATACAGCAAAATCACTTCTAGTGAGATGCTTAGGGAAAGAAAAAAAAAAAAAAAAAAAAAAGGCATGACAAGCCAGCTCTAAGAAAAAGACAGGAAAGTTCCTTTTAGTGTCAGATTGAAGGATTGGGAATAAAGTAAATAGCTGAGAAAATGCCTGGCTGCTAAGGGAGCCACTCAATTCCTATACTCTTGTCTTTGGATTTGTCTTAATTTTAGTTGCTTTTGTATAGATTAGGGCTGCATAATTTTAACTTATTTAACACTAACCAGTAATTCATGGAAAACAATGCAAAATGAAACCTAAAACTTTAAGAAGTATGAGGTATTAATATTTGCCTTTATTTTTTTAATACAAGGGAAAAGTGTTTCCATTTTCAGTCCTGTCTCTAAATCAGGAGAAATTCATACAAGAAAGTGTAGCTGAATCTGAAAATCAGCAGAAATACCCACTCAGTCTTGCTTTTGGAGTGATAGAGAAAAGCTCTGATTATTTTTCCATTTAGAAAAAGAAAGTAGGCTGGCCATTGCCCCTATGTTTAAATACTTGTAGGGATAACCCCCACTCAGAATAGATGCTACTATGTGAGGAGTCTCCGTTCTTTGGCTATGTTATGTGACCCTTCAATAGGAGATGATCTCACAAACCTGGAGAAAATAACCCAGAAGTCAGGGACTGAACAGCCTTTAATATGTCCTTCATCCTCCCCATGATCAGATGTGATGTCTCCTCCTCTCATCAAGACTGAGGCATACTGGCAAGGGCTGGAACTGTCAAGCTGTCAAGCCAAGTAATACCCATTCAGGAGATAAACAGAGAGTTTCTGTATCCAAGGCTGGCAGCCTAGCACCAAATTCATTTTCTAATACAAGATTAAAAATAATAATAATAAAAAACCTTGGCAGACATGTTTTGACTGTAAAACTTGGGATTCCCTACAAACTGTGTTTCATCTCATTCCCACATCTACACATGGGATAGTTAATAACCTTTACCTCAGCTGATATATGGATGAACTCAGATCTAATTAAAGAGGCTTCAGAAATAGCAGAGACATAAATGTCATTCTAGAACTGTTTTGTTCTAATTGACAAATTATCTTGCCACCTCTGCAGAGTGGGCAACATATCTATTTCCTGTAATGCTGCAATTTTATATAAAGGGTCCAAAAATAGTCTTGCTCGGGTACAGTATCACAAAAAGGAAAGACAATAATAAATAGGAGAACTTCTACTGTGTTTGACTTCCTGCTCTAAGACCAATTGGCCACTACCATTCACAACCACGCTGTAGGTGTGGGAAGCAACAAAAGAGAATTGTTGGTCTTCATTTCCAGGCAGGGTGGTCTTGAGTTGGGTGAAAAGGCCAAATACTCCAACTCCACATTGCTGGTGCACTCCCTGGGCTGCCTGTAAGGTAATTCTTAGTTGAAAAGCTCTGGGTGCAAGCTTTTCTTTAGGGCTCACACAGGACTCAGTTACCTGCTGTGTGGATGGAGCCAGTTGCATGTACTTCACACAAACACCTCCACTTTTCCCTCTGTCCTTAATCCCATGACAAGCATGAGGCAGGCAAGACAGGATAGATGAGATTTCTGTGCATTTTGAACTCAGCACTCCTGAGCTTCCCACAGTCCAAATGTTTGTACATATTTCTAGGAGCTATTCATCACCGTAAAAAAGCATGTAGGTAGAAAGCATCTAAAATAGATTCAACAATAGACACACTAAAAAAAAAAGGGAAAGAAAAAAAAAAAAAAAAACATCTCTGACTGTCTAAATTATCACTACCTACAGATATCTGTTTTGCTGCTAGCTCTACTTCCAAGCCCCACAGTGACTGGAAGTCCTGCCCAGTTTAATGGCAGTGTACCTGGAGAAGCTGCTGTCCCATCACACTGTAGCATTTCACACTTTAGGATGGGAAACCTCTTTTCATTTTCAAATGGTAATAATTTTTCCCCCCTATAGTCAGGGCCAAGAACTGCTTGACTACAGAATTCATCACACCATTATTGTATTAACAATGAAGAAATGGCAATTATATAAAGCCATTAATCCAGTGGTCCCAAAGTAAAGGGCAAACAATGAGTAACATGCCCTGGGGATGCTTCCAATGGAATACTGCAAAGAGAAGGACAAATCAATCAAAATTGTTTCTGGTTGTTAACTTACAGCTACTGAGATTCATCCTCCATCCCTACTGTGCAGGCTAGAGCCAAAGCAATAAAAAGCAGAGAACGAGACCTGAAAAACAGCCAAAAGCAAGGGTGTTCTGGGAAGATCTCTGTTGTGCTCAGCCTAAGGAATATTTTTTCTTTCTGAATGTTTTTCTTGAAGTATAACCTCCTTCCTGGTTATGGCAATGCAGCTGGCTCCATCATGGGCATTAGTCTGAGTCCTTTAATAGCACCTACAGAATTTACTATAATTATTATTTTATTTTTTTTAAGATAGCTCTAACAGTGACAACACTGTTTTGCAAGGGTACAGTTTCCCTGCCCTTGTGCAAAACAAGCTCCCTTTGCCTAATGGTCTTTCCACCTGCCCACATCCTTGGCTTTTAACTTCAGCTTATAGCCTTTACATGTTTTAATGCCTCTGCTTTAAATTTGTTATTTATACATCAAGTACTGGTAGGGCAGTGCTTTTAAAATTTACTGACAAAGGTATAACATCCAATATCTAGATCTGGAATCATACAAATTTTTGAAATAAAATATAATTTTCTACAATTTTCAATTTTATGGAAATGTCATGAATTGGGCTGTAGAAGTTGGCAACTTTAAACTCCTGCAATACATAGTAAATGAAAATACAGTTTTTTTCTTTCTAAGATCTGAATTTTCAAACTTTTCAAGGCTAGAAACATACTTTTAGAAAATGAAGACCACCATATTTACTGAAAATACAGGTTTCTAAAAACTGTGGCTTTATGGTAAACAAAAATACTGCAAGTCTCCAATACCATTTATGATTGCCCATAGAAAAGTCTAGGATTATTCCTTTATTAATAGTATGTAATCCTCACAAGGTGGTTACAGTCACAGTTACTGCATCCTTTTTCTTCTTTAACTAAGCTTACTTAAAACACACTGGCAGAAAGATAATTTCAAAATATTTTCAGTTCAATATCATCAAAGTATTGTTTTTTAGCATTGGACTTCCCTGTGGTCTTTATTTCAGTTACCCCACTTCAGTTACAATCCCACAATAGAAACTTTTGAGTTGAGTTATATCTATGTAAAAGTAAAGTAAATATTTAGTGAGACTGTTCACGTTTTCAGGAAATGGTTATTTTGGTATTCTAGAATGTAGAAGGTGGCAAATCTCTCTAAGAGAAATATTTCTCACACTGTGTGAGAAAAGCAGTTGTTTCAACGATACTTTCCTGTAGCAGAAATATGTTGATGAGAATCTCAAACCAATAAAAGGAGCTTCACATTGATTATTAAAATGTTTTAAATATTTTCCTACTATGGAGATTACAGGCCTCAAGTGGCAAAGAAAAATTGATATGTTTTTAGACTGTCAATTTTCTCTCTTATCTGAAAGATATTTGGAGAATATACTTTGAAATCTCCTGCAAGCAGGAGTTGGTGCATCCCCTAAGAAAGCTATTCTCGCAGATAAGAAGCCAAGTGCACAGCAGAGGTGATTAATGAGAAATGTATAATCTCTTCTAGTGATATAGCGGACAGATGGAGGACAGTGCAGCAAAAATGTATGGAGAAGCAGCCATGGCATTTTTATGTGTGGTATCCTGCACACACTAGTGCCAGCCAGCATTGCTGCAATGCCTGCCATTGTTAACACCCACCACAAAATTATTACTGCTGTCATCATGCTGGTGTAATCACCAGTCCAGCTCTCCCAGTCTCACACCAGTGCAACCAGAACACCTTGAATCTGAAATCTCCTTCAAAGTTTCCTTGTTCCTCAGCTCATATCCGTTCTCAAACAGCATCCTTGTGCTACTCAAACGGCATTCTACTGTACACATGAACAGTATTACTGTTGTATCTCTAATCAAACGTAATTATTATTCCTGCAAACCATTAACAGTAACACCACCAGGACCATTCTGGCAAGCGCTGCTGCTATTAATACCACTCACCCTCATACCCACCAACACATGCAGACTTTAGAGTTGCAGTGTTTATCCTACAGTGCTTTTGCCTTCTGCAATTTATTACTTTCAATTGTAATTCCTGTTACTGCGCTTGCACTGGACTAGAGTCTAACCACATGAGACAGAGCTCTGCATGGGTTAATTTACTGAGCTCTGATGTGCTGCAATATCCAGGCTAGCTCATTAAAAACAGAAGTGGATATCTCTGTTTTACAATGCGGTGTGCAATACAGACAGTTTAAAAATATAAAAATCAGAGCGCAATGTGGCACACAGATAACTGCTGAATTTCTTTCAGCTGTATTATAAGTTATAATGCTAAGCATATAAAACAGTTGCTAAGAGAAATCTCAACTATAAAACTTTATGTCTACACCTAGAGGTTGAAAATGAAGTCATTGCTATCAGAGTCAAGGTGTTAGGTTCCCTGACTCTAAAAATTACATTCCAGGGCACATATCAGATCTATAGAGCAGTATTTGCACTTCAGAACATATTCCATCCACCAGCTGTCAAATGGTATTGAAAAAGCTGAAGTGTAAATTAAAAACTAATTTTCTTTAAAAATTTTAAACTTGTGCATGGTTAGAAAGTTCTACAAAGTTTTTGGATCCACGTTGATAACATAATAAAGGTTGGTGTGGAACACTTAGTCAAAACAATCTCCAGGTACAATATTCCCAAAAATTCAAACAAATCCACTCGGTTAAAACAACTCGGATTATTATTTTCTAGGTTTGCATTAATTTTCTAGTTTTTATTGTTATTATTAATTTCTATATTCTCCAAAAGTATAGTCAGAAAAGAAAGTCAGAGCTTTTTCAATTTTTATTTTTTTTAAATAAACAGTGGTTTTCAAAACCATTGTTTTCAAAAACTATTACAATGAATTTCTTAATGCAGTTAAAATTAAGTAACAAAATTCTTCTGAAATCTAAGCTCTAAACTCTTTGATCTAAAGATCAAAGTTCACTGTGATAATTTCAAATGTGCTTTTGTTGTTGTTGTTGTTCTAAAATTACACACATCGGGAAATTGTTCATGCAACACCATCTTACACAGACATTACAGCACATAACTTCCACAGAAAGTTCTTTGATTCTACCATGCCTGCTGGTACTGCAAGCCATCAGACTGTGTAAAATCAAGACAAGATGAAGTATCTCCTTCTTTAAGAGCACCTTGAGCACATGGCTGGAGCCTTGTAGAGCCAAAGATGTGACAGAGTGACTATGCAACTCTAAGTAAATCGGGTATTGTCTGTGCTAGGAGTCCAAGTCTCATATATTGACAGTACAAGGACTTCTCAAGGCGTACCCTTCTACAGGGGCTGAAAAAAAGTCCTAGTTGCTCACTATCAGCACGAAATTCCTTCTAACTGTGAATAACAAAACCTCTGCAGGTTGCATATCTTGATAATCTAGTCACACAGACAACCAGGATATGTTACAGAATCACAGAATCACAGAATTTCTAGGTTGGAAGAGACCTCAAGATCATAGAGTCCAACCTCTAACCTAACACTAACAGTCCCCACTAAACCATATCCCTAAGCTCTACATCTAAACGTCTTTTAAAGACTTCCAGGGATGGTGACTCCACCACCTCCCTGGGCAGCCTGTTCCAGTGCCTAACAACTCTTTCGGTAAAGAAGTTCTTCCTAACATCTAACCTAAAACTCCCCTGGTGCAACTTAAGCCCATTCCCCCTCGTCCTGTCACCAGGCACGTGGGAGAACAGGCCAACCCCCACCTCGCTACAGCCTCCTTTAAGGTATCTGTAGAGAGCGATAAGGTCGCCCCTGAGCCTCCTCTTCTCCAGGCTGAACAAGCCCAGCTCCTTCAGCCGCTCCTCATAGGACTTGTTCTCCAGGCCCCTCACCAGCTTCGTCGCCCTTCTCTGGACCTGCTCAAGCACCTCCATGTCCTTCTTGTAGCAAGGGGCCCAAAACTGAACACAGTACTCGAGGTGCAGCCTCACCAGAGCCAAGTACAGGGGGACGATCACCTCCCTAGCCCTGCTGGTCACACTGTTTCTTATACAGGCCAGGATGCTGTTGGCCTTCTTGGCCACCTGAGCACACTGCTGGCTCATATTCAGCCGACTGTCCACCATCACTCCCAGGTCCTTCTCTGCCTGGCAGCTCTCCAACCACTCATCTCCCAGCCTGTAGCTCTGCTTGGGGTTATTGCGCCCCAGGTGCAGGACCTGGCACTTGGCCTTGTTGAACTTCATGCAGTTGACCTCAGCCCATCGGTGCAGCCTATCCAGATCCTCCTGCAGAGCTTTCCTACCCTCGAGCAGATCGACACATGCACCTAACTTGGTGTCATCTGCAAACTTACTGAGGGTGTACTCAATGCCCTCGTCCAGATCATTGATGAAGATATTAAAGAGGACCGGCCCCAGCACCGAGCCCTGGGGGACGCCACTAGTGACTGGCCTCCAACTGGACTTGACTCCATTCACCACAACTCTTTGGGCCCGGCTGTCCAGCCAGTTTCTAACCCAACGAAGCGTGCACCAGTCCAAGCCAAAAGCAGCCAGTTTCTTGAGGAGAATGCTCAAGTTCAAAATGTTAATTTACCTTCTTATTTCAGGGCATTTTTTTAGGAGGTAAAACCAAGAATAAATGCTGGAAGACTATCTTTTAATTCCACAGTCCAAGAATCTACCTACATAATTTTGGATTCAAACTCTTATCCAAAGGTTAAAGCCAGCAACTACTGATTTCCCATGATTATCTATTCCCAGTATTGCCATTTATTTCTATGTGATTCCGAGCAGGTCACTTTATTATCTTTTGCTTCATTTCTAAATATAAAGAGAAATACAAAATAGTATTGACCTCAATATCAGAAGTTTGGAGCTTCATAAGCTGACATCTCAGTAAAGAGCCCAAATACAGTTCTTGTTTCCAGGACTCCCAGAGGAGGAAAATTGGTCAGGATTTGTCATAGACTGATAAATCTACCACCTACTTTGGAAGGCTTTTGATTCCTGTTCTGAAAGCAGCTTGTCTGATCCCCAAACACTATTTCTTTCCTGTCTTTAATTGTCTAATTATGTTTTTTTGAAGGACTCCAGCAGATGTTTTGTACTGGAGCAGTATTTCCACAGAGTAGCATTTCATCTGTTCCACTGCAACATACAAGCTTTCCACTTCTTTATTTTTTCATTCATATAGCATTCCTACTTTCATGCTCCCCCTCTTACTTCCTCATTGCCATCAGGGCCAGAATAGCTCTAATAATTCATACTGACATTACAGATACCATTAAGTCTACATACTTCAATGAAATTGCCTCTTTGCTGTCTGCTTTATGGCTTATAAAGATTCCTCATGGCTCACAAAATCCTATTTTGTTGTGGAATATGTCGCATTGTCCTCCACAAACCATATCCAAGGCTAAAGTGATTTTTTCATGAATCTTCATGCTGATACCCAATGTGGTACACAGGACAATGAATACTCTATTTGCCTAATTTTGGCCTCTCACGCAATTCACTCCTAGATGTCACTGTAACTCAGTGTTGATTTTCAGCTGAGTATAATTACAAGTAAACAATATTTTTGCAATATGGCCATCTGGAAATAATCATGAATGACTGCAAAAATGAACGTTCATACTGAAGCAACTTGCATGGAAAATAAAATGAAGCTGAAGCTTCTTTAGTGTTCCCCAACATCATGTATTTTTTTTTTTAATTTTTACCCCCTCCTGCAAGAGCAGGATGGCCTTGTATTCACCCAAACTGAGAAACAATCAAAGCAATCTGAGATCTGATCTCCTTAGCTGCTAGTGTAAAACAGATAAGAATGAAGGAAGATGCTGTTTACTGAGAGCAACACAAAGTGACTGGATGTTGTAGCAACAAAGTAATGTTGATTATCTGTTGAGAAGTGCTTATAAACCAAACCTATTCAAAAGAGCATTAAAAAAAATCATTCTTCTAACCCAATTTATTTATTTGAGTGGAAGGACAGGACAGAAAGTAAAACAAAAGCAGATGATCCAGGTTGCCACCACCCGTGTTTTAGGGATCCACATCATCACATCATCAGCTATTTGCGTTGTAGAGAGTGAGAAGAACACCCACCAAATACTGAAGCGCAGGTGACATAAGGCTTAACAAAACTTGGTGGGAAAGAAAACAACTAGAACAAAGATAAATTTTAAGGAAGCTTCTTTAACTGTAAAACTGTACATGAATGGTAAATTGGAACTATGTTCAGCTTCAAGCATCTGGGCCTGAAGTACCAAAGCAGAAAGACCTCTGCTCACATCCAACAGCATGCAATGGGAAAAAGGTCACCAAGCTGTCCCATGAGCGTAACTTATTTATCAAGAATTTCAGATCAACAGAGGCTCCATAAGGAAAGGAGCTCTTTGCTCTACAAGGAATCCATTTCTTCATATTTACCCAAGTAACTCCTAAGCAGGTGAGAGAGTAGTAGGAAAGGAAGGGAGTGTGGTAATAGGTGAGTTTCAGGTAACAAACAAAGTTGGTGCTTCTAAAGCCGCTTAGCTATAGATACAAGCCATTAAGCATAAATTGGAATGGTGCTAAACACAAGAATGATGATTTACTTAAGCACTGGGAAAAGAACTGAACTTTTAAGATCTCTCTTACTCTGCTACTAAATATGAAAGATGTCACTTCAAGCAATATTAGATGTAGAAGTCTCTGAACTGTAATTCCCAGAGAACTGGAGTCAGCTTTGCCCTGAGTCTCTCAGGACCTGGAAGCTGTAACACTGACATGAATTTAGCAGTATTATATAATCAAAACAGAAATTGATGCATCAAGGGAATTTGCCAATTTGATAGTCAAAACAGCAGGGGAAACAGATCATTACCTTATATTTTGTTCAGGGGAATATTTTATACACTGCTTAACATATGTCAGCTTCACTCTTTTATCTATGCTAGGTAGAGTAGGGGTAAAATGATTATTTACCATTTCTGTCTGTACTGATTTTTTTTTGTCTTAATTTTACAGAAATAACTTTAAAAACTCCCTCCTTATACCAACTACTAGGCTGATCATAACCCCACTTTCCATTTACAGTGCCAAAGACACCTGGAAATACTGGCTGTTCAAATCAGCTTGTATACCTAGTTTATAACAAGGATTTTTTTTTCCATTTAAATTAGAAAGTTAAAATTTAAACAGTTATTAAAAACCTATTTACACAGTCTCCCGTTTTCAGAATGAAAGAGTACACTTATCTGAAATCCAGAGAGCAGGAGAATAAATAAAATTTCTGAGAGGCGTTCCATTTTAATAGACAATCCTATATGTTTTTAGTAACATAGATACAGATTTTTTACTGTGTCATTTTTATCTTAACAATTCTCCTTTAATCTATTCAGTTCTGTTTCTCTAGCCCTGGTCTTTTTCCTCTGACTCTGTGGTTTCAAATGCATTTTCAGTCATCTTCTTTTCACCTAAATAATCCCTTTTTCAGATTCTCAGAAGCAGTGTCTCAACTGAAAGTCTAATCCTGGCTGCATTGCCTATAATGGCTCCCCAGGATAAATAATCATCAGAACTATCTGACATCCACTTACGTTGACCTTACTGTGACAGTAGAAGGATAGCACTTTGTTCTTCCTAACTTCCTTTGCCAGCTGTGTCTTCTTACTCAGAATTTTTCAGACTTGTATGTTATATGCAGAAGCGGCCCCAGAATTCAGATCAGAATCTTTAAAGGAGTTTTGGGGTTCCTGAACAAAAAATATCATTAAATGGGAAACTTACAATGGTCTCCCCAACAAGAACACATGAACTCTACCTGCACACATCATTCACAAATACATTTGTTGTACCTGTGACTTATTTTAATCTTCTCTTTTTTTTTCCTGCATATAAAATTTCAGCTTTCTAATAAGACCCTTCTCCTTAGAGAGTAAAGGAACAACACTCCAGGTGACTTCAGTGATCAGTTGCACATCGTTAATAGCTGAAATAAGCAGCCTGAAAACATCAGTCAGAAGCAGAGATTGTGCAAATTGCTGGACACCCATATCTGAAAACTATAAAGTTATGGTGAAGTCAGGAGCATCTAATGAGCAGCCATAGCTGGGAATAAAGGAATAAATTTATAAAATGTAATGTGTCAAATGATTCTATCAACCCTTACTACATACTTTGAAATACACAGTAAAAAAAAGTCTATATCAGGTTAGGTACCCGATCCTCAGCTGTGTATCAAAGTATCTGTGCTCAGCTGAAGAGGTGAGGCTGTTCATTAGTATTTACTAACAAACGTTATTTTGATAGCCTAAGGAACCAGTTAAAATTTGGACCTCATTAATCTGAGCTTCTTTTATAGATCAAATAGGAACCAAATCCTGGAAAGCTTTTTCAAGGGGCAGTCATGACACTTAGGTGCTCATTATCTCTTAAGACCAGGTACCAAGCAGTTGTAGAAAAGCAGAAATACAGAGGGTAAAACAAAATGGAAAAGAAAGGAATGGAGAAGGGGAAAATGGCCTGGAAAAGGAGAGATGACAGCTAAGAAGGGCATGTTGAAGAACGGTAAATGCAAGACACAGTAAAACGAGTGACTCAGTAAAGTGGAGAGAAATGCCAAGCTGTGGCTAGATAAAGCAAATAAAGATGATGCATTAGCTTAGTAAACTTGCCATTATGAAGCATTATCAGATATAGAAATGGCTAAGAATGATTCATGGTTAAAAAAAAAGGGGCGGGGGGAGGAGGGGGCTTAGGCTTCTAGTGGCTGAGTGCTGCAGAGCCTTGCACTGATGTGCCTGGACGCTGGGACCGAACCTGCAAGAGTACGTTAGAGTCTTCACTCCCCGGACAGTGTTTTGGAAATTGCAGCTGTCTTACAATGAGGAGTCAAAGTAGCCAGCAACCCAAGTCAGGAGCTGTTACAGCTGAGGAGCCGAATCCTCAGTGTCTTCTACCCATTCAATTATGGCTATGTTATCCTGAAGAAATGAGAGCTAGTTCCCAGAGAGAGCGTATACGCACTAGAGGAAGGAACATGATTATAGCCTAATTGATAAGACACTGACTTTATAAGAGACATCAATATCCAGTTTGTTTCTGGCCATCCTTTTTTTTTTTTTTTTAAGCCACACACAAGTAAAAAACAAAAATAAACAAACAAACAAATAAAAACCACAAACAACCAAACCAAACCAACCAAGCAAAAAGCTTTAAGTATTGCCTTCCATTCGCTTTCTGGCCAAACCTCTAGATTTTTCTCATTTGAAAGACTCTAGCAAAGTTCATTTGGAGTGATTTTTGTAACAAACAGCCTAAATGCCTCCAGAGTGAGGTGGCAACTGGGCAATCACAAGTGTAGGTGCACACATGATGCCGTAAGTGCCTGTTCAGTCATGTATTCAGTCTTGCCAGTAGTGAGGCAGTTGGACTCTGTGTGTGAGAAAGAGATACACACTCAGCAGCTGGAGCTGAGCTCCTAGCTCAGGAGCCATGACTTGAGTATGCTGAGACTGCTGTAACTTTATGATGCTGTCAGAAGTCATTTGGGTGGCAGCTAGGGATCACCAGGGCAACTACGAGGAGCTCTTCTATGCCTACTGTTGATTCAAGTCACCTTTGTTTCATTAAAGGTAGCAGGGATGCATGCTTAATTCTTTTCTCTCTTGATTTATTACATTTAGTAAATGGATGGGCTATATTCCTTTCTCAGTGAGTCTTATGTCAGCTTTGACATGTTACGTATTTTAAGAGATTATATCTATCATTAATGGCCATGCTGAATTTGATTCCAGCTTGATGTGATTTACCCGGGTGATTTACGTGGTGATGATCCAACATATGAGTGATGGATCTGACGGGAAATTTGTCCCACTGGGGCAAACATGGGCTGACTGATGGATGCGGGTGAAAATCTGGATTATTACCTGATGTATTGCTATGCAGTGAAGCACTCAAAGCTTCTCTCTGAGATATTAGCATCCCTTAACTCAGCACCAGTACACTTACAGTAAAACAGTGAGCAGAAAGGGTATTTTCCACAACCATAGCTATAACTAAACTCCAAGTCAACAGCAATATGAGAATTCAGCCCTAGCAAATTAATATAACCCACTGCACGTGATGCCCTAAGCCTACAAAACAAGGCTTGAAGTCTCATGTAAATAATCTTCAAGTATTTTCTAGTACTTGCAGTCTACTCAAAGTTACCTTTAAAGCAATAGGTCTTTCTCAGCATTTTCAACCATCCACAGTCTGATGATATCAAGAGCAAATGAAAATAATTTGCTCAGAGACAGACAAATGCTGATAAAGGGCTGCTGACAGATGTCTGTTTTCCTGTTGGATTCTAGAAGACTGGCAGAAGCCCTGGAAAGGTGCTAAAATGTTTATCACTCTTGCTCCCGGCCTACCAGAATCCCTTTTGGGAATGAAGGTAATTTAGTCCCCAAGGAACCATATGGTCTTTGGCTGCTCTCACAAACACAACTGTAATCTGTAGGATCAAAACAAAGTACGAAATTCAAACTAAATTTAAATAATACAGACTTGAAATTGTCTATATAATGCTGCGTCAAAACTTCCCAGGGCAAATCCCATCCCCAGATACACTTAAGAATTATATAAAAGAGACTGGATAAATGTACTTTTTAAAGACATTAAATAGAATGCTAGCACTGTCAAGAAGATAGGTTAATCTAATGTATTGTCCTTTTTCCCTGTCTCGCAGTATCCATCAACACTGCCCAAACTGTAAATTCAAGAATGCATTTAAAGAAAAGGAAACTGTTCTAAACCAGACAGAACAACTCAAGAAATAAATAGATCCTTGTATTTTACTCAAAAACTGCATGAAAAATGCAGCTTTTAAAATAAATCCTTAAATGAGCAGATGATCACAGGAGTGAAAACACTGGAGTAACATATTTCATACTACAGAGAGCAGAAAACACAGCCTAGAATCAAAAATACATGTCTGAATTCAACAGAGAACTGCCACACTCAGCTTTGCTCCTGCTTCTTCAATCAAATTTTAAGAAGTCACAGGCACTTCTTGCCTCATTTTTCCTCACCAGTCAGCTAAGAGGGTATATCCAAGCAAGTGACTTAAGTCAGAAACTGTCATAGCATATACTCATATGCTGCCATATAATAGGAGGAGAAAATAATCTACGATGCAGCCGCATCTACCTAACACTCTAGCAGATGGAGAAAGAGCTCCCAGATCCCTGACTGGAGATTTGCCCCTACAGAAAAGCATTGATTTTACTGTACTGGCCAATAGGCCACTGATACATGAGTAAGACGAACACTGAAGATCAATAAATACACAACTGAGCAAACAGGAAACGCTACATCTTCAACTGGGTACATCAGACCGCTCAATCTTTAGGCACCTAAATAACTAGAAGGTGTTTCAAAAGTTCTGAGAAATCAGAGATTTCCACTGTTTGGAAGAAAGAAAAAAAAAATGCAAAAAAAAAAAAAAAGCTGTTCAGGATGATGCTTAAATACATAGCCTAAATTTCTCTGCATGTTTTTCAAAAGTATCTGTGGGCAACTAAGGAATATCGAAAGTTACTTTGCTAATAAAACAAGAGCAATGAGACATTCAGTGAAATTGAAATGCAGCAAGGACCAAGTAAAGTGAACCTAATAAAATATTTTCGTTTTTATCACACTGCACAGTTACGCTGTAGAACTCACTGCCAAAAGAAATCCCTGATGCCAAACACTCAGGGCTCCCAGTAGGACTTCACATTCATGTGAATAATGAAGACATCCACAGTAATACCAGGTAGCAAGATAAAAAACTCTTAAAAGGTTTGTAAGTATATATGTGTCAGAAAACAAGCAAATCTTTAACAATTGAGAATTAGGAAGAAACCTTCCATATGGGCAAGTTATTCTGTAATTACTCACCTTGGGGTTTCTTGCGCTTCTCTCTGAGGCATCAGGTATTGGCAATTATCCAAAGCAGATGCATGATGGGCTTGATTAATTATGGCAATACTTACTATAAAATGTAGTGTCATCCTTTCTACTTTGTTAAAAACAAACTAAGGATACGGGAATCTGTATCACAGATGTTTTACTTGTAAAAATGAAGTGATACTGGTCAATCTCAACCCTCCAAGGCACTAGTAGTAACATATATATACTACCCCTTTGGTAAGGGATAATTACCTTTCCAGTGTTGTCCAGTAATATCAGTCTTACCTACCTAATATTACCTTGTAGCCCTCTGTTATATTACTTTTGCTAAAAACAGGCCACAGGCTTTGGAAGAACACAGGCTTTGTAAATTTGCAAGACTAGAGCTTGTTAGGTTTTTCTTTATTTGATTTAGCTTTAACAGCAACAGGCTCAGCACTGGAAACCACACAGCTGTAAACTCATCAATGGGCAGTTAAAGAAACACAAACCTGGAGATGGACAAAACTGGTGGCAGGGCTACGAAAGAGAACAAAGAAATAATATTTAAAAGCCAAATTGCAGCTTATATGGTAAATTTGCATGTATTGTGAAGCTGCAGGCCACTGAAGAAAGATCAAAAGTGTAAAAGTGCGTTAACAACCACAAATGGCCCCTAGCAGATCCTGGACAGAGGAAGAAGAAACCATAAACATGAATGTCATCTGCCTCACAGTAAAGGAGTCCACATATTGACAAGTCACTGGGTTATCCACTACACACCAGAATGAAACGACTAATGTTAGGACTTAAAGGAGAAGAGGAAGGGTGAGTATAAAACCAAGAAAATAGGGCAGAAAATAAGAATAGTGCCTATAACTATTTAAATTATATTATTCTGTATGGTATTATTTCTTTTCCTTGTAATAATATACTAAGTTATTAATTGTTTAGATGGTCCAGATTTCCCTTTTTTTCCCCCATAAATTCAAGCCTTTACAAAGTCAATAACTGATTGTTCAACATACACATCCAACATATAATTATTGTATATACACACTTTTTTATTTATATAAAATATGCAATGGCCCAAGTGGTTCTCCTCTTTGCTCATGAAATGAGATTTTGAGCACAACACTAACATGACACAGGGTCCTTATACGATTCGTATCTCAGTCTTCAAGAGTATTTTTAGGCCATCAAAATGGAATAAGGTAAAAGAGAAAGAAAAAAAGAGGCAGAGGAAGACAAGAAACAAGAAAATGGACAGTAGCCCATCATATCATTTTTCCCGACTCTTTAAACTATCCTTTTCTTTTGCATGGTTTCCAGGTATTAGCTATATGGGAGGAAAGCTAATACGCATTTATCTGAGGATGTAACATGAAACATTGACAGACTTTTACAGTTCTCTGGAGGCATAAAACACCCTTGTGGCATTTCCCCAAAGTTAATGAGAATTGAACTGACAAGCCATCGATGTAATGCACAGCTCTTATTTTTGGTCTCTCTCTCCCCTAACAGTGTTTCCTTTTATTTTAGGATGGGATTATGAGGAATACTTAAAATGCATTTATTTATAAGCTCTTGCAGCTTTTCTCCAAAACTATTAGTACCATAATTTGCTTTTATTTTCAAAATTTCAGTCTCCTATACCACTACTAGCATTAATGAATCTTCCTAATAGTTCCCTTTATTTTGCTCAGTTTCAAATGCAGTTGAAGTCACATTTGCTAAATGCGAGGAGTCCTGAAAAGTAGGCCCCCACTGAAAACCAAACATGCTCAGTGGAGAAGAGAGGAGGAGTACAGGAAGGAAAAAGCATGAATCAGAAAAATTTCAGTAAAAAAAAGATGAGATTGCAGGAGGAGAAAGAGCTGTTTCCAGTTTAGACTAACTAAATAATTCCCTAGAAAATGAGAATCTTCCCCTGTCTCTGCTACAGAATGCTTGTGCAGTGTCAGACAAGTCACTCACCTTCACAACTGGGCACTGACTGTGTTCCTCACTTTATTTTCTGGGTGCCTGCTTTGAGATTCCAGGTCTGCTGTGTGTAATAACTGAGCATTCCCAGTTGCAATTGAATTATGCTTTGAACAGATAATAGGCTATATAATGCAGAGAGCTCTTAAAAAACAGCACAGAAGCATCACAGTGAACACCTGTAAGTATGTGGCACTCTTAACCTTAATCTCCATGAATAGGCTCTCCATCAGTCAATTGGAAATAATAATGGAAACTCTTCATGCTACAAGACTAAATACATTACCATTTATGATGCATTTAGGTATGTTTGCAATGATTAGAAAAGAAAAAAAAAATCTAACTATCTTCACAGCAGGGAGTTACATAACATAGGGTATATAAGGCCTGTAGTACATACTGAACAACAAAAATAAATAACATATATTATTTGTTCACTAAGTGAACACAATTCATACGGTAACCTAACAGATGTTGAGAACTTACAGAAAGGAAGTTAGGTAGCCAAGTCAGAGCAGTAACTCAATATACACTTCAAAAGGGGAGAAGATAAATTATAATTGTAACTAAATAAATAAAAAAATCTGGAGTATCTATAATATTTTGGACATTTTAAGTAAGCAAAAAAAAGAGAAAATATTGCCTGTAACATCAACTGATGTGTTGGGCTGTGGGGAGACACCACACAAACCTGAAATACCTGAACCTGCAGAATAAGTAGCAGCAGCTTCTTCCTCTCTTTGCAGGCCTGCAAATTCCCTTTTGTCACAGGTTTCAAAGATTATTTCACAGAACTCCCTGCCATTTTTTTTTTCCTTCTCCCTTCACTCTTTGATGTCCTAGTCCAGTCATACTACATTCTCCCCTCACAGCTCTTTTTCTCTCCCTTCCTCCTTTCTTAGGTGGTTTAACCTCATGTATCTGTTTCTTCCCTCCCACAAAGTTCTAGTTTTTCTCCTCAAACTTTTTATTGCAACAGTTCCTCCATTTAGGTTCCTCTCCCCATTTTCTTTGCCCAGTCAGAATTGATTAACTGAAGAGACATTCACCTTCTTCCCTGTTGTAGCTGGGATGTAGCACCATTTTTGCCAGCTATATATTTTCCCTTATCCCATTTCCTCTCAAGGATGCTGAATCACAGCTTCCCAGTCCCCAACCAGACACAGCCTCCCTCCTGTACATAGCTATTTCATCTGCCAACTTCCAAAAGCTTTATTCTCCTTTAGTTTCACAGGTTCTTTCACTCTCCCAGAAAAACAAGCAGATTTTTTCTTCCAGTTCAGTGCTTCACTATATTTCAATCTAAGCAGGAAGCAACTGTGTGGCTCCACATGCACATCCCAATCCTATAGCAGAGATGTCAGGGAATGAGTCATGCTCATTCCTTCTGTTTGGCAATAAACACGCAGTCTGGACAACAGTAGGGGCTATAAAAGGATTAAACATGCTGAATATCACAGCCATAAAACTAAGAAGTTTAGTTTATGGTGATTTGGCAAAATTTGGACTCTTTAATAGACATTTCATAGCAGATACACTTTTTTGTAAAGACTACCCTTCTTCCAAGCTATACATTTTCATCTAAAGCATGGATGCAGTAGAACCTCTGCAAGAAAGGGGCATTTATACTACTTAACATTGCAAAATAACTTACTTTTCCCAAACTTACTTGTAGAAATTGGAAAAACATTCTAATGATAGACCTAATCTCAGGGTTCCCTGATGTTTTTTTTTTTTTTTTTTTTAAAAAAGTTTGTTTTTAAAAGTTTGTTTTTAAAAAACAACAACAACAACAAAAGAAATTGGGTTACCAGAAATCTCATGTGATAAGCCTTAAATCCATCTTCTACAAGCCCTACCCATATTAGGAGTGTTTTCACACACAAAGAAAGCAACTACACACATGCTATGTGATATGACTGTGAATATACTACGCTCAGGCAGAGAGCATGCACACTTTTGTTCTTAATGGCATAAAAGAGCCTCATAGTTGAGGCTTAATAATTTTGCTGCCAGAATTATCAGGCTATGTATTTTAAATGAAAACTATATGTAAGTATAATATACTTATCCCAATATAGAGATGTGATAAGCTTGAGTTACCTAAATTGACATGAAGCAAAACTGACACAATGCCAGCCAAATTCCCAGCATGACAACTCAGTCTGTCTTTGAATTGCCCCTCAAAGGCCTAAGTTAAGAAAGATTTTGCCGTATGCCTTGAAGGTCAATAGGCACAGTTTCAGCTAGACCTCAGGAAAAGAAGAAAACATCAGTCAAGGAATATTTTTCAGTAACTGATGAGCTCTGGGGCTGTGCATGGATATTTTGACTTCACCTTGAGGCTTAGTCCTTGGTCTAATCTGTAGGTGCCCAGGTCTTAAAGCTTTGTTTGAAAATTCTTTACTTTTTCTGGCATATTTTCAGGCAAATTATTGACATTCCCTTTCAGAAATTTCCAAGTACCTTGTCACAGAATGGGAACAAAATGTACAATACTCTTCAAAACTGTGTTTAATCCACCCATTATCATGTTTTGCCTCATCTATTTAGTGATAGGCCATCCCTCTAGCTGAAGAACCTTTCTTCTGGAGGGCAGTTTTACAGAAGAATCAGCTATTTGCTGTTTGAGACTAATATTCCTGGGTATCAAAGTGGTGGGTTTAGATGCCCATCACATTGTCATACCATGGAGAGCTAGGATATGGCATGAAGGTATTGTCCTAGCATCTCTGTGCTACTGTAAGCTGGGCATTCGGCAGGCACTAAGGAGCATCCGCATTCCTTTACACTCTGTGTCTCAGTTTTTGATTACATCTGGAGTTTCTTAGTACCTGTGTAGTTGTTCTATCTGGTATATTATAGCATGGAATAGCACAAAATTGGCATGTGAGTACAAAGGGAGACACCAGTGGTACTAACCTATGGAAGGAATTTTCCCCTTTGCCACAGCAACATTCTTCTATCTCAAACCCACCTCAGGACTCTGGCCTTTGACAAGGATGACTAATTTGCAACACTAAGCTGTAATTACATGGGAGACTAATACCATGCCTGAGGAGCAAGGCAGTGACCAAAAGGGCAGGTCTCAGTAACTGAAGTTCAAGGTTCACAAGTCCTACGTTTCCCTAAAGCTTGTGTCTATACCTAAGTATATTAGAAGTGCTAGGAAACAGCAAAGTCTGGGAGTTCACTGAATGATATGATAGACACCAGACGGAATTGAATGTCCATAAAGACCAATGTCCAAATATCCATAAAAAGGAAATCTAGTCTGCATACACTGTTTTCCTAAACAGGTTGTATGACAGGTTTGTGTGTACAAAGCCTGCTGACATCCAGTATTTAAGACAGTACTGATAATAGGAAAAAGATCAGGCAATGAATTTGAAGTCCAAGTCAGAAAGGGAAATTATATTTATATATATATATATATATATATAAATATATTATTGTGGAGGGGGCCATTTTACCTCAAAGATATTTCAGTCTGAGACTGACAGAGAATGAAAAAAAACGATATGAGAGAGTGGACAGCTAAGAATACAAATCTGTCAAAAGGTATGTTCAGCTGAGTGCCAGAATTGTGAAAGTTAAAATGAGATTTTTAGTTTAAATCTGGTCAGCTCTGTGTTGTAGTATGACAATTGAAAACCACATATAAATACAACGGGCACCTCATTTGTGTGACCTTTTATCCATATCATAAGTTACCACTACCACAGGTCCTCTGGTAGAAGCCAAGGAATCGCTTTAGAAACATCTAGAGTATTTGAAGATATTACCACCATCCTGATGAAGGGTACCACACTAATCCACTTCATGAACTTAATCGACTTCATGAACTGCTGACGTCAGTTCAAGCATAAATACTCCTCACAAGAATGACCTGTACAGCAGCACAGAACAGTTAAATTTCTGTGTCCAGCACATTTTAGACAGCTTGGTGCTATTTTAAAAAGTACAAGAACTTCCCAACTTAGTGCCAGGACAGCATGTACCTTAGCTTAACACCATCAGTTGTAGACAAAAGAGCAGAAAGACTCATTACCCGAACAAATCACACATCTGCTTGTTTTCTCTGATGTATTGACAGGTATCCTTGAGCTGCAGGTGAAGGAGGACAGGCAACAGATTTTGATAAATCTTGAATTTTCTATACAAAAACTTTTGTCAAGTAATTGTTCTCCCACAGTCTAATCACCAACCTCTGGCCTTATAGCAGGTTTGTCCTCTGTTGTATGCAGCCTAAGAAAGTTCTCTGATCTGCAAGGGAAGGGGTTTTTCTCTTCAATCCTAGTTCCCCAGCATGAAGCCCTTCAATTTAGCCTGAGGAGGTTGCTACAATCAAGAAGCCAGGCAGGGAAATTGTACTAATACCGCATGCTGGAACAGGAAATTGTCCTACTTTTTTTTTTTTTTTTTTTTTTTTTTAATAGGATTGTTCTCCAACTGTTCCATGATTACTGAGATATTGAGAACACAAAAAGGGCAGTGAGGCACTTGGAATAATGGATTTTTTCCCCTCCTTGATACATTGAAAATATGGCCCAAATTCCTAGTAAAAGTTTATCTTCCTTACATTTAAAAATAGGGTACGTGACTTGACTGTTATATCTAATCAAAAATATTCTATGAACCTGAATTCTTAAAAGCTCTTATGCTCCTGGGATGGACTTCAAAGACTATTCCCTCTCCTCCTTCTTGGATGAATAGATGTATTACAAGGCAGAATGATATTATGCATCCCTTTTCCTATATTCAGGAGACAAACAGAGAGAAGCAGTAGATCTGCAGTTCTTCAGAGAAGACACATGGAAGAGTTGCATTTCTCTTAGTCATAGCTGGTAAGGAAATAAAGAAAGCAGGTATTAGCTAAGTAGCAGATCTATAAAAAAGCTTACAAATGGAGAGAAGGACTTAGAAACAAGGCCTCATTTCTTTGTGTTCTAAAACAAAGGAGGATAAGGTGAACTGAGCAGGAAAGAAAAACCAATTAGGAAACAAATAAATGAGATTCACAACTGATGTCACATTGGGATAAGTGCAAGATCAGAGAAAGGCTGAATGGAGCCAGTGTAGAGGATTTTTCTAGGAGACACAAATATTACTCTTCTGAAGAGTTTTTTTTTGCTAAGAAATACCATAAATATTTGTAAAAGGAATAGGAGATGTCTTTGTCCCCTACCAGCCTCCTTACTTCAGCAAAATGCTTCCTACCAGCAAAATGTTTCCTATCACCAAAACCTGTCCTTTATTTCACTTTAAAATGTAATATTTTTTCAGACAGCAGGGCCAGATATGTCAGTTAATACTCACTGCATTACCATTTGTGTTCCTGTCTTGCCAGCAACAAAACTGCTGCTTCTACTCACTGTTAAAAAAAAAAAAATGGTTAGAGAAAAATACCTGATGGCCTCAGTCTGGATCCCAGCAGACAAAAAATAAAATAAAAATAACAACAACTGTATTTGATTTGTCCTAAGACAAGGTTCCAGCCCTGAGTTAGGCTGTCAGCTGGACGGACACTACATGCGAGACTGCTTACTTTCCATACAGAGCCTATTTTCTACTAGTAAGCTCTAACCTGAGTGTTCTATAGTAACGAACCCTTTTAAAAGAGAGTCAGGTAGACTTCATTATCATGTCCCACTTTCTTAAATGAAACAAGTCTTTACATGCCCATCCATAATTGATTTACCCAGTAGTCATATGGACAAAGTTTTCTTAAAATATAGGAAAAAATATAACGAAAGTCACTTCAGTGTGATATGTTGTATAGGACAGGACTGAGGTCATCACTACCAGTGGCATGAAGGGAAGTACCTAACAAGAAGAAAAAAGGTAGAGGATTATGTTACACTAACAATGAAATAAAGAATATTGTCTTATTAGAAGACTACATGTTCAAGTGCTAAGGGTCGATACAGTGGGAGAACTGCCAGGGTAAGGATGTTAGATAGGAGCTCCACAAACGACATCCAAATGATGAAGATCAGCCCAAAAGAAAATATTTCACACTGAAAGCAGACTTACATTCAGCAGAAAGCCAAAGGATTTAGCCTTTCTTCAGAGAATTGTATGGGATGAGTAGAGTCTTTACTAATACACTTGCCAGCGACTACTGCATTTAATGGACCAAGCTAACACCCGCAAGTAGGTAGTCCCTTTAACTCTGGCACTGTGACAAACAGAACACTGCTTGTAGTAGCAATGCAGGTTTTGAGTCATCATCTGAATTTCTGGTGTTATGTTCCAACAAACGGTCACCATACACATGAAAAGTAAATCCATTTTGTATACGAAGTCACTCCAACACACTGTCAATACATAAGACTTGCAGTGATCTTTATACAATAATGAGCTGTAAGTATTCAGGACTTGCTAACTGGTTATGAGAATACACTAAAACAGCAGTTCAGCGAGTCTCATCCAATCCAGCCGAAGATGCTGTTGCAATAGACCTTTGCAATGGAGACTCCCATGGTCCTTCAGAGAGCGAATGACTGCTCTGTACAGGAGATTCAATTCCCCACAAGAGCTTGACCCTATGGAAAAGAATCCAGAGGGGTTTGCTTGGTTGTTTTTTAAAACAAACACTCTGACTGTGTGTGCCTGTACAACATTATCAACTAGTTTATAAATAAGAAAATTCCATTAATCTGCAGTACTTGCTTAAAAGTAAACCAAGAAGGAAACAACCTGGCTTTTTTATTATTATTTTTTCTCCAGTAACTATTCATATTTGCTGTTTAAAAAACTGGCAAAATAAAGGAGTAGAACACACAGCACAGCTCACATGCAATACCACTTTAAATCTCACAAGGTTGACAATCTCTACAAGAATATCAGCTTTTATTTTTGGCCCAAATCCTGGGGAGAAAACTGTCGGCATTCTACAATGATTGGATTAGAGATGTCCCCAGACACCTGCACCTCCAGAGTTACTGCACAGAAACCACAAATCTCTTGTTTAGAAGTTTATCCAGCAAAACATTACTTCCAAAAGTAAGAGAAAAATTCAGATTCAAAACGCATTTAGGTATCATGAAGTTTCTTGTTCATAAGAACGGATTAATAGACTGTCAGCTTCAAGGTATATGATAATTTTACCTTGAATTTTGCTTTTCCATTCAAACACTCTCTCTCTACATTTAAATTCATTCCGGCAGTAAAGGGATGTGGAATACCACCAATACGTTAACTGCATCTTTTTCAGTTAACAGTGGGATGGTGGAGTGGAGGGAGTGCGAGCTACAACATTAAAATACATCCACATTTCAAGGTATACTTAAGCAGATTTGAATTTGCTTCTTCTCACAGACATTCACAAGAAAAGAGGCACTTGAGACCCTCAACACTCATGAAATGAAAACAGCAACATTGCTTTTCCTATACTTTGTCCAGAGGGAAGATTAAATGGTTATATGAATAGAGTGTATTATGTCTTTCTGTGTTAATATGGGTACCTAGTTTAAAAACATTTCTACCATGACCTAGATACAAAGGACATGTTCCTTATCTTCTATAAAAAATGGTGTATGTTGGTATTGCTACTCACTTTTCTGATTTCTTAGACAACAGTAAGGGGAGATGAAAACCAGCTTCCAACTTTTGAATTTAAGAATGCTAACACTTAGTAGGTACACGATGTCTCTTAATAGCACTGATATCTTACAACTACACATACCCTCCCCATTCTGTTACGGATGGCAATGTCACACCCTACAATATATTACAGTAACACGACAGCTTAAATTATGCTAAGGCTTTTTTTTACATAAACTTTCTGCATTTATTAATCATAATTATATTTTTTTTCCTAAGTATGCGGTGCCTGTTTTATTTATTTATTTATTTATTTATTTATTTTTACTTTTAACTGATTAGGACACAAGGTGGACATAGTAATTTGTCTGGTGTCAGAAACAAAGTTGTGTTTTTGCAGTAGAGAATTATTTTTCTTTATTCCAAGGTAGTTGTGTAGTCACAGTAAGGAGAAATGCTAAGTAGGTAAGTGGACAGTAGAAGGCCTCACTGTTCCAAAATCAGGTAGAAGCTTGAGAAGAAGAGGCTGAGCAGGGTGAGAACAGTAAAACAAAGATCACAAAACATAAGAAAGGAGAAATTAAAGGGTTGAAAAAAAAAAGAAAAAATGTACATATATGGTATAGAGGAGCATCGAATAGCTTGTGAACCTGCAGTATTCAGCCAATGAGGAAACAGCGGAGGTGATCAGGCGTTGGGTAATAGGGAATAAAAGGTTATGATTTGTTTACTAAAATGTGCTCCTGATTGACAGGATGCTTGCCATTGCAATCGCAAATAAGCTTTACAGAAGATCCTGTCTGAAGAAAATTATTGGAGATTTTTCTCAAACTGGAAAGTTAGATGAAGCAAACTGTTTATTTTATCCCCATAGTCAATAAATATTGAGCATTGGTTCAGTGGCAGATTTTAACCTCAGCCTAAAACCTACATCAGTTTGGTAAGTATGTCACAAAATACAATTTTTTAATTTATTTATTTTTTTCCTCTTGAGGAAGTTTCAAGTGTGTTTCATGTGTGTTCCTGTCTGCTCTTAGGTAAAGGCAATGTGGGCAGTTAGGAAACACAGCCTTTAAAAATGCTAAGCAAAAGGACCAGCACTGGAAGATGTGGGAAGCAGCATTGTATGCTATAGCAGAACTATAGAACAGAAGCAGATTAAACACAAATAAGTTCCAAGCTAAGTTCCACGAATTTCAGTCTTGCTTTCATAGAAAATCTGTCCCATTATCTTGTGATGAAGTTGCTCAAATTAGGGGAAGTGGTAGAAAGAGTTTTAAATAAATGACACCATTAACACTTGCTGTATATTCATAGATGCCAATAAAAAGACTTCCAGGCTAATTTCAAGAATAGCATTTTAAAAAGCCTTGGAAGGAACCACAAAATAATTGATATTAGAAGGGGCCTCTGGAGATCATCTAGTCCATCTACCACTCAAAGCAGGGTATACTAGAGCAGGCTGCTCAGGATCTTGTCCAGGTAGCTTTTGAGGATCTCCAAGAAAGGAAATATAAAAATATATACTAGAAATAATTATTCAAGCTTGTTATTAAAATGAGAAATGAGTAAACCAATTTAACTAGAATAGTTACCCTTTTTTATTATTATTATTTTACGCTTTGAAGTGACCTGAAGCTCTTCATGAACAAGGGGAAGCTTTGAGAATAAATTCTCAATGGCATACTCATTTCAGGCAGCTTCAAAGGCCAAAAATACCTGAAGAATATAAGAACATCTGACCTCCCAATGTTACTTACCAACTAGGAGTTCAAATTTGTCCTGTATTTCTCATACTGCGCATTTATGTTTTGGTCAGAAGCCATCTAAAATTTTTTTTAAAGTGCTAGAAAAATAACCTTTCACATGAGATTTTTAAATCTATGACTAGGCTAAGAAGTGTTGAACTCAGAAAAGTATGTCAAGTTTTAAAGCAGTATTCAGACCTCCTCTCTTGTGTCTTCCCTTAACTCCCATCAGCATATGCATTTGAAACTGTAAATCCTAGAAGAGAAAAATGCACAAGATCACTCTGTCTTATGTAAGAACAACTGTTCTGTTTCAGCTCGTTGCCTCCAGTTCCACTCAGAACCTGAAGATATAGAAGCAGCTGCAAAAAATAATGAAGACAGAGTTAATTAAAAAAATACTCAAAGAACATTTGGGGCCTAATCTTGCTCTTTGTTAATTTGATTTTAACTTGATTGCCTGAAAATGAGGGTACATGGTAGTCCTTAATTCAAATTCTTTCCATAGGTTATTTCCTGTTTTGCAGGTTGGTTAGGGGATTTTCTTCAGAAAGGAAAAAAAGGGGAGTATGTGAGAGCTGGTACTTAGGAAGCAAGTCCTCCAAATCTCTGTCCCTATCTATTGATAACTAGGCTATAGATATTTCATAGTTTTGCTTGTACAAACATCCAGTTGATACACACAAATGGTTTTACATGTAGTTCATTATGGTGTTTGTTAGCCATAGTCTCTTTGACTAACAGAAACTGTCTGTGTTACATCACAGTGGAATCCTGCAGCAGTAATTGCTTGTTTGTTAAAGTGAGGATTAAAGATGGTTACTGAAATAGGACAATTATAGTCTCATAACTCTCTTTAGTCTGGATTTAGACAGAAACAGCACAAACTCCAGAGGATTTCTTTGGTTCTGCAAAGAATTCTATAGAGTATCATTTCTCCATTACACAACACTACTATACATAAACAACATAATCCGCAAACAATATATAGAAATAATCCTATGTGTGGTTCCCTTATATCATCACAGCAAAAGACTTCCATACTTAAAGTATATATGTATATGACTCAATGGTTCCATGAAGAGACTGCATAACAAGATTTCAATGCTCTGTTCTTGGCTGTGCCACTCATTCACTATATGTTCTCACATACTTTTTTTTTAACAGTTACCCTCTTAGGATAATTCAAAACACTTGTTTTCACTGCAACCATTCTGTGATGCAACCCATGCTTGCCATAGTCCCAGGTGGATATCGTAAATGATGAAAATTTGTCAGTCACAAAGTTTCCTAACCCAACCCTGCCTAGAGATCAAAACAAATCTTTTACTCCATCGCTAAAATGTGACTATTTTGATCAGCCTAACTTTAAATGTTTCTCACAATGGCATTCTCATTATTTTCCTAAAGGGATCTTTTCATTATATAACAGGGAAGTCTCTACTCTCCTTATCCCACTTGCTCTGTTTAGTCCAGGAAGAAAACACTTCAAAATTCCAAAATTTCCAGATGCTTTTCAAGGGAAAATTTACATTCCTGGAGCTGCCAAACTTACTGGTGACTGAAGTAGAGTATCCTGGCTTGACGATTCTCTCTCATGTCACTCCTTTATTTTGGGGCAGGAAGGGTGGGGAATGTGCATGGAGGGAGGAAGAGAAGGAGAAGATGGATGCTTTGATTTGCACATGATAAAATGTGCTCTTATTTGGCTACATTTTTCTGGTTTTTAGTTAATATGCGTTTCTGATGCATCAGAAGGCTTTTTTTAAATGGAAATAGGTTTTAATCACTTACAAGTAGATTCCATGATACTCTACAAAAAGTTAATATCGGTATCTTTTCTTTATAGAAATTAAAGCAAAGAGGGATGATTTGGATCCTGTTAGCTAATGATCTATAGCACCCAAACTTTTTATTCCCAATTGTGTTCCTTGTAGACCCCTTTTGTGCCTGTCCTCTAACATGCCTTTTGCCTCTTTTTTTTTTTTTTTTTTTCCCTCTGCACATTGTGCACATCTCTACTGCTGGTAGGTTTCTCCTGGCACAGCTGTTTCTTGTTTACAAACAAACAACACCCATGGCTGATATTTCACCATTATGAATTTTCTTCCTGATGACACTCAAGGAAACGGAATGAAATGATTGGTTCAGGAAAGCAATAAAACAAAAGACTGTAGGGAATATCCGAAGCAAGACAGTTTTAAGCATCATCTTTTGATCAGGGCTGGAGAGCTGACATCTGCTGCCCATTTGTGGAATTCATTAAGATTTGTCCAGGAGAAGCTCTATGAGGAATCTCAGTTCAGATGTAACAGCCCCCCCTTGTGTAGATGTTTCGTAATACAATGACAGGTAACTAGATTACATTGCTAGTAAACATTTTAAGAAAATGCTCTTGGAATTAAGAATGAGAACAGAAGTTGAGGCAGAGAAAAAGGAGTCACATTAAACCACATGTTCCTTTCATTTTCAACACACGTAATTGAGATAATCGCTTCTCATTGGATGTCTACCCTTGAGCCAAATCACCCTAATGAAAGTAAATGGCAAATGTCATTCCTTCAATGGAATGACATTATGCGCAATTTTTACTTTAATGGGAGGAGGAGGAGGGAGAGAAATGCATTCATCTGAAGTCAAGACACAGAGGTACTTAAGGTAAGTTTAAGCAGTATCTTATTCTTAGTTCCAGTATATGAACAGCAAGATTTACATTTAAAAAGGCAAACCAAGACAAGCAAGCATCATTCTTACAAAGCAGATGAAACATAGCCACTAGAATTTCTGCTTTAATATGCATCCTTTGATGACAGAGGTCCCTGTACCGTAACATACAACCAGTCAGCCTGCTGAAGCGTTCACCAGCTAGGGGGTGCACATTGCTTCTTTGCATTTTAGAATCAGCAGATTAAAAACAATACTCTTTGTGTCCCCTTTTGTAAACTGCAAATGCAGTGCCAAGTCATTTCTCTGCTGTTGAAATAAATTAAGTAAGTAGCCAAATATTTACTTAGCTTTAAAAAACAAAACTTTGAAAGCCTATCAAATGCTTAATTTCAGGTGCTTATGTTCAAAAACCCAATACTAAAAACTTGTGAGTAGCTGCCACAATCCTAGAAGTGCCTAAGCTCCCATATGCCTGTGGCTTATCAGACATGCATGGGTGGTCGCTCCTTAACCTAGTTCTGGCAAAGCAAAGAAGGTCATGGTAAACCTCTGCTATTAGAAGTGCATAAAACAACCTGGGCCATTTTCACAGAACTAGGTTGCAAAACAAATTGGTTGTTGGCAACTACACTGAGTAAATAATTGACACGAAGAATAAGAGTGAGTAGTGATGGGCACAGATAATGACAACTTTGGTCTGGCTCAGCCATGGTCTTGCTGGTATTCTGCACACAGAACCAATCAGCCTGTCGTCTAACACACCACTATGGCCAATTAAGAAAAAAGAAACTACAGGTTTCTCCGCCTAATTACAGTAAATGTTCCCAGTACAGCTGTTGTACATTGATAAGATCAGACTCACAGCAACTACATTTTGTAACCGTGACTTGCTATCTTCTAAAAATCTAACAGATGAAGGAGATGGCACCTGTATTTTGTGTAATAGCCTGGCACACAGCAGGAGTTGGCAGGTGCAGATTTTTATTTTTCATTTTGGGGAGGTTAATATCTAAATGTCCTATCTCCCGAGGCAACAACAGATCAGCAGACTCAGCTATCCATGGTGGAAGTGCTTGCCACCCTCCTTTGGGAAGCTGCCACATAGAGTAATCTTGAATTCAGTTATGCTATCAGGAATTCACAGTGTTATAGACCAGTACCTGGGATATATTCCACACAGGTGAGCATTCTAGTTCACTGCCTAAGCACTATTTATGTATTTACGCAGTGACTGCCTAAAATAATAAAATACAGAAACAAGCTTGGCAGTAGGAACCCAGCACTGCTACCCAACTAGGTTAATAAGCATGGTAGCAACTAGGCTGAGCACACACTCTTGTGTTCTCCTTCTCCTCCACATAATCTTAAGAAGACGCTCTGTATAAAGGCATAAATTTAAGAGGAGGAGTGCATCCTGCCTTCAGCCCCGTGAACAGTTTTTAGCACGTCAGACAGAACTCTTTGTGCAGTCATGGGTTTCAGAATCCCTGAGGCTGAGGGAGTAGATTACACCTGTTGCATTGGCTCCCCTGCAGATGCATTCCTTCTCTGCTTCATGTTTGGGATCTCAGCAAGACTTGCAAAAACTAGGTGCCCAGACTGTAAATATTCTTAGCATGTATGAAAGCACAGCTGCAGGTCCCTAGAGAGCTTTCAGTCTTAATGGGAAGGCTCCTAAAGAACTGGAGGCTTCACAGGATTAGGCAAGAACTAAACAAGGCTTTTTGGATTAAAATGTTAGATTTAGGAGCAGACCCAAAAATGACTGAAATGAGCTTCAAATATCTATGATTCACTCTTTAACTTTTTCCCTGTGTATTGATTTACCTATCAAATACATTAAATTTGCTAAATTTGTTAGGCTGAAATATAATTATGATATACCTTCTGAAAAGACTAAGAAACACCAGTGAATCCTTTAAAAGGTGCTGTTAGATGTGCAATTTCCTCACTCTAATATGGGATGGTGTTACTAAATTATTTTTAATTGACCTTGTCAAATGGAGTAATTACTCTAGTGGTGGCAATTAAAGCAAATACTGATCTCTCTCACAGAGTATGCATCAGAGGAAATGTAGTGAGATATGCTTCAATTATTTTTTTAAATCTATTTATTCTTAGACTAACTTTTGATGCTTTCTCTCTTGGGAAAGTCTACAGTAAAATGTACAAACTCCTTAACTCTGTTAAAACAAACTAGCAATGCCTCACACTCCTATTTTAAATAATCTCTTGGCTTTCAATGATTTGAATATAGCCTTTATGCTTTTTCATATGAACCAGCAGTAGAAAATGTTTCCAGTGGATTACTATTCCACAACAAGTCTGCTACTAACTAAACTCTGGTTTCAGGAAAAATATGATTTTTCTGGCTCTACAATGCAGAAATATTTCTAACGTAGAAAAATCATATTCTGTTAGGAAGTAATACAGATTCTTGCTAGAGCCAGAAGTGGATCTTTCACCTCTGGAGTTCTGAAGAGACTGCTTCTTCAATGTGAGGAATAATTCCATTGGGGGTCTGATTTAGTAGGCTGTTATTCTCTATAAACCAACAGAATATTCTCTATAAACCAACCTTGGAAAGTGGACAGTACAACAGTGCATGAGTAAACAGTTCTGGAGAAAGCACAGAAAAGCACACGCATTTGGGCAATTCTTTCTGAAAACCAGAGTAGCTTAGACAAAAGTTGAATCTTTTGTGTTAGAGACCCAAAAGATCCAGGTCCAAGTCTGTACACCCTTTCAAGTCACTAAGAACAACTGACATATCATTCATTTTAAGCAACATAAGGATTTTCTCCCATTCAAGACGTAAGATTCTGTGTAAATCACAGAACCCAACAAGTGACCTAGCAGCTTTACACTAAAGCACATGGTAAACTAAAATGTTATTGTGATGTTTATACAGGTGTTTCCTTTGAATTTAGTCTGTGCCATCCTTATGTTCCATCCTGCAAACTTAAAAGTTATATGATAAAGTCAGCAAATGCACTGCAGTTGGAACACTAAAGCCTTTTCTGTCTCCTGCGTGTGCATCCTGGCTTCCAAGGGTTTTAACTTGGCCAAATTAACACAGATTTTCACTGGTCTATACAATCCATAAATAAATCAACCAGACCAGCATGTGATCAGATACATAGCACTCAAGCCCTCCCTGCAGCACACTGGGTTGCATCTGATGCCATTTTTTTATCTTAGGCAACCCCTGTTTGTACTGTTTGTGTATTTGGCTCCTCTCTTCTGCCAGCTGGGAAGGTTACCAGCCAGCTGCATGTTTTCGAACAGGCATCAGTGTTGCCAAGAGAAGATCTGCACAGACAGACATGTACATAGGTAGGAAATATATATATATACATATATATATATAAATACTATCAGAGGCTGGTCTTTGGCTATGAATCATTTCTTCCAACATATGTCTGTTTCTCCACAGTGCTCAATCCCACCCATTCTCTGCCCATCTGCTACTCTCACCCCATGATCTTTAAAAAACCTTGATGACTGGCAAGATGGAACATGGACTTGCACAGAGATAGCTTTATGTTCAGGCCAGAGAATGAGAGTGCAAGCACACATACACACCGCAACAGACTGAATCACCAAGGATGGCACAGAAGCAAAACCTGGCCCAGCTTCTGCCAGTGATTCACCTGGTTAGCTAGGCCACTCTTTCATAGCACTCATGTCATAATTTCCAGGCCAATTCAGAAGAACGTGGAATTACTACTCTTTTTCATCAGGTTTTATATAGTTTAGAACCAAATGCTACTGGTATACATGCATAAACAAAGGGCTCCTCCAGAGGACTGTGACTGGATATTTTATGGTTTTTTTCCTTTCTCTAGAGCCCTGCTACCGAATAACTGGGTCCTCTCTAAGTGTGTTGTTTCAGAGTATTTCAAGATGGATGAAAACACAGAATCCCTCTGCTTTGTGCCCCATGTGCCTAACAAGTGTCCTTTGAAAACTATAATGATTTGTTCTTTGCCCATAGACTACATGAATCTGAGACTGAGGAAAAGCGTTTTATTACAAAAGAGTATTTTTTATTTTTATTTTTTTTGCTCTTGCTGTGATGCAGCTTTAAAATGTATTTTGTCTCCTGACTAAATTGTCTTCTACCTAAACACACGCACACAAAATCCTATCTAGTGGCCTATGCCATAGCTTTCAATTGCTATGATCTCCTGAAGGAAACTGCTGAATGTTCAGTCTTCTGTAAGGAAACGATTGCGAGAGCATATAGGGCTTGTCAGTGCATTCAGGCCTTGACTTTGCAAAGCTGAAGAGCCATCTTGAACCATGAAGGCATTTAGGCAGGCCAAATTCTGTCAGAATGGGTGCTGGCAACTGTTCTTTGTGGGATACAGGCCCAGACAGAGCCTGAGGGAGGATCACAGAAAGCTGCCACCAGTATAGTCTTTGGTAACAATCTGACAGGGCAAAGCAGATGCAGCAATTGTGATAACACAGCTGATAATGGAGTAAAATAGCACCTGCTGATGGCTAAGCAAACAGAACTGGTCCTAGAAAAGACAAAAGGCAATGTTAAAGATGGAACATGAGTTGGGGTGAAATCACTGTAAATAATGTGGGAATGTATCATGGAAAAACATTTAAAAGGACCATGAAGAAAGCTTGTGTTGCAGCACAGCTAAAATAAAAACATCCCCAGTCTAACAAATGCTATGGAAAAAAAACACTAAGCTAAGAATGGAGAGGAGAGGCTATAGAAGCACAAAAAAAAAAAAAAGAAAAAAAAAGAGAAAAAAAAAAAAGCATGCTATCAAGGGAGAACGGAAATGTGTAGGTGGATATGTGATCAGTGTTGTACACAGGGGCAGAAAAATGTTTAAATAAAACACTTCCATCTGGTTTACTCTCTGCTAGTGTTCTTCTTAAGTGGAGTGAAACCACTGAGTCAGAAGCCCTGTTCTGTGTATTTAATTATTTCACAGGGGGTGGGATATTTGAAGCTTTGGGAAAATACATCAGAAAGAAAAAAGATGCAAGAGGTTCAAGGATACTGTACAGGAATGAAACAGTTCTCAACCATTTTTCAGGGCAATAGGAGGATGAATATTCGGAGTGTGCAGTAGTCTTTGGAGATGCGTATCTCTTTAGTATGCTGTTACTCAGCTGCATCTTTCAAGCTTGATTAATACTTAATGTGATTGTCTTTAAAATCTGTCAGCATTTGGCATGGATCAGATAAGCGGCTGTGACAGAAGTGCAAATATTTGTACTAGAGTTTTGTAGTCTGCTGTGGTTATGATTAATAAGTTTTGCTTATGCACCTCCAGAGATTGGTTTGTAAATTACCCTGCTTGGTTTATATATTTGAGCATTTTGATTTAATATTTTCCTATGGGTTTACTATCTTAAATAAAAAAATAAATAGGCAGCAATACTGCTTAGAGGCTCTAGCTAGCCTATTTTAAGATACTTAAAAATCACACCAATGTGGAACAGATACTGAATTGATCAGAAAAAGGATTCAGTCACAGAAGATGCTCCCTGATAAGGAGAGGAAATAGGAGCAAAGCAGTTCTTAAAAAAAGAATTATCAGAAAAATAGAAACGGTGAAAGCCTTAAGCTAACAATAAATTTCAGATGCTGTAAAGTATAAAATTTACACAAATCAAGGTGAAACAATGATTTAACTATTTAGGAGTAAAGCTTGAAGGAAGAAAAAAAATTAAATCTAAAATTGTAATTACATCAGAGACATTTTATGCCATCACTTCTTTATCAGAAGGGCACAGAACAATGGGGGTCTTTCTCCTCAAAATGGTCATGTTGTTAAAGATGAAAGGGAAAAAAAGAGCAAAGTGTTTGTTTTGCCTGTGTTCCTCTGGATATTTTCTATTAGCATAGGTGTGTAGCTGCTCTTGGAAACATAAAGACAGTCCACAACTATACTATATAGAAACAAAAGCCAGTACTTGCTCCAAAAATCATAGCTAAAATTAAATTAAATGGACTGAGAACAGCTGAGGAAGGTAGCTAGTAAGAGATGAACATACCCATTGATATTCTTGATATTTATCACATCATAGACTCTAATTAGGTGCTCAAGTATTATGGCAGCTGAGGAGTCAAAAAGGAAAAATGCACACTGCCTTTTGGTAGTATGGCACTCAATGATCTTGTGGGATTCAGTCTCTGGAGGCAGATAATTACAATCTCTTGAACAGAACTGACATCTAATCCAATGGAGATCTAAAACTACTTAAGCAAAGGTGACAGGGCGGGTTACACTGATACCCTTGCTTGGTTTTCAGTCCAACTGTAATACATCCAAGACTGGACCTATTATCCAGACTGATAATGAGCTGCTTCCTTTCCTCTCCTACACAGGGTTTCACCATTTTACCCCTCTGCCCTTTGATCCTACAGAGGACACGTTTCCCACAATGAACCTTATCTATGAGCCTATATCCTTCACAGTCTTTGGAACTTACTTTCCTACTCATGTTTTCCTTCCATAAACTCTCCTCACTAGTTTTTAAATCACTTGCTACTCAGACTGAGTAAAAGGAGCAGACTTAGTATGAAAACATATTTGTTAGGATGAAAATGACAAAATGAGACAAGACACTTGGCAAGAGTAGCGAGGGTCAAATGGGCCAGTCTCTTAATAAAATAAAGAATATAAAACCATTCCTAAGCTACTGTCTATCACTGCCTAGCATTGTAACTTCTGACAAAAAACTTCTAGCTCCCACATTTGGTCTGAAATAACTAGATAAACAAATTTTTACATAAATATTTTAAGCCAATTCCTGTCCAATTCTGATTTCCTCCAGTCAGGAGGAATTTTTCCAAGCAAGATATTCAGAGGATGATACCCTCAAAACAGTTTAGAACTCCTCAAAGGATAATAATCTTTTACCAAACAAGTAGTACAACCATTTTCATATAAATGATTACCTGGCAGTTTGGGTTGTGTTTTTGGTTTCTTTTGGAGGCTGTTAAGAGCTTCCATTGCTTCTTTGAACTGATAAACATGTTTGCACAAAATGCAACTTTAGCATGTAGCTACATTCTCTTGTATGTGCTGGTTGTAGAGTGAGATGCTTGAAGCTGCATCTCAAAAGTTCTGAATTCATAAACTGCAAACTACAGCTTGTCACTAGTGATTATTACTCCCCAAACAATGACCAAAAAAAAAAAAAAAAAAAAAAGATATTGTCTACATTTTAGTGATCTGAACACTAACGGAATCACTGAAAAGTCGGACATTATAAAGGCTGGGTGGGTGGTTCTGTCTTTCTCAATCTGTGGGCAACAAATTTTGGGCTGCAAAACACCAAAACTTAGCCTTGTTTTTATGTCTAAAACCCTACAAACTGCAGTGTACAGCTTCTGATTCTGCTACTGTACACATTTTCATACAGTTCTACTACGCAGCGTCAAAATAATGCACTTAAAACCTTGAGGGCTTCCCTCCCCTCCAAAGAAAGCTCAATAGGATAACATGTTCTCAATTACAGATTTGAAGTAGGAACCCTAAACCACCATGTCTGTTTTTCTAAAACCCAACTATTTGAAAAAGAAACTTTACTGCTGAAGATTGAAAAATCAACAAGCTCTCAGGCACTCGCGCCGTTAAGACAGGGTCCATGGATTCAGGCTCTTGGACTTAGATGCCTAAATCCTATCTAAATTCTATTTTGAGTTCAGCCCTTTGATATCTTATGTTCCATTTTAAAAAGGGCCTTGAGATATATCTCTTCTGCTGATCTTACTTTCAATTCTTCCTGGATTTCAGCCCAAGCTATTGCAACATTCAAGCTGGAAAGTACTTTAATCTCTTGATGGCTTGTCAGATATGCACAAGGATTAGAGAGGGGGCCTTTGTTGTTTATTTTTAACTTCAGTTGTTATCTACCTGTTCTAGAGTAAAGGAGCAGGCATAATACCCTTGAATTTCTGATATACTTCTAATTCCTTTCCAAACATTTTCCCTGCTGACAGGCAAGTTCACAACAGCTGGGAGGAAAAAAGCCCTCAAATCTCAGACCAAAGAACTATGGGATATGCACTCAGGCAGACAAGGACAAAAAAAAGTAATTTCAATGGTACCTTGTCCTCAAATGCTGGTCAGTCAAGTGTTTTTTGGCTGCTCAGACAGAGGCAATAAGCACTCACACAATGAAGAGAGCCTTCAAACCTAAAACTTACTTCCTTTCACAATGCCTTAGGTACCTTGCTTTTATAACGGTAAGTGTTGTCTATTTACAATTCTGTAGGCTTGCCATTCACTTACAGCTCTGAAGCCTTTCACCTAAGCTGCTGAGGCAGTGCTTTTCCAGGGCCTCTGGGATAGTGTGTTCCCCCTGCTGTTTCCATGCTGCTTTTCTCTTGCTGTTACTCCCACAGTCTTGCACCTGCAGTCCCTAATATTGCTGTCATAGTGGATTTTTCATAGGAAGCATCTGCCACTGGTGTGAGACTTATCTTCCTCAACTCTCCTCATCCCCCCTATTCCTATCTCCATGGTGTAGCTTTCGGTTCATGTTAGGAGACACAAAATGAACAACAAGCTTTAACAATCAGTCAGCAGGCAACACGTGGCCCTGATCAGAGAATGCTCCAAGCAGTAAATGACAGTAGGAACAACCAAGAGTCAGTTCCTAAATCCTTCTTTAAGTCTGTCCCTACAATTTTTGTTTCCTCCCAAAATCAAAAGACTAGCTGGATCACCTCCTTAAAAAGAAAGACAATAAGTGACTTAATTGTTGGTACTTAATCCTACTAATTACTTATAGTTTACTAAATTACATCATACAGACCCATCTCAAGACTTTTTATCAGCACAGGAACATTTGAAGTTTTTCACCTGAAATAAGAAGTACCTGCAATGAGAAGGACAAAGGAAAGAGGCAGAAACTGGCACTCAGCAACAAAAAACTACCTCCCAGAAGGCAAACCCAGCCATGGTCACCACCAGGCAGCAAGTGCTCGCCAAGAAGACTGTGGCAATCCAGACCGAGTGCCTGCCCAAAGATGTGGCTGTTCATGACTCTGGCTGCAGAGAGTGCCTGATCCTGTTGCTTCCAAAGTTGGGTGACAAAGGTACTGCCTGCACGAGGTGCTTTTGCTTCTAACACAAAATACGATGCCTACAGTGAGCCATTTTTTGAGGAGGAGTATGTTTCCTTTTCACTTTCACAGCAGCTTCCCCACCCATCCTGACTCCTAATATCAACAGCAGGAAGGCTGGCATTGCTCAACATAGGCCTCCACAAAGCAGACAGCAGGGCCACGGCTGTTTTGCTGCTCTTTTGTGGTTTGGCCTTCTACCCAACTGTTTACTTATGCTTATTAGCAGGTGTTTTGCACAGCCTACCTTTGAAAGTCAACAACAATCACTGATAATCGCTGGCAATGGTACAAGGACACTCATTGACAATCAGCCAGTGTATGGCAACAACAATCTGTCACTGAAATGAATACTCAGAATGTTGCCACAGACTCATTGTTTGCAAATCAGTTTCAAGCAATTACTGACCACACTCCAGCAATCAGACATAGATGAATTATCATCATCAGTTGCCACCAGAAATTCATTGTTGTTTGTTATTCATTCTTATTTACTACCACCACTTGTCATTAAGTCACTACTGGTCATGAGCAATCATCAAAATCTAGCACTAAAGATCATTTGCTTTGCCACTGTATTTAATCAACTGCAAAAGCCGTGCTCTTTTACATAGACTAGTTCATCAAGTTTAGAACATCTCACCTGTTACTTATTCCCACCATGTAGGGACACAATAGTGCTATATTCAAAGGACTCAGGATTTCTCTCAATCCAGAATCCCAAGTCCTTGGATTTCTTTGGAATTGCATCTGCAACATGCCTTTGATGTCCATTTCTAAGTAGAAATCTCAAACAACAGAAAGCATTAAATATCAAGAAAGGGAGTTCTAGCAAGCATCTGAGTTTCAGAATATTCACTAGTTGCTTTATAGTAAGTTTATAATAATTTTATAATAAGTTTGCATTTGTTTATAATATTCTAAAGCATTGGTGTGCAAGATAGCAACCAAAGGCTTTGCAGATTGTCAATGTATGTAACACCATGCTGAACATTAACAAGAGTGCTGTGTAAACACTGGAGAAATTTTTCAGGACAAATTCAAAAGCATTAGTATGGAAAAATTGATTACAGTTATAATTATTGCATGGAATTATTGAGCTACAGCAGAACTCCACCCTTCTTGTTTAAAGCAAACTGGATTCTTTAAAACACTATGAGGAATACCTAAACTGTTGGATGGATAGGCATAAGAATTTCTCCCTCAGATATTCTTACAGTGTCATTCACCCTCTTGAATAAAGAAAAAAAAATCTGAAAATTAATAACCTACCAAGTTATATCTGACATTTATGGATGTGATCAGATCACATTCTTTGTATGGGTCATCATTGCCTCCAATTAGATAGATGAAACTATTCCTCTTTATAAAATGTAGATCTTTTTCCTATATTATGTCCTGCTTTTCATAACCTCTTTTGATGACTGACATATGTTATGCACATGTGTATTGGAACACTGATTCTTGCTAATCACATATATTTATTCTTACAGCTCTAATGCAAAAATAGCTATGCAAGATACTGTCAATAATCAAATTCTCATCTCTATGGAGACATCACCTGCATCTTAACAAAATTAAAAATCAAAAAATTGCTATGAGATGCAACAGAGACACCCTATCAATGTTTTTCAACTCACTGGTCCATTTCCCCTCATGTCTACTCACAGTCCTGTCAACACACGACGAGGAAAGTAATCCAGAGGTGTATATGCAATAGGTAAAGGGAGGGGTAAGTGGGAAGCATATCATGCCAAATGGCCCTCTGAAAGAATGTCAGGAGAGGGTATCTGCTAGCTCGACACAAACTCCAGTTTTTTGTCCCCAGAGATGCTCAGAAAATGCTTTCACATTGTAAGGGGCAGGGAACCAAAACCACTGACAATAATTCCACGATTTAAGGCTTACTAAGGTCAGTAAATGAAATTTCTAAATGAAATTTATGTAATTTTAATCCTATGTTGCAATACATCCAAGATTCATACAATACTCAGTTTAGGTTTCTCAAAAAGGCAGATATATTGCCAGCAACATAAAGACAATGCAAGCAGATCAGGGTTCCTGAGTACTGATTCATTATGACTCTATTATTTACAATGTTCGAGTCTCAGTATACAGTTTTTTGCCTTTCCAAACTCTTATCTCATTCTAATTTTGTCACATGCTAGGCTATAATCAGAACGGGAGCATACAGCTGCAGAGAAGTTGAGAGGTAGTGATCAGAAATTTTCTTTTCAGTAAAGCTTTGGAATGTCACAAACATTATCTTATTGTTTGGTTTAAATTACAAATTTGGTTGTGCAGCACATGACATCTCACATTTTGTACCGTTTGGTTTGGGCAAATAAATAGTAAAATATCCCAGCAGTGTCTTTAATCACCCATGGCAGAATCACTCGAGCTATCAGGTTGGACAGGGTTATCTGAAGCAGCTCTGTGGACATAGCACTGAGTTATTTGGCTGTTTCAAATTAAAAATGGGCCTTTTTTATGCCAGATGTACATCAGGCATTTTGAGGTCTGTGCAAACATTCATGTGAGGCACTGCCTGAATTATATTCTTTTTACCAAATGCTAAAAAACATTGTTTGATTCATCTCAACAATCACTGAAACAGAAACTCAGCAGCTGGGAAAAGTGTGATAGAACAGCAGAGAAAATAAAATATGCCCAGTATCAGTAGTGAAAACAACAACTTTCATCTTCTCCTTTTAAGTTTACTTCCAACATAGTGCAGTTACATCATTTTCAGGCTTACTTTGAACATCTTTGACTAATTAAACCGTTTCATCCATTTCAGCCTCTGTATTGTGAACAATTTTGTAAGGCAAGTAAGATTTGCAGCACCAGAATGACTCAGGTGTACATGCTAAGGGGAAAAGACTAGAAACCACTAATTCATTTTCAGTAAAATTTGTGCACATTCAACAATTTGTTACTGAGTGCTAAATTGTGGCTGCAGAAGTAAGGACACAAATCCTATATGGAAATTGAAAATAAACAAGCAGGCTACTTAAATGTTAGTCCAATTAGCATGAGGTGGAATCTTACCACCAGATTGTATTTCTCCTGATTATTAAAAGTGTTTATAAAAAATTCTTAATAAAGAAAAACTGAGGTCTAATGTTCCAAGAATACTTCCTGACACTGAAAGTTTCCAAATGTGAAGTAAACTCTCCAGAGAAAAGATGCTAGTTAATCACTAGCATTATTTAAGAATTATTAGGTGATACATCAAACAAAATTAGTCATTTAAAAAAATATTTTTCCATTTTTATTCCTGTGATATTCTGATTACTAGACAACATATGCAAGATGAACATAACAAAATAGCCAGAACAAAACAATATACAAGGAAGATTACTTTTTATACTGCTACTACTAAAGATTTCCCTGTGTTTGTGTTTGTTTGTTTCAGCTAAACTACACTGCAACAAATTATTGCTCATTTGGTGATTTCTTAAGGAAACTGAGTACATGGGAGAACCTGGACTTAATGATTTAAGGCATCATTGTCTTTTCCAATTGTGGGATTATTTACAACCAAAGTTTTCTCAAACTTTATTTTGCACTTCATATTCCTGCACCTCACACTCAAAGTATGTCCCAAACCTGTTTGCCCTTGGAAGCAAAGTGTTTTACAACCAGACCAGAGGGAATCAAACTACTCTGCTAAAAGAAGCATTGTGACTGCTGCAGCAACCACTCTAATTTCCCCTAAGTCACATGGACAATTTCCAGCCTTCCCAGAGCATAACACTAAGTTCTGGAGGAGTAAGACTGAGAATATTTCACGTACTAATAGCTTCTCTAGAATCAATTAATGACAAGGCCCTTACTACTTGCTTCCAATCATCTCTTGTCCAATAAATATTACCTTGTTAATAATTCAACATCACCTTGCTGCTATTTATATTCACGTGTACTTTAGCCCTGTAGACAAAAGACAGTATTAATTGGCTAGCTGTTCATTTTCCATTTCATGCTCCAAAGAATGTATTTTTTAATAGGTACTATGTATTTTGTCTGAATACGAACTACATCTGGCTTTGGATATGTGAATATATTTGCATAACCAAGATACAATACAAGAGATTTCAGACTTTAAAAGGGTTAGATGTAGCTAGCAATTAAGGCTACCATCATGGGTATACATTAATCTTAATCCACATCCCACAAGGGGGTTGAGAATCTTCATTCCTGTAGCTAGTAGCAGAAATATCTGATGAGAAGGTTATATCAAAAGATTAAAAGAGGCCATGACCAAAAATCATTGCTTTTAATCAGTGTTACCCATCAGAGCATTTAGATTTATGTCTACTACCAGAGTATGATATAGGATAGCAACACACACTTGCTCCTTTCAAGAGGCTTTTGCAAAGTCTGGCTGAACCCTGTACTTTAAGCAGAGAGATGTTCATGAAATTACTTCATTATGTGCAGAGCAGCAGAAGTAAAATGGACACATAGGTCCTAACAGGGAAATAAAGGGAAGACAGGGAAACAAAAATATAGGACTCTAAAAGCCACATCCTGAAGTCCAGTCACAGTTGGATATAACATAGATGAATGAGGTCAGCATACTACGATTTGGTTATGAAAAATCTTGAGACCAATACTGCAGTGCAATACCAACCTGTCACACTGTGATAAATCTGTGTAGCTCCATGCATTGACAAAATGTCATTCAGCTTTTCAAGGTTCAGCCTTGATAGCTTGTACCAAATAGACTATGCAAGGTCATAATTAGAAATCATAACACGCTACCTTGTTTTCAGAGTCCATGCAGAACCAAAACCAGCAATGCTGTCTTCTGCATCATAATGAAAATATTTCAAGTAAGTTCTGAAAAAAATTGCTTTATAAACTTTTTGATTTTTTTTTTTTTTCCAGAAAAGAGTATTAGGCCTTCAGCAAAAGCTTCCTCAATGCAACATATTTACTACTAATGTCAAAATAACTTATTTTTTAAAAATGAGCAACAAATAATGATGCACATATCTCTTAAAACTTCTGTTTTCATGATGCCAATCATTAAAAGGGGTGGGGAGGTTGAACAATAGACTGGGTGTGAACACATTTACAAAAACATTAAGCAGTCTTTAGGCAGTAGTGAGTTTAGTTTTCTAATCCACATTTATTGTTGTTTAAACAACATAGGAGATCAAAGTTTCAGCCTACACATATTAGTGAAACTTCTCCAGGCCGAAATTAAGGCACTCCAGCCTCCTAACCAGCTCTCTCCAACCTCAAGTATCAGCTTCTAGCATGAACAACTTATTATCTGCCTATTTATTGGACAAACAGCCAAAATGAAAACTCAACAAATAACATACTTCAAAATACCGAGGGGAGCTAGTTCTTCTCATTAGAGCAGGTAGAGGACCTATCAATATAAACCTAAGTTTCAAACATAACCCAGTTCCCCCAAAACACAAAACACTATTTCACCACACTTTATAGCAACTGCTGAAATGCCATCATAGAAGGGGTGAAATTGAGAGCTGTTCCCACCTGATTGCTCTTGCTCTGTCAGCATAAGAACACAGACTTTACTCTTCTGTTTTTGCCGCTGTATTTGCTGAACCTCCATTAGTCTCTCCTTATAACGTTTTGTCCATCACATCTGGGCACAGAGGCTGAAAGTGGAATAAAAATGGGGCAGGAAGCTGGAAATTGGGACACTACAAAATTTGCTAGTCTTCACAGAGGCAATAAGTAATGTCTTCAGGGTTAAGTTGATATAACCTATCCTCTCTGAATAAATAATGGAAAATTTAAAATTAAATGGTTCCGCTTTCCAGCATTGGTACTTTAATTGTTTTTCCTGTTTCTACTTTTTAGCACAAAAGCTGTGATAATAGGACAATGAGCTTTGAGGCTTTTTCCTTTCTGCTGCTGCTTATTAGTTTATTCAGGTTAATGAGGTGTGCCCTTCCTAACCGTGGTTCTAACAGGTGGTGGGGAACAAACCTGGCATCTGCAAGATGCCAAGAAGAACTCAGCACAGGAAGGTGACACTTTAGGACCAAGCTAATCTTTATTTTTTTTGGCCTTGATCAACAGCTTTCCTTAAAGCTAAAATAGGTCTTCTGTTAAGATGGCTTTCTACTGTGCATGAACACACATTCACTACTGTACAGAAGTTTATAAATCCTGAAGAAACCTTTGATTTTATCTGGGTGCAGCAGTTTCCTTTGCTACCTGCCCTAAACAGCTCTCATTTCTCACACCAGAGAAGCCTTTTAGTTTGTTGAAGTACTTCATGAATACAAAATACCTTTGACCCTTAGGAAAGAAAACAACTTTAACAAAGTTGAATATATTTTATGGTGCACGACGTTAAGGAAGGATGTATGAGTAAACACACCATGCACTAGCTCCATGGTGTTCTTGTTACAACTGACTGCAGTCTTCTTCCTGCCTGTCTTGGCTGTTTCAGGTTGCAGAGAAAATCAGCACATTTGAATGTCTAGCCAATCTGTCACTTCATCTTTGGCTTCTGTACATGAAAGAGAACAAAACCTGACATATATTTGTGAAGACGCTATTTACCCTGAAGTGCATGTTCACTGATTGGCTTCATCTAAGCCACTGGAAAACTGTGCATGTTGGAGAAGGCATTCCTCTCACTTCACTGAGCCAGAGCCACAGAGCAGGCAAAGCCTCAAAGCAGGGAGAGAAAGGCATCTGCCATTGCTATTGCAATCAGCCATCCTTCCACTGCCCTGAGGAACCTAAAACAAAGCATCTGGCTAAAGAAGCACAAAGGCTGCTATTTCTTGCAGGCTTTGTAGTTCACTATTTACAGCATCTAACTAAGGAAGTTACAGTAAGGAGCCGAAAGTACTTCTGCCTACTTCATGAGCGCTGGGGTAGAGCACAATGATGCAACTGGGATTAAGCAGCTGGAATTTAGGCTGGATATCAGCAAATCGTTTGAGGGGTGGAATTAATAGAATGGAACTGCCTCTCAAAGATGTCAAACACTACAAAGCTTGTGTAAAACAGTGGAAATGGAAGCTGGCACACCATAATCCTATCAGACACTAATTCATTTGTCCTTGCATGGACACACTACAAATTAAGAGGCTTCTTAATATGTACTTTTTAGGATTAACAGCCATACTATTTGTCAGCAAGTAGGAACATTTTTGTTACACAAAGACAAAAAGTGGGGAGAAACTACCACTGTTGCTTCATGTGATATTTGATACAGCTAGAGGAATCTGTGTGGTGTTCAGGACAGCTGTTTTAAATGCTCATTATGAGCTTCCACACAACAAATGCCACAAACAATACCACTTTCTGAACTATGCTTTTTCATGAGTATCTTTTGTGGGTCATTTGTCCAAATCTTACTTGCAATTGATCCTACTATTAACATTAGTAACAATAGTTAACTTTGAATTTTCAATCTATAAAAAAGTCTAGGAACTAGGAAAGTTCAGACAATGCTTGAGATATTGCATGTTATAAGCATGCAGATTTCTAAATGGTGACTACAGTCAGATTAGCAACATGGTCCATTTTAGCAGAGGTATGTCCTGCAGTTCAGCCACCTTGACTTGGCAATCCTTTGTGTACATACTTAACATTTTGACATTGTCTTCCATCAAACCATTGGACTGGAGATAATGCAGATTAGCAGTAATATATTTATACACATATTTAATTGCAGAATGTTTAACCTCGCTGCCAAATAAATTATCACCCAATTGTAAAACTTTATTGCTTGAGGTATATCATCTCTATAGAAACTGGATATGTGTAAGCACTATTTGACTGTAGTATGTTCTGCAAAGGTTACCTCACAGAAATAAAAATGTCCTTTTGAATCTGTTTTGTCTCAAAGGCCATGTTTTTCTTATGTTATCAATATGGAAATGTTGCTGAATTCCACCTGTGTTTTTGCAGGTCACTAGTCTTCAAAGCTTCCAAAGTATTGATGACCTCCATTTACTTTTTGGTTCTCTGATGATTTTTGTGTATCTTTTTCAATGTTTTTGTGTAATATTTTAATGATCAAATTCTAGTCCTGAAAATTCCCCCCTGAACAAGTAAAGGAGGCCCGGAACTTTCTTCTAAATCCCACAGTTCTAATAATTTCAGTTACATCTAGCAGACTCTCCATTCTCAGCATTAGTGTTGGCAATCTCATTTCACATTTTGTTTCAGACAGAGCTGTGTTCTTTTAAAGGAAGATTGGTACTTCTACAATCTAGGTTGGAACTGTACTTTGCTGTATGCTAGCTACAAAGAATGCACCAGTTTATATTCATATATAAATATATACATAGATATAGAGAACATATATATTTATATAGAGATAGAGAACATACATATTTATATAACACTAATCTGTGTTCTTTTCAGGCCTCTGTCAATGGCAATAAGTGGTTTATGGAGAGCTTCAGCTAACATGGACCTCTGTGAATAGACACAAAGCTTCCCATAAATACAGATTAAATATGAGATACTCAACACTGTGGTAATACTCTTCAGTCCTGAACATGCTGTCACTGGTGTCATGACAACCTTAGTCTAAGTCTAAGGACTTCCTAAGGACATCAACTTTAGAATTTAGTAACTTCACTTCAGTCAGCTCTATTCACATTTGCATACCATCAGAGTATTCAAAGGCCACTGTTTGAGCATTTACAGTATGTACTAATTCCCCTACACTATTCATGACTATCTCTAGGTGTCATAATGTTTATTTTATCAACAAGTATAAGAATGCTACTAAAAGCCATATCCTTACTGGATCTGCTTGAGCACCTTGCTTCTAGGAATGTTATTTCTATTACATATAATTCACACTTTTATTTATCTCCTGCCAGCTTTTCAAAGCTACTTGGAGCCAGCGGTCATGCTCTTCTACTGTATTTCCACAGATGAAAACATCATCGCCGAAGACTTATATAACTCTCTACACTATCAAAGATGTGTTTTATTTTCCAGTGAAAAATGCCAGGTGCCAAACTTAGCCTAGAAGCCAGTCTGGATAAGCAGTATTTCCTAATAAATACCTCATGCTAAGAAAGCGTGCTGTTTCTTGACGTTAACAGCCAAATCTGCTAATTCTAGATACTTTTCTATGGTTGATGAATAAAACATAGAAGACTGTCCTAAGAATATCCTTATTTATATATTTATATTTATATTATATATATATGTCATTCATTTTTATATATGTCATTTGTTATTTTGAGTGTATAGGTAGAGAGGAAATAATACATTTTTTTTGTCCACAGTGACTAATGTGTAATGTCGTTTCTCTTGGCTCCCTTGCTTGCTCTGTGATTCCAGGGGAAGTGGCCTCTTCCCAGCCTGTCTTTTGCCTTGTGTTTTGAGAGACTAGAATTTTCCAAGGGGCAGGAATCACAAGACAAATAGGGTTTTCCACTTTTATACTGTTATCTTTAGAAAGCATCCCAATATCCTGGAACACCTTTCTCATATTTACTTTGGTTGTTCCAATTTCCTGCCTTCCAAAAAGTTACATGTTTTAATTAATTATACATCTTATTTTATGTAGTCTCAGGAGCTGAATCTTTAAGCATTTATTTACCCATGCATTTATTTCATCTGCTTCCTCAGTGGGGCTAACTGCAATACATCTTCATGGCAGCAAAATCTTCAGTTTTACCCACTTATCTTACACTACAGCATTTCTCCTACAGTGCTAATATTTCCTGGCATCATGTTGATTTGGCACTGTCTCCAACTTTGTTCAAAACTGTCTATTACTTTTCTGAGTTTCCCTATCTGCAATGATGTTGTTGTCATTCTCTGTTCATGCTGTGGGCATAAATTATCACAACTTACTATGAGCTTATTGCATTTGCCATGCTTTTCCAAGTACCAGGCATTTTTTCAGCTTGTGGCATTTGTCACAAGAAGCATGATTTACTATGATGCTGACTTCTGTCTTCAGTTTCTCTTTGCCCGTTAGCCTAAGGTTTTACAATTTCTTATCTGACCTGTGCCACAGTTAGCTCCCTAAAAGACCGGAATGTCTCACTAGCTTTAATAATTTGCATATCCTTGTATGTTTTCATCTTCTTTTTATATTCTCTCATACAAATCACTCATATTTTTATATAGCATCCAGTATGCTATGCAGTTCAATAATACAGTCTCATAATGGCATATTTTATCCAGAATTAGAGGAATACTATTGGAAAGATCAGGCACTCCCAAAACAGCTGTTATCAAAAGAGTCTGATTGACCAGGTTTTTTTTTTGTTGTTGTTGTTTTGTTTTTTTTCTAAAAGGACATACTCAGTCCTTTTCCAATTACTCTTCATCAGTTTCACAGGTCTGAGATGTGATAGTAATTTTAGATCTTTTTTGTGCAAAGTCTTTTCTTCATCAGTCATCACTCTAAAGCCAAGAATTTGTCAACATCTACTTCATTCATTGTTTATATTGTGTTAATGTGTTTGCACTGCTTAAAATGAACTTCTATGCAACAACTCATTTAAATGACTCATGCAAGAGTCTCTTCATTACAAGTTAAAATCCTTGTAGCTCCTGCACTGTTCTCTACTGGAAAAAAAAAAAAGAAAAGAAAAAAAAAGATGGTAAATTTTGAATTTTGCCAACTGTGATGGTTCATTGTCACAAAGACTGTTTTTGATGTGCAAAACAGTTACTTGTATTGAAAATGCATTTTCTCTATATTCTGACAAAATTTGGGCTGAAATGAAAACAGCACGGGCCATATCTCTTCAGCACACCGAAACTTCCTACCAAGGTTCATACCTAGATGCTAGTTATGAGTAACAGAGGACTCAGTCTAAGACACAGTCTTAGCAGGGTGCTGTTAAGACAGAGATTAAAGTCAAAGCCACACAACTGCTTATCTTAATATGAAACACAACAGCAGAGACAGATTCACTTAATGTTTGTGCTTCATTTGAAGCAGAATGTCTCCGATCCACTACAAGCGACTCAATTCTGCTAACAGAGAAGGATGGAAAATATTTATTATGGCAAACCACAGTCATAAACAAACAGTATGAAGGCATTCAACCTCATAAAGCACAGGTAGACCTTATCTGAGCTGCAAAGACTGTCTGAAGTGCTGGGATGCTATGATCAGTACCTCAAACTGTTTTCTCAGAGTGAAAAGAAATTTTAATTTGTCTGCAAATACTTGTGCATTTTGTATTATCTTTTCCTTGAAGCTGAGGTATGTCAGAAGAATGATGGGAATTTACAACAATGCTTGAAGTACAAACATTTTGTAGAAGCTGATAAGTAGATAAATACAAGTTGCCATAGGAAATAATTGTATCAAATCCAGATGCACTCTCATTCAGTGAATATTGAGAAAATGTCTTCTTATATTTGTTAGAGAAGTTTCAAACCTTATTTCCTTAACACTAAAAATGAAGACGGTTTTATATGTACAGAGAGAAAGATTCTCACCAATGCATAAACACTGCAGTCTCATTAGTTTTATTCACAAAGATAATGAGGTAGGAAACACCAGGTAGTTGAGGATTTACAACCCTACGAAGACTGGTAAATAAAAGCAGCAGATTAGCCCAATATTATTGATTCCTGCCATTTAAAGTCTCTTCTGATGGACTTAATAGGCAATATATATCATTTTTAGAAGAGGTTTTGGAATGATGAGCATCTAAATCAGGAACACACATAGTCAAGTAGGCTGACAGAAATCCATCTTTTAATCTGATGGCAGGAATGCATGTAGAATTTGGAGAGATTTATGCCAGGACTCAAGGAATATAATATTCATCTTGAATTAACTAATTTTTGCAATCAATGTACTGTGAGTGATACAGTGCTGCCAGGAAAGATTTGTAGCCTGCCTAAGGTACCAATTACCTTCCATTTTCTACAATAAAAGTGTCTAGTAATATGAATGATAGCAGCAAATTTTACACATCACTGACAATGAAAATGAATGTACTTTCCATCATGTCTGGAAACAAATTTTGTAAATAGCATAAAATAAAATGCAGAAAGGGAATCACTGGGATTTGTGCAGGAAAACGTCACTTAGTATTTTTACATATTTGTTTTTTCTTCTAGTGACAATTCCCATTAAGACTGATTTTTCAACCTTAGGTCACACTAGAAAAAAAGTATTATTGGGAGATGCTAATTCTCATCAAATAAAGGGTGAGCCAAAATAGCATAATCTAAAACCAGCCCAGCATGAAGTAAAAACGCTATCTAAAGCAATGCTTCAAAGCTAATATAGATCACACTCTTGGCATATACCACCACAAGTCTTTCAGATTTCCTAGGATCAGTCTTGTGTTGCAGACACTTGTCAAGTCCCGGGCGCTGATTGTGGGACTCTCCCATATGATCCTGTCTCATACACTCTAATCATAGTGCTGGCAAATCATAGATTCCCAGAACAATCAGTGGCTTCTCTCCTAGTTGAGGGTCTGACATATCACACTCAACTGGTCAAACCGTTTGAATAACTATCTAGAGCAATATGATGCCATAGGTACTTTAGAAATATTTTTTTTCTATCTAAGCAAAAGTGAAAAGTGAAAAGATAGTAAATAAAAATGTAGCTTTTTTTTTTTTTTTTTTTTTTTTTTACTATTAAAAAAGAAGTAATGATTCTGGATTCTGTGCCTAAGGAAAGGAGGTTGAAGACAAAATGTAGGTCAGACTTGCAATATGGCATGAAAATAATCATCACTGAGGCACAGAGAATGAGCTCAGATTACTTTGATTTGAGCATTTGAAAAGCTGTGAGCATTTGAGAATTGCCTGTGGGACATAACCAAAAGAAAAGTTTATAGAGTTGTTTAAATACACTCCTAAGGACCAATGGGCCACAGGGAAATGTATCAGCAGTGCCCATCAGTCCCAAGAAGAAATTTCCAGGGGCTAACACATATAAAAACACAGCCATTTGGAAGGTTGTTTTAGAAAGTGGATGATTCTACAAGTCAATTGTGTGTGTGCATGTATTAGCAAGGACACAGCTCCAGCTTTGCTTATGACTTTGGCAACTAGAATTCTTATGTACACAGGATTATTTTTTTTCTTCAAAACTGCACATACAGAGTTTGTGTTTGAGTCTGAGTAGTGCTGGCTCATGCCAGTTGGACAGAATATCCAGTATAAATCAAGTTTGTGTACATGCTGGTGTAATATAGTCCACTATGCAGCTCACTGAGCTACATTAATCCTATTTTGTACTTTCTGATATTGCTGTCTTTCGTGACATGTCTTGGCTTTGCTGCTTATAAATTGCCACAAGGTGTCCTGAGCCAGACATGAAGCTGTAGGTGAGCATCCAGGGTGAGAACAGAGTAGAAGCATAGCTGTGGTGCCTCATTCATAGACAATATCCTTATGCACACTATTGAGGTACACTAGTTAACCAATGGGTGCATATCTAACTATTTATTCTTCACATTTTTAAATACAGTGTTTGCTATTATGCAGCAATGCAACCTTTATCTTGACATTTGCCCCATGCCCTCCTACAGGTTCCATGCTTCAGCAGTCACAGGAGTCCTCTACTCAGAGAAAAACTTGGAATGGGAAGAGGTACTGGGAATTATAAATGGATCCAACCTCACACCCTATTCCCATGCCACTTCAGTTGTCCTTGGAGGTCACTGAGACACAGAAGCAGGTAAGGCGGCCTAGAGGGAGAAGCTGTTACATGACAGTGGCTTCCACAGACTACGGTACTGGAAGTCATTTCTTAAGCCAATTTGACAAAACAAACAAATCCACACATCAGGTCCAGGATACAATTACTGTAAGATGAGGAGAAAATAGAAGGAAAACCTACATCTCATCTTCACTGGATACACTGTCCAACTAGTATAAGATGTGGAAGATGGAATGAAATTGATAACTTTTTAAATGGGAAAGATTTGAAGAGTCAGGGTTTAACTTAATAAGACCCTAATCTCTGGTCTCAGCTAAACCTTCTTTAAAGGATAAAGAATAGAAATGATGCAGAAAGGATCTTAGAAGCCTTTGCAGTACTAATGGCACTACTTACAGGCCAAGAATCACAGAACAAAATGATAAGCAAAGTTCTGTACCTTTCTCAGCTGCTCAGTGGGTGGCTATGCATATTGAGATCAATTAAAAGAACAGTGTGGAGTCAACTGACCTCCTTCTACCATGCTAGAAAACTGTTAACAGCTTGTTAAATAGTTCACCCATTTTAGCTGTCACCCAATTTAACCTTCCTCAAGCTTAAAAAAAAAAAAGTCAGAAAACACCTTTTCAGCGAGGTGTTACAAAAGCTTTATTCATTTTGACAACCTGACACTACTGAGACCGTGAAGAGTGAAAATGTGGCAGAAAGTGTGGCCTGAAAGGCCATGACATGCTTTAAGCACTACAGGAGGAAAGCCTGTAATTGACAACATGAAATATTTACAGAAGAATCATGAAGAATTAAAGTTGATGGAATGCCCAGATTCATGTGGGAGAGGTGGTCAGTAGAAACACTTATGAAAATCAGTTTCTGGAAGATTTTTAGCGTATTTGGACAAAGAGAGTATTTTCTCTCTATTGGTACAAACTCTTTGTATGGGAATTGGTGGAAGACACATGATCATATTTTCCACTCTTTTGAATTTTCTGGAGTCATTTATGACTAAGCTGATTCTGTGCCATTTTATAGCTACTTTGTGCTACTATGAGTTGCAGGCAGTGGAGAATGATAAGCAGGAACTGTACATACACTGCACTACTAAAAGACTATGGTGAAGTCTGCTCTGACTCACCTTCAACATGTATTACATTTTCAATATCCACGTAGCTACAGATCACAGCCAGCCTGGGGATATGAACTAACATCATGAAGGGGCTAGTAACAGCTCTGTCTTTTTTCATTCCTGTAGTAATCAGCAACCCAGTAAAAGTGTGTCTATGTGTGTTTAATTTAATCTTGGTTTCACAGTCTTAGGTTCTTCTGTAGTAACATAGCTGAAATTATCTGGAGATGCTGGTTAAACTGAACACCAGTTACTAGTTGATGGTGCAATTAGCTAGCACAGTTTTGATCTCAAACCTATTTCTGCCTTGAGACACACTTTCTTATTTCATACAGCATTTGTAGATAAGGCTACAGGATGGTTCTATGCAGAAAAAAGGTTACTTAGAAGAGTCAATTGCAAATTTCAGGATATTGGTGTTATTCCAAATTGCATTGAAGGACACTGGCCCAATGACTCATGGACCCAAGATGCGTTAATCTCGTATAAGAGCCATGTCATTGTTTCACATGTTTATCCACACTGGGAAGCGATTGTTATTTCTCAAGGAAGTAGCTGATTGATTTTTACTTCTCTGCAATTATAAATGGCACTCCGATACAACCTACTCTTTAAGGGAAGAATTAATGGATTGAATGAGCTTTGGTGCAAAACAATTATCTCATAAGGCTGGGCTCTCTGAAGAAAGTGAAATTAGAGTTCTTGCCGCCTCCCATTTGTCCTCGTCTTGAGGAATGAGGATAAAAACATTACCATACAACGTATGTCACTAGCCAGTATGGATGCATTTGAAATTTACTTTTAAGGGGAAAATGTGAAATCTTGAGGGCATAGTTGTTAACGACTTTGGGCAGGTGGGGAAAGAAGGATTGCTTTCAGTTATCAGGGGACATGAACTTAGATATTTGAGGCAGTGAATTACTGTGGTTGTTTTTAGATGATGATTATCCATGAACACAGTATGCCAGGCAAATGTAAGCTTAGTTCCTGCCCTCACTATTCAGATACCATAATCTGGGTACGGTCTTTTACTTGCCCTGACAGGAGTTGACTATAAACAGATCTTGGTTTGTTTCACCTTTACACTTTGAAACATGTAATATGCGTACCCAGACTGGGCTGCATGGAGAAAAATACAGATAATGGATTCTGCTGTTCATCTGGATTTCCTGTTCTTGTGTAAATACAGTACTTTAGCCAGGAACACTGTTGACATATTCAAACTAAGCAGGCTGAGCTGTGCACAGTAACTACTTCTGGAAGAGCAAAGTTAATATAATCAACTGGAGTGTGGGTTTTAATTCTCCTAAGTTCTGCTACAGTTACATTTTCACTATCAGAAGTAATATCACTTGAATCACTGCAACACTATTTGAAGCCAGAGGAGTTCCTAAATTCCTGGGGTTTGAATGAAGGCAGAAGGCCAATGAGGCATTTGAATGGAGAGCCATTTTGTCTGTCCATCACTGTGAATTTTGTAATCAATGTTTGAGATCAAATAAACTGTATTTTGTTCCATTTATTCCATTTACTACACTTGAAAATACTTGGCTATCACACTTTTTACTTTGCTCTTCTGGTTAGGGATTGGGATATAAAAAAGATTTTCTAGGTTCCACGTATTCATTTCCTAACTACTGACTTTAAGCAATCATAATCATTTTCACAAGTACAAAAGAAGGGTGCCAGATTCATGAGGGCAGAGATTTAACAAGACTACAAATGATCCATAGCTAACTGTAGGTAAACAGGTGTTGCTGTTTTATCCATTTCTCTCACAGATGTGATGTGCAAATTTGAAGTCACTCTCACTTGCTTATTGACCTAGATCCTCTCAATCCTATGTATAAACCTTCAGAAAGAGAACTTCCTTTGGTACTACAGCACTACTTCCACTTTTTCTTAGAAATTCTTACCAGTGTATTAGTAAAGACTTACACACTGTTTGTGAGGAAAAAACAAAACAAAAAACAAAACAAAACAAAACAAAACAAAAAGCTTCCCTGAGGCAGAAAACTGTGTAAATGGACATGAAATTTAGATTTTATTTTTTTGTCTTGCTTCTCTTCAAAGCATGATCATATCAGCACCTATAGTCCTAACACTATAATTCTTACATATTTCTTGAAGTCTTATCTTGTTTTGCCTATCTTTGTGACAAAGGGGGCTGGGAACAAAAGGATGGAAATAACAATGTTTCTGAAATATCACTCCTTCTCTGTCAACTTACCAAGCTATGGGTAATGTAGTAAATCCTATCACTAGTCCCTAAAGACATGATATTGTACTTTGTTTAACCATATTCATTATATTTCTGTTATTTCACTTTCACACAAATATCTCAGGTAGAACAGCTTCCCTATTCTATTCCACTGGGCACAGAATACCTATCTATTACAACCCAAAACTGGTACTGCTAGAGGAAAAAAAATAGAGGATAAGGGTTCAGAAGAATTTCCTCCTGACAGGAGCAATCACTATTAGCAGACAGAGACAGAAAAAGAATTTTACTCAAGAGGAAGCTAGCAGGAAAAATAGGTTTCAGAAAATCTAGTGGTTATGGCGCTTGCATGGAATGAAAGTTGCATCAATTACTACAAAAGATTTGAACTTGTGGCCTTCATCTTCCATGTAATTAACCTAACCACTGATTTCTAGCAGCAGGCTATTAAATTACCATGAGCTAAAGAATATTTAACTGTGTATATAAACCATGTGACTTCTAAGAGGGGAGCTTGATAAAAGGAAATTGACTTTTTTTTTTTTTAACAAACTGCATTTCCTAGTGAAAAAAAAATCACATACATAAAAAATCCCACCTGATAAGCTTTAACTGTCATTCAAACTGCAGACAAATAAAACAATCTTAAAACCAAGCTCTGGGCACTTTTCAGTTACTCACTGCTAATCTCTTCCAAACAAAATATGATCAGTAACAACAGTTCCATTCAGCGTTAACAAGAATTATTATGCATATGTGGCATAAGCACTTCTAGCATACCATGGCATTTGGCAGAAAGCCTGATGATATTTTTCAAATTTATAGCACAGTATGTGAACATTATATTTTTTTTTTTCTATCTTTCACACTGTAAATTATTCAAGCTTTATTTCTTGGCCCTGGAATATAATACTATCCTGGGCTGCCATCCAAGAAGGACTTCTTAAAGGACTAACAAGTTTGGATTAACTCTGTAAGATATGAAGTCACTTGATTATTCCAGAAAGCAAAGTAAAACTGAATTCAAATCACTTTGATTTCTCAACAGGCTTTCCTGCTGGTGGAAGTGCCTGGTGGCCAGTCCTGGAGAGTTGAACTCTTACAGCAAGTGCATCACAGGCACCCAGAGCTGCATATGCCTGCCTTACACTGACTTCTTTCAGGAGGAATAGGAAGTGTAAGAAGCCCGGAGAACCTCTCCTCATTCTGATACCGCATTCCTTTTGATCCATTCTGACATGTTGTTGGAGCTGCTATCACCAGCTAAGACTTTTATGCTGATTTTCCTACAGATACAGGAATATATAAGTATATATAAAGAATCAGAAGAAGTGGTATTGGCAAGACAGATGCTATGGGGAAAAATAACGTTAACCTTGAAACTTGCAACAGTTCTTACAGACTCTGATGAGATAAACCCCAAAAAATCAAAGAAATAAACACATTTTTGCAATTTTTGATTTAGAGAGGAATCCCAGACCTAAATGTCACTGTATATGTTTTTGTATTGTTAGGCAGCTTCTTCATCTGCTTGTTCTAGACCAGCTCATTTCAACAACAAGTGAAATTATTTCTGCCTGCAGCAAGTAGGGTCATGTGCTATGATGCTTCTGAGCATAACTGATCTCTACTGATGTGCACCAGCTGGGGTTCAGGGGCTAGCTCCAACTAAGGACTCTGGTGCCTGAGGCAAGACTTGAACAGAAGTGAGGCTCCTAAATCCAAAGCTACAATCCAAGACACCCACGGACAGCTGTCCATGCTTGGAGGCATCTGAAATAACTAGCTATCTCCTTGTTTAACCTTCAAGTTTCCTAAGGAGTCAGAATTCTGCTTCTACATGTGTCCAGGAGTGCATCAGCAAGAGCAGCTCTCTCTTTGGTCAAGCCTACATTATCCTCCCATCCATGAGTGTCTTACTGCGGTACCAATTGCAGAGCATGCCAATAGATTGGAGCTCTTCCTTTCACGAAACACATTAGTAACTTCTTTATTTTAAGCCACAGACAAAGGAGGTCTTGCCTACCTTCTATATAATATCCATTTAGTTAAAGCACTTGCCCAGGCAGTAGTAGATTTTGATTAATTTCTCAAGCAGATGGGAAAGTTTGCCAGCTGCCAAGCTGGGCAGGAGACCTTTCTGGTACTCTGTAGAAGAAGTTCTGATACTACAAAAAGTATGGAAAGTTCATACAGTCAAAAAGAGTACATGGTTGTGCATAATGCTGTATCCTGATGAACAGAAAGTTTTGTTGTTGTTGTGGGTTTTTCTTGCAAGAGAGGTGTCTTTGCTAACATGTCTTTCCTTGGATCCAGATACCAACCAACATTTACTAACATGAAAGAGGAGAGATGAGTACTATGCAAATGTAAATATGCTTTAATTATTGATGTAATATGGGTTGGACTCCAAACATAAAAAGCAGATTAAACCCCAGACTGGTAACCATCACAAATCTTTCTCTGGACACTGGTAATAATTTTTTTTCAGACAGGCAATGAAATTGCTGAACAAGAAAAAAACCTTTGAATTAAAAACAGAGAGTGTAAAACATGGGGCGCCCATGCTGAGAAAAGCAGAAATGGCAGAAGAAGCTCTGCACAAAATAAACCAAACCAGATCCGAGAAAGTGACTGATTCAGTTTTACAGGCTAAACATAACCAGATACAGTCAGCAGTAGCAAATTATATCTTTGTCTCCCCCAGTGATGTGTTCAATTACTGAGACAAGAGTTTCATGCAAAGTGAACATCACAGTAAGTAATTAATTGTAGTGCAGATACTTTGAACTCTGAGAGCTGTGTTATGTTCCGGCTGTCACCACTTGTTTTGCAAATAACAGAAGATTCCACATGTCAACTTCTGATGAACACGGGGTTTCTTCATATTTTCAAAATGAAACTCAGGCAGAAGAAGAATGTGCTACAAATCTCAGAAGGGTTTTACTCAAGTCTTTTATCCCAGATTTCTAGATGCATTAGACAACTCTGTACAAATGTCAGGTTATTAGTCAAGCTGGGTTTTGGTGGCAGCTCTATCTAAGCTGTTTGTCAGGGATAGATGGCATGAAGGCTTAGCAGATGGGGCAGGGATCACAAGTAGAAGGAGGTCTCCAAAGAAAGAGGAATAGGATAGCTTGACAAGGACTTTGTGGGAATCAGACTGCAGTCAGACACCCTGTTTGGAATGCAGTAAACTGTGGTTAGATGCTACCAACTTCACCTACTCATCACTGCTTTCTTGACAGAGCCTCCTGCTGTTCCTTCAGATCTGTTGACAGTCTACACTCATTGCCTCTTGCCTAGTCTAGTCTGTAAAAATGATCTGGACTAAAGAGCAACATTAAACCTGCCAGCCACACACTGTTATGACTATATTACACTGATCTGGATCATGTGATGGACTGATTTAGCTTCTAATTAGTAGTTGCAGTTCTGTCAGCAGATCTGGTAGGGAAAATGAATTCTAGTGAATTCTAGAGAAAGGGACAGCAAGAGGTATACTGAGTTTCTGGCAGTAAGTGCTATCTTGGAAACAGATCAGACAGTATATTAGAGGACAGCCTTAATGGTGGGAGCAGCAAGGTATTTTGAATCAAAGTGAGGTGGAAACTGCAGCTAAGAGCAAGGGTTGGAAGTCTGCTATCGAAAGAACTAGGAAGCATGTGTGGGGTGTGGTGAAGCAACTACAAGGTTTGGAAGCCGAAAGTAATTTAGACTACATTAGTTGTCAGAAGGTCCACTAACAATAGCCAAGAGTAACTAGGTTGCCTGATAGAGGCCTGCTGGGATTCAGGCTATGGTTTTGGGCATACTATCATGACATTTAGGCAGTGAGAAGAAAAGTAGGGTCATTTCTGGAGGGACCACAGCAAGCAAGTGCAAATCTGGGAACACAGGAGTCATATGCCTTCTTTGGACAGCTGTGACAGCTGTGCCATTCCTAGTTGGAGTTGTATTTAATATGATCTCTAGATTACATAAATTGATGTGGAAGAGCGGTAAATCCTTGCTGTTGTATCAAAACTTTTCTGACCCCTCTCTGCCTGTTTTCCCAAACTATTATCTCAGTTGGCAATTAGCTTAGTGCAGCTGTTTGGCTACACCTAGTCATAAAAATAATGACATTGCACACCTTGCACATACTTTCCATGCAAGCAAACAGAGAACATTAAGAGTAACAAACTAAATTATTATAGTAATTGCACCTAGAAACTCAGAACAGATGAATAACAGGCCAATATAATCTCCTGGGTCTTCACAGCTTGCTGAAATACAGTGCATCTGTATGCCCCAACTGAAGGCCACGTCTTTTTTTATGGATTATGGATTGTTTTTTGTTGGAACAAAGCCAAAGACTTAGAGTCCATTTTTCTTTTTTATTTTTGGCTTCTCATTTTCATGAAAACAAACAAAAAATGTAAAGAAATCTAGAAATTTGTTAAACTAATTTTCAGAATAAAATGTTTTCCTTTGTCAATTCTGAATAATGCTTTAATTCAAAACAATCTGAAAGGACACATTTCTTTACTTTTGAGTTGGGTATCATTTTTTCTTCAGGATGATATTTGAAAAAAGGAAGATAGTTATTAAAACAACTTTAATTGTACTGGCAGACAGCATGCTTATAGCTTTTCAGAATATAGCTTACAACCCTCTGATGTTATAATACGGTATGTTTTGATGGAAAATTGGTATTTTTTATCCTCCTTAACGCTCTCTATCAATATGTAAAATGTAATTAGTTTCAAAGTGAAAGATGCATTTATTTTTACATATTAATAAAAATATCAAAAGAGCTGCTATAATGTATGCAGAAAATAAATGTCATCAAATAAACCAGATATGAAAATTTTAGGGTAATATCAGCTGAATACTGAAAGCAGACTGTCCTCTATTGCTTGCATATTTGCAAAAGATCAACTGTCCTGTAAGGCGAGGTTTGTGTTCTTATGTGAGTTATGAAGGGTGCTTATAGTAATTCAAAATAATGCATTAAATAAACCCGTATCAATCTTTCTTCCAAGTGTTCTCTAAATTGACAACCACCATTCAGACTGCATGCATTTCTAGGCATTTCAGCTTCCATTGCTATTGAGCTATATGCCCAAGCCTTATTTAAGTTATTATATAAATTACTGTTATCACTTTTGATGTGAGTATTTTGCTGGAATTTGCACTTTTGAATGAAGACCTAAGGGAAAAAGGTGATCAAGTCAAGATGCAATTCTCTTAATGTACACAAGAATATATAAGGTCTTGTATGCAGCAGAAAATAAAGATCAACCAATGAACACCAAAGTTCTCATTGACAAATTCTGAGTCCATTTCAAACCACACTTAAAAATTCTCTCCTTAGATCTGTCTCAGAAGCACAGTAGTCATGTTCAGTTTTTTCACAAATGTATATCTCCTATTTGAGCATTACCTAACTAAAACCTTTCTGACATGGCACTGTAGTTTTAAGCAGCCTTTCACTTGTGTTTCATTAAAGCAAAAAGATGTACATAACTATCATCTACAATTACCTAAAGTGAAAGGTGGTAATTAAAGCTTGGTTGGATCAAACCCTCAGTGACACAATGAGCATGTTCTAACTTGAATTAATTTTCTTTGCAACCTACCCTAGCCACTATCAATCTTCTATAAAATTAAGTAAAAGAGATCTTCATAATATTTCCTAAAATTTTGTGGCAAAGTGTATTTACTGCCCTTCAAGTACCCCAGGCTTGCAGAGGCCAGTTTTATATCCAATGGTCATAGGAGGATTAATCGATTATGATATCAATGATTAAAGAATAATTCATGTTGGAAGAGTTTTTAGGAGTTCAGTGGTGTTTCACTGACACATCCTGCATGTGATATCTGCAAGAGGAAAATGGCAAAAATTGCACAACTGCATTTTGAAATGAATTTAATCGATTTCACTCAAAATTGGCACAAACAGTAGCCCAGTTCCTGGTGTGATCCAAATTTAAATTGTTAAATTCCTATCATTTCTAATAAAATAAATGTCTCTTTTGACAGTATGAAAAGGTGGATCTCAAAGTAATTCAAAATATAATTTGTTTTGACAAAGTTGTAAATACTCTGCAGTGCAATCCTTAATGTTCAGCCCTAGGTATCCAGAAAATTGTGTTTACAACCCGAAGCAGTGAAGGAGAATCTAGTGATAAAGGAATCTGATAGCAATTGAAACTAGAAATCGTATTAAAGAGGTTTGGGATTTTAAGAGTGAGGATGGCAGTACTAGAAAGGTGTTATAAAGAAGCAAGAACTTGTTTCAAAGAAGCAGAGTGATAACATATGAAAATGAATGAAAAACGAAAAGGGAAGGTCTTAGTGTAATTTGTTAGAGAGTTACAGAGAAGTGGGATTAATTATTTTTGTTGAACCATTTAAACACAAAAAGGGGAGAATTATTAGCCCACTCATTATGCATACATGAGAAAGTGGGATATATTGATATTTCTATTTCCCTTATTGTTAAAAATAAAAATGGCCCTGCTTATTGCCACCAGACGTGCTCCTTTCCTTTTGCTTGTATACTGGAAGACTCTGATCTTGTCTGTGAGGATGCTGACCTGCCTGTCCTGCTGTTGCCCTCTGCTCCCAGTTTGCCTTCCCTTGCAGAGCAGCCCTCTCCTGCTGCTACCTGTCATTTCCCTCCAACAGTACACGTAGGTTTATGGCAAAAATGGTAAAATAAATATTCTTTATCATATTTCCACTGATGCTTTTCACCTTCCTTTTAGTCTTTCTTATCTTCTATTTATTTATCTTTTATTTTTTCTTTCTGCGCATTCTTCTGTGCCCCTCCTGCCTCGGCATCTCACGTTTTGTTTTTCTTGATCTTGCAAAGTGACTCCCTGTCTTTCCGTCTCTTCTTTCTTTACGTTCTGGTTTTCTGAGTCTTTTTACACAATACCCACCTTTCTTAGCGTTCTTTCAGTCCTTCCAACTTTCTCTTTGCTAGATGCACTTAATTTTCTTCATTTTATAGAAGGTTTTTAATCTCTATTTTCAGGCCTCATTTTCTGCTTTTATGCCCATATATATCTGCCCTTTCATGTCAATCTGCTCTCTGAGTACCGACAGCTGTACTGTATGTGGCTTGGACAGAGTTCACTTTCTTTTTAACAGCCCATATGGTGCTGTGTTTTGGATTTCAGACTAAAACAGTGTTGATAACATACCAATGATTTAGTTGTTGCTGAACAGTTCTTGCACTGTGTCAAGGCTTTTTCTTTTTCCCACAACAGGAAAGGATGTGGGAAAAGGCTTTCTCTTTTTCCCATTTTCCACAGCAAGTAGGCTGGGGATGGGCAAGAATTTGGGAGAGTACGTAGCTGGAATGCAAACTGACCCAAGAAATATTCCATGCAATGCTCAGGGGAAGGGGCTTCAAGGGAATTACCCATTGCTCAAAGACTGGCTGGGCATCACTCGACTTGTAGAACGTGCTGAGTGACTGCCTTTGCACCCCTTGTTTTGTGTGGTTTTTTTTTTCTTCCTCTTTCCTTCTCTTATTAAACTTCCTCTATCTTGACTCGTGTTCTCTTGCTTTTTCTTTTCTTACTCTCTCCCCTGCTCCACTGTGCAGGAGGATTGAGCAAGCACCTTGGGATCAACCCACCATCGCATCCCCTGATTTTTTATACTTAAGAGTCCCAGCTTCTGAAGTGATATCATTATTTTAGAATCTCAAACTTCATTTAAAAAGAAGAAACAAAAGCAGAAGTAACAAGCTTCTTGCCCATAATGTTACACAAAAAATCTTGAAAGAGTCTGTTGTGGTTTAACCCGGCCGGCAGCTAAACACCACACAGCCGTTCGCTCACCGTCCCCCCTCCCTCTCTGGGATGGGGGAGAGAAATGGGAAAGTGAAGCCTGTGGGTTGAGATAAAGACAGTTAATTAAGATAGATAATAATAATAATAATAATAATAATAATAATATGTACAAACAAGTGATGCACAATGCAATTGCTCACCACCCGCTGACCGATGCCCAGCCCAAACCCGAGAGCTGGCTAGCCACCCCTATATATTGTTCAGCATGCCGTCAGATGGTATGGAATACCCCTTTGGCCAGTTTGGGTCAGCTGTCCTGGGTCTGTCCCCTCCCAGCTCTTGCTGCCCCCCCAGCCTGCCCGCTGGCAGGACAGAGCGAGGAGCTGAAAAGTCCTTGGCTTAGTGTAAGCATTGCTCTGCAGCAATTAAAACATCAGCATGTTATCAACACTCTTCTCATCCTAATCCAAAACATAGCACCCTACCAGCTACTAGGAGGAAAAATAACTCTGTCCTAATTGAAACCAGGACAGAGTCTCTGTTTTTAAGAACTAACAAAAGGAGGTCTGTTTAGGATATTTTAGTGTTTGGAGTTAGCAGTGCTGCCCACTTCATCTGAACCTCTCTGCCCATTTGCAGTCTCTCCTGCCCCATACCTGAAACACACCTATTAACTTGCACACACACACTGACATATGTTTATACTGCAATTAAAGGAAGAAGCTGTTTTGTCTGCAATGCATGAGTCTACTTCAGGAACCCCCTGATGACTTTACAAAAGCAGCACTGGAGGTAGCTAGAAGCAGTTTTAATCCTTTTCATTGTACTGCTGCTGTTGCTAATGGTTTCTGGCTGCTACTGTAAAGAATTATGCCTCCTTCAGGGGAGTTTTCAGGATAGACAAAGAGTGTTCTGGTGTCTTGTGGGAGGGTGGGTGGACAAGAAACAGGAAATAGGCCTCTGGCCTTTCTAATTATACAGCATACGGATGTTCCTCAGGTGGCCCATTCTGTTCCTTGCCTGTCTGCAACTGTTCTGATAATGAACACAGGAAAGTCGATCTGCTGGAACTTTCTGTTTAACTCCTGTTGCACATAAGAAAAAAGAAAGAAGTCTGAAGCCCCATTTAAGGATCGATCCATGAAGGAAGTACATTGGTTCCTGGACTCTGGCAACTGAGTTGAGATTACAGCTTCAGACATACTCAGGAAGACAGCAGAAGATGGGTCTAAGATCCATCTGCTTAATTGCATTCCTAAATTACATGTACTCCCGACTGGTGAGGTTTGGGATTCCAGTGAACAAAAATGATTCAAGAAATAACATTTGTCTTTACTGAACTGTTGCCCCACCACGGTCTTCTAGCAGAATGTGTTCTACTGCTAGCAGCAGGATTTTACTTCTCTACTTCTAGCAGAGGAACTCTCTGGTAGAAGTACTGTACATGACATCTAAACAGAGTCTCTGACTAGTCAGAGTAATTAAAAAACCAGCAGGTCAACTTCAGCACCTTTATGTTCTCTGCAAACCTGAAGTACTTTTTCTGTTATTTTACATATTTACTCTCTACTTTTCAGTGAGAATTGCAATTTAGAGATATTATCTTACCAATCTTTACCAGTTGAGCACAAATGTGAACTTTAATGGCTATATGAATTTTTAATGGAACTTAATTATGGGTACATGAATATCTGCAGTTGCATACAGTTCCAAAGCTCTCTAGTTTCCCTTAAAATGAAAACTTGTCACAAGGTACAAGTGCTGATTGTTATCACTATCAAATTGCACGAACTCCACAGAAAATTAAAAAAAAAGAGAAACCTTTTATTATTTTGTAAGCAAACACTTCTCTGTTTTTTTTTTTTTGTTGTTGTTGTTGTTGTTTTCCTAATTACATAATTATTCTCTCACTAATTTAAGCTTATTCTCTCACTTATATAAGCTTTGTACAAGGAGTACTGAATGGGGCTACAGAAAGGTGATACCAAGTAATTGCTAACAGTAATTGTAATTTCATTGCTGCCTGTTTGTTGAAGTGCCTATTACACATCTCCTTTTTAATGTATTAAGATAAACAGTAATCATGCATTTACTGATTTTATAACTCCAAAGGTAATTCAGCAGCAGCTTGAGGTATGTCTTGTGTACTCTGCAGCCACGCTGAGCTATGTGAAGAGTCCAGTGAATGGGAAATTAACATACTAGAACTGCCTCACTAGAAGTCAAATAAAATGCTCACTTGATACACTTTAATCTCAACCATCTAGAAATGTTCAGCAAAGGGAAATATTAAGTGACAGCACAGCTTCAAACTGCACACCAGTAAGCAACACAATGCAATGTTTTTGCCATGTATCTTCCCTTTGTGGAAGAAGAGAGGAGAGAGACAGCTGTTTACAGGTTGACTATTAGAGTTCTTCCCATTAGATTACCGCGTGAAGGCTTTTTTGTCATTACTGTAAGTACCACATAGACAAGGATGACAACACTAACAGAGAGGCATTCAGACAACTGAATACATTGGCATATTATGACCTCACCCTGCAAAATTCCAGGTAGAATTGTATTTTTTGTATTTTTTTTTTCAAGTATTTAATTCAGGCAAAAGCAAAGTAATAAAAACAATGGTTAGGGTTAAACAAAGATAAGAGAGAAGAACTAGGATTAATGAAACAGATTAAGAAAAAATATTTGGTTGAATATCAAGAAGAAATACTGTCAGTGAAACTTATTGGATTGTGAAATATTCTCCAATGGCAAGTCTCAGTATTTTCTCTCTGAATCATTCTTACAATAGTCTAAGGAACAAGGCAGCACCGACCTCCAGAGGCCAAGTTCACAATATCCTTGGCCTTCTTTGCTCACAGTACAGACAGAAATACCACCAGACTTTGCCTTGCTTTGGCATTTTGGTACATTAGGTTCTTCCACATTTTGGAAGCACAGAACTAACTACAGAAATAAAACGTACAATATGTTTACCAGTATTTCTCTGAGTTTGTGTAAGCTTCAGGGGTTTTGAGTAAGCCAAAATGTTCAGGTCAGTTCTATTTAGTCTAAGAAAATTCACTCATTCTCAATGAAAATTGTTTTCCTTATGTGGAAATATTATAGATTTACAGATTATTGCTGTAATTTCCAAAGCCGTTGTTTACTTCTGAGACTATAGTTACTAGTGGCTACTGATGTCAGTGGTGCTATTCAACAATGCACTATGAACAGTACCTTTTATAGAAAATAAAGCAATGGTTAACTGAAACATACTGAAAAATGAAATTAATTTTTTATGAGCATGTCCCAAAGATTACATTTTTAAACAGGCCTACAATTAAAAAATCAAGATGAAAATTACTGCTTTTTGTCTACATTTTTAAGCAAACTTCGGTTTCAAGACATCTGTACCTTTCTAAGTCTAATCCGTTCTCTGCTCTGGAAAAAGTAGGGACTTAAGGTCATTCACTTTAAGACTAACACTGTTATTTTCACTATTACCACTTATATTATCACCAGAACTGTTATTTCCCATTATTAGTACCATAAAGAAAACAATATTCAGATCATCAAGAGGCAAGATTTTATGAAGACCCACGATTTTATTATGTAACAACATTCTACCTGGTTCCTTAGACTTCTCGCAGAGATTGCTGGTTGATTCCAGGTGCTGCCTTGCTCATTTCTGTTGCTGCAAGTTTTCTGAGTCCCTGTGACAAAATATATATATATATAATATAGAGAGAGACAATTATTTCTCTGTTACAATCCTCCTCAAACATTTGTCTGCGACTTCTACTGAGAATAATTGCACCAATAGAATTATCTTCTGTAGTCTACGAAATCCAGTAAGAATCAGCAAGAATCATCGTCACCATGGCGTTCAGAGGCTGCACATGGCCTCTGTGAGCACTGTGCCATTGATTTTTACTGGACATAGCTAATCATCTGTTGGCTACTGTATGGTTATAGCTGCTCAGATCAAATATAACAAACATTTGAGAACAGCAGCGTCAAGAGCATATTCTCAAGTGAACTTGTAAGCGGGAATATGCTTCTGAAGTTAAATGACTGACAAAGGTTCTTTCCTGAAGTACAGATGTGTCCTAGATAAAAAGATCTTGGTGTGCTACAGTTCTACTTATGTGCTCTCCAAGATTTTCAAACTTCAAAGTGATGTGTAAAAGCAGATCACTTATTCATCAATGTCTAAAAGGAGGAGACATCAAATATAAATACAAAACTATTTCCTCAAGAAGAAACCATGCCAAATCCCTGCAAATCTCTGTTCTTGATGGATTTTTTCAAGACGTACATGTGCATAAGTGCAATGGAGCTATGGAAAGCAGTCAGTAGATGTCAGACTCTAATCTAATGAAGAAGACATTGAATATGCCTCTCAGTATCTGCTGGCAAGGCTTTTCCTGTTGCAATAACAGGTGGACGTTTTAATGATATCTGTCCACTTCAGTAATACTCAGAAGATATAATATAGAGACAAAAGAATTTATAAAGCTGATTCTTTCTGTCATTTCCTTAACTTGGAAAAAATAATTTTCTAATTGTTTGTCATGTATGATTGATTTATAATAATTCTTGTTTTGTAAATAAATATTTTTCATCTGTTTAGGATGCATGATCTAGTCAGCTATGCTTTTTCAATGTAAGAGGAAATTCCTTGGGTGGTGTGAGTACAGACCACTCGATAGTATTGAGTATAGGATATTAAAAGGACACAAACAGAACAATAAGATCCTAGGCAACACTTACTTGCAGTCACTTCTACAGTAAATTGAAGATATTCTCAATTGCAAATAAATTAGCTGGAGCACTGGGGAGAGTCTAGTTCCAATATCATACATCTATGTAATGGCTATAAAAACACCAAAGATGCTCAGCAAGCAGTTTGAACCACTCTGAACTATATGTTGCCATGCACACTGGCATCAGAGTTGTCACACAGCCACTACAATACATGTAGATTTCAAGAGTACATATGCACAAACACAATCAGTACTGCTAACAGAGTCACAGGTGGTCCCTTCAAATAACTTAGATTATGTGGTCCACTAAAATAGAAATAAAAAATATATTGGGTAAAATCTTGCCATGTTTTCAAATTTGTCTGATCAAGTTACAAGACGGCTTGTCCAATTAAATATTCAAATGAAATAAGCAATTAGGTATGTACTGGATCTGTTGGTCTGTGTCCTGAGGCTGAAAGTATCCAATAATTTTAGGGAAAAAAAAAGAATACATGTAACAATTACCTAATGAAATCAGGAAAATATGCAACAAAGCATCTGAGAAAACAGCTGCAAAGAAGCTGGAATCTAGTATTCAGCAGTGTGAGAAATAAAACTCACAGAAATACTTAGTTTATATACCTGTAATAGCATCAAATATTGAAGTTAAAAAATTAATATATACCACTGTTTCTTTCATATTAGTCAAAATACAAAATGAAAAGCTTGCCAACTTTTAAACTAATGTCTGTTGTCATTGTATCATGGTTCTGATTAGCAAATTTACATTCTAAGTCTCTGGCAGTCACCCTGAACTGTTTAAAAAAAAAAAAAAAAAAAGTTTTAATTTTACAGTGGCCCTTCTGATTAGAATAAATTACACCTATGGTGGTAATATGACCACAAGATGTCATTTCACAATTTGTGCAACACCTGCTAACGTCTGATATTTACTTTTCCATTTTTAATCGCCTTTCCTTGTCTTTTCCTATCACAGTTGGAATATTTCATCCTTCTCTGTTAATTAAATAGCAACTTTCTATGGGTAGATTCTCAATTATCCAATAATTCCAAGCTCAAAACAAACACAATGAAGGATGAAGTTAAAAATGACCATCAAACTATTCATACTGCATCTGTTTTCACTTAGAGAACAAAGCAAGGGCAAAAATGCAAATAGATAAGGAGGGGAATGTCCATGGAATAAGTAAGTTAAAGAAATGGAGGAGAATGAATAAAAAAAGTAATACCAATAAATCCCCCCAAAAAGTGCTTATTCCCTTTAGTTCTTCTCTCCTCCTACCCCTTTTGTCAAAGGACGGTTGCTTGGCTTAATCTATTGGAAGATCTACGATTTATTATCATTTTAATCACAATGATACTACAATGTGTATTCCCCTTGCCATAGAGATAAAGAGGATGGGTTTTGATGCTTTACTACAAGTACTTTTAGTGATGACATCAAAAGGAGTTTCAATTATGCAAACAAGAAATGTTATATACTAAAACATGCAGAAGTAAAATTAGTGTATTTATAAACTCATTTAAAATGATAATAATGGCAGGCAAAGGGATTTTCTTCTTACAAAGAAGGAGAGATTCATCCTTACAGATGGGATAACAGGCCTTCATAGCTCTAGGGGCTGGTTACTAAAGCCGATCAGTAGTACACAGTTAACTAGTTCTTGATAATGACTTCTTCTGAATCTCGCTCTCTCAGAGTAGGGATGTTATCCAGAGGGTAACATTTATTCTACCTGATAGTAATTGGGGAATTTGAAATTTGCAGCAGCAAATTGCTGTGTTCTCCCATCTCACATAGAATTAAGCTAAGCAAGAATGAACCTAGCTTTCCTATGCTGTTAAACCTTTAAAATAGCTTTGGACATATTGCTTCTCAGCATTATAGAAAAACAAGTTACCTTTAGGCTCAGCTCCGTTTTTCTATTTCTTTTCCATCTGCACGTTCCATTTTGTGTTCCCTTTTATGATCATGCCTCAGTCCTCTTATCTCTTTTTCTTTTTTTTGCTTTTTATTTCCCTTACTTTCCATCAGCTAAATGAGGCAAGGGTTCTGTAGAAACAAATAAATAAATAAATAAGCACAGTCATGTTAGTAAAATCTATGCTTGACAGCATATGTTATTTATATCTATATCATAATGTATATGCACTGATAATAAATCAAGCTTTCATATCCTGCTTGAACTGTCAAGTTTCTTCACATTTGCGGACTTGCCTTTGAAACTGTAAGGTTATTTCAAAATCATTTTTTAAAAATTAATACTGAAGAGTCAGAAAGATAGATGCATATAAAAATGTAGAGAGATATAACCCACTCATCAAAATATGGGACAAGAGATTCATGGTTTTCAGTCACTATTGGAGTCAATTTGCAGGTCTGGAAAGAAAACACTGTGCCACTTCACATTACATTTACAACCAAAATGTCACCCTTTCAATAACCAGGACTAAAAATCTCCCTTCCAGTGAATTCACATTTTGAATATACTACATGGTCTATTTAAATACATCAAGTGCACAGTATCTGGCCTATCAGCCCAAGTGTTTGACATCTCCGATTCAGATCAGGTATTTGGGGAATATGCATGAATATCTAAAATTGTGTCACTCTGCTCTTTACTGAGGTTTCTTTGAGCAATTGCTATATAAACATTTTAAACCAAACAGGAACTAAGTGTCTGTGCAAGTCTATCCTACATCCTTCCTATAATTGTACATAATTCTTTAGGAAAATTGTTGCCAGGAATGCTCACCTGCCTCCTAAATCTGAAAAAAAAAAAAAAAAAAAAAAAAAGGCATTTCAGATTCTGTCTGCTGTATATAACTGCCTTCAAAGGCAGAGCCAAGGAACTGCAGCTTTGGATGATTCTTTCACTGCTGACACAGAGGCACTTCAGGTTTCTTGTACAGTATTCTGAATGTTCATTTAGAAAGAAGCTTTTGCTTGCTACAATCCAAGTTGTAGCAGATGAAGGAAAGCTGTCAAAAGCCATTTCATTTTTTAACAGTCAATAGCCAAAACAAGGTCAGTGACTTAGAAACATAAGACATTTCTTGTTGCATCCAAGAAACTGAAGTGTGTCTTCCTTGCCAGTCAGTCTCTCTTGACAATTTTAATGCTCAGTCCAACAGTTTTTTTGCAATATTGTTATCTCCATTGCAAGCAAAATACTGAAGGAGATACTTTCAGACACTAGGATAGTTATGCTCCATATAGTTTTCTCCAAAGATACAGTTACAGTCCTGAGTCTCTACATGATTCCTTTACAAAAGGTTTCTGGTAATACAGTGATGTCATGGTAATCCTTACATGAAATCTTTTAAGGTCCAAGTTACTATTTCATGACTATCTCAAAATTGTCTAGCTAGTGTTAGATCTCCATCTAGATTATCAGGTGTAATACCTTACAAACACACAGTAAAAGAAAACTTAGCTCAAACCATCCTACTTGGTAAAATAAAAAAACTACTTAAAGTATAATATTACCATGATTTTCTAGGATATATTCTGGATAGTTTCAAGTAATGTAAGAAAAGGATGGTAATTGCCAAAGGGAGAATTGCTGAAAAAGTGAGATACATCATTCTTTTTCTGATACTTGATAATACAGCAACCATAGTTCCAAGGAACAAAGTGGTATCAGGTAACAGAATCTATAAAATCTAATACCTTGTAGCTTCCTACATTTCTTACTTATCATAAAAAACATAAGCAAAGACTACTTAGACTGGCAAAGTAAGATAAGATGTGAACTCAGTAGTGTAAACAGTATCAGTAGAAGACAAAACTGGATAAATCCTAACTGCTTCCCTAAAGGGTAGCCAAAAGGATATTAATGATATTTAAAAGGAATTAATTTTTCTAAACTAATTTCTATGTATGGTATATCCCATTTACCACTATTACACTAGCTACCTCTGAGGCAGCTGGTTTTCACACCACTGCTCCAAATGGGGACAAAAACCACTTTTGGCTATAAACTGCAGCAAATTCCACTGAGATTATGAAGGGACACACAGCATGTTTCAAGTGATTTTTCAAAAAGCTGCAACATTTTAGCAAAGAAGAGTCCTTGGTTATTAAAATCTTAACAAGAAAAACAGCATAGGACATTGTAAATTCTGATTTCTTTTCTAACAGTAAACTATCTTTGATTTACTAGTAAGTTAAGACTAAACAGATAAAATCATAGAATCACAGAATCATAGAATGGCTTGGGTTGAAAAGGACCTTAAATATCTAGTTTCAACCCCCCTGCTCTGGGCAGGGTTGCCAACCACTAGAGCAGGCTGCCCGGGGCCACATCCAGCGTGGATGAGAATACGTGTCTGTTTTTTTCACTCCACACCAAATATTTCATCAGCAAATAGTTGTGGTAAAGTGGATGCTGTATAGCATTCACATGCTCTTTTCAGAGTAAACATAGCTTTTTAAAAATCTGGAGAATCTGATAAAATACATGTAACTATCAACCTGCCTCTTTCTCACATCTCAGAACTGGAGTACATGCTTCTGGAGATAAGTTTTTTTCTCCATTGATACTTCAAGCATTATGCAGTTTACTAACAAGGGGCAGTTCAAGTGTAGAAAGCATTGCAGATTGTACTGAGATGAATAAACAAATCTAAATTTCAGGAACAGTTTGTTGTTTTTCTAATGTGTAGCATGAAAATTGGCATAACATAAGAAGATTATTCTTGTTTTTTTCATTTTTGAGATACATGTCTTCTGTTGTAATAAAAAGCACATTTGTTACATCAGAAAAAATCTGAATCTTCTGCCAAAAAAATGAATGAGGCTACATGAAGAATTATTTTCCTGAGTAAGCTTCCTTTACTGGTGCAATTTGATAAATACACCCACTGTATTGCTGAAGTTTTTTTTTGTTTTGTTTTGTTTTGTTTTGTTTTTTTAATCATTACTTTTGACATAACCTTCTCCACTGCTGCTAAAATACTTTCTATACTACCTTGCATGCTTCACCCAAGTAGCCTGTACTGGAGACCAGACTGCAATGAAGGCAGGTCTTTCCTTGATTGAAAGTTAAAGCAAGCACTGTGTGTATACCAACTCCATTAGCATATGTAACTGTTTCAGAGATGGGTGCCAATAACTTGCCTATCTTACGTGCAAGTTTCACAGAAAACCAAATAGATGAATACAGAATTCTTCACACAAACATGGATTTTCTGTGGCTCTGAAGTTAAAATCTCCCAGGAACTGATAGAGCTTTTCAGACCAGAATACTCTTGCAATAATCTTTTCAGACTTTGTCTAGCATGGACCACTGCACTTTATCAACTGATTCCTCTGTAAAACCTATATCCTCCAGCAGAACTGTATATATTTTCACTGAATAGATCTTGTCTTGATTTATAGACTTCAAGGAGATGATTTTACCACATTCATAAAGAAGTTGTTGCAGCAGTTAAAGTACCTCTTTATTAAAAATTTGAGTCTAATTTCTGTCTTCAATATACCCTTTCTGTGGTAGATTTAAGAGCCCTCTTATCCCAAGATATCATAAAAGTCACCTCTAACACATTCATTTAATTTTGTCACTTTCTGTATCAACAGCAAACTATGTATGTTGGATATTCCACTGCTGATAGATTACACAATAGGTTTTTGCCTCCTTTGGGTTACTTTGTATAAATTCTGATTCATGTCAGTCACTGCTTTGCAAAATAGTACTTCTTCTAGCAGAACGTCCTGTATTCTTGGCTCCAGGAGTTACTGTCTCTCATTCGGTTGTATTAGTTTGTGAGCTCAAGAAGACCTTATAAATCAGGTGATTTAGAGAACTGCAGAATTTCCCTGTCCCTGCAACTTGATGTGTCAGAATCTTCTTCTATCACCTGTAACCTTTTATAGCAGTGAATGTATTTCTATTTTTATCCTAGATATCTAGCTAACACGCAAAGCATCTATCAAATTTAAAAATAAAGCTAGATTGAAATTAGTCTTATTATTAGTCTTCCTCAGCCATTGTGCAACAAAAGTTACTGAGGCACTGTGATTTCTTCATACAGCAATTTCTTCAATTCTAAGTGACATCTAATTAGGACTCAGTTATAAATAAATATTGAATGGTTTTACATATATTCTTGTTTAGATTACCATCCTTTGAGACCTGTCTGTATTACTGCTTCTCTGACCTACTTCTATCGAAATGATCCAGGCTAGCATAAACATGTTTAACATTGGATCCCTCAAATTAAACTAGGTTAGGGTGCAAATTCACGTATGGATTTGGTGGCAAATCTGAAGGGATTGTAGTCTCTTGTAGCATGGGAAAAGGTAGTGGTAGGCAACAGCAGGCTGCAATAGCCCCAGCCGTAACCACATCAGCTTACAACTCCTGCTCACTGCAGGTAAGCCACTCCATCTTATTCATCTAGTTTAGATTTGTTGTTGTTATTTATAGGAATGACTTTATTCCAGTAAGTGTATGCCAGATCAGGTCATGTAGCACTCTAACAAGATAAAGCCATCATAAGATACAGAGCTGACACAAGCACTGTTGTGTTCTGGCCAAATTGAGGTCAAATGTATACTGCCAGATAGCTTGGCAGTTGTGTACTGATCAAACATTATTAAGCAACTTCAGATTTTATGCTGCCACAGAAATATTACATTTCCAAGCTTTTGTAACTCAGTGGCAAAAAATATGCTAACATCCCTGCTGTTTAAAAATTTGAGCAGTTTGTAGACTACCTGTAGTTCAGCACATCCTTCATCTGGCAGTAGGAATGTCTCCTGCTCAACCATGAACATTCAAGCTTTATATTTACAATTTCTACAGAACTAATACATATTGCTGACTGAAGACTTTGCAGCATAATGTAAAACAAGAAACACAAGTAAGATGCATTGCACTGATCATCCATATGAATCTGGAGAATATTGAATTTATTTATTAATAAAATAATCTTTATTTAAGTATACACTTCCATCCTTACATTTACTTGTACTGTGTCCAGAAACATGCAAGTCTGTAGAAATTAGCAATGAATTCTGCAGTTATCAGGTTTTATGTTTTAAAATTTGTCTAGTGTTTCTGAGTATTGAAAAGTATTGAAATAAAATTAATAGCAGGAATAGGTTTTAATAGGTTTTAGAAAAACGTCTTCAGCTTTTAATTTGTGCAAATGGAACATTCCCTCAGAAATAAAGAGGAATTTAGGATTCATTCAAAACATGCAGTGGGACAAAAAATAGTGGAAATGGTGATGGGGAACAATCTTTCCAGAACTGGTTAATTAGGTAGGTCTCACTTTTCCCTGGTTTCTATGATAAAGGTTGCATTTGTAGCATCCCCAGAAAGTCTGGGGACAGAATACCTCTAGAAACATCTGAGGACATCACCTAGAAAATGGAGAGAGAGAGTTTGCATTCTCCATCTTCTAGGGTTTATAGAGATATTGTCTCTTTTCTTCTGGGTATTCCTGTCTTCAGTGATTTCTCTCAGTAAGGTTTCCTATAGTACAGAAATAGCCTGTTTTACAGTGACTGTCTTTCTCTTTGAATGTAGGGTAGGGAAGATCAAGAACTTTCCCCAGCTTGTTCTTTCCCTTTCATGGTCTGTTCTCTATCTCTCAGCCCCCAGAATCCAAGATCTGAAACAATAGTGTAACAGGATCATGTGTCTTTCACTCATACATTCTGGATTAGCTGCTGGGCAAAGCACAACATAGTGGACCTCTCCCTTTGTTTCTCCAACAGCTGTTACTACAGCCCACATATCCTGCAGGAAATCCAGCCGAAACATTACAAAAAAAATGATAATTAAATGGGGAATCCTCTTAAGGGCAAAGGTAACAATAAATGTCACAGAAAACCTGCATGGGGCTGAATTACTTCCATTCAGAAGTCTCCTCTGTGAATTCAGGTTGTCTAACTCTTGGTCTGTGTGTAGGACATTTAAAAATAGTAGAATATTCACACAGATTTCCAAAGAGATACCTCTTGACAGCTTTAAATGGGATGAAATGTGAGATAGCTGTGTTAGCAAGTAATTAGAGTCCTTATTGCTTGTGTCTTCTAGAAAGGGCATCATTAAAGAGTGATAAAAAAACAGGTATGTGTTATTCTTTAAATAAACTTAAAATATAGGAATCAGTGAATCTCTGCTATGAGAAGAAAACACTGTGTGGCAGAGTCACTACTCAGGTTTCCTGAGTGCTCTCACTGAATAATTCACATTTGGTGCAGTCACCACCTTTTCCTCTCCCAGAAGACTTGCACAGGCTGCAAACAATCCCACTACCTAAAAGATTCTTGGCATCTTGAAATTGAAAGGAAATCAATGCACTCAGATAACACATGATATTACAAGGTACAAGTGTCATATACTTGATAAGTTCATCATTGGCATGAGATCCAGTAAAACTTTTACTAAAGTTATCATGAGCACTGACTTTCCAGCTGACACTATTACAAGTACCGGGGTGTTTTAAATTTGTCCTACACTTGCTAGTAGTGAAGAATTAAGGGAACTAAGCTTCCTCAGGAAGTTACATGTGCACACGTAGTACAAAGTAGAACAGTCCATTTCTCCTGTCCCCTAAGGCACTCCAACTGTACCAGAATGCAACTGAGAAATGCTTCCCATGGACATATTCTTCCTGTGAATCCCCTAGTTTGTTTCATGGACCGTTCAAATCAAATCACCCTTTCTTCCTATTCCCACTTTTCAAGTATCCTCTTTCAGAATTTTCCCATCAGTAGCAAAATTTTCTCCTTTTGTTCCTATTCTCTTAAAACAAGTTTATTTTAAGGAAACTATTAACTGGAGTTGCAAGGTTTTGAAATTAACTGTTTGTCAATCATAAATTTGATCAAGATAGACTTGTTGCACTATATTTTTGATAAATATCCTTTCAAAGCAGTGTTCATCATCAAAGCACGGTATTATCTATGACACTCATGTGGGAAGTGTTGAGCAAGCAGAACTGCAATGCAGTGTTATAACTAGATCGATGTTAGGCATGAAAAGACAAATAGGAGCTCAGATGCAGTGCAGGTTCATCCGTGGATGGAGAAAGTTATGGGATTCTCAGTGCTCACTTATTGAGAAAATGACAAAATCCCTAAATGTTATGTATCTGGTAACATGCTACAATGGCAAATGGCATGCCACATAGGCAGTCTGACGACATCCATGACAATTATTGTCCCTTCCAGTTCACCTTGGCTGAACTGGAAGAGTTCAAGGAGACGGCAAGTTCCAGTGACAAGATTTCAAGGACATAATAGAATTTCAGGCTAGCAGCCACATGATTCTAAAAAGGTGGAAAATCTCTTGGCAGAAAGCTATCAAACAAGAAAGGGGTCAAAACTTACAGAAATGTCCAGCACAACAGTCCTCTTGCATTAATGACACCATCACAAAAGCTGAGATCTCTGCTAATGGTCAGATGAAGCCTGTGGCACTTACAGACACACTTGTCAAGGAAAACAGACGGCTGTTTTGTGATGACAGTCATAAATGTGTGACACTTCCTCTCACAAACTCTACATGACAGTCTGTGGAAAGATTCAGCAATTATGAAACATGGGAGTACATACAATACAGGGAAGGGCATAGCAGATCCTAGACTCAGAATGCAAGCTGTTAGGAAGGACTCTAGGGATCAACAACACTTCAACATGCAGGATCAGTCAGGAGGATGGAAGTTGAGGTCTCAGGGTTTAGCTGACAAATATTTATTTGGAGCAGCTTTTGAAATACGTGAAGCTGACAGATAATGGAACCAATCTGATGTCAGTTAAGATTTAGAACATTCTGGGGATTTTTTTCATTTTTTTTTTTTCCAATTGAAGATGCAGGGGGGTACAGGGTACAGATATGTGCAGAAGAGAACACAATTGAGAAGAATATAACTTCTAGACATTAAGACACTTCATTCAGCAGAGGTGTTTTGTTTTTCACATAATAATTGAGGTTGGAAGAAATCTCTGGAAATTGTCTAGTTCAATCCTCCTGCTCAAGAAGGGTCAGCTGAAGCAAGTTGCCCAGGGCTGTATCCAGTTGTGTTTTGAACATCACCAAAGAAGGCAACTCTGCAACTTCTCTGGGCAACCTCTTCCAGTGTTCAACCACAGGAGAAAAGTGTTTACTTTTCCTGTCTCAGTTTGTGCTCATCACCTCTTGTCCTGTCACAGGGCACCACTAAGAAGAGTCTGGGTCTATCGTTTTTATATCTTCCCATCAAATATTTATACAAGTTGATAATGTGCTCCCTAAGCATTCTCTTCTCCAGCCTAAACAATCCCAGGAGCATTACTGTAAGCAGTGCTCCAGGCATTAACTAACATTTTTTAAAATAGTTCAAAGTAGGGGTATGTCAGCACTCTGTTTACTCTAGTGCTTTCATGCCTGATGCTTCTGGTTAAGCTACTACCACAGTTTGTCTACATTTAAAATTATTTAAATGGACATTAGTGAATAATTGTTCCTGTATGAGCCAAGAGCTATTGTAAGTCCACATTCCCACCAGGAGTTATTCCACAACGTCTCTGTGGTAAGCTTAAGCATGTATGGGTAGGAAATTTTAACAAAATCTTCTACAGCTGCTTGATGTAGACACAGTCTCTAGAGTTCTCATTTCTTGGAATCTTATAACTGAGAAAGATTTTGTTAAACAAGAAAGTTTAACACTGCCAACTCACTTCTGAAGACAGAAAAAAAAAGATTCATTTTATGTACTAACCATATATTTTATGTGTACTGCTGTAATACAGAATTGCAATAGGATACAAAGGTGTGCCTAGTTTTTGGCAAGCAAGTCACTAGTGCACTGCTGCAATGGAAGAGGAATTGAGTGAAATGATAGGACTGAAAATTAAACCCCATTAGGATTTCTAAAGCTTAATTAATAAGATATTCCAGAAACTGATAGAGGGGAAAAAACGGTCTCAGTGGCAGCATGGCCTTGAATGTAGTGTTTAGAGGCTGCATTGTAGGAAATTGCATGTTTAATGGTCAGCTTTGTGTTTGATTACATCTTCACCTTTTCCATCAAGGTAAAAATAAAAAGTAAGAAGAAAAGTTCAGTTATGGAAATGTTCCTTTTTAATTGCATATCCACTTGTTTTATCTTGACAATTTTAACATGCAATCGGATTCAACTCCTTGGCACCAACAACCTATCATCTCATAGTTTCAATAAAATACACCAAGTATTTAAGTACATGAAATGCTGATAGGAGAAGAATAGTGGAATAAATCTGGATAACAATTCCTCAAAGTCTGTCTACTGTTCATTAGGAAAATGTAAAGGACTAGTGGAAGAAAAAAAATGAGTGCATAAAGAGTGAAAAGACAAAAAGACAGAAACAGGAGAACAATACAAAGGGCTCATGGAGTGCATCTGGGCAGTGAAAATGCACAGGAAAGTCTTTGCCTTCTGGCAAGAAGGCGCCAAAGTGGAAAAGATGAACAGCTTAGTTTTCACAAGTCAGGTGGTCAGAGAAGTCGAAACAAGTATCAAAACGCAAAGCTTCGATGCCAAAAACTGTTAAAAGAGAATAAAAGATTCACTCATCTTTGCAAGTTTAAAGATGTAAAGAAAAATAATGAGTAAAAGAGCAGGGAGGAAACAAGACCAGGATTTCTGAACATTTCACATTGTTCTTTTAATGGTCAGTTTCATTGTATGCATGCAATTTTTGGTAGGAAAACAAACAAACAAAGAAAAAAGAGCAGCTGTTGTAATTAGTAGTACATATTGTGAGCAGTAAAACTCATCTTAGGCCTAGACTTTATCATTAACCTCTGGTAGAATTTGGGCACTCCATATGAGCAAAAACAGACTTAGTTGCCTCTTCTGGACCACATGGTTTCTAACACAATTACTATTTTGCCTCCAAATATGAACTGAACTGTCAATGATACATTTTCATATTTTACTTTGGCACTGCTTCCATTTCATTAGGTGTGCTTGAGGTACCAGAAATGGAGAGAAATCTTTGCAGTTTAGCGCATTCTAATATGACATAAACAATCTAGGGCAACCTAGAAAGGTTATTAGAAAAAAAAATCTTTTACAGCAGCTGCATTGGATGACAGTTTGTCTGAGGACCATATCACACCCTTGACAAAGATTAATTGCTAAGGTTCAGTATTAAGGTAGATCTGCTAAATCTTTAAAATCCAGGCATACTTAAAGCTTCCCTAGACTGACTAAAATTCTGAGCATTTTGTCCGTACTTACACCGTGTACATTGTAAAACCTGGAATTAATTCTTCATGAGCCTGCCTACTGCAATTGTTCTAAAGCCTTAGTTAACAAAGGATAAAGAAATGTACATGTTCTACACAATAGCTAAGTCCCTAAAAATGAGAATGATGAGATGTATTAGAGAAGGAGGGAAGTATGTAATTAGCTGTTCTCTGAATTATCCTAAGTGTAATGGTCAGAACCAGAAGACCATTGTACATCAAGGATCCACTTTACAGTTAATCTAAGTAGGTGCAGGCCGGTGCTGTGCTATGTTGAACTTACAGCTTGGCCTTCAGGATGGTGTTGTGCTGTGCATATTCCTGGGCCACAAAAAAATAATTAAAAACAAACAAACAAACAAACAAAAAAAAAAAAAACACACAAAAAACAGCTGGCTAAATGTAACAGAGGAGCCCATAGGCAGCTCCCACATAGCGCCAATGACTACACCACCGGCATGTCCTTGCCTTTATCTAAAGGGCAGCAACAAATTCTCATGTGAATTTTTTTTTTCAGAGAAATTAATAAAATTAATAAAGTTGTTTTCTTTCAAGAAAATCCTGTAAGAGCTCAAAAGACCAAAATGCTTAATAACCTTCCCATGGATGGGATCTGCACAGCGTGCTGTGCCTTGATCAGAGAGCCCTCCTCAGTGCTGAGCAACTCAGGGTTCCCAGCATCTGAAGGGATGTAAAATTATATATACTATCCTCTCTTTCTTTATAGTGTTAGCTCAAATAAATGGCATTTAAAGAAAAACTTTACAGAGTCTAAGCACCTTTTTTACTGGGGTCATAACAAACCAGTACCTCCTGATGTAAAAGTATACGTCAGTGAGAACATGTTAAGTCAGCAAGGAAACACCCAAGTTTGTCCAATATATTATCTATAATAATTCAATATAACATTTCAGTTAAAATAATTATATGACTTCAGAATAGTCAAACAGACTTCAGAGAGGTAGCAAGACACCAGCATTTCTAAGTTCCACGCCAGTGTTTTCAAAAAGCCAAATTCTCATATTTTATTATGGGCAAGAAAAAGTTTCCGTGAAGCTCTGCACTATAGTTAGTGCATCATAGTATATGTGTACATGGAGATGTACACATATACTGTACATCGCTAGAAGTGTTTTCAGTTAGATTTGCCCTTTTCCCCTGCTTCTTTTGACTGATCAGTAGAGAAGGAAGGAGACAGGGATAATCCATGTCTCTCTACTTGTGAATGATCCGGCATAGCCAGCGACACATACTATGTCAGCTGGGGAATGCATTTTAGGAAGAAACAAACCCCATGTTTTACAGCTGGCTTCTTACAGGTCAAATATGGCTCCTTGCTTCTTATCATTTCCCCTTTGCACTCTTTCTTGGCCTTCTAGATAGAAATCAGAGCCAAACTGAACTTTCATCTAACATACTACACAGAATGAGGGTATACCATATACGTATACATACACACAGCTTAACATGCTGTATATTCACTTGTTGTCCAAAGTAGATTTGAAGCTAATATGAGTAGTTCAGTTACACAATGACAGATTTATTTCAACAGCTACTCCATTCCCCTTTACTCTGTCCTCTTGTGCTGTTCACACAGTAAAAAAAAGAAAGTAGGAATGCCCAAGAGAGTCATGGCAGTAAGCTACCACTACAGGAGGCGAACCAAATGGATTTGCTGTAGGGGAAACAGGCTTATAGTAGGAATGAATATATGCGCTCCAGTGATGATGGCTGAAGTTATTTTTGGCAGTGTCTCACATATAACTTCTTTGCTATTTAGCCAGCAGGGGGTAGCCAGCCAGTCAGCAGAAGAGCATCCTCTTTGGGTTATGAAAACAGCAAATGCCATCACTGGTTTTCCACTGGGAATGAATGAAGTGTTCAGTAATCAGAATGGTCCCACCTAAGGCAAATTGTATATTATTCTGAGAAGTAACTGCCTTGCTGTCTTTCATCAGTTCACAGTATATGAAATAGTAAAACTTGTAACAATTTTCATAACATCGTTCATCTTGAAGCATCCCAAAGACTTTACAGGGATCTTTTTCCCTACTGTTAAAACTCAATAATCTTTAGCACCAAATAATATTATATAATATTACAGGACAGGAAATGGAACACACACAAAAATTGCATGCCGAGACTAAGTTAGAAGATACTTAGCCATACATGGAGATTTTAGCAGAGGGCAAAAGTTTTCAGTCCTGAAGAAACAAATCTAAACAATCCAGCAGAACTGTCCTATCCATTTGCTTCAAAATTGCCCTTAAGACATCAGTATCTTGAATCAAAAACATATTCAAGCTTCATAGTCTCTGTTTATCATATATTTTGCAAGTAAACTATTTCATACTGTGCCTTTTTGATGAAGCCAGCTAGGAAACTGCCAAAATAGTCATCTGCTAACCACCAGTCATTCAATCAAGATATGCAGAGACTTTGTACATTAAGAAGGCACTGTCATTGCCCGGAATAAATTACAAAATAAGCACACAAATAAAGTAATGCTAGTGAAAACAGTAGATTCTTACTTGAATATAGTGGAGTAACAGCCAAAACATTTAATGTGTTGCATAAACATAATTTCTACTAAACTCTGCTTTAGGTATGGAAGGACTATCACAAATTAAAGAAACTATAAAGATAGGTTTACCTGCATAATGTTCTGTTTGATCATTAGTCTTCTGGATTTTTTCTGCCTTAACAAAATTGAACATTAACAACTGCAAAAGGGATGATGAAGATGTAAAGGTGACTGTACAAATTTCGAGACTAATTAGTATTAGAGAGACCAGAAGGAGAAAAAGGAGATACAAGCATTAGATTATGAACAAATGAGCCTAAGCAGCATGACAGACTCAGGAAATGAGCTTAGGTCAACAGAGCTAGCAAAAAGAAGGGAAACAATATTTCATATCCAAGTAGATAAGCAAGGATATTTTGTCAGGTATTTGAATTCATCACTTATTCTGTTTGATGCAGCGTCCTTAGAACTAGGTATTTGCCACACAAAGGATTTTTTTTCCAACAGTCACTTAAATTTTGCTACAGATGAACTGGCTGTTGCAGAAGTATTAGTATGCTTTGCTACTCCATGTCAGGTAGGTCAAATTCCTGCTGCAAACCTGAAGGATGCAAAACATTTTGGAAAAAAGCAAAACACATAAAAAATCCCCAGAAACAGAGGTAGATGTCTGCATTGTGAACTCAGAGAGATTCCACAAGGCGCAAAACCACCCTTCTGCAACTTGAGAAGTATTACAACTTTCCTCTTTAAACTAAATAAATAAATAAATAAAGCATCAGTAATATGCTGACTACTTAGCAAAACATGTCACTGTAACAGTCTCTGGAAATCAGTGTCTTCAATATGGGATTCTGCCTCAGACTACACCAAGTCCTGTGCTGCAGTGTTGAACTATAAAGCACTGCTGCCATCTGCAGGGTTTTATCCTTGATATCATTTCAAACTCAGTAAGCTTGTGGGAAACTGCTCTCTGGAAACTTCTCCATATCACCACAGTGTGGACAGTACATCATGATTGCTCGCTTGTTTGTACCACCCTCACTTGGACACAGAAAGGCTAAACAAGGCAAAACTTCAAACTATTCATAGAATCATAGAATGATAGAATATCCTGAGTTGGAAGGGACCCTTAAGGATCATCAAGTCCAACTCTTGGCACCGCACAGGTCTACCCAAAAGTTCAGACCATGTGACTAAGTGCACAGTCCAATCTCTTCTTAAATTCAATTATTCAAAGGTAAACTGTGCCTATACTTGGAAATTTCACTACAATTGCACTTGCTGTGAGGTTATTTCTAGTACTACAAAATAGACTATTAGCCTATTATTACATTTTGAAACCTGGTCAAAAAACAAATTTATTTGAACTTTTACTCCATAAAGAGAGGTTTGGTTGCCTCTAAACATGGAACAATCTTGCCCTCAGTCTGATGCTAGTCTTATATGTTCTAACAGACTTGTATCCTACCTGTTTATTTTAAAGAAAGCACATTAGATAATAAGGAATAAGGGAGGAATCTGTGTTAGGGAAGACAAAAAAAAAAAAAAAAAAAAAAAAAAAAGGAATAAACAATTTCGGATTTGGTACAGACAGAGGTTAAATGAGCCAATCTTAGTCCAACTGTTAGTGGTGGTATATGGAGCTATACACAACATGGACTGTCTGCACCAAAAGACATAGGACTGCTAGCTGGAAAAACTTAGGGATGTGATCATGTGAAGACAGAAGAAAAAGACTGAAATGGATAAAGCTAATATGACATGTGGGACTGAGCAGTAGGGCAGTAAATGGGAGAAAACTGGAGTATTTACTGCTTGTGTTATGTGTAAATTACTCATGGAGTTAGACATAAACCCTTAGGATACTAGAACAAGCTGAAGAACCATTCTGCTGTCACAGAGGCACAAGCTACTTGTCCTGGTAAGTCAGTAAACTCAGGAATACAGAATGTTACACTGTGAGCTAAAGGCACTAGATGAAGGGTCATGAAGTCCTTCAGACCCTCAGATTACAGGGATTTGTACAATTTGTTTGTCAGATATAGTTTAGAGATTTATTGCTGAAAGTAAATATAATGAGTTCAATTATCAGGTTGAGTATGTGTTTCAGATTTATCCCTTTACATCTCAGTTCTAAGAGCAAAGCAGAATAGCTACAGCAAGCATACAATTGCTTTTGCAAAGACCGTAAAAATTTCAAGCCTTCCAGCCTTCCTTTTAAGTAAAAATGCTTATTGCTGAAGTTCTGTTTTTCCTAGCTGAACAACAGTACTGAAGACATAGATTAAACACTGACTCCATCAAAGTTCTGACTTTTATTTGACATCTAACAGATTGACTTGATTTGTTTCTCTCTTGCACAGTTCAGTTTCAGGTCAATTTCTCTCTTCTTGATTTTATTTTTATTTTTTTGACAGGGTTCTCTTTCTACCCTATATTCAGCACAAGATCACTTCCACAAGAAAGAAAATTACTTATTCAGGACAGGTCGAAAAGATTTTTCTTTGTGTGAACCAAAGGTAAGGTCATTCCCACATTCAACTTTGTTTTATTTGGTAACTGTATTTCTTCTCAAAAAGACTGATTTATGAACAGCAACAAAAGCAGCCTGTGACAGGCCAACCTTCTTTAGAGAAGTACAGCGTATTACTAAGAATATGGCAAAAGCCTTATTTCCCTGAATATATCTCTAAGGAACAACAGCAAATCCAAGCAAGTTTTTCTAGATTGCACTTTAGGAAAAATAAGGTCTTGCAAAATTTTCATTATCTGCTAAGCTTGCCATGGCCGTTCCACAACTGTGTTTGCACCACAATGCATCTAAGCTAACAAACTCTAAAGATCTGTGTTGGCTCCTCACAGAGTCTGCAGTGCTGTTTGTCTCTGAATCCACAGCACAGTTAATCTGCAATTCACCATAAATAATTAACAACTGCACTGCTAGTCCAAGGATTCTCAGCTTGCTCTCTAATCCATGTTCCTTTTCCCATAACCCTCATTTTTCTCTGTTTTCTCTGCTGTGCTCTGAGCCCCCTCCACACCCAATTCTGTATATTCCGTGTTTTCTACTTCCATATACTTCTATTGGTAATAAAGACCTATTTGTTCAACCTCTTGTGCACGTCCTCTTAAGCAAGTTTGAGAATTTAAAGTTCAGGGGTAAGTATCTCGCTCTTGCACTGCAAAACTTGCTTAAGGCTTTCACTATGCTCTTTAAAAATTGTAATGCAATTAAAGCATCACCCATTTCAAAAGTCAGCATTACAGAAAGTCTCAAAATGTTAAGTGGCTAGTTTGACTAAAACCACTTATTCTATGCTTGGCATTTATACCAGAATCAATACAAACACAATGCAAGTCGGGTCAGAGAACCTAAACGTCTGGACAATCTTAGTTGTTTTTTCAAGACCTCAGACTATTTAGTAATCATTTTCTTCTTGAAAAGCAAGCTGTATTTTTACTATCCATATAGTCTGTACTAGCCATCCAAAGAAAAATAAATCTCTCTCCACACTCTGGAACTGGAAAAACAAATAAGCAAACAAAACAAAACAATGAAAACAAACAAACAAAAACAAAAACAATATATTTTATACAGGAGTAGTTTGTTTGAGGATAGTAGGCAGATCTCCCAACTTCTCAATTACTTAAAAAATATTACGTATCAGCTTATAAAGTGCAGTGTTATTTACATTATTTTCAAATGTAAATGACAATGTCTGCAGCTAAAAAGTGGTTCCTGCACTGAAATCATTTATCAGTTTCCAATCAACAAGAACAAGCATCTTTTCAGTAAATCCAAACATTAAGGCAAGTCCTAGGCATGGATTAATGAGCATAAGATGGTTTCCAGTACACAGATGCTAACATTCAGATATTGTACCTGATAAAACCCATACTTTTCCAGCAAAATTCAAGCCATCAGCCACATTCACAACAAAACCCAAATGAACATGTAATAGCTCTTTATTAACCTGCCACTGCTGCTTAGTTTTTCCAGCAGGATGAGCCTCAGAAGTCCCACTTATGGCCCTGCTCCATCATATGACTGAACTTGCTCTACACGTCCATTGTTTTTTCTGCGTGTTACTGTTACTACACACATGCTGCTGCAAGTTATTAATAAGGAAACTCACTGTGTATTACCTTTTTTGTTGCAACCTTGGTATCTTAGCAACTGTTATGCCTGCTGTTCTCTCTGCGAAAGCTTTGCTGACTCACCTAGTCCCCGATACTGCAGCTTTACTTGGTTGATTAGCATTACTGTATTTGTGTGCAGCATCTGTGCATGCCTAAGGTCACACCTATACATAGCTTTTACTTCTCCTTCCATGGAGCACTGAACTATATAATGCAGACATCTGCCAGGTAATGAAATGCGGGTGCTTTTGCCCTTTGCTCGACATGTAATGCTATGGGACCACGGGATAGAATTAAGATGTAGCAAATAAATGGGTGCAATCTGCAATGTTAATAACCTAAAAAGAACTTTCTGTTTCATTGCCAGTGGTTGGTGGTCTCTTCTTCTGTTCCGTGAACACGCACAATTCCCTCTACAGATCATGCCAAGCATCAATAACTGCACGAGTTGTCATTTAAAAAAGAGAAACTGGCAGTAAACACTGTAAAACACCCTACATGTATTTTTGTTAAAATGATAGGAATTAAGCTGTAAGCGGTGGAAACAAGATCTGTTTTAAACTTTGTAAAATACTGATTTCTTGGGGTGTCATCCCTTTAATATTACATCAGTCACTAAAACAGAAGATGTAACTCTACCATACAGACTGGTATTCTATATACAAAACCACAACAAGGAAAGTTATACAATTCAGATGTAAGGAGGTAAGTAGCAAGAGTCATTCTCATTCTCACTTTTAAGATTCTCCTTTCACTGTTTGTACTGCTTCTGCTACTTGCAGCCCTTTGCATTTTTTATTTTAATCGCAATAAGTTTTTCTTGATTTATAATCTGTTCAGCCAATGGAAACCTTATCAGGAAAAAGCAAACAAACAACAACAACAACAAAAATTGCAGGGCTTTTTCTAGAGTACATTATACTGAAAAAAGAAGAGGTAGAGTTAAGAGGTTAAACATAACCAATTAAGTAATTGATCCTTGTGGGTCACTTCTAACTCAGGATATTCTGTGATTATACACAATACCTCCTTATGTTTTAGTTGCTGTCTTTTGTAGATTTACCTTACTATGTAGCTGGTCTTCATTCATCAGATGGCATATACCATTTCCAACAGCAAAACCATTAATATGATGTGTTAATTCAGCTATCAGTTTCTCTTTCTGACATCAGTTTGCTTCTCACACAGAAGCTGATGGTAATGGTATGGAATATCTTCTCATCCCCTGGAGAATGTGAGAATTGCTCTCCCAGAGAGCAAACCCAAATGACATCAAGTGTTCAGATGAGATTGTGTCTAGACAAATGACCCAGGAAACTCATTTATCTTTGTGTTTCTTGGACATGGAGAAACAAAAAGCCAGGAATGTCTGATATGCATAAAAATGAAATTACAAAAATGGAGTTGTAGGTGTGCATAAAAAAACCCTCAAATTCTGAAAACTAGCATGATGTGCACTAGAAAACAATGAACTGGGACCAATGTTGCATAAATTTACAATAAAAAGAGGTGTCCACTGCTGTATAAATGGGTTACAGATGCAGCATGCATTATGGATTAATCTCTAGTATTAGGAGAGTGAGTTCTTGGATGTCAGCTCTTCATAGACTATTGCTTGAAATTCCTTGTAAGGCTCCTGTAAAGAGCATGAGACTTGGTCAGGGAATTTGACAAACATCTGAGGAAAAGCTGTTTGGAAATGATTGTGTGTGGGGTGTCATAGAATGACTCATACTGAAAATTCTAACCATCAAAAATGCCAGTAAAAACTTCTGCCATATCATTCCATATCTACCAAATAAAACTAGCCAAATATCTTCTTAAAAGGGCTATGAATATCCTCACAAAGAAAAAACTTTGTCTGTGAGAGCATAACTTGCTTTGGTGGCTTCCATAGCTCCTTTTCTGGAGATCCATGGCAGACTTTGTGATCAACTCTGTGATTCAGTCAATATACCAGTGTTCTGGCAGAGGAGACAATACCTGAGATATGAATGATGATAACTGTGCTTCCTTGTGTAACTCTTCTCCATGTTTCCTGAAGAAAATGAGCATTTTGAACAGTACCACTTTAGTTTTGCCCATGTTGAGCTTGAGACAGCTGCTCTTGCTCCCAGAAGATATTATGGCATCCTTTCAGTAAGAATGGTTCCAGCTCCAATAGAAGATGTAGATCTCATCAGGAAACAACTAGTATATTCCTAAACATCCAGGAGACGAATACACAGCTACCTTACATACAGAACACATTACAGAGAAAAATTGCTCCTGCAGTCATGAAATAAATAATAAGCCAACCAAAAGAAGTAAAATAACAGCTTGGCAATATGCTCTGCTGTCCTGTAGGTATGTGAGATTCATAAATGGCTCTTTCATCAAAATGACATAATCTCCCTGAATGACAAGATGAGACACTGAATATGTCAATTGGCAATGTCAGAGGAAGAAGTGATTTTGATCAGTGATAAAAAAAGCATTTGACTACTCTACAACAACACTCATAATACTCTCTGATGATTTTGCTGACAAAATTTCAGATGTGAGGTAATCAATAACTCCAAACCATATTTTACAGGAAGAAAATTATTTTCCAGTTCCTGAACACTACTCTGTATCCTGAGATACTTCAGGCCCTTCCTCAGCTCCTAAACTTTCTTTCTCTTTCCTAGTTACGCTTTCACTATAATCTTCTGTTTAAAGTACAACCACAGATTCTTTCCCTACTTCAGCATGCCATTCCCTCCCCTACACCCACAGAACCACGGAATGGCTGAGGTTGGCAGGGTCCTCCAGAGGCCATCTGGTCCAATCCCCTGCTCAAGTAGGATCAGTGAGAGTCAGTTGTCCAGGACCATGTCCAGACTATTTTTTAACATCTCCAAGCAGGGAGACTCCACAACCGCTTTGAGCAACTTGTGCTAGAGCTCTGCCATCCCCACAGTAACTGAGTTACCCCAAATTCTTTCCTCTGCTTTCTCTAGTGATTCTCCACCATCATGACAACTCCAAGTCCTTGCTAATGTCTGATTCCTACACTGAAGACATAGGGTTCTAAATTGCACCAAGACAGATTAAACTAGCAATGCTGACCAGCAACAAGGAATTTAATTACCTAGGAAGCAAGATGTTTATCCCTACACGGCATTGCTCTGCTGTAACTTCAGTGAAAAACCTTCCCTGGTATTCTGCATTTCTCACCTATAACCACCAAAACCAAAAGTTTTTTCAGACACTAGCAATCTGTAGATTTAACTGAAGCTTATTAGAAAACCATGAAAATTGTCATAGATAATACAGCTTCTGCACATGGTCAATATTACTAAATTTGCTTTGCACTCCTTGTAATGAATGATATCTAAAAATTACAGCTAGGGAATAAAAAGGCACATTCATGCTAGAGCTAAACACTTAAATATCACAATGTGAATTGCCATTTATTTCAGTAAGCATTAAGTATGTCTGTCACTGACTTTAAAGGAAACTGAAGATGATTTACAGGTTTGAAAAATTATTTCTATTCAACATATAAATACATACATACATAAATGCCTCATTTTAATCAATATATTCCTAGGTTTAAGAGAGATTAATGCCATTTTAGAAAGAACATGAAAAAAAATCTGTCATCTTGAGATACCTTTCATCAAAGTATCCCACAGGGCTTCACTGGATAAACAGACTTCACTGGAATGAAGATCTCTCTGCAGTGTACTGTGACAAATGCTTCTCAGAATGTAGGAACTTCTCAAGATGAAGTGAAAGAAGGCTTTATTCCTCTGAAACTGCAGGGAAAATCTAGGGCAGCAAAAAGCAATTAGTAAGCAATGGAAAGTAGTAAGCAATGGAAAATAGTAAGCAATCAGTAAGCAATGGAAAAAATCCTCTAATATTTATTAGATTTTTTAAAAAAAATATATCTTTACATTAACTTACAAAAATAAACTTCAATATGATAGCATAAATAGTCCAAAATACATGCTTGAGTGTGATTATTCACACTTCAAATGGAAAACGTGTGGGTAAACTGCACAAGTCACTCAATTATGATGCAGAAACCGTACTATGTAGGTGCCTAACCAACCCTGAATTAATGCTAAAATTTGAATAATGAATATCTACAGCAAGTTGTTCATAAAACATTCATCCAGGGAAAATATTTTCCAAATAAATTCACAAACTCAGACCAAAAAAAAAAAAGGGGGGGGGGGGGGATTTTCTGAGCATTTTCTGAAAAGAAAAAAAAAACGTACTGAATAAGTTATCCATCAGAAATAGCTATTTATTTTGTGATTACTGACTAAATTAGCAAGAATAACAAAAAGTTGCATGGGACTGAGTATCAATGTTTCACTTGTACTGTTGATTTAAATGGAAACATTAGGAGGACATTTCCTGCAAGAAGAATGTTGTTTCTATAGGACTAACCAGTATTTTTCAGCTAGCATTTTCAAAGAGGTTTGAAAAGTTCTCACTTGCTACTACCCTTTCTACCTCTTGGATTATAGAAACTCTGATAGGTGCATAACTGATGTACTTGGAGAAGAAATGGCTAGACTGCAGCAGCATTAGGGAAGCAAGCTGAGAGAGGCATTATCGACCAGACAAGAACCTGACTCTTACACTGAAGCCCTCACTGAAGTAATAAATGAATTTAAACAAAATCAAACAAATACCCTGTTCGTTTTATCTCACAACTTGCCTCCCTCAACCTGCAAGCCCCGCTCACGCCCTCCCTCCTGCCCCCAGGGGTTCCGTTTCTCCAAGATGGCGCGGGGCCAAGGGGAGAATTTATCGGACAGCTGCCCGCGAGCGCCTGCCGCTGTGCTGGCCGTTAACGGTCGGCGCGGGGCAGCCGCGACGTCCACAGAGGTTCAGCCGCGGGAGGTGGGGCGGGGGGCTGGGACAACACACAGGGTTCATTATTTCCAACCAAACGGGTTCATTTCCAACCCGGTTGTCCCAGGTGTGTGAGAGGCACTGCCTGAGGCAGGCAGCAGCCCACAGTGCTGCGTGGGTGGGGAGGGCGGGAGCACAGCTTTTTGCTGTGAGAGGAAATGATCGTGGGACAGCAGCACCTAAAATCCATCTGTTTTGGGTTGGTTTGGGGGTTTTGTGTTGTTTTGTTTTTTGTCTCCTTTTGATCTTGCTTACAGACATCTGTGGGAAAGAGGACTGATGTGATGAAGTCCAAAGTGATTGGTGTGCGAGATGCATGGAGAGAATTAAAACAAGAGCATGAAAAGGGCTGCAACATTTGGTTTAAGACTGGAAGATTTTGGTTTAGGACTGATGAGGGAAGAATGGTGTAAGGGCAGTGTGTGAAGGTAGGTTCAGAAACACCAGAAGTGGCCTCAGAGTCGGTGGGAGCCCTGAGAGACTGTGAAGAGCTTTCATCAGCAGCCCTGTAAGACTGAGATAAATATTAGGAAAAGGATTTAAATCTGCTTAAAAACCATCAGTTAATGTTTTCATACAGTTATGTAGTTTTCAATATGACTCATTTAGACGCAGGGTTAAAATTGGTTACCATGTGGTTAATGTTACAGCAAACATGAATCAGAAACTTGAGTCAGAAATGAAATTACATTGATCTCAAGATGGATTTTACCTTGCAAACACAGTGTGTGGCGGAAAGTGAAACTGTCAACTACACCGGCACAGGAGCAGCAGTTAGAAAAACCAGCTTGCTACTGAGGAAAGTGCATCAGTTGTAGAGGACAGAAACCTGCAGGGAAACAAGTGACATCCAGTATATTGTCAGTCTGGTCTAAATGAAAAGGGTGAAGAAGACAATGACTATTTTTACATCCATGCTAAAACCCAACTGAATGGTTTTTTTTCTTCAGTTTTACTTGTAAAAGTGGTCTTCAATTTGGAAGTCTTGTTGGCATATTGATTTGCATGTCTATAGGTGGTTAATTTTTACTCGTATCTTTTTTATGAAAACAGCTATTTATGTAGTGTTAGCATCTTTATGTAAGTAACACTTTGTACAATTTTTTTTAGTTCAAAGTGACATCTTGAATACCTGCATTACTCCATGTTCCTTTTATTATTATGTCTGCAAGCCCCCACAAAAGACAGAAAATAGATTTTACATTTTATCAATTGGTCTGCTAATACCCAGAAAGCCAAATTTTGAAGTTATTAACAAAGAAAAAAGTTCTCTAAAAAACCCTTCTTTTATGCAGAATTGCAATTTCCTATTTACAGCTCTTTTTTTTTTTTTTTTTTTTTCCTGAAAACCCTTTTGAAGGAAAAGAATTCTTAATGTCATTGTCAGTTTCACTGGAATTGCCTTTTGAATACTGGGCCACAGTTTAGTCAAGGTACTGTAACTATACAGTAGTAAATGGAATATATGATAAAATATAATAATAATAAAAATAGAGTAGTAACTTTAAAATGTATGTGTTGTTTTTTCCCAATAAGTTATTTATAAATACGAAGTGTACCACACTATAATACTTTTCATCTGTAATTCATGGATTGGAGCACTTCTTGGCTACACAGTACTAGTTATAATTGTTTCTATACGCTAAACATACAGATGAACTTCGTTATTGTCTGAGAGCTCAGAAACAATAGTCACTGAAAAATTGTGGCTAAAATATAACGTGCAATATAATATGCCAAATTAAATGGGTTTGTCTCATGTTACCAAAGCTGGAATGAAAGAGAAATAAATGGAATAAAATGTGTGAGATTTCTTTAAGTAAAAGCAAATAAATGTGATAATTAAAATAAAAAATTAAAAAATCAGGAAAAGAGTATTCTTTCAGATACTGGCTTTACCATTTTCCAGAAACAGATATAAAACAGGCCAATTCAGGCAACATCTGTTTCCCCTCCCTGCATGTCCTCATTCTATGAAAACTCTTCTGTGAGCTCAGTGGGAGGGGATGTGGGGAATGAAGACAGGCAGTGGGATAGGGAAGAAGCTCCAGGACAGAAAGGAGCAGAAGTTGTAGGTATGGGATCCAACGTGCTGCGTTGTCACTGCCAGCATGGGCAGTGTGGCAGGGTGTTTCACAGTATGGGCATCCTGCATGCACCTGAGGACTGCACGCAAAGACCCCAGTGTGGAATGCCCAGAACTGAAAGTGACAGTCTAGTTGTCCCATATCTTCATGGTGCCCTGTGAGGAGGAATTCAGACCATGAAGGAAAAACACCACTGAAACAAACGTGGGAGTTGCAGCCCCGTGCCTTCCCACAGAAGTCCCTAGTGCTCAGGCAGCCCGTTTGTCACTGCTGGAAGGGTATGTCTTTTCCTGCTGAGGTAACAGGAAAAGAAATGGCACGTTTGGTAGCTGTAAGCTTGCTGGCAGGGAGGCATGAGATCTTCCACTGACAAGTCATCTGCGCTATTACCTGAACAGAGCATAGGCTTTGTGGTCATGCCAGAAACAACACATTCCTCTAAGATCCTCCTGGGTGCAGTGTCGTGGGAGCAGTGTCATGGGAATGGTGTCCCTTGTTATCAATACAGGATGTTCTTGTAACCCTTGTTCTGCTGCTTCTTTCAGTGCTTTCTCACACGTGCACACTTCCATCCCTACAACATTCCTTCCAATCTTTGTATTTCTGTTAAGAATCTCTCCGCAAGGACTGGCCTGGCTGGATTGCTATGGATGTAGTTTGGGAGAAGAGCTGGTGTCCTGAAAGAGATCTGTTCCATCCCTGGGGGGCTTCAGCACAGGCCTTATGAACACAGCTTTGCTTCCTTGTGAGTATCTCCACATACAGGCCAAAGCTCTTTGAAAGCCATTGAAATTCCACTGCCATAAAATCTTGAGGGGTAAATAGCACACTACCTGCTTGCAAGTTGCAAATATCCATGCTCAACGAAGTCTGTCATTCCTGACAGGAGGATGAGATTTTGCTCCATGAAGCTTTCATAAAAGCTAATAAGCCAGTAAGTGGGCACTTTTCCTTGGAAACTCTCCAAACTCCTTCATGTACTAGGGTTTCTTTAAGCAGATGTTGTCTTTTCTGGCATTCGCTTTTCAGAAGTTTGGTGCCAGACCCTGTTTAAGCCACGAAAAAAAAAAAAAATCTGTAAAGCTGTGCATAGGGGTATCTATGGGGATGTCACTATAAAAAATAAAAAAAAAATAATAAAAAATAACATTATGATGGAGGCCCATGCAGAAATCTCAGGAGAGAAACACAAGACTGAAAAGGCATGTAAGTAAAGTCTGAAAAATATTTTGACAGAGAACTGAGAGACTTCTGCTTTTAGAAGGGTGCACTCCTGACTGAAATATGTAAAAATTATTATCTTAGGTGTTTCATACAGATCAATGATTTTGTTTGTTTTCATTTTGTATTTCCATACAAAAACAGCCCTTATTGTTTATTTAAGAAATAATAAAATTGGTCCTCACCAAACCACCAGTAGATTCTTGCTTTGAGGTATTATTTCCTCCATTTTGTTTTGTAGGGGCTCAGGAATTACAGCAGTCAAATATTTTTCTCTAGAACTGCATTTTTAACAATATTCCAGAAAGACTACTTCTTATATGACGTGTTGATAGCAACACCTAAGTGCCAAGAATAAGTAGAGTAACTTGAAGCTGAACCTATGTCCCCATGTCTTAAGAACTAAAGAAATGTCTCTTCTAAAGCAGACTCAAAATTGCTTTCTTCAGAGGCATTTGCACAGCCATTTGTCACTGTGGATGAGGGATCAGTCTTCAATGGGATTAAGGTTTCTCCAGCTTTAAAGAAGTGGCCAATCCTTCATCAAATATAAACAGAGAGCAAGCTTTGAGCAAACTCTTGTAAATGCATTCTTTTTGGTGCCTCCTTTAACAAAAGAAAATAAATAATAATAATTTACTGTATAAACCTTACTCTGTGGTTCAAGTTAATTTCCCACTGTTCTTTTCTAGAAATCTATTTCTGTAGAAAAGATCAAAGATTCCTAGCATTACAGAGTAAGAACAGGAAAAGCATTTGCCTTTTTTCAGACCTACACATGCAAGTGTTATATTCTAAGGTTAGTCATATGTTTAACTATCTCTACAAGAGTAAAATATTGGCTTATTTTACTCTCAGTTCTGTTAGAAAAAAAAAAAAAAAACCTACAACAACAACAACAAAAAACAAGAGTGCCATTTTGAGAGTGCAATTACATGCAAAGACTAAGAAATGAGCTTTCCAGGGGTTCTGCCAATCTTACAGCTCTCTGTCTTCCTTGAGAGATCAGAACAGGAAAGTTTAGTTTCTTGCCTCACAAAAGATTTCTTCCCTGAACTGAAGAAGTGCATGAACTCTGGCAGCATTATCTAGTTCAACTCTTATCCTGTCACAGGCTTAACTCTGTCTGTGGAGTAAAAATGGCTTCTGGATAAAAAAGCACCCTTAGGTGGCACCTGCCTACCACAATTGTACAAGGAAAACTGCAATAGGATGTATCGATACTTTATGGCAGCAACTTTGTCATGTCTGTCTTTCTTGTGATTTAATGATGTAACAGGATCAGATAAGAGAGATGTCATTTTTGGAAGTTTGAATGTTAGGCTAGGAAAAGAGGCTGTTTCTAGTACATTCTTTCATGCTGAAGATTGTGGAGAATAGAAAACGAATTTGTAAAGTTACAGCTGGTCTCTTCAGCTGTCTAAACCTGTGATAACCTGTATGATATTCTTAAGAGATACCTCTGTGACTGAATGAAGGATGCTAAGTAAGACGATATTGTGTGAGGCTGGAAGGAACTATTGGAAAATAGAAATTGAAACTTTTTTTTTAAGAAGCTTTTTATTAAATTGTTAAATAGAAGGAGGTAATAACTTAACTGTGCAGATGAAAGGGGAAGTATACCAGATGTATAGAATTCATACATTTGTATGGCTTGGGGAATAAACTTTCTCAGGAAGGTGAAGACTTCGATTCTTAATAGAATTAAATTTCATACTGATCCAAGCCAAGATAGGAGCAAAGTTGGAAATGCATAATTTCAATATTCACAGAATAGATTCTTCTCCATTAAGTCAGTTGTGGATGCTAGGTTTTCTTTGGATCCTTACTGTAAGTGAAATGAGACAATATTTAGCTTTCAGAGCTCTCTGAACAAACAGTAGTATCTCTAAAGTATGTAAAAGTTAAATCACATTAATCGCTCATTAATTAAACAGGACTGAAAATAATGTGTTTGAGGTGAATACATTCCATGGAACCTGACCATGGAAATACTGCCTCTTTTCTTGCCTTTGGGGTGGCTGACCTGGCTTACCACAAATCTTTCTTGCCCTCTGAATTGTTTGACGAAAAACTGTACCTTTTTTTTTCAGAAGAGCAATATATTTAAGTACTACATTATGATTTGTTCTCATTCTACTGTGCTAACCCTAGCTGTAAGGTTAAACTGATCATACCCTTAATGGTGCATGCTTTGTAATGGTGTGTATCTGAAAGGCACGGCAATTTGTGGAATCTGGGAATCACCTTGCTGATAGTTTGTCCTGAGCATGGCCCCATCTTTCTGAATGAATAAATGGTACTAGTGTAGGACTGATCCATTAGATCAAAAGCAAGGCAGGAAGTGATGGGTCTTGTAGCTACCATTTCCTCAACAGTGTTTTTCCAAAGACACGTGAAGAGGAAGGTAGAACACCTGTTGACTTGACATAGGTTATTTTTCTTTCTCCACCATTCTCCTTGTTCTCAGACCTACCGGAAGTAAAGGTGGCTTGGAAACCAGAAGCTGTACCAGCACCGTCTGTGACAAACTCTACGAGCATAAGATTGCTAGAAGCAACTACATCAGTGGGTATCTTTGATCCACAGGTTTTGTCCATTAAAACTGTAGAAGACTTGCTGGATCCATCATAAACTTTAACATAATCACCCTGACAGCCTCTGGTTTTCTGCAGCTCAAAGGCACGGAAATGCAGGGAAATCTGGAAGGGAAGAAAAACCAAGCCTTTCATTCACACATATGAGAGTTCTTTCATGGAGTGCCCTTTAAACCAGACAGAATCCAAGTTGTAGCCAAGCCCAAATTGGTACTGCTTGCCCTGCCTTGCCTCTCATACCCTGAAGATGCAGAATTCAGATCTAATGGGCCTCTAACTGAATGCTCCCATGTTCAGACTGCTTGGAGTTTTTCAAAACCACAATTCTGCAGTTGTTTTTGCCTGTACCTGGCTTAAGGACACAAAGAAGTACAGACTAGTTTGAAATCTGTCCTATGAAAAAGATGTTATATGGCAACTGTTATGCAGATAAAGAGCAAAATGCTTAACAAGAAAGGCTTAAGTCCAACCATGTTCCAAGACCATTATTAAATCATGATTACCTTTCTCGATCGGGTGCGGATGAGCCAGACACAGTTGGTGTTATCTGAGTAATTTCTTGGGTGATTGGCAGATTTCAGTGACCCAAATGCTGCATCGAGAATAGTGCTACAGCGACCTGAGGGAGAAACAAAGTTTAGTTTAGCACCAGGCTTGCAGAAACTTCTACTCACTTAAAATTGTAATCTCTTCAGAATGTAAAAGTCTTGATTTTCTGTTACGGCAGCATCATTTCAGGGGACTGGTACACTAAAGAGTGTCAGAGGTTTCATTTTGGTGCATTTGGTCACATGGTTTTCCACTGATATAAGGAAGTCAAGTGGTGTTAGAAGAATCAAAAAATTACAGTGTCTCTGCAATACTTAAATTCTAAGTTCAGGAGGAGGATTTGGGTTTTCCTCAGTGCAAGGGATAATACTTTATTCGTCATGTTTTTTACCTTTGAATAAATTTCTCTGATTGTATAAGAGAATTTCTTCAAGCAGAGGTTAAAATTAAGGAGTAGAAAATATATACACATTTAGAATGATAATTTAAACATTTGAAAACTATTAGGCTAGAGCTGCACAAGATATCAGGAAACAGTTTCAGTTCTGAAGAGCGTAACAGCTCTTTTTGTTTGTCTCAGGTCTTAAATACAAACTGCAATGAGGGACAGAGATGTCTGACTTTCTGTGGGGTTAATCATTGTCTCTTGAGCCCTAACAAACCTGATGACTCCAGTGAAGCATACGACACAGTATGCAGTTAAGCCAGTGCCACAGTTGCAACATATGCCAGCAATGAATGTGTTTGATTTAGTTTGGAAACAAAAAATAATATTTCACTAATCACAATGTGCCTCCAGCTTCACCTTTGCATCCTCTCTCAGAGTGACCATAATGGGTACCATAGATTTAGGAGAGTAGTCTCACAGTCTTTGATGAGAAGCTGCTGCCAATGCAGACTGCCCAAACACCACTGTCGAGGAGCTGAGTATCCCCAGAGGAAAGGATGGCTTTGAGGCACTTACTGCAATTGTAGAGCTTGTTGATTTTGGCCACGTCCATGTTGCTCAGTCCCTGCCTCTGTCCAATATGTACTGATCCATCAGGGATTGGTACAATAGTTGCTTTTCCAGTGGTATTAGTGAATGTGTATCTGAAAATATAAATAAATAAATAAATAAAAGGTCTTTAAGTAAAATTACTTAATTCAGGATTTAATTACTTAATTTCAGGATTTAATGGCACAATCTACTCGCTTTAGAAGAACAATTGTATGCAAGTTGCTTAAATCCCATCTGAGAAGTGATTGGTTCTTTTGGCTGATTCTTGATGCATGTTACAGCAGCTAGAAATGGGGAAATCTCCTGTGCAAGAAGAATGGAACCTGTAAAACATGTCTGCTTGCTGCCTCATAATACAAGAAGGCCCTCAAACTTTGCTGTTCAGAGAGCTAAATTTAAAATGAGCTCATCAGTTACCTTTGTTATTGCTCTTGAAATTTTATTAAATACGGAATAACGCAAGGATAACAAACTATTTTAATCCCAAACTCATCCTTGAAGAAAATTCAAGCAAACCTCCAAGCCCTAGACATGGTGGCTGGGGAGTAATAGCACTGTTGTCACATACATTATGGAGGTGTTCAGGTTTCTAAAGCCCCACAAGAGGATGCTAATACAGCAATTATTGGAGGGGTAAGTCACCTCCTTCTTCTAATAGTAAAAACCAACCAAACACACAAAAGCCTTTGGCTGCCTCTGTATTAATTTATTTATCATTGCGCACAGATTAATTTTACCATGATCTTATACTGAAAATATTAAACAAATAACACTAATTAGATTGCTGGTTAAATGATCTGTTGTGTAATACCACTTCAGAAAACTATTTTTAGCCTAGAACCCCAGTATATTAGGTGCTAGAGTAACAGAGGAAAAAACACAGCTCTCCCTGACAAACCTATCTGCAGTTGATGGCTTGCAGACCTCTTCTTGGCTATGTAATCCTTTTCTTCAAATGGTAAAGGAGGAACTCTACTCTGAAGCTGCTTCCTTTCTTGTTGTTATGATTAACAGTGCTATTCAAATAAGTTTGATTAGGAAATCCAGCAGTAAGCAGATGCCCTCCTTTGCCACGTGCTCAGCTATGAATGATTCCTTAAAATAAGCTAAAGGATAGTGAATTAATCATGGGGAATGGCTTTCTGAACTGACTTACACAGTTTTTCTCAGAGGGGGAAATGAGGAAGCTATTCCCCATTAGTCGCAGGACAGAGTTTTACAAGTTAATTCTAATGTGAGATTTGAGTTCCAAAAAAAACAATGTCATGCTGCTACTTACGGGCCATAGTGCATTACTGAAGAATAGTCATATGGAAGACCCAGGTTGTTAGAGTTTTCAAATTTCTTGAAGTCTGGTCTGTCAGCTGTAATATAAGATACTGTTCTTAGAGTATGCTTCTTATCCACTCCCTTCAGGAAGCAAGGAAGAGTTGGAAACAGCAGGACATATCTACTCTACTATCTACACTGAGGAGATCAGTTCTTACCTGGGCTGATGTACTCCCACATGATCTTTACATATTTATCCCTGTCACTTCGAGAATGTTCATGCAAAAATCCCAGGGCATGGTCCAGTTCGTGCTGAATTATTCCTTTCCACATGCAGCCTCCTTTCATCACAGAGACAGTCTGTCCACCTCCTACTTTTCCATAGTTGGACCAGCAGCTGAGAGAAGCATTGAACACAAACAGAAGAAGACATGGGATTTTTATTGACAGGCACAGGGACATTACAGAGAACCTTGTTTGACATATGTGTTGTGTGAATGGAATGATTACTTCCTGTCCACTGGGATAGTCGGTGTCTACAGAAAGGCAAAACTGACTATGTTGTACAAAACAACAGCCAGTATGGTCATCACTAAAGCTTCCTGGAAGACTTTAATTAGCACAAAGGCTCCTGCATGCTGACCTTCTATACACAGGGATTTTAACTCCCGAGAAATAACCATTTTTAATCGGAATGACTGAATCCTATTTCAGAGCTGGAGCTATGATGAATAGCACTTAAAAGCTGGCAGATGTTAAACAATTATCTCACAGACTCAAATTCTGACCTTGACAACCAACAGTATGTCTGATTCAGAGATCTGTTTATTTCATAAGTTGGAATTGGTTTTGCCTTTGCAAGAACTACAGTAGCTTGTTATATGTTCTGTTCAAGTATGCATTATGTATATAATGTATATGTATACACACATGTATATATAAAATACCACACAGAAAACATGAGCTAAGGTATGTTCTCCACCTTAAGGGTGCTTTTCTGTGGTCTGAGTCACTTCAGTTTCTCTGCTGACTCACTGAAGTAAATGCTGGGTCCTTGCACTTGCAGGGTACCTTGCACTGTGATAAAACATAAAGTTTCTTCTCCATATCAACACCTCTTTCCTCTTTAAGTCACACAAGATGCAGGTAGTGAAGAACTGAAAAGCAATACAGGAACAACTTGTTCATTTGTCTTTGAACTTACCCATCAGCAGATTTAATGCTGAGGTAGTCACGTTCTGTCTTGCGCTTCACAAAATTAATACAAGTCAGTGCTTCGAATTCTGCCATAGCTTCCTGAATCCCTTTTATGTGGCTCTCCTCTGGAGAAGAAAAGGTTGATTTTGAGGGTCACAGAGAATAATAACAGGTGCCATTAAAATCTCATGTGTGCACAAAAACAGGGTAAATGAGGGACACAAACATTAGCCTAGTCTCTTTGCTGCTTCTTGCTCATTAATGAATTTCATTTAAGATATTACAGCCTGGCATGAGATTCTCCTTATCCAGATCCGTGTCCAAATGGATTCATGTGGGAGTCCTTTTTTCTTAACAACTTGTTTTAAATTATAGGAGCGATTGTTCTAGCTGCTGATTGTGCACTTGCAGGCAGCTATGGGAAGCTATTTTGCTAATGAAAAGCAGGCCATTCAAACCACACCACAATAGGCATAAAGGCAGGTATCCTGGCAGGTACTATCAGAGAATGTGATCATTGTTGTCTTCAAGAAACCAGACCCAAAATATTATGGATGCAAACTACACAAGGAAATTTGATCTCTTTTTTCTGTTTGTGTCTTTGTATTTAAAATTAATCTGTGCTTGCAGAGCACAAATAAATCCTTAGGATAGATTTCATCACTGTAGCCGCTGAAAGCAGGTTTCTATCTGAAGCTTATCGGATAAAATCCATTAAAATATATGTATACATATGGAAATTTACACCCACCATAAGTAGGATCCAAGACATAGGGAACACGAACAATCCCATCGCTGGACTGGGGCCAGTAGCAATTGCGACAGTTGATGGCACTGCGGCTCCTTTGTGGGACTATGTCACCTTCTTGCAAGTACCGAGAGCAGTCTGTGGTGAGAGAAAAAAAGGGTGGAAGTACCTGAGCCATAGACTGCTGGGAGCTGTCTAGGGCACACTTGGAAAAGTGTCACTCTATGTATCCTCCTGAAAGCTTATTTTACCTAAGCTTTAGCTCCTGGTCAACATTGGAGGTGGAGTATTGGACTAGATGGACATTTGTTGCTTCCCTACTTTTGCTGAAGTGTCCGTAGCTAAGAGGACAGGTGAGAAGCTCCAGCTCAGTTGAGTAGGGTTTTAGGCCAGACAAAGTAGGTCTGAAAGCAGTTCAAGCACTAAGAGGGATGCTGTACTTTGGTACTATTTCTTCAACACCTTGTCACACTGAATGAATGCCCAGGAAAGGTGCTGGGCAAAGGCAGGAGGAAAGTAAGGAAACCCAGGAAGGCAAGAATACAGAGGGTCAAAAAAGTGTTTGTTGTCTACAGAAAAGTGTTTGCTTCCGTTTCTACAGATAGAGTAGAGCTTCATGAATGACCATATTTTCCCTTCCCTGCAGGAGAAAATACAAGAAAGAGAAGCTGATAAAAAGTGGCAAATATGTTTGGAAGTATCAAGGAAAAGGAAGTCTAGAGCAGGAAGCTTGGAACTGACCATCTAGGAGTCTGTACTACAAAGCCATATGATGACTGAATGCATGCATTACTTTCATTCAACAGAAAGGTACTTAAATAATAAAACAACCATATAACCAAGTTCTCCTTTTATGTCCAAAGAAGGAACAAGATGTTGAGAGCTAAAGCTGAAGAAGCTGCCTGCATAGTTCAGTTGCATCTATATCTGGTATCATCTTCAGTATTGAAAAGACAGATTTAGGATACCATAGGGCTTCAGCAGACCACACAGACAAAGTATTCGTGGCCAGTTTCTGAGGGCTTCTTACATTTATATGAGTAAGACAGGAAAAAATGTTTGCACAGATTGTGGTAAAGTATTGTATCTCCCCCATTGCTCCCTCCCCAGCTCCCCAGCCCCCCTCCAAAATAATAACAATCAGAGAGACCCCATAGAAGCCGGGCTTTGATGGTATTACCTTTGTTAACTTTCAGAATTCTGTTAAAAATAACTTCATCCTCAGAGTCTGTCTCTATAGGTGATGGAGATTCTGTGCAGAAAATACAGAGAATCACTTTCTCATTCCCAAGGGAAAAATGAATCCTGATTTTTAATCTGACAAGTTTCCAGGCACTCTCTTTGCTCTGGCCCCGATTACAGTCATGCAGTCAAACTCATGGAGTCTATTTATGTGTTGGCATGGTGTTCACTCATGTAGATATTTGCTCAGGGACAAAATCTTGTGAACTCCCAACAGCAGTGGTTGTCTTGGCATTAATCCAGTCCCAAGAGCCATTCCTTTTTGATCTTTTTCTCTCTCAACCTTTGTTTTTTAGTCATTGCATTTTCAGGAATGGTCCTTCAAGTGTCTTCTAAGTGTTTTGTCCTGCTTGGACAGCAGGCAATTCCAGCTGGCAATTCCCCTTGTCTGCATGGCTCCCCCTGTGCTCTCAGACAGCACAGCTTTCCTTCTGCATGCACACATCACACTCAACCCCCCCCCCAACACATCAGGAGCAAAAATGGATGGAAAGCGTTCCTGCTGGGTACACTCTTCTTGAAAAAGCCTTGAAACCAATGAAATCAGGACTGAATTTCTATTCCATGATTGAGACTGAGGTCCCTGGATAAGCCCAGCATCAAGGACTTTTGAGCCTCACATAAGTAAAATCAGCTGAATCTGAGTATCATGCTATGACTCTTGACATCCACGAACAGCACAGGCAGATGGCTTCTGTGCTTGCTGTAACCTTCAGAAGTGACTTAAGTCAGGATATTATCTAAGAAGAACCATTTTTAGCAAAATTAACACATGAGATTGTTAGCAAGGCTGGGCAATTGGCCACAACCGAGAGACTCTACTTTGCATAAATTATTATGGTTAATGCGTTCTTAAAATTTCTTCCCTGAGATTAATTTGTGTTAAGCAAGTGCTATTTTCTAAGTAATTGGGTAGCTAACAATCAGTATATCTTAACAAACACTTATATTTAGATGTAATAATACATACCATATGTATCCTGTTCTGTAGTCACCTAGGAGGATAAAACGTAAGTATTATCTCACAATTATCAGTATAACATAAATATGAAACAAATTAACATGCAAAGGATTAAAAGTGTCTGGGCTACTGTTGTGTGCATCTTTCACTAGTGCAGTCTTGAGGTCTTATTTACTGTACCATGTGTAAAAAAAAAGTACTACCATGTGTGGTAGATATTCTTTGATATATTTCGCATATATGGATATCATAAAGCAAATTGGCATAGGAGATTCAGGAAATGCAATTTGAAGCATGTAGCAAGTTTCATAACTTCTAGCTTCATTCAAGTCCCTGATGGTAGAGTACAAGGCTGATGAAATCTCTGATGAAATCCTCCCAGTATCACCTCACAACAGTGGTGAAAGGCCATGGCATTTACTGCTTGTAGGGAACTGTGGGGCTGGTACCTAGCTGTGGAGGTCATGTTAGTAGCAAAACAAATTGTCATACTCCCTTTGCCTAGTAGAAATAAAAAACACTTTTGAGTTTTCTCTATAACCACAAAGAAGGCAAAAGCTTCCTGGGATTTTGGCTGTATTTGGGCATTGTGGAACGACGAATGAGATAGGGATGGAACTTCACACTCTGGAACATTGTTGATCTAGGAAGACTTCCTGCACAGATGGGGATATGGATGAGTAGATGACTCTTGAAGTCAATGCAGGACCCCAGAGTTAACAAAGGAGCTGATTTAGTTGTCCTCACCTGAGTAGGTTCTGTTGCTGCAAAAAGCAAGGAAGAAAAAGACAAGCAAAAGGAACAAATTAGATTCTGAATGCAACTTCACAGCACAGGTCTCAATAGCACAGGTCTCCTCAGCAATGAGAATGACATTGGCAGGTGCCCTTGCTTGGAGAGGTAAGAGGGTGCACTAACTGATGCATATGCACAGAAATTCAAATGAGGTTTAGACAAACACTTATGAAACTGTTCCGTGTTCAGGAACAGAATTCTGGTCGTTAACTGTATAAGAATCAGCAAAGCATTTTTCAGCTTCAGTGTGAAAAAGGTCAAAGGAAACAAGGGACAAAAATTTATTTTGTTCCCAGATTCCACTGGAACAGGTGCAGGCTAACCAGCTCAACAATCCTCTCTGGTTTCACAGTGTCAAAGAGGAAAGTTATAAAATAGGATAAAGGCTATAATTTAGCTGCAGGCAAATAATCTTAACTTCAGTATGCACCTGACAGCAGCTTGTAACCATCTTGAATCCTAACATGTCTTTCTAGCATGTCATCTTCTTATTTCTGCCAAAAGTCAGTTTCTAGATACCAGCATAGAAGTGATAATCTGATATATATATTTCTGAAGATAAACTTCATTGTTATAGCATCATAAGAGTACAGAAATTGAAAGGTCCTCCAGAGGTCATCCAGCTTGCCTGCTTTCCCTAAGGCAGAAGCAGTTTTATCTATGTTATTCCTGAACACAGTTTGCTTGACCTGTTCTTAAGTATGATGGATATGCCGTGCACCTTTCTGGCAATCTCTTCCATGTTGTTAATAATCACACCTGTATTTGTCAAAATTTAAAACCACTATTGTTTTTCTACCCAACACCAACATAGAGAACACTTATGCAAATAGTTCTCATATCTCTAAGCCCATCCTTAACTTTTTGAGCATGTGTTTTCAACAGAAACTGTGGAGGATGTCAAGCTCTGTCACACCTTCCAGCACCTTTTCCTTTTCACAGCTTCTGTTGACCAGTTACTTCTATTGACCTAAGTGGTTATTGCCCAAATGTAGGGGGAACAGGGGGAACTTCCTCCTATTCAGAGCAGGTCTAGAACCTGCAGAAGAATTGCTTTGATTGAGCCAAAAATTCTTAAATCTGCCTTTTCAGACTGTTACTTCAATAGCATGCTAAAGAAACTCCACTAAGATAACTTTTGATTATTATGCAAAAGTTCAGTCATTTCCCAGGAGCTGCAACAGAGAGGTCTATGGCATCTAAAAATTATTCAGAAAAGTGCATTTTTGAGATAGGTTGACCAAATTCAAAATTAATGCACACAAGAGGCATTAGAATAATTGACTAGTCAAAGTCAGTGGAAATTAGGCTCCGGGTTCCTAGGCACATACAGCCCAGGACCCCTTTTTAAAGCTCAAGTGAGACATCATAGAAGGCATCTACTATGTGCCTCATCAAATGAACACCTGGTGTGATACAGATTTCAAAATGTTACAGTTCAAGTTTTCCTTGCACTGTAGATATTGAAAGATGACACAAAAAGCAGTAACAATGGTAAATTAAAACTCACAGTTTGTGTTTGGCCCATTAAACCTGCCACTCTGAGTTCCAACAAGTATGACCCTCCACTGGCTTCAAATTTACTGAACGTTAATTTTTCATCCCTTTGCTTCCATGCCGTAAATGACAACTCAAAAGAACAATTGCTCGGTTTTCATTAGTCATTACCTTGTTCTGAGTATGTCAGGCAACTTTTTCTAAGGCCTCTTCCTTTTGTAGCATGTCACCCCTGATTTGGCAGCTTCTTGTTGTAGTTAAGGTCTACCTACAGTTTTATTTCCATTGACATTCTTTGGACATCTGCAATGACCCCATTATATTTTTCAAACTGACAAAAGCTGTTAAGTCCATATTATTAATTTTCTACCTCAGCACAATGCAAAACTTTCTCCAACACCTGATGTACCTTTTTCTCACTGCTGCATCAAGGCAGGTAAAGAGGCAAATAAGTGGCTGAGTTTTTTCCTAATGCTCAGTTTAAAGGAAAAGTATCAAAATGTAATGTTAAAATGCAATTTTCAAGCTTGTCAAAGCACAGCTGAATTAACCTAACAAACCACACACAAAAAGTACGTACATGTAGAGCACATCTGTGTGAAAGCACATTTGCATTCAGCAAATTGGGAAACACAAAAGTTAGTACTTTGAAGTGCTCTATAATTGTAACTCAGCAGCAAATTAGTCTTATGTGTTATCACCTATATTTACCGTGCACTGGTAAAATTCAAATCTATATCTATCTGACACTTTTTCCATTTTTTCTGTGTTGTGACACAGTGAAGTCAAAGCTTCTTCTCAATATTGTCCATGATTACAGCAGGAGGCACTCTTAGACACACAACTCTGAGTCTTGCCTGACTCAGACCTTTCTATACCCTGTCTGTACTATAAGTAAAATTTATTTCTCAACAATTTTGTCTCCCACAACACATACACTGCTGATGACATGCAGGTACTTTCACTGCTGCAGCTCTGCTTTTGTTCCTCTTTCCTGAGGCCTCTTTGACAGCCCCATGCTTCAGCTGTACAACTGTATGTAACTACATCACTGGCAGCATCACAAATCAGCTTGTCATTCATTTCAGGATTTACTACACTGCTCAGAACTGCACCTACAAAACATGGAGTTCTCTCCATAGTACAGATCTTACCTCCATTTCCCTGTTCCTCACTAAGTATGAGCAGCATAGAGCTTCTTCCTTAAAATCTTTTGTTCTGCTACTGCTGCTCCCAGACAGACCCTTTTATCTTGTCACCACTGCTAGAATCACTGAAATCTTGACAAACAGCCTTAATTTTTTCTACCCTGAAGAAGCTCTGCTTTGAACTCTGCTTTTGAATCTTTATTTCCCCTTACTTCAGATTTTTCTTTTTTATTCATTCCATAAAGACACTTGGAAGCCATACATTTGTAATAACAACTCTCTTCAAAATACATAACTTAGTAAGTAGGCAAACAGAAAACCATACTCTCACTAAGTCCCTCATACATGCAATGTAGCGGCATGTTTATTTCTGGCAGTATAATGTCTATAGTTACACTTCTAGCTAGTAAAAACTGCATATCTGAAAGTATTACTGAAACTACATTTTTTGCATCAGCTAATGACCAGGTTGCAAGATCGCTGCTATGTAATTATTTGATATATGGTCAAGAATTAAAATACAATAGAAATCCTACTTACTTGCTGTACTGTTTCCAGAGATGTCCTGCAAAATCAATAGGTAAAAGTTGTTAATTTTCCATAGCTCATAAATGCAGCAACAATAGAATCAAAATGAGGTCAAAAAGAGGAGCTAATGTAATAGATTGTCTTCATATAGCATTATATTGCTACTATTTTTCTTGTGGGAAAATTATCACAATGGGTTTCCACAGCTTCACTCCAGGAAGAACATGTCAATTAGAAGAAAGAGCAGGGATGCATGGAACTGCTCTCACCTGAACAGGGAATCCCAGGGTAGTGTGAAGCAGAAATGCGGTGAAGACTAAGAACATTTTCAGATCCATTCTCCAGTTCTGACAGACCACCAGTGCTTGTCCTTATCTCTTCCCCTTCCAGGAGCACTGCCGCTAGATATACCAGTGGAGCTTGCTCTGCCAGGGCTCAAAAAATCTTCACCAGCCAATGGGGATCCAGGCAGGAAGCAAGCTTCTTTTGTAGCCTCAAGAGTCAATTTAGCCTCGGGGCATCTCCCAGTGCTGCACTACTGCTGTCAGGGTGATCTATAGCATCCCTTGTCTTCATATTGCCATTCACACTGCTCTCTGGACCTTGATCAGCCTCATGCTTGTGCTGCCATGCACTTTCTCTGCTTCTTGGAGGAGCTTTCCTTAAGTGTTCAATTTAACTGGTACCACCTGGGAAGCCGTGGATAGCTTTCTGGACTAATTCTGGAGATTTCTGATGGTGGGTGATTTTTTTCTTTATGTCACAGGAAGCACATAAGGCCATAACAGTACTATGCTACTTTGGAACACATAAGAAATCACTATTCGGTGTGGTTATGTCTACATCTGTCCTGAGCAGATTTCCTTCGTGTTCCCAGTTTATAGACCCACAGGTAGAATTTCTGTTTCTTCCACTGTTTCCTGATGTTATAGGAACTCCATAATTTCTGTCAGTGTGACACTTTACAGGTGCCCAGTAGGCTTTATGACCAGCAGTCAGAGAGGGGATGAAAGACAACAGCAGCAGAAGCAGCACTTGTCATTCTCACATTTTGAGGATGATTCACTGATCCACTGCTTACTGGAGCTCACTTCCAGAAAAGGATATAGGAAGAAATGAGCAGACCTGTCAAAAAATGATTGTAGGAGGTAAACTACTGAGTCTTTTGTCACAGCGACATCTTGTCATGACCTCTTTATTGCAGCAAAGCACTGCTTGTTGAAAGATTTGCTGAAAGTGCTGTACCTGGGGAATTTTCAGGTCGCTAATGCATGCTTGTTTTGTGTCAGAGTACATTTTCCATGCGTGGAGAAGGAAACTGAAATTAAAAAGGTAGAGATTCTATCCGTAGACCGTGCCAGTGCTCAGATACCTTCAGAGCGAGTTTAAATCCACTCACACTTTCATTGTTTCTTTCTGTATTAAATAAGATGTTCCGCAATGATCTTGGTGTTAGAAGTTAGCCACGTTGGTGAATGAACCAAGAAAGAGTCAAGAAGGAGCGGAGTGGGAGAAATCTTTCACCAAATGAAAACCAGCCAAGGCTACGAGTTACAGGGAAATTGAATCTGAATTGCATTGTCAGGGATTACTCTTAATTTTACTGGATGGAAATTGTGCACCACTGGCTATTTTAGGAGAGCCTGTATTGACAAAGTCCAGGGATAAACCTTCATATCTCCACAGGGAGGCAGCACAGGAGAATACTATTTTTTTCCCTCTGGCTGAAGTACAGTGTGCCCTAGATACCTGATAGTAAAAAGCAGGGTAGCACATGGCCCTTGTCATTGTGAAAGAACAAAGATCAAGCAGGCACTGTCAGCATGCTGATCTTGCTGACACGGGCAGTCTTTGTGTCCCTCTGTGTGCATAAACGTTTGCACTAAGCAATGCTAAGTGCCTTGCTTTGTATTTGGACTTCAGTGATGAAAATCTTCCTCGTGCTGAAGCGAGGTGGTGCAACTCTGGTCTGCAGTCCTGGAGTGATTTCTCCAGGCTTCTCACTCAATACAAGGGCAAGATGGATGTCCTTGCTTACAAATGCCTTGGTATGCTAAAACATATCAAAAAGACACCACAGAATGGGACCTATGTATAATCTGCTTGCATTAGAGTTTAGAGGAAGAAAGGAAAGGTCAGATTCCCCTCAGGGAAAACCAGTCCAGAAGCAAAAGGACAGATCAGAGATACTGAAGGAATAAAGCAAGGGGTTAAACTGCAGGGTAGGAAGATCAGTAAACAGCATCTTTGTTGCTTCTTGCTGGGAAAATACTACAACCTCCCAAGTAACTGGTTAACTGCCTGTGCTCAGGAAAGGGTGAGGGAACTGGGCTGGCAAAAAGGATGCAGCACATTTTGTGCTGGACGTGCTAATTGCTAATACTCTGACATATTAAGTAGTTTGTCAGACAGATTGCTGCATGCCACCTTTTCCATATGCTAACACTAGTGATGATGGGGGAGATTGCTGTTACAATCAAGAATGCGGCTGTAAATTATGCAGCTGGAAACGCACGCACAACAGAGCAAGGGGAAGTGCTGACACATCATGCCTGCTGCACATCTCAATGATCCTATCAGTTTCTGTTTGTCCCTGCGATCTGGATTCAATATTTGGTTGTTTTCCTAGGTGCATTATTCTTGGGGAAGGAATTATCAGCAGTCCTGTTTACACTAATCAAAAAACTATCTAATTTTTCAAGATACTGCAAAAACTATTGCTTTTACCAGATCCAGTAAAGCTGGTACCTCTAGCAGAAAAACCGCCAAAGAAATTTGATTGGAACCTTTAGGAACCAAGCTAGGGCTTAGCAAAGAGGAGCCTATTTTTACATGTATGGAAGCTATGCATTTGGGAAATTTTGTCAGGACTTGAATTCTCTTGTCCATATATCCCAGATTCTGGTGGACAGCAGAAATAGCATATACTTTGCAACTGTGAAAAATGATTGGCAGGTGTCCAAAACCAAGAATAAAATATCTAGGGTTACTTGGGCAGTATAACGTATAACATAAAACATCAAGATGGAGTTACATAAAAGAAATCAGATATCTATAATTGCTAATTACTAACTAGTATAACTACTAGCTACTAATTGCGATGTAGTAAAATGCAGGAAAAATAATTCCATGAAATAAGAAAGTAGTCAAATTTATGTTGATTTAAAAATGTTTGTACTGCTAAAGGAGGTTATATGGTAGTTACCTTATCCAATTAACGGTAAAATATTATAAGGTCTTAAAGGTCTTAAATCATCTGACTCTACCAAAACCAGCCATTGAAGCAATGGTATGGTCCACAACACATAACTGAAATTACTGTGCATCACCTAGATGAACACCACTCAATTACATATACAGTTAAGTGTTAGTGACAGGTCTTAACCAATAATATATTATTTTAGAAAGATCGGCTCAATATCATTTTTCTGGAATGTCTTCTGTGTTGGGCATTTCATTATTTTGGCTCACCTTTTTTTTTTGGAATAGGAATTTCAGTTGCAGCTCAGCTCTGGGCTCATTCATTCTAAGTCCACTGGCCAGGAAGTCTGTTCCTCTGCAGTTCTTCCACTTCAATGCGTCTTAGTTTCCCTCTCTCTACTTCCAGCTGTCCTAACACTCTGTCACACAGAATTAGCTTCCTTTTCTTTGGTGTCTTTATTACCTTTCAGTTGTGATACTTTTCAGCTATAAATCAGTCCTCATACAAGTTTTTTTCTAGGCTGCCTTAAAGGATTTTCAGCCCTTTAGTCTTATAATTAAAATCTTCTTGGTTCTGCAGTCACATTCAATAGTCTTTGAATTCCTTCCAAATTGCTCATACCTATCTGGTAATGCAGTGATTAGGGGTGGACAATTTTGGTTGAATTTATGCCAGCCAGTACTGCACTTTCCTGGTTAAGACGCTTACGGCAGACTAAACCATGGCAGGTTCTGAGGGTTTCATAGGTAGCCAGCATAGACTTCAAGTCCTTGTACAGAAGAAGACTGATGTGTCATAATAGACAACTCTAGATAAGTCAAAGTGTGGTTAGAAGCTGTTTTCTCATACCTGAGAATGCACTTGTTGAATCAAAAGATTTAGATGTCCTTCACGTCCCTCTCCACACTCCTTTGTATCCTCCTACCAGAGAAGACTTGCAGTTCCTCACCCCATTTCCTATTCCACTTTCTGTCATGCTTCCAGTTTCCGAGAGGCTCCCAATTTCCTTGTCCTTGCTAACACCATCTGCAGCAGCTCCTAATTTTACATTGTTTGCAGATTCCTTAGCAGAGCACTTACACATCCTCCATAGTATTAATTACTAGCTCCAATTGTAGTTCTAGCCCTAGCTAGATGAATGTTTGCTTGCTATTGATTAGTCACTTCTCTATTCAATGAGCCAAACCTGGAAACTTTGATCTTCAGTCTGTCATCAGGAAAAGAAGGATAATGAAGAAAAAGATTTTTTAGTGATGGATTGTTCTTTATGAAAGAAAAATATGCAGTTAAAAAAAAAAAAGGAAGAAAAATTGAAAAAGACAAAGCATTGTAATTATTAAAATAAATGCATAAATAAAGTTGAGTTCCATTTCAAAATCACATTTCAAGGTCAAATTTAGTGGAAGATAATTCAGTAATTAGATTAGTATTTGAAATGATGTATGATCTGAAGATTATTTAGGGTTGGGGAGGAGAACAGAGGTGATGAAACTGGAACTTTAATTTGGACAACTCTAGTAATGAACTTCTGATTGTCTTGGGAAAAAAAAAAAAAAAAAGAAAAAGGAAAAAAAAAAACACAACAAATTCCTTTCTTTTATCAGGAGAAGCCATCTGATTTGTCTGCTGCCCTTAGGTGAGGAGCAGAGGGATCAAAGGTTTTACATGATGTTTCCAGCCTGCAGAACAATGCTAGGCTGATTGCAAAGGAATCCATGTGATGGGGTAAGGTGAGAGCTGTTGGAGCAGTGCCTGGGGTTATCTCTGGTCTCTGCCCTCTGCAGGGATACATGCCATCACACAGTGCTGCCCAAGCTGTACACTGGGGAGTTCTCCTGCCTGTATCTCCTTGAGACAGATTGTGCAATGCTAGCCAGCCCCCCTGCTTGGTTTCATCTTCTGTGAGAAAGAGTCTTTTCTCTCAAACTGAGAGGTTTTGGTCACATTAATTGTGACATGAAAGTTACCTTTGTAAGCATTTCTTTGATGTTTTAAATATGGGCATCAAAACACTGTCTCGCGTCTGCTTCTCAGATGAGTGCACGGTAGCTGTCGATGTGTGCTGAGTGAAAAGCACCAATCTCTGGTTTATTGTGCCTAGATCTGCCTGATTGTGTCTACTGATAATCCTAATCGTTATCTCTCACCCTGGAAGAAGTATGTTCCTAGCACGACCATCAGCATCAGCTAGCTGCACTTCACAGATTGTTTTTACTGTACCTCAGCAGAAAGGCTGCCCGTACCATCTATATCAATACTTCTGCTTGCTTCTCACATAGTGGCTTCCTGACTGTCTTCTCTCCAGATTTTTTGAGTATTTCAATCGGAATCTTGAGAAGGTGCTTTCAGTGTTTTTCTGAATGCAGATTCCCTTCACCAGGCAAGCCTCATTGTGATTTACGCCCGTTTACCAGGCTAGCATATAATTTTGCTTCCTCTACGGGGAGGGTAATTTGTCATTTCTCTCATGCCTCCTGGGCAGGTGAGTTTGGACACTTCCCCTGCTGTCTCTGACTTTATCTAGATCCCCAGGAAAGTACTCTGGGGAAAGTTAAAGTCTAACCTTCCCTGCCTTGTTTTAAGACAGCCGGTAACAGTGACTAAATATTGACATTGGAATGATTGGTTGATAATAAACCTTACACTGTTAAATGACAGTTTGCTCATGGCTCCCTTTCACTAAGACAGAGCTGGGGACAACAGGACACACTGTGAATGATGGAGGAGCTGCAGGGCTGCAGCGTGGAAGGCAGAAAAGGTGGGAGGCCGAAGTCTTTGCTGCCTGATGCGGGCAGGGAAGGGGGCCTGAGCAGCTCAGCCTCTGCACAGCCTAGCTGCTGCCATCACTGCTCGTTGCTGATGTCTAGCTTTGCCAAGGAAATCATTCACATTTTAACCATGTTGTCTGTCCCAGAGAAATCCCTTCATCCTCTTCCAGTTTCTGAGGGCTGCTCATTGCTCCAGGAGTAAAAGATTCCTTTCATTGCTCAGCATCGAGGCACCTGCCATCAGCATGTACAAAAGCTCCATAAATCTTTACAGATTTATCCCTCCAGCATTCCCATCTGACCAAGAAAGAAAATTTGTTCCCCTTTTCACAGCAGGAGGAGCTGAGTACGTGCACCCCTCTCTGCCCCATGCCTGAGTTTCTCCAGGCTGTGCAGGTTTCCCTCCATGAGGCCTGGCAGGACCCCAGAGGAGGCAGGCGCTGGGCCCGGGCCTCCAGGGAGCAGGGAATGGCTGCCACCCGAGCCATGACCGATCTGTTCGTGATGCTGCCCAGGGAAATTGTGGCTACATTAACCTCGGCTTACAGCTGAGATTGCATTAAATAAAAAGCTTCCCATGGGGCCTCTCTTTTCCATTCATCTGCAGAGACTCTGCTACTGGTTTCTGAATGTGTTAAAGGGACATTGCCAAATTACCTATGATTGCCATTTTTCAAGCACTCACCAGTGTACTCTATGTTGCTCAATAAACACATCAAGAAAACCCTCTCCTTCAAGAACTTGCACATGAAATAAATTAGAGAGGCTGTCCTGAAGCCTCCCGTGGGAGGGAATAGGTAAGCTATATTTTCATATTTCATTTATTTTAGATTTATGTAATTAGCTGATAGAGGCTTGTATGGCCAAATTTTAATCTGAGGGCTTCCAAGTCTAGCCTTTTGGTTTGAAATTCATCTTTGCTGTAGTTACCATTCTCCTTAGTGGACTCAGCATTGGCTTTCCAGGCTTTTATGCAGGAAAAACATTTTTTTTTTTTTTTTTTGTACTGGAAGATTTGAACTGAAGATCCAGTTTCTTACAAAGATAGATCTGTTGCAGATCTGCAAATGATACAGTGTGAGTTCATCAAGGAATCAAGGTCAAGGCACTCTAAGAAAGCTTCTACGTAGAGGCCTGCTCCCATCCTTTAAATATGTATCTCCCTTCTGTCTCTGATAAGGGATATTATAAACAGAATCTGGGAGTATATATGTATGCCTCCTTTGAAAAAGTAAATTATTCTAGCAGGAAATTGAAGAAATTGATGATGTGGAATATTCAAAGTAGTTGCTTTCTGGCTAAGGAAAGAAGGGTGGAGTATTTACCCCTTTCTTTATTCTGATAATCTTTTCTGATCTAGAAGAGAGAGGGGACCCCACGTTACTCATTTTGTGCCACCATAAAAAAAGGAGAAGACAATGTCAGAATTCGTCTATCCAAGAATTTATGAGGGCCATAGAGGCAGTCTCTGTGGCCTGTCATTAAATGAATTATGATGCTTCCCTCAAACCACTGCAATTCTGGTATCCTGAGGTTTGAGGAAGAAATACCACACTACTAAGGTGCTGGATTTCATAATGAAATAACTAAACAAAAACAAAACAAAACACAAATAGGGAAAAAAAGGAGGATGCATATCAAATGATCAAGTTAACCTTTTTACACAATTAACTGAACTATCCAGTAAAACCTTGTGTTTTTTTGCCTTATTATGCCACTAAATGGGCAGCAGTCTTGACGACCTACCAGTCCCCACAGGAACAGAGCACATGCATCTCTGCTGATGTGTGTGCTTGATAAAAGCACTCACATACTGAAACTAATGGAAATGCCCTTTGCTGTCAGACAAGGCAGTCAGTCCAAATTACGAGACAATATCTTTTCCACACTCCAGTGTATGGCTACTCCAGCAGATGGTTTGACTGCTAGCCTAGGGTGATTTAGAGAAGCCTTTCAGTAAGCACTATTTGTACTGAAATTCCTCACACTCTGCTGCTTACACATACACATTTGCTTCCAGATGCTTGCTAGCAGTAACAAACCAACTCTAAGGATACAGAAGCAGTGGCGTTTCTCCAGAGTGACAGTCAGGCACTGACACATTGAGTACTTCTCCACCCTAGTCCCACCAGAACAGGGTCTTTCTTCCGCAGGCAACTCTCCTGTCTCAGCCTGGGTTCCCGCTGGTGGTCAAGGGGCCCCGTCACCTCCCTCCAGGGCTTCTCCCGCTCTGTGCCATTGAAGCTGCAATGGACTTGCAGCCTTTCTTCATAGTGGAACAAAATGCTGCTGGGAATGAAGGTCTGAGTACATTTGGAGACCATATAATGGTTCGGTGTCCCTCTGCTAATTACAGCTGGGGAGGCAGGAGGGGAACACCAGCTGTTCCATACACTGAATAAATGTCTGGGTTAGCAGCCCTCAACATGTCAAAGAAAGGTGAGGTGTGCCAAAAGGAATAGCAACACCTGACAAAGGAAGGTGAGGTATGCCAAAAGCTTCCAGTCTTAGTCATTTTTTCTGGCAGTCACAGGGGGGTGACTTTTGGACCTGGTCACTGATACAGTTAGGTCACAGGATTATTACAGCTAGGGTTTGGAGAACGAGAAATCACAAAGCTTCAGTGTGACTGGGGTTGCAAAGGGGCTGCCAAAGGAAAGTGAGGTGTGTGAAAAACTTCCAGTCTTGAGGACTCTTGATGAAATATAAAGCTGGAAAAGAAGGACATAGGAGTCCTTGTAGATACCAAGTTCAGTATGAGTCAGTAACATGCCCTTGCTGCTAACAGCTTTTTGGGCTCTATTAGGCAAAGTATCACCAGCAGGCTGAGGGAGTACCTTTCCCCTCTACTCAGCACTGGTGAGATCCCAGCTGGAGTACTGTGTCCAGTTCTGGGCTCCTCAGTACAAGACAGACCTAGACATACTTGGAAAGAGTCAAACATAAGGCCACCAAGATGTTTAAGGGACTGGAGCACCTCTCCTATGAGGAAGGCTGAAAGAGTAGGACTGTTGTTCAGCCTAGAAGAAGAGGAAGTTCAGGGGGGATCTTATCAATATCTATAAATATCCTAAGGGAAGGTGCAAAGAGGATGGAGCCAGGCTCTTTTCAGTGGTGCCCAGTGACAGGAAGAGAGACAACAGACACAGACTGGGACACAAGAAGTTCCAGCTAAACAGCAGGAAGCACTTTTGTACTGTGCAGGTGATAGATTACTGACACAGGTTCCTCACAGAGGTTGTGGAGTCTCCCTGCTTGGAGATGTTGAAAAATTATCTGGTGCTGGGCAACCTGCTCTAGGTGGCCTTGTTTTAGCAAGGGGGTTGGACAAGATGGCCTCCAGAGGTCCCTACCAACCTCAACCATTTTGTGATTCAGTAATTTACTCACCTGGCTAGGTCTGGAGGGAAGTGACAGAAAAGCTGAAGAAAAAGCAGGACACTACCCTCCCTTTACCTGCAGCTTCGAAGTAAATTTTTATCTGCCTTCCTGCTCCTCATCTTCCTTTATGCTCATGACGTGGGGACGGTGACCTACTTACTACACTGAGATCTGAGCTCTGCAGTCTGTCCTACCTAACAACAGTGCCACTGGATGTGGTATGGCACTACATTTTGTGGAGATTAAGGTCTTTTTGCCTTCTTTTTCTTTGTCTCTGAAATGAGAAGAAGAGGGTTGGGGATCTTCGTCTCAGGGTCCATTAAAATGACATGGCATTAGAATGGCATTAGAATGACATGGCATTAGAATGGCAATAGAATGGCACTATCCATTCCACCATGGCTGGAATGACCCTAACAAGATTTTGGTGATGTTTAGTCCATCTACATTGCTGTTCTAAACAAAGAAGTAGCCTCTGAATCTAATCATAATGTGGTTTATGTTCCCCAACATTTCTGTGCAGAGCTAGCCATACTGGGAAAAGAAGTGGTAGAAAGAAGTCTTTCCTATCTACCTTGCCATGTTATTACTTAAGATTACACAACTGTTCCTGTTCTACAGACAGGAGCCGACCTTTCCCTCCTCCTGTCTGGTACCAAGTATGTCTCAACTTTGAGCAAAAATTTTGACACAGAATTCACATATTTTGCCACATTTAGGTGAAAGGCAAAACTTTAACTTTGTTGTACTTTGTTGTAACTTTGTTTTAACTTTGTTTAACTTTGTGTAACTTCTCTCCTAAATCATAGCTTTGGGGTGATTTCATCTTAGCCACAAATTTTGATATGATAATCTCACAAAATGCTGTCAGTGGAATTGGTACTTCAGAGGATCCAGGTTGTAGGGGCAACAAGAAGAACCTGACATTGTCCAAGAAGATGCAAATTGCTGCTGGTATGACAAGTACATGTCATGCTGGAGAGATCAGTGATGTATGGGCGTGAGTGATGAAGACTTTGATATATAACTGATGGTATAACAGATGTTGGATGGTGAAGGCAACTTGGATGGGAAAATCGGGAGTTTTAGTATGACTATGTTAAACTTAAGCTCATATGAAATCTCTTGGGAGAAGACATCAGTGTTAACCTGAGATTTCACATTTAAGAAGACGCATCAGTCATATGTTGCGATGGGATCCATAAGCTATGAAATAGGACAGTGGGAATGGATCAGGAAAAGGTCAGGTGGAGATAAAATATAGATGGAACAGAGTTTTGTCTTAATAAATAATGAATTCCCATATAGTGAGGGAAAGACAAGACATACAAAATGAACAGATAGAAGATGCAAAAGGAAAAAGCAGAAGGAGGGTAGAGAGAGGGTATAAATGAGTTTTAAAGGTCACAAATGTGTTCAGAAAAAAAGGACAGAGTAAATTGTCTTGTGTAAGCAAAGCGATGGAGTAGACACTGTGGAATCAAGAGTGGAAATGACTGAGGAAGAGAGTTTGCAATACGGATTTTTACTCTTTGTCTTAATTCTGTCGGATTTCTTCCTACTTTACCCAGCAAAGAGTCTCTGACCAATTTTGCAGTTTTGGAGTTTGAAAACAATTTATTCTGGAGTTTTGAGAGGGGCTATGGTACAGCTGAGGACACGGGGCTGCAAGTCAGAGAATCCACTGGGGAAAGGGTAGTACTCTTTGAAGTGTACTTTGGACAATTGGGAAAATGAAGGTAACAAATGCCCAGATCTACTGAAAGGAGCACACGTGGGAGGCATCCTTTCAAATTTTTCAGTTCAGGTTAGAGGAAGGTTCTGCCATGTCTCCTTTAGAGATTAAAAACTGTGTAAGAAGCAAGTACAGTCCTCTGGGACAATCACAGGCATGACCCCGTGCTTTCCACCACAGAAGTGCCTAAATCTTGAAGCTGGTGGCTATCTCAAGATCATGTAGATTAGGCTGGACTGCGATGCTGCCCATAATGGTGCTGATGGAGTGTGAAGTGTGAAAGACCTATTGTCCTGTTTCACACCAGACAACATTGATTCTGAGTAGCAATTACCTGTCAGACTTGATGGGGACAAGGCCAGATCTGCATTATGATCTCAATTTGAAAAGCTAAAAATAGCATATATTTCTGCAGACAACAAAACAATTCCCAGTCTCAGCTATTTCAAAGGAAGGCATGGAGGTCAGGTGTCACAGCAGTGAAGCAGGAAGGATATCATAAAAATGGAGTCATGCCACTCTTCGCACTTAACTCACTGTCAATAAACTCAATAGAAAATATCTATCCTGTCAGCTGAAGGCTGTTTTCTGAAAAGGCTGTTTTTGTAGAAAGCATTGGTAAGGTCTGTTTGTTTCTTGACTGGAATGTCTGGGTATGTGATCATGTGCACCAACTATTTATATCAGTGTTGACTGAAATTTGTATAATAGCAGTGTTATAGAAAATATTTCAGAAACAGAAAAAAAAAAGTGGGTCAAAAGCAATCTCTAGAGGTAAACATGAACAGAAACATAATTTTTGAACTCCAGAACTAGAAACTGAGAGTCTCTCTTATCTATAACGTTTTCTTCTGCTCTTTTCTCTATATCAACAAACAGAATCAAGCAATCTTATGAAAACATCTCCTATGGTATTCCTGATATTAATAATAGTACAAATATCACTGCAAACTGATTCATTATCTGGCATTAAGAACGACTGCTGAGGTACCGGCAGCTTCTGCTGATGGGAGTACCTAGCAAAAGACCTTGACAAACACAGTCAGTGAGTAGACAGCAGACCAGCTCACAGTCTGTCCAATGTGATTTCCTATCCATGCCTCTTTGACAAAGGTAGGGACTACATGAAAATTTTGACCAAGACACAAAGGAGATGTGGAAAGAAAGAATAAAAGTCCAAAAGCTGCTGCCAAACTGCCACTTTACATAGGTCAGTGACTCAAAATAACATTTCTAGAAAATAATCTGTTTTTTTTTTCCAGGGTTTTACCTAAAAAATATAGGAAACAAAATGTGTACAGTGGCATATGCTAGAATAGCCACTCAGGGTTAGGCCATGGCCTCTGACCCAGTCTCCTCTCTCTGGCAGGGGCCAAAAGTGGCTGCCTAGAAAAGCATATAAGAATTGGGCAAGTATACACAATATTTTCTCTTTGTTTATTTTAAACCTGGATCCTGTCTGAATCTTCCCTGTTGTTCTTATACTGAAATTGGGAATTTGATCTGTAACCGCTTTCCCCAGTACACTCAGGATTTGAGAGACCTCTTTGTTTTCCCTGTTCAGTATCTCATTTCCAATCTGGAGAGCTGGCTTGTTTATTCCTTACCCAGAAGCTGTTCCACACATCTGATCATCTTTTTTGATCTATAAACTTTTTTACTTTGGCAACATCCTTATTTAGGTTGGAGAGACAAGAACAACACTTAATGGCTAAGGGAAAGGCAATCTGCTCCCAAAACAGAATCAACTCACAGAAAAGCAGATGAGGCTTTGGCCATTACATTGCTTGTTTGCTTCTTGCGCTGCAGTGAAAAACATGGCAGTCTTTTTCATGACTCTTCCTCTTCTTTCCCTGAACATTTCTTCTGCAGTGACAGTGGTATCTGTGATATGAGAGGCTGTGGGATGGAGACACAGGCTTCAAGGCCTACTTGGAGGATGGCTTGCCTCCTTGGCCTTTCTCCAGTCCCCCTGTATTGAATCTTTGCAGATGCCACTTGTCTGGGATCAAGCAGTATATTTTCTCCTCTTTCATGGGGAACTGAATTATGAAGCAATTAGGCAGTAGAACCCACTTACTTGATTTAGGAGCACAATGACACCTCCTGAAGACCTGTTGTTGCTTATTGTGTTCAGAATGCTTAATGCCAAGCTGCACTGTATGTCCTTGGGCATGGCTCCCACAGACTTTTGCTGCAGATACGAACACTCAGATCGAGTGTATCAGACCACAAGGCATCAGGCTGGATGTAGAGAAAATGAGAAAGAAGCACATCATGTATATTTCCAGCTGCATAAACTGTAAGATCAGCCTGCAATTGGAATCATATTTTTCTTTATTAACTTCTTCACTGAGATGGAGGGGAACTCAGAAAACAGCTGCTTTCAGTACAAAACACAGATTTATTTGTAGAGAGAGTGCATCTTATCAGCAAATTATCCAGAGATTATTTGGATATATTATTTCAAAATAAAATAGTGTGTGATCCTGTACACTTTATCCTATTTAAAGACAAGGCTGACAAAGAAGTGGATAGAACTAAGGCTTTATAGCCAATATTCATTCTTGAATTTCATGGCTTTGTGACCTTAATATAGCTAAAGACATCATTTTAGCTAAAAGTATGATATCTCGTTGCTTTTCTCTGCAAAATGTCCTTTACAGCAATGGCATTGTAAAAAATGAGTATCTAGCATAATAACCAACTCTTAGAAGTGTAAGAAAAGATATTGTTGCCTCTAGGAGGCAGCATTTTATTGCAAATACACTTATCATATAATTTAGTGCCTGACACTTCAGAAGGTTTTCAGGCTTTTCAAATCTCCTGTGATTATTAAAAAAATATATATAGCAGAAAAGAAGTAAACATTTACATTTGCAATGGAGCTGTGTGTGTGAAAATGAGTTCTGCTTCTCCAACCAACCAGAGACAATTCTCAACTGAAAAAGAGATAATCAGGCACAAAATGTGCTCCTTGGGTTCCTGTTTTCCTGGGTTTTGAATAGCAAATTAGCAGAATTTGATGGAAAAGCAGAATATTCGGGTTATTCTTCTGCTCCCCACAGGACACCCTCCCTAGGAAAACATCTGCTCATTTGTTTAACCTCACCTGCTAAATGTGTACATATTTAATCTTGTACATACCACTTTCCTAAACCAGGTCCTTCAGCCGCATTTGTAGTGGTTTGGTGTTCTTTCACCCAGCTCTGTCCTGAGCTGGAGATGGCAATTTCTTTCTGGCCCACTATTACTGAGCTGCTAAGACCTCATGCTAAAGCAGTTCCCCTGGTGAAGCACAGACCTTGTTTTCCTGCTGGGCGTTGTGGTGTGATGTGACTTGCTGAAGCACAGCTGCCTTTCTCTCTGGAGATGGCGATGGCCCCTTAGTGCTCTCAGAGGAATTGCGATTTTTTTTTTTTTTAATCTGCCTCACATGTTAATACTCTTACAACATCCTAAGTGGGCCCAATGTAAACGTGGATCAACAGTGGAGTCCAGACTGGTTTGTGGCTTAAATCTTTTGTAACCCTCAGAAACTAAGTAGTGTTCATGATGGTGAGTTGGCCTCAGTCTCGACTTTGGTATTGTTTATGCATGATGTACAAAGCTTTTAATTCCTAATTTATCTTCTGATCAGCTCAGCAACATGAGTTGCTCTAACTTCATGGGTTAGTAGCACACAGAAAGAAAAACAATTCCTCACAGTTACTTCAGTTAGTTTTTCTGGGAGTTATTACAACCAGTTTGGGTCTTTTTAATGTGTGAATAAGATGACTGACAAATAAACGGGGAAGTCCTTATGGGAGGTTATATGAAGCAGATGGATAGATTTGTGAGTGAAAAGTCCATGAGGACTCATTGTGGTCCTGTAGTCTGACCCTCTGTACCACACAGGCCATTGATCTTCTTCAGTTTAACTTGTGATTTAATGAAAATAGATAACTGAAAAACAAGTTGCATACAACCAGTCTTGACTTCAAAACTGCCCATGATGGAGAACCCTCCACAATCCCTTGGAAATTGCTCCTGCACAAATTATGCCCATTGTTAGAAATACGCAGCATGCTTTTAGCCTGAGTTTGTCTGTCATCAGCTGCTGGCCATTAGCTCCTTTTAACGCTTTGCTTGCTTGACAGAAGAGGACCTCTGTTATCAAAGATTTATTACCCAGCTGGGTACTTATGGATTCTGTCTGAGTAAACCCTTAGCCTTTCCACTTACAGACTGACCTTGAGCCACACTCCAATCCACTTGCCTCCCAGCCCTCTATTCATTCATGTAGCTCTTTCATGGATGCCCTCTAAATTGTCCAGCGATCTGGTGCTCTGCCCAGCAGAGTGGGGTGCAGCTTTGCTCCGCAGCAGTGCCACCAATGCCAAATACAGAGGTTACAGGCCCTTCCTATTTCTGCCCAGTGTTTTTCCTCTCACTCTCCTGTGGATCACACACTACTCTTCCTGACCACTTTTGTTCTTTGGCTCCTTCTCCCTCCTTTCTAATGCTGGGCCTCCCATGCTGGGAGCACTGCTCATGCTCTCTGTCCTGACATCAGACTTTCCATTTGGCCAGCAGACTGCCACTGCTCTTTGCTTCTCTCTGGCTGTTTGTTTCCTTCATGTCACCCCTCTGTTTTCATGTAACTCATATGACTTGGCACTGGCAATTTAGACTTCCTCCAAGACACCAATGAAGATGTATACAAGAGGGGCAGATTGCTCTTACAGTTGTGTTTTCAAACGTGCTCACTTCATTAGCTTTGAAAATATAGAGTATGTCCCAGGTTATCTGGTATTGTTTAATTCCAAAATCAAAGCAGAGTGGTGGGGTTTGAAACTTTGCTTCCCAGCTTGCCACAAGGGATGCAAGAGCTATACGGCAGCCAGGTTCACAGCGGGTGCTGGTGACAGAATCCACGTGACAGTCTCTGAAATAGGTACCAGACAGATTTTTTCCATAGATCTCCTGAGTCCCACAGATCTTGGTCTCACGCCAGTGCAGTGTCACACTATGGAATCATTTACCATGAGCCCTATAGCAACTAGCTGTACCCTTTTGCATGCTAAATCCTTTTTGTCATCCTAAGGACATAAAAGTGGCAAAAGGCTACATGCCTAGCTGGCATGTACTCCTCTAAGTCTGGAGGCCTCAGGAGCACTGTCTCTATTTACACCAGCTGAAGCACCACAGCCTGAAACTCACTTTTCTTGAGGATGGTCATCATGTATCTCCCTTTTAGAAAACAATTCTTCATTCTTCCCTTATTTATTTCATTTACTTGATTTTTTATATATAGGTCTGTTTCAGTGACATTGATGGATGGGCCAAGCCCACATTCCTCTCAAAAATCTTCCTTTTTTGCATATAAAAATGTAGACAACTGCTTTATTTTAATAGCACTTCAAAAGATTCTTTCAGTGGTCTGTAAGACTTCACCATCTGTTGAAGGAAGAAAAAAACCCTGCCTTAAAGCATTTACAACCTGAGGCCACAGAATACAAAAGCTTGAGGAGGTGGATGTGGTCACTGGAAGCACAAGCCTTTGTCCTTCACTTTTGTTTTTGCTGTGCTTTTTTTTGTTGCTGAAGAAACACGACAGCCATATGTGGTCCTCTGTCATTAATTGACACTTTCAGTGCCTACGGTTGGGTGGTGTGAACACCTTGCCATTGTCTAGCAAGCTCTTTTAGACCACCATCCTGTTCAAACTGTCCCGTATCTGCAGCACAGAATTTCAGAATCTCATAACGAGTTGATACAAGAGAAAACATGAGCTTACACCTTCAGGCTAAATCTGACTTGTAAAAGGATTTCTCTTTCCAATTTCCTTCTGCTAACTCACACCTCTGCCTCGTGAAATGCCTCAGTAAAAGTATCTGCCAAGTACCAGTCCCTGACAGAGTGGGTTGAGTCTGGGAAAATAGTTGGCAACCATCTTTCATTCAGAAGTATGTGTCTTCTGCTTCTAGAATAGAAGTTGCAAATCCTAGACCTGCTTATTTTAATTGTTGGAAATTGCAGTAAAGATCTTTTTTGTGCTAAGGCATGAACTGCAGCCAGGCAATACAAAAGCCCTTCTAATTCTCCATGTGATCTGTAGTAACAATTCTTCATTCAGAGAAAGCCTCTTTCACATAGCCAATGTACAGAAAGCCCAAAAAATATCAGTGAAAAAGCTCAAAACAGGAATAAAGAATCTGTAAGCACCTAAGGTTGGCCAGTGCTTAATGTTTTGTCATCAAAAAAACATATTACTGTCTGAAGTATCAGGAGCTGAACACCATGCTAAGGAAATGTTTAACAACTGGAGTGGACTAGTTACAGTCAGCTTCATCTTTTCTCTGTTGTTAGCGTTATCAGCCTGAGAAAATCAATTGTACCTTCTTCTAATCATAATTTTAGCACAGGAACATCCTTGGATTTATACGTACTCACCATTACATGTGGACTCTTGAGCAGGTGGGCAGCACTGATGTTGTCCTGAGGCATTTTACCTCTCACGCAGCTCTGGAGGTTATAAAAAGGTTGAAGTTATAAAAAGCAACAACAAAGCTATCAATCCCATAGCATGGTCCTGGAGTTGACAGGACTCCAGCAACTGCCAGTGAAAGAGAATAATGTCCATGCTGTAATGTGCAGGGGTGGAAGGTGGGACCCACCAGCCCTGCTTCATTCCTTCAGTGCCTCTTGGAGGTGGAATGGGACAATTTCTCTTTTAATGAATGCCACATCTCTCTATGCTTTGTCTATAAAGATGCAGGCCATTGTCCAAGGATTGTGCTCTTTTTTCCTTGTCTTACATCTCTGTGGTGGTACTAATAAATCTAGCCAGGGCAAATGTTCGTAATACAAATGTGTCATAAGCTGGGGCCCATCTTATAATCATGGATATGCTTTTGTTCTTATTATATATATTCTTGTACCAGAATCTGGAGAAAATATATGGTCAGAGTGACTGTAAAATATGTTTTCAGTCCTGAAAACATATTTCAGCCCATACACTTTAGCTTGCAAATACAGGCTTTCATCTTTCCACCTTGCAAGTCTCTTTCCAAAGGCAGAGATGACAAATAAAAAAGCAATGTGATTCTGGGCATCAGCAATGTGAATGGCCAGCAAGGAAGGTTGATAGCCTGGCCTTATTTTAGTTTACTTTTGCCTTAAAGAAAAAGAAGCAACTGTATTATTTGGTATTGAAACAAGCAGCAAGTGTAAACCTGAATTTTAAATACATTTACGGTGCAAATTTTTTAAAACAGCATGTGCTGAAAATAAGCAATGATTATAGACAGATGCAGTGACTGTATGTGCCAAGGCTAGTTAAATTATGTATCTGTACCAGTGACATCCATCAGCGCACACAAAAAATTCTTCAGTCTTTGGCCTGTCGCTTGTAAAAGCTCGCATACTGTTCATATTCCATGTTTAGCAAGAGTTGTTTTGTTTTCCCTAGCAATAGTAGCAAAAGGCTGTTGCATGGCTATTATTTATTAAAATATGGTATCTTTGTTCCTTTTTTCATTTCACAGCATATATAATTTCTGACAAGGGAAACTTCATATATGAATTGCTAGAAAACATTTTGGAGAGCTATGTTAGTAAATTATTATCTTGCAGAGAGATTTTTATCTGGCCTTTCTTCCATAGCCTATTGCAAGCAGTTTTTATGTAATTCTCAGAGCAGCTTGAAGCAAACACATGAAAAATGCATCTCATGGATGGGCTGAATGCCTTCTCCACTACAAATCTCTGTCAACGTTTTCTACCCTTAACAGCATCTTCTTTTTCATATTGTTTCCAAATCTCAGGGATTTCTGATTTAGCTCTGTTAGATTTGACAGAGCGCCTTGAGAAAGTACCCAAAGGCATCTAAACAGTGTGTCCAGTCCTTTTCATCCTCTTTCAGACTCTCCTCTCTTCTATCTCCCTTCCTCAGTGGCAGAAGGCCCTGATGATATGGCATATTCTTTAAGATGACACCTCATAGTACTATGATTACAGCATTACCAGTTCAACTATCGGCTGAATGAAGAAGCTGCATGTGTTAGTTAAGTCAGCAAATGGTTGCAAAAGTCTGCCTGTGTCAGAGAAAGTTCAGATCTGCAGAGGTGACCACAAGGATGATCTTCAAGGCTTTGGAAGCTCCTGAGCCATGAAGACAAGGAAGCAAATAAAGCATTTGTCAGTTTCTCAATCCCCTTTATGTGATGTTCTTCCCACTACTGTCCTGGTGTGGTCACTTTTACGTTCCTGTATAGACAGAAGACAAAGCTCAAGGTTTTCCTGCTGTGGGCTGAGCTGGAAAGGCCAATTTCCACAGGCTCAGCCGTGTATCAGGGGATTGTCTCTGCTTAAGGAGTCTGTCATGATTCTCTTCTTGACAGGGGGTGGGAAGTGGGGGGCAGGATGTGTATCTGGCAAACCTCGTAGGGCAAGCAGGAGGCAAGATGATGGAATGTGCAGTATATCCATAAGGGTGTTGCAGAGTTAAAAGGAATCTTTAACAATTAAAGTGAGAGTTAGATGTGTGAGGGAAGCTTTGTGAGAAGGAGGTGAATATGTCAGCTACAATTGAGCTGAGTGGTCATGATTAAGGTATAAAAGAACCAAAAATCATTTAAAAAAGCATGTCACAACCTGAGCTGCAGAAAGATAAAAAAAAAAAAAAATATGTTTTTCTAAACATATTTATGTATGTAGTTCACTTTTTTTTTTTTTTTTTTTTTTTTTTTCCCTGATCCACAGGCAGCAACTGCATTCCAAAATAGAAAGACAAAGAAACTCCCAGCAGAACTGGTTACTTTTTCCAGAGCCATATAAGGAATATTTTGCTTCTTGCTTACTAGTTCCACTCTGACCCAGATATATAGTGACCCAAAATTATGATCATCTTTTGGCCACTAGGTACCCCTTGTGAATTGACCCAGAAAATGGTTGCACATGTCACAAAAAACACATTGAGAAATGGCATTGGTTCTCCTCTTCCCCAATTTAGGCAGTCTGTGATAGAAGGAAAAAATAAATGAATCAAAGAAAATCAGTCACCCTCTCACCTCAAGAGAGAGCTGCCTGAGAGGGATGCGTGGCCCTTCAGGTCTATTCAAGTGGGTTCCTTTCCTCTGCTCATCAGCCCACTGCCTCACACCGGTGTAGTAAGCGCTATGACTAATATGCAGCATATGTTGTTTGCTCTCTCATCCTCTCCAGAGGAAGCAGCCTATGTGCCAGTGTGTCTTGTTTGATAGGGTTTTCTGCTGCCTTTTTGAATAGAAGTGTTGCTCTGCATTGATGCTGGAGAAAGCAGCTCCAAACGGCGCAGACCCTGTGCTCTGAGGGGAAGATGGTAGGGTGTGGGACGGTGCTTATTTCTTGCAGCTGTTCATTCCCCAGCCTCTGAAGAGAGGTAAAGTTTTGCCTGACATACATGCCAGCTTTGCTCTGATTATATAGTGCTATCATGCAGTGAAATCATAACTGGGGTTCTCAGACCAGCACCTTTTGGCAATCAGTATCTTTGCCTTAAGACAGAAAAAAAAAATTAACCTTTTGAGCAAAATAGCAGGCTAGACATCAGGATAGCTAGAGAGCAGATTAAACATTTGGATGCACTTTCTGTGAGTTAGCTAGCAAGGCCCAGCCCCTTCTGCTGACGTCTTTCCTCTCTATCACACATCAGACTTTTCCCAGTGGAGCTGGAGAACAGGCTTCAATGAAAACTGCCTGTTTGCAGCTATATGGAGATCGCAGGCACCACAATCACTATTTCTTCCACCTGACCTGGAGCAGAAACTCCATCATCAGGATAGAAATGTAGCCTTGTTGCCTAGCAAAGGTGGGATGATTTATCTCTGTCTCTAGATTGGTCCCTTTTCCTTGCTGCACAAGAGAATTGTTTTCAGACTTCCAAGGAGAATGAAGCCAGGCTAAAAATCACAGTGGATGTGTGAGAGCTGCTCTCCCAGGGAAGAGAAGGAGTCACAGGTTTTCTGTGCTTTTTGTTTCTGTGCAGCTCAGGACAATGGTTTTATCTGCCCCAATTATAGCCCTTGGGGCTACCTTAGGGACTGCAACTAGCATCCTTGCACTCTGTGGTCTCACCTGCTTCTGCAAATGCAAGCAACCTGGGAAAGGACTCTCAGAAAAGGACCAAGATGAGGACATGGAAAATACTAAGCCCAGTGTGCTTCAGCCAGCCCAACAAGTAAGACACGATCTCTTCTTTACTCTGTGATTTTTCTTTAAATGCAGAGGGTGGGAATGCAACTTCTCTGTTAGGCTACTCAGCATGTGATTTATACTGCATATTTATCTGCTTACCAGGTTCAGGATGTAACAGCAGGTTAATGGGAGGAGAACTGAGGGGAGCACAGAGACGGGAGCTGGGTGACCCACAGAATTGTCAGAGCAGGAGACAGCTGCCACACTGCCAAAGAGAAAGCTACTAATGGCAAAAATAGGGGAGAAGGACTCCAAATGCTGCTCAGCTGTCAAGCTAGATCACAAGGGAAATCGTTTCCTGAGGAGAGAAGGCTGGACTTTACTAGGTGGCACACAGCATTGGAAAGAGGAGATGACTCCTGCTGGGATCTCCTGCAACAGCTATTTCTCTGAATCTGTTCACATTATCTTATGATTCCTGCAGGATAGTTCTCTGTCAACAGCTGGTTTCTTGTGAAAATCATCCCTTCTCCTCCCTCTGCCCCCCTCTAACCAGAGGAATTAATTGTGTGTGAAGTCAAAATCAGCCATTGAAATGATAATAAAAACACTAGTGAGAATCTGGAGTGTGAGGACCGGACAATCTCAGCACACTGAATTGCTTTTTTACTTACAGTAAGAGCAATGTGACGTACCAGTAACATCAGGCATCCCCATGTGTCCTTCTGTCTTGTTATAATCCAAAAAATCCCATGATTTATTTCTGAGCCTAACGAAAGAGAGAGCAATGGGAATCACAGAACACTTTTGGTATCCTTATTATTGGAAGCTGTCATTCAAAGTCAGATTTTTGACAGATTTTTTTCAGGTCGACTATGGTCTTCAGCAGGAGCTATAGCACTGGGCACTCTCTGAAAGTATTACCTGTTTGCTGTTTCTTTTGGTGTTCTTATGTGCCTAATTCATTTTCAGTTTTATCTAGCCATTCAACCAAATGTTATGCCATAGCAGACAAGTCCAAAGGCCAATGATCCATTGTATAAAGGTCTTTGTTTGCCTTTTAATGATCTGAGGTGCCTATTATTTTTGTATTATTAAGGAGTGTAGTGGGAGTCCTAATTGAACTTCTCTGTAATGCTTATAATTACATTTTCAGTCTCTCTCTTGATACTGCTCTAAGGCTCTCGGTAAAGATCCCTGGCATCCTCATGCTCCTGTTGCAGTTTGTTCTGAGGAAAGAAGACCAAGTCTACTAATTGTATTTGTAAAAGCTGGCGCAGAGTAGCATTACATTAGCTACTATTTACTGGGGATGGGAGTAGGCTCTGCTGGCCATGGCGGAACATCTGCACTGAGCTTAGGACTTCTCCAGAAATTGCTGCTAATTCTGAGCATTCATCCACAAGCATGGCCAATACTGGTTTGCATTTTCCTAGTTTTTGTCTATCGTCTTTGATAGTTTTGTCATGTCCTTTCTAGTCTCCTTTCTTGTTTAACCCATAAAAGTGGGTTAAACAAGACAACTCCTGTATAAAGTAGGATGTACAGCAATGTTGAGATTTTCCATCTTTACTGTTAAAATGAATGAGAAGTGTGTAACTTTGACAGTCATATCACTTTGCATAGCATTTTTTTCTAGCTGTTAGTGTCTGGGACAAAACTACCTACAGATAACTTCACCAATCTTTTCCTACAAGAGATTTTTTTTGTTGGTGTTTTTTGGTTTTGTGTTTGTTTTTACGCTTGAAAAACTCTTAAATCTTAACCCTAATTCAATCATTGGAATGGGCATATTCTTTTACACAGCCTTTTGGGAAATATTTTAGTAAAATATTAATCCAGTCTGGAGCTTGTCCTTCAGGCTATCATCTCTCTTGCATGACTGAAATAACTACCAAGTCACCATGAAGTCCAGTTAAGCCTTCAAGTCCATTTAAGCCAGCAGTACCCAGCACATCATAGGTTATGGTCCTCACAATATTTCTATACTCATCAAGTTTTGCCTTAACTTAATCCAGTGTTTGACCAATACAGAATCAAATTATTCAACCTACCCTCTGTGCATCAGTCTTTCTTGAATGATTGTATGCTTTTAGCATTGTAGACTTTCTAATTAGAAGTATGACTCCTAATGCTACTGTTTTGCTGTTTTGTCTTCTTTTTTAAAAAAGAAATTTGGTCAAATTATAGCAGCTGAATGAACATTCTGTCAGAGAAAGTGCAAAATGTTCTTAGTTTGCATATTCTGTATGTTTAACAATTCTTTACAATTAAAATAGTTTTGTTGCCAGGAACATGCATTCATTCTCCTGTCACTGATTCAGAATTAGTCTATATTCCTTGAAGGAATGAACCTCAAATTGAGTTCTGAGCCTGTATCTCAGTTTTGTCATCTGTGTCTACATTTATTAATTGTCCTGTCAGGACTTTTTTCCAACTGCATTAGTACACTGTTCTGTCCTAGTCAGTGTTTGGCATACTTAATTATTGAAGCCTGTCAGGGCCACTGATTCTGATAAACAGAGATGACAAAAGAAAGATGAAGCAAGACTGCATTTTACCCACTTGGCATGTCTCCCATGACACTGATGCTTGTATTTGCTATAGATAGAGGCTCCCCATGGACATGCCCTGCATATTTGAGAAGGAAGAGTTCAAACACAAAGATACATCTACAGAACAATTAATAAGTGCTGTAAATTTGCAAAGTGTCAGCAGTGGGTGCAGATTAAACATGCCTAAACACATCCAGCAGTGGCAGCAATCTAGTGCATTGTTTGAGTGACGCTGGGCAGGGACCCAGAAGGGTCAGCTGGAGCATCCTAGCTAATTTTGTTTTCTTTGCTTTCACATGTTTTATGCAGAACTGTATGAGTTTTTCTTTATTTAAGATAGTGCCACTGATTTGCAAAGGGAACTTCCATAGGATACTGCTCTGTAACTAGATTAGCAGACAGCACTTGGGTACAGAGCTGGCAGCAAAGATAATAAACAGAAGCAGATGCAGTTGGAAGGGGGGGTGGGCTAGTCCCACTGTGCTTGCATATGTCTCTCATCTCTAATTCTGCAGAGCAGACAGACTAGAAGAATATTTAGACCCAGTGGAGCTCTTAGTTGCTGTGTGCTGATGGATTTCCTGACTAAATGTCTGGCTTTTAGTAAGTGGAGAAAAGATTATATTAACAATACCTCACATTTGTATAGTGTTTTTCATCCCAAAGGGTCCCAAAGTGCTTCATGTACACAGCTACCCAGGCGTGCTGATCTGGTATGATGCTCAGTGGCTAGTAGGACAGCATCCTTATACAGAGGGCTTGGGAGAGAAAGAACAGCAGGCACTGGCTGCCATGGCAGGTACTTTGTGCATGTTAGGAATCTTTGCAGAACAAAAATGACCTATTTTTTTCAAGCTATTGTCTAGCTTTTCCTAACATTTTTTTTGGTTGGTCTGATTTAATTTTGAAGAATAGAAAACCACACTTGAAACTTGGATGAGTAACTTCAAACTTGCTATGTATTTTAGTACTGATGAGGCTCACATCTCTCAAAGAGGGATCTCACTACATTTCTATTATAGACCAGCACTGTATGACTTAGCTAATATCTAAACTCAGCTGAATGCTAGGTGGGGATCTGCACACAGTGACGTGATTCTTTTTCAACTCCTATTTCAGAGTCCTTGAAATTACGCAAGAGAAAATGCTGTTATGTAGTAGACTTCCTAAACACCAGTGTACTGGCTGTCTTGAGAAGATGGAGTCTCTGACCTAATTAGCTTTTTACCACTGCTAGTGTCCATGAAACTGTAGTTTCATGGACTCTATAAGCAGACTATGATGAAAGAGCTACAGTCTAAGACTGCTCTCTTTCTTCAGCTCTGTTTCTTAAGGAATAGGTATGCTCTCCCTCAGGACATCTGAACTGGGACCACAAAGTCCCAACACAGACAAGTGCCTCAGGGCATCATCTACATTCATTATTAACAGGAAACAATGAGACTAATGAAAAACTTTAATTACAATTACAAATGCCTTTTGGCTGTCCCTCACTCTAAACTTAATGCAGAATAGGTTGGCAGGCAGTGGGGTTGGATGAATCCCACTCACAGTAATCAACCAAATCCCACTGCACAGTAATCAACCAAAATGGCAGTTTTACTTCTCCTTTTTGTCTTTCATGTTTTGGAAACATTAATCAAATCTGGTGAGAGGGTCAGAGTCATTTTCTAGTCAACTTTTGTTCTGTTGATGAATTCAAATATGAATGAATCAGGAATGATTTCAGTTGTGAGGGGATTCTTTCCTGGGACATAAAGAAAACATGACTGTTACATTCCTCTAAAATATTTTTCATTGTCTGAGGAGAACGTAATTCTTTGTGCCAACCTTTGCCCAGTCTGCCTGGGCATTACACCATCTTTCAAGTTCTTCCATTGATACTAGGGTCAGCAACCAGCAGAGAAATAAAACGTTAAGAAGTAACTCAGACAAATCAAAATGTCAGTCCCTGTATAATAAAAGAGAACTGTGTGTCTGAGGGTTAGGTGGGGCTCTGGTCCTTAGAAACAACAGATGTTTCTTGCTGCAACCAAACATCTGTAGAGGAGTGACTCTGAAAGAATGTACACCAAGTAGAAGGGTAACAGATTTGGCAAGAAAATCTGGGCAGCAGCTTCTCTAACCAAAGAAATAATGAGAGTAAGAATGACCAAGGGCACCATATTTTCTCCCTTTGTCTCAGCTTGTTTAACAGTGAAAGAATCAGAAGAATTAGTGTAAGGTAATAAACAACGTTTTAACTTTTCAGTTCAACATTAAGAAAACGGCAGAGCCAGTCCAGCCTCGACCACTTCTGAAGTTTCCCAACATTTATGGCCCCAAACCAGTGGTAACTTCACCTGAAATTGTTAACTACACACAGTATTCCTTGAAGACAACAGAAGAACCAGTTACTGGAAAACATACTGTTTTGGATGAGAACAGGATGAAGATACAAGTCAATGAAGAGCTTTTTGTTCTCCCTCAAAACGGTAAGAACATTTGGTCTTCAGACTACAGATTGCTTTTCTGGGTATAGATCTGTAACACTTTTGAGAATAATGTGATTGTAATTAGAGAAATAAACATGGAAATGAAGACACGGGGTGCTTTTCAATCTCTTATCATAAACATTATGAATTCTATTTTAAGTATATGTGTTTAATAGAAAGTAATCATAGAGCACATTAGGACATTCAGATAACAAGGACATAATTGCAACTAGTTGTTTTTTGTTTGTTTGTTTTTGCCTAAAAGTGCAAGAATTGCACCCTTGTGTTGAAGAATCTGACTCTTTGGAAGCAGACATTTTGTAGAAAAACATGTATTTAGAGTAAAGTTTTAGTGAGAGCAGTTGCCACATTATGGGTGGAATACCTGGCCAAAACTAGGCAGAGTTGCTCCTCCAGAAGAAATGCTATCTGTCCAGCAACTGTCCCTGTCAGGGACATCGGCAGCATTGGTTCAAACTTGTACTTTAGTTTTCTTGCATCTTTACTTCCACCAGTTCTGTGAGATGGTCTTGGTTTGTTGTAATGTGAAGTGAAACCAAAGGCTGACACCAAAGACATTTTTGCCAAACATAATTTTTGTTTTCCAGCCAACCCAAATGGTAGCATGCCAAAGCCTGGAACATAAGATTCCTGGAGCATACGAGAAAATGCAATGTTAATTACATACATCTGGCAGTAAGTCTGGGTTGCTTCCATACTGATTTTTACCTTCACAGCTGTCTTTTTAACAGCATAATTGACTCTTATGGTTACCAAGTTACCACATTAATAAAACCTTACTGAAGATTTGCCAGAGGCACAATGCCATCTGTCATGATTTTTTTTAGAGCATTTATTTTTTAAAATTGCTTGAGATTATATTTTTGTCCTTCAGGGAAGAGGATTGCCACATGCATCCCTCCACCCTGAGACTTACGAGTATGCAAAAGCAAGGAGTACCATGAGAAGCAGCTGCATTAGAGAAAAAGACTGTCTGAGCCACATCCTTCAGTGTCAGGAAGAATATTATAGGGTGGAGAGCCTGAAGGATGATTGCTGCATGTAGGATAAAGCTTTACATAAATGTGTTGGTGTGAGAGCCTCTCTGCACTGGTAATGGCACAACTTTGCTTCCTTCTGTGCCTGATTTCATAGCTCAAATATTGCTGAAATTAAGCCAGATTTGTTGCATTCTCCTTTTGGTGCCACATTGAACAGATACGGACCATGGCTGAGACTTCTAGGAGGAAATGTGCTGGTCCCATTATTGTTGTCTGTGTGAGTCAGGACTGACCTTGCAGACAATAGATTTTGATGCCAAAAAGCTGTGGCTTCCCTTTTGGACTTGCCATTTGCTTCATTTCAGTATGAAATATGTAGCCAGCTTCAAAATCACATGTGGAGAAACTGCCTCAAAGCTTCCCAAGCTCATGATCTTCAACCTGGTTAAGTGTTACCTGAATAAATGTCATATTGGCCTTCTGCATGACAAAGTCTATAGAGTTAATTAAAAAAAAAAAAAAAAGTTATAGAGGTCTGAATTAACGCACAGAACACAAGATGCAATTCACCAATGTGTGTAACAAAACAAACAAACAACAAACCAAAATAAAATGCTATAATGGTATAAAAACATAGTGTAGTTTAAAACAAACAAAAAAACCTATCTATATAAAACAAGAGTGTAGTTTAAGCACCTTGACTTAGGCACAAGGTAAAAGAGCGAATGTGTGAATCAACTTAGAGCACACAATGGTGAGGAGAGCAGGATGGTTGTTCAGGTGCTGTAGAAGACCTGAAAGTGTGAGAAGAGAGAGCAAGAAGGAGATTCGGTGAGGGAAGAGGAAGGAACATAAGTGTATACATTCCTGCATACAAAGTGCAGGCACAGTAAGACATTTAGAAGAGCTGAGTCGAGACATGGTGGTTTTGTTCTTCTTGGAAGGTGAAGACTTGCTTTCTAATGGGGTTACTTCAGTTTCAGGTGTGGTAAAAGATGTGTGTGTCACGGAGCACTTGAACCCCGAGAGGGCAGCCAGTTGTAACCAGGTCCCTGAACTGCACTACTCCCTCACATATGATCAACAAAAAGCTGAGCTGTGTGTGGCCCTTCTGGAAGGTAAGGGGCTGAGATCTGCTACTTGTGATTCTCTGTCTGGAAGGTACAAGACATCTGATTTTATAGAGTTCCCCTCCCACATTAAAATCAACATATTTCCCCAGAACCATTGGATGTTTCACTGGCAGCTGCACTTGCAGAATAGAAATACCTAGAAATGTCAGTGCTTGAATGAATGTGCAGGGTACGGCTTGGGAACAATCAGTTGCACAGCTCAGAAGCAGAAGCCAGGAACCAGGATGGACTCCTCTAGTCCCAGCCCTGGTACAAAGCAACCTCTTCTTATTTAATTTTTCCTTCGGGGATAGGGGAGGGGATCTGCTATCTCCCTTCTCTCTGTGACTTTTGATCTTTAACATGACCCACTCCCTACTGCCTCTTGCTCAGGCCAATGCAGAAGGTGAGTTGTAGACACCAGACTTACCCTGTAGGCCCCTGAGGAAGGTTCCTCTGGCATCGCCAGGCCAGGCGGCTGGGCTCTGCAGCACTCTCTGAAGTGGAGACTGACAACCGTAACAGCTTCTCTGCTCAGGGCTGGAGCGTCATCGGTTCCTCTGGGAAAGTAAAATAAGCTCACTGAATAATTCATGCACGGTGCAGATCTCTGTGGAAGCCTAATCAAATCACACCCTCTGAAGTGAGAATTGAATGGGTGCTAAACGGCGGCTGCTGCTGTGGACCAACTGGAGCAGCAATCCCACAGCCTCTGCTGCCCTTCAGGGTGGATGCCCTGGGCTGCCAGCATGGCTCTCCTGCAAGCCTGCTCTTCCCTGGGTGCCCCAGTGCCACCCAAGCTGTGTCTGCTCTGCTCCCCAGCTGCTCTCCCCCAGAAATCAGGAGACTCCAGTTTTCCATGGGGCCTGGCAGCTTGGGAACAGCTCTCCTCCGACTGACTGCAGCAGGGACTTCAGATTTGCCCCCCGAGTCCTGCTGTTCCATGACCCCTCTAGGGAAGGAGTGCTCCTCTTGCTGCACAGAAGGCAGTGTAATTCTCTTGATGCAGAAGAGGCGCATAAAATGCCATTCTCATTCTAGACTTTTCAACATAAAAGGGATATAAAATTAGGGATCAATGTCTCGTGACACAGATCTTTTGGGCTGTGGGGTGGCTCCTGAAGGAGTTATTTACCAGAGGTTGGACAAGCAGAATGTAATAACCCTTAGACATATCCCACCCTGGCCTGCAGGTGTGGATGTGTGTGCCAGGAGAGAGCTCTCTCCCATCTCTGATGCCTATGAGTGACAATCCTGCTTTTACACCTTTTTAAGAAGCTTTGTTTGTGTGCCAAGGTAAAGGTAAATGGGAGCTCCCTGTCCCTGTGCCGTGTTGTGTCTCATCTCATTGCTGCTCTGAATCTTCAACAGAACATGTTTCTTTGAACTCAGGTGATGGTCTCCCAAGCACCAACAGCATCCTTCTGCAGCAACAGAAGGACAAAGACATTGTGCAATATGAGACCACAGCATGGACTCATGGCTTAGTCTGCCCTGTGCAAGCAGGAACTGTAGTCAGTGTCTATGTGGTTGTTTTATTTTATGGCTCTTCTGAAATAAGCGATTTAGCCACCAATATTTATGGGCTGTCTTTTGTGAGAGGTCCTTAAAGTCAATCCTTCCTTTCCAGCTATGCATGGCAGAATGAGTGGTGACCAGGATGCTGGCTGCCATTGCTACATCCTGGGCACGCTGGTGAGCAAGTCTGGCATTGCTGAAGCCCAAACAGAGCTGAAGAAGAAGGTGCTACACACCCTCTGGGAGGAGGTCTTGCGGTTCCCTTTAACTGAGGAGGAGATGCCGGAGGGGACACTGACTCTCACCCTGAGAAACTGCGACAAGTTCTCCAGACACAGCATTGTGGGGGAACTCAAACTGAGCCTTGCTGATATAGAGAACTCCTTTGGGATGGCCCAGTGGGAAAGGCTAAAGATGCCAGAGAAGGTATGGGCTAAGTCTGTGTTGGTAGACCAGAAACTTGGGTTTTTTTGGAGAAGAGACACCCTCTTCCAGAACAGCTGCATGTCCTTGGGTGGGTGGCTCTGTTCATTTGGGCCCAGGTTTGGCCAGGTGTTGTGTGACTGCAGAGGTCACTTAGCACTGCTAGGTGTTGACCTCACCATTTCAGAAAGCAATCAAAAGCCCATCAACCCAGTCCCTGCATCTACAACTCCCAACATGTGTGCCAAAGCTCCCTTTCCCCCTCCCTCAATTACATGGCAATCTGACACTGGTATCTGCAGTTCAAAGTCTGTGTTTAGAAGTTACATGAGTTTCTGGGTTGTAACGATGCAGGGAGTGTGGTAGCAAAAGTTCAGTGACCAGACTTTGCCTACAGAGCAGGAAGGAGGGACTCTGCTGCGCTGGGTGGGGTAGGGCACATGGTAGCAACTGAGTGAGCATTTAGCCATACAAGTGAAACGCATTGATGGGACCAAAATGCTGAACTGAAGACAAGGCGCAGTTGCTCCTCAGTACAATCAGCCCAGCAGCGCTACTTATTCTGCCTGATGTCAAAATATCACCCATCGCATTGTATTTTTTTATTATTTTTTTTTATTTGTTGGTAGGCTTTGTTGATGTTGTTTTGGTTTGGTTTTTGTTTTTATGACAAAACTTGTCTTTCTTTTGTTATCCAGATCTTCCCAGTCGCATAGACAGGGAAAATAGGGGAAAGGATTCAAACAGTACTTGAAGTACGTACAGGGAGTGCCTCATTTGTATTAACATTTTACAAGCAAATTTCCTCAGGAACCTTTTCCCTGCCGTGAACTAGATTATTCTAGTAGCAGCAATATGCTTAACAACATAGCAGCAGGACACTGCTATTGTTGCTTATAGTACATGGCTACAAACAGGTACCTACCATGCTCTGGTATGGCACAAGGTGAGCGATGCAAAGTAACACTAGCGTTGTTGCTAACCCTGCTATAAAAAAATATTGCTTGTCACCATTGGGTGTGAGAGCACTCCACTGAGCTGGTCACAGTCACAGAGCAGATTGTTGCTGATTTCTAATATTAATAATTTATCTGATCACCACTTGAATGCTAGTAGGGCCACCTATTCAAAAAACAAAACAAAACAAAAAACCTCTGGCAGAGAATGGGGCAGAAGAAATAAATGGGTGGTCTGAATCAGTTTCAGAAAGCACAAGGCTAAATAGGTACCTAAAAGCTGTAAGTTGAACTGAGATCCCAGATTGTTGCTTCAAAAAAAAGTGCCAAAAAAAACCTATTCCAATGTAAGCCATAATAATTTTAATTCCCAGACCAAGACAGACAGAGCTCTCCCTGACCCCTAATCTACTGTAGTATCTGCTTTGTAAACAATGCCCCAGAAGCGGCCAGTTCACGGCAATGGTCCGTTTTCACTCATACACCTGATAGAGTCCTGACATACTGGGTACTCTGGGTACACACTGAAACGGGACAACACTCATTGCTTCTCCAGGCTGACAGCACAAGGTTAAAACTAACACTACTGCTGAACAGTGCCCCAGTTTGAGCTGAGGATGTGCAGTGAAAGCTGAATTTGCGTCATCTGGGACCTGAGAGAGCCAACCGTTGCACAGATAGCTTATATACAGATCCTGAATCATTCATTGAGAACCAGAGCGGGAGGGAGTGAGGAAGAGCTGATCAAAAAAGAGCAGCTATTTTTGACAGCATCCATCCAGGAACAAAGTTACTGGGCTTTGTTTAAAGTCTGACATTTCCTTGAAAAGCTGTGAGCTGCAGAATTTTTATTCCTAGCCTCCCGGTAATTCTCCCACACAAGGAAAAGCTCAGAGGGAAGCTTACAGCTAACCAGGTAGTGCAATTAGTATTCAGGAATTCATGGAGTGCTGTGAGCAATGCAAAACATAGATACTGTGGACTGATATCCTTATCTTGTCTTCCTTCCCTCCCACTGCTTTGCTAATTACAGTGATGATAGCGGCTGCTTGCATAGCA